>JARQOC010000009.1:99764756-100364756 GCA_033576535.1 Allobates femoralis | reverse complement strand
CCAACCATGCCCTATACAGACTTTATTTTCTGCTTGGTCTTCTGTATTACCAGTAATGTGACCTCTTCTGATCACATGGCAACTGTCGCCTGATGCTTGCATCATGGGGTATGGCTGACCAAAGGATCGCTTCCTGTGTACCTCCCTGCCACATCATCAGTCACCTGAATGACACAAGGATGTGCACTGTGCGTAATATACTGTAGATAATGGTGCATAAGCATTGGACATTCAATCTTATGTCCAGCCATCTGTTTCTTGTCCATCAGTATGCAAAATGAGTCCATTTCCCCATAATGCTTAAAGAAAATGAATGTGGTCAGATGGGGGCATTTGTAGGCATAAGACAATAGAAAGAACAAGGAGAGGAAGTGTGCACAAAGTATTTAATTTAATGTTACAAAAGTAAACTGGCTTCATTACAGTAAAAGGATGAAAGACAGACAATGCTTGGGGGCAAAGTGCATACAGTGAAAGCGTAACAATATTAAGTTAACCATTTACAGTACACAGTGAAATCCAAATGGATACTAACATAGACCACCTATAAAACAGCAAAGATCAGGAATGCATCATATTAATAAAGTGCATGTGCAACAAAGACCTGAACCCCTACTGCAAAAGGTATAGTCAAAGGGGAACCAAAGTAACCCCAGTAATGTGCACCCAGGTAATTACCACACTGTAAGACAGCGATGCCCCCAGGCAGTGGAGGATCCCCCGGGTTCGGACCCCAACGTACATTTCGTGTGGAACTGTAGGTTTACTTCATCAGGGGGTAAGGACCGTCATACACACGTTTGGTATATATACCTATATCAGCAGTAATGCTGATAATCGCCACCTGTGTGGTGTCCGGCTGCCGCCACTTCACCACGCCCCCGCCGGAAGTGCGCAGTCGTCAACGCCGTGACGCGCACATCTGGAGCCAAGACGCGTTGCCATGGCTCCCGGGCATGCGCGCCCGCGGTTAGAGATTTGGAATTTGGAAGCCCATTCCATATTTGACATTACTGGGACTGTGACATCCTGTCTGCAATTTACTTATTTATATGTTCTTATAGATGATCCTAATGTGACTCTAATGCTGACAAGGGTCCTCTCCATGTTTTACTCTGAGTGTCTTTGGCACTCTTATATATATATGAATTTCTGGTCTCTAATTAACTTGGTCCATCTCAGTGGGCACAGCAGGGGTTAAGCCCTGCCACTATGACATCCGACGCTCCCCTCCCTCCCTCTGCGGTGGGCGCAGTGTCTCTAACCGTGGGCGCGCATGCCCGGGAGCCATGGCAACGCGTCCTGGCACCCGGATGTGCGCGTCATGGCGGTGACGCCTGCGCACTTCCGGCGGGGGCGTGGTGAAGTGGCGGCGGCCGGACGCCACACAGGTGGCGATTATCAGCATTACTGCTGATCTAGGTATATATACCAGACGTGTGTATGACGGTCCTTACCCCTCTGATGAAGTAAACCTACAGTTCCACACGAAACGTACGTTGGGGTCCGAACCCGGGGATCCTCCACTGCCTGGGGGCATCGCTGTTTTACAGTGTGGTAATTACCTGGGTGCACATTACTGGGGTTACTTTGGTTCCCCTTTGTCTATACCTTTTGCAGTAGGGGTTCAGGTCTTTTTGTTGCACATGCACTTTATTAATATGATGCATTCCTGATCTTTGCTGTTTTATAGGTGATCTATGTTAGTATCCATTTGGATTTCACTGTGTACTGTAAATGGTTAACTTAATATTGTTACGCTTTCACTGTATGCACTTTGCCCCCAAGCATTGTCTGTCTTTCATCCTTTTACTGTAATGAAGCCAGTTTACTTTTGTAACATTAAATTAAATACTTTGTGCACACTTCCTCTCCTTGTTCTTTCTATATATACTCTGTTTGGAGGTATACTTGGTGTATGTGAGCCAACACTCACCACCAATGTAATATGGGTCATATGGAATTTGTTCTAATAAGACAATAGAAAGTATATTAAGTGGTTGAACACTCTATTTTATTAAAATAGCATACCACTACGCGTTTTCTACTGCAGACTGCTGTCTTCCTCAGGTGGGTTTCCTCAGGTGTCTGAGGAAGATAGCGGTCCTCTGTAGAAATGTGTAGTGGTATGTTATTTTAATAAAATAGAGTGTTCAACCACTTAATATACTCTCCATTGTCTTATACCTACAAGCACTCCCATCTGACCACATTCATTTTCTTTAAACACTGTTAAATCCCCCTCCGGGGTATGTGGCTGGAGCTGCTAGAGGTGAGAGACATTGCACTGGCTTATTGAAGGACCTGCGGTGACGTCATGGTGATGCAATGGTCACATGACCGGAGTTCTCCATTGTGATCCAGACCAGGAAGCAGACGAGGAGCTGACCCGGAGCGACGTCCTAACAATGGAACTTTATACTGCCGTTGTGCTGGGGTGCACAACAATGGCACGTGAGCAGCTAATTCCCCCACCATTACAAGCAATCCCCACTAGACCACCAGGTGCTATTCATGTGCGTTCTTTTTCTTCTTCTCCACATTTCCCCATAATGACTGACATGTGTGATATATGTTCTGATTGGTGTCTATGCATATAGCCTGTATCATACATTCTCCCAACAGCACTGACAAAGCTTGATGTAAAAAATCTGTTCGGTGCATTTTCTTTGATAGGTAAAGTGTATTTCATGTCACTGTGCATTATTATTGACATGCCCCTCCAGGGCCTTAGCATACTCGGAACCGGGCTTTCTTGAGGCTTCATCACGGGGATCACAGGGACCCAGACCTGGCTCCGTGACCCAGGCGGTGTAATTAAAAGTTTGATGTGGGGGGCGTGGCCTGCCAATCAGGAGATAGGTCGCACTGTTTAACTGCTCCGCTCCTCAGGGCCCCTTAAACTGCATAATATCCTACCCGCCGCGGGTAATCTCCACATGGGCAAGCTGAAGAAGAGCCAGGGAAGCTCGAGATCTGACCTGCCAGTGGTAATTTCATTGGTAGTCTGGATCGCTTTCTGTGTTCCAGCTCTGCACCCGGTCAGGATGATGAGCTCACCAAGATGGCGGCATCTCCTCAGCACTCAGGAGCTGCGGCACAGAACAGAGGAGCAAAGGCAGATGGTATGCAATGCTCCAGCCTGACAGTGAGGAGGACTCAGATCGATCAGATGTGCCCACAGACCTTCATACCCCAGAGATAAGTACCCTCTTGCAGCATTTACCCATAAAGAGGGATCTGGATAGATTGGCCAGCAGGCTGGAGGGAACATACAAGAGGGAGATGCAGGCCCTTAAAATAGAGTTTACAACCCGGGTGGAGAAGGTGGAATCAGTGCAGGAAGGCATACTAAACAAGCTCCAGGCACACAGATCACTCTTGCAGTCACATTCTACTATGATAAAAGATCTTCTTTATGGACAAGAAGATATAGTAAATAGAAACAGACGAAATAATATACGTATAAGATGGCTCCCTGAGACTGTCCAGCCCCTGGAGCTATGGAAGGTGGTACAGCAGATTTTCAATTTGATTCTGGAAGAGTCCCAGGGACCTGAAATTGAGCTAGATAGAGTCCACAGAGCCCTGGCCCCTAAACCATCAAGAGAAGCAGCATGACCTAGAGATGTAATGTGCCGCGTCCATTTTTTTCCCCATCAAGGATGCTATTATGCAGGCGGCAAGACAGAGGGGCACCATAACATTCATGGACAGAAACATCTCATTACTCCTAGATCTTGCAAAACACACCTTACAACAGAGAAGGGGCCTTAGATACTTGCTGCGGTTTCTCAAGGATAAAGCGATCCCCTACAGGTGGGGGTTCCCATTCAAACTTATAGCCCATAAGGACGGGACATCTGATACTTTTTGGAAAATCGGGGACCTATCTGCATTTTTTGACCTTCCAAGGGTGGACCTTCCAGATTGGCCAACTATTCAGCATCTCCCTCCTTCACCGTCGAGATGGCAGGAGCGGCGACGTGGACGAAATTCCCAAAGACCTGATCCGTGAACTGCGGATGCATTTGCACTAAGGTTGATTGGCGGTATTCTTAACCTGCAGTGGGATTTGTGATTCTCCAAGATTTGCATCTCCCCCTGTTTTTTTACCCCCCATCACCCCTCATTCCCCACCCTCCCCCCCATCACCCCTTTTCCCCTCCATCCCCCATCTCCCCCTTCTCCCCCCTTTTCCCCCATCCCTTCCTTCCCCCCTCTTTTTTTTTTCCTTTATTATTATTTCCTCCTGCTGGATTGCACTGCTGAGGGTCCTTAGGCCCTCTACAAGGTCATGCCTATACACATGCGTGGCACTATTTTGAAATAGGCTGAGTGTGCCAACGTCATGATGATGACCAGTTTGTTCCCTCGTTTTCCCTCCCCCTCTTCACTTTCCACCTTCCTTACCTCCATTACCTCCTTCCCTCTCCCTACCCCTTCCTCACCCCGCCTTTTTCCCTTATGGCCAGCGGTACCATTAAGTGCTTCAAAAAAGATTGGGGTACCTGTGGGAGTCGCAGCGGCCACCTCCTTGGCACCTGCGCATACCCCAATGTGCAAGACCGATATATACTTGTCCTTAATTGCACAAAATGCTTTCTACACAATATGTTTATGTGCTATCATTACCCAATCCTTTCCTTTTTCTGTTTCACCTCTTTCTTTTCTCTGTCTCCCTAACTTCCAGCAGACAGGTCAACTTCTATGTTTTGAATGTTATGTGGATATTACGGTACATAATTTAGACTATAGATAATATGAAGTTTAATATTAAAGGGCTGAAAAACCCCGTTAAGCGTCGCCAGGTACTTTATTAAGCGCATAAACAAAAAGTACAAACGTTGCTAATCCAAGAAACCCACTTTAGATCTAATTGAATTCCGAATTGCTCTTCCTCATATTTTACAACTTGGTTCCACAGTACAAACCCCGAATCTAAATCTAGGGGGGGTTTCCATTGCATTCCACAGGTCCTTCAAACCCACTATTCTTAAACAGCTTATTGACCCATTGGGATCTTTTTTCTACAAATAAGATGGTACCTTTGTATTAGCTAATATACTGTATATACTATCCTAACAGGGGCATGAGACATTTTGGTGCCAAATCCAGGGCAAAGTTGAGGGAGTTCACTGGCTCTAACCCGATTGTATTGGTAGGCGACTTCAACTTTACAGCAGATCCATCGACGGACATGTCCATAGGTAAGACATGTCAATCTGTTCCATCTCTCTGCCACCTTAGGAATCATTGGTAACAAATGTCTCTTGTGGATGTTTGGCGTGTCCTTCATCCAGACAATAGAGACAATACATTTTTCTTGACTGCAGACTCCATATATAGCAGGTTGGACAGGTTCTATATTCCCCACTCTCTTTTAGATTCTGGGGCGGAAGCAGAAATAGGTCACATACTTTGGTCTGATCATGCCCCAGTCTTCTTCTCCATGCGCCATGAATCAGCCGCACCTAGGGATTTTATGTGGCGTCTAAATGACAATTTGCTTTTGGACCCCACATGCAAATCTGACATTGCAAAGGCTATACATCATTTCAACTCTGACCATGCACATGACCCCACTTCCCCCCCCATGACATGGGAAGCTCTGAAAAGTGTGTTTAGGGGTATACAGTTAGGGCCAGAAATATTTGGACAGTGACACAATTTTCGCGAGTTGGGCTCTGCATGCCACCACATTGGATTTGAAATGAAACCTCTACAACAGAATTCAAGTGCAGATTGTAACGTTTAATTTGAAGGGTTGAACAAAAATATCTGATAGAAAATGTAGGAATTGTACACATTTCTTTACAAACACTCCACATTTTAGGAGGTCAAAAGTAATTGGACAAATTAACATAACCCAAACAAAATATTTTTTTTTTCAATATTTTGTTGCGAATCCTTTGGAGGCAATCACTGCCTTAAGTCTGGAACCCATGGACATCACCAAACGCTGGGTTTCCTCCTTCTTAATGCTTTGCCAGGCCTTTACAGCCGCAGCCTTCAGGTCTTGCTTGTTTGTGGGTCTTTCCGTCTTAAGTCTGGATTTCAGCAAGTGAAATGCATGCTCAATTGGGTTAAGATCTGGTGATTGACTTGGCCATTGCAGAATGTTCGACTTTTTTGCACTCATGAACTCCTGGGTAGCTTTTGCTGTATGTTTGGGGTCATTGTCCATCTGTACTATGAAGCGCCGTCCAATCAATTTTGCAGCATTTGGCTGAATCTGGGCTGAAAGTATATCCCGGTACACTTCAGAATTCATCCGGCTACTCTTGTCTGCTGTTATGTCATCAATAAACACAAGTGACCCAGTGCCATTGAAAGCCATGCATGCCCATGCCATCACGTTGCCTCCACCATGTTTTACAGAGGATGTGGTGTGCCTTGGATCATGTGCCGTTCCCTTTCTTCTCCAAACTTTTTTCTTCCCATCATTCTGGTACAGGTTGATCTTTGTCTCATCTGTCCATAGAATACTTTTCCAGAACTGAGCTGGCTTCTTGAGGTGTTTTTCAGCAAATTTAACTCTGGCCTGTCTATTTTTGGAATTGATTAATGGTTTGCATCTAGATGTGAACCCTTTGTATTTACTGTCATGGAGTCTTCTCTTTACTGTTGACTTAGAGACAGATACACCTACTTCACTGAGAGTGTTCTGGACTTCAGTTGATGTTGTGAACGGGTTCTTCTTCACCAAATAAAGTATGCGGCGATCATCCACCACTGTTGTCATCCGTGGACGCCCAGGCCTTTTACAGTTCCCAAGCTCACCAGTCAATTCCTTTTTTCACAGAATGTACCCAACTGTTGATTTTGCTACTCCAAGCATGTCTGCTATCTCTCTGATGGATTTTTTCTTTTTTTTCAGCCTCAGGATGTTCTGCTTCACCTCAATTGAGAGTTCCTTTGACCGCATGTTGTCTGGTCACAGCAACAGCTTCCAAATGCAAAACCACACACCTGGAATCCACCCCTGACCTTTTAACTACTTCATTGATTACAGGTTAACGGGGGAGACGCCTTCAGAGTTAATTGCAGCCCTTAGAGTCCATTGTCCAATTACTTTTGGTCCCTTGAAAAAGAGGAGGCTATGCATTACAAAGCTATGATTCCTAAACCCTTTCTCCGATTTGGATGTGGAAACTCTCATATTGCAGCCGGGAGTGTGCACTTTCAGCCCATATTATATATATAATTGTATTTCTGAACATGTTTTTGTAAACAGCTAAAATAACAAAACTTGTGTCACTGTCCAAATATTTCTGGCCCTAACTGTATTTATATCCCATGGTACACGTCTCAAAAGGTGGTGGACATTGCTTCGCTTCTATGCCAAATATCTCATCTGGAAGCTGCCCATAAGCGAGACCCATCGCCACAGACCCTCTCCCTACTGAACGATACATGACGCGCATTACTTTCTATACTGGACCAGAAGGACCACAGCTTCCTGGAAAAAGTCAGATCTAGTTTCTATCGCTTTGGTAATAGAAGCGGAAACCTTTTAGCTAGAGCCCTCCACCCCAAAGCTTCAAAGACCACAATCTCATATATCTAGGGCAAGAGAGGTATCAAGGTATACAATACCAGCGAGATCCTTTCTGGATTTTGTGGTTTTTATTTCTCACTGTACAATATAAAAGGACACTATCAGGACCTTCCGTCTCCCAGTCTGAGGGGTAAAATATGCACATACCTACAAAATTGTGGCCTTCCATCCTTGCCACTCTCAGTCGCCAGGGACCTGGATCAACCCTTTTCTATCGAAGAAATCACGGAGGGCATTAAATCAATGAAACCCGAGAAGTGTCCAGGGCCAGACGGGTACACAGCTGGCTTTTTTATGACCTTCAACAACCAGATGGGCCCTCGATTTCTAGAAGTGGCCAGTTTATAGCCGCGGGTGGCTCTTTTCTCCCTCAGGCCCTTATGGCCCACATTGTGGTTTTACCAAAGCCTGGAAAGGATCCCAGTAGCTGCGGCAACTATCGTCATATATCCTTGATAAATCTGGATGTCAAGCTGGACACCAAAATGTTGGCAAACAGATTGAAGACCAGTCTCTTGGATCTGATAGACATGGACAAGGTGGGATTTGTCCCAGGACGGGAAGCAATAGACAACACAATAAGACTGGTTGCTCTTATCGACGGGGCCAGACTGAGGGGGATTCCCATATGCATACTGTCCCTAGATGCCAAAAAGGCGTTCGACAGGGTGCACTGGACATTTATGACCGAGAACCTGAGACATATAGGCCTAACCGAAACCACTATTCATAGTATTAGTACCTTGTGTACCTGCCATACGGCACGCATCAGGATAAATGGATCCCTATCGGAACCATTTGACATCAGGAACGGTACTCGCCGGGGTTGCCTGCTCTGTCCCTTGATTTAGGTCCTGTGTATGGAAGACTTGGCTGCAGCATTGAGGGGTAATCCATCTGTCCAGGGGGTGGGGTCGTCCGCGGGAGAGCAGAAATTGGCTCTCTTTGCGGATGACCTCCTCTTCTTTATAATGAACCCCCTAATCAGTATCCCAAATATTGTATTGGAAATATAGAAATACAGACATCTCAGCAATTGCAAAATTAATATGGCCAAATCAGAAATGCTCAATGTGTCTCTCCCTGACGTGGTGACGCGTCTGTTGAAAACCGAGATTCCATTTCTTTGGAAATCTGACTCTCTTAACTACCTGGGCATTAAATTGACAAGAGACCTGGCGGGCCTTTTCCCCTGAACTTTCACCATTTGATGAAACAGAGAGAGTCTGACCTCGCTAAATAGCACAAGCTTCCCCTGTCATGGTTGGGTAGAATACATTCTATTGGTATGGACCTATTACCTCGACTACTCTACCACTTCCAGGCCATTCTGTTCTTATTCCCAGCTTCCTTTTTCTCCAGACTGAAATCTTTGATTTTAAAATATATCTGGTCTCATGGCAGACCGAGAATATTGTATACCTTGTTGAGCAGGGGCGTGGAAAGGGGTGGAGTTTGACTGCCAGACCTTCACACCTACCATTCCGCCTCCTTAGGCAAGTGTATTTTAGATCTCTTTCAAAGAGAGGGGAGGAAGAGATGGGTGGCTGTGGACTCTTTGTTTTCACATATCACTCCTTTAGATGTAATTTGGACCCCGAGGTCCGCCTTATATCCTGATACCTCATTTATCTCACAACATTTACATCATGTCATCCGTCGACATAACAAGCGATTTTGCTTGACAACTTTCCCAGGTCCACTGACTCCAATATATGGGAACCCTCAGTTTCTGGAGGAGCTGGGGCGACCTTCCTTTCTAAATGTACTATAGATGTCTCACCCAACGCTATCTAGGTATATATCACATACAGGAGTCAGGACACTATCATCTCTATTCATCTCAGAATTGCCCCACCAAACTCCTGGTTTCTGCACGCCAGACTGAGGAGCTATGTCAGCTCGATTCTGCCAGATAAAATATTTCGTCAGTTGACTCCCTTTGAGAGAAGGTGCATGGAGAGGTGTTATAAGGAGCATGTGATTTCATTACGTTACAAAACATTCTGGGACTTCTCTGATAATCAGAACATTGTACCCTCATTTACTAGAAAGTGGGAAAGAGACCTGGGAAGGCAGTACACATCCACTGAGAGGGAAAAGATGTTTTTGTTCACGTATAGAGCCTCTGTTTCAGCTAATTCCCAGGAACGCAACTATAGGGTGGCGGCGAGGTGATACAGATGTCCCGTGGATATTCATGCCATATACCCGGAGGCCTCTGATTTATGTTGGAGGGAATGCGGAGAAAGGGGTTCATATATCCATGTTTGGTTGAACTACCCAATTATTCACACTTTTTGGAAAGACGTTGGTGACCTCTATACGAAGGTTACAACTAACCACATAGAGTTCACACCGGAACGGGCATTTTTAAACTTTACTACCATGTCCCTGTTCTAACTTAAAAAAACTTTCTCCAACATTTTTTGACAGCAGCGCGACACTTGATCTCCAGATTCTGGAAGAAATACATCCGCCCGTTCCGTTGGGACTTAGTCGGGGAACTTGATATCTGTCGGATGGAGGAACTCATCAGTTAAAGCCTGCTGGATGAGAGTGGCATTGAGAGACACTGTGGAATTTGGGCCCCCTGGATCATGTTCAATCTCCTGACCTAGCAACTTGGATGATGTAGTTTCTGGCGTGTTTGTCCCCATAATGGTTTTTCCATATTTAGCCATGCACTTATTTTTATACCTGTCTGTTTTCCCCCCTTCCTCTCTTTAACACCTTTTCCCCCTTCTTTACTTGTTACCAGTTTAGCTGTTTCTTTGTTTCTAATATTACAGTTACAACATGGATTATACCCATCTGAGGAATGCTAAAAACCATCCCACTCGTTAGTGGGTGGTTCATATAATTCAAAGTGTTATTGTGTATGGACGCCCTGGAGAGGTTTAATGATTTACATTAGGTTCTGTGTAAAGATAAAAGACTTCACACCGTTTATGTGTTCATACCCGTGGATGTGAGCCCTGGGATTTTGTTTGTTTATGTGATTCAATGAAAACTGATTTACTCTAAAAGTTTGGTGGGGGTGGCACTCTTTTAGGGATAGGGATCTGGCGTGGAGGAATCATTCTGGACAGGGATGACTGGACCTGGGAATACTTGTTAATTTATACGTGACGCCACCCACAGGTTGCAGCTATCAATGGCCATCCGGGCACAACAGTCTTCTTAGAAGCCAATGGTTGGGAGGCAGCAATGTTCTTAAGCCCTCCATGGATAGGGCTGACCCCCAGGGTAGCAGAGGGTACCTGAGTGAGATGGTAGTTGTGTTTCTAGTACTTTTGACGTGTTAAGAAAGTTCACAGACACAGTGGGTTGCAGTCTTCAGTTCTTTTACTCACAGTCTTTGTGTAACTGCCCGCTGAGCACTGGGTTCACAGAGGCAGGGATCCATCTACTCACTGCTAATAGGATGGTACATAACTGGCACCCCTTCTATGTCCTTTCCAGGTCATCTCACACAGCACTTTCTTCACCCTTCCTGCCTTGCACCTCAGCACACAGAGCTCTGAGCCTGTGACTGTGGGCTTTCCCTAGGGGATCACTTGCAGTGTCTCCCCTTAGCCCTATGGTTGCCACCTTTTCAACAGATGTGTGCGGTTGTCAACTGTGTCACCTTGAAAGTGGCACAGCCTCCAGCTTGCTAGCTGAGCCTGGTCTTCACTAGTTTTTTGGGTTCCTCGTGTCCCTAGCGACCTAGTCCCTCCAATTGCTTGCGCTTGACAATGGATGTGAGTCTCATAGGTGGATTGCTCACTTCCCGTGCCTCTTGGACCCCCTCTTCTTCCTTGAGTCACTTGGGTGATGTTCTGCTCTAGGGTTCGGCCTTAGGACAAGCTCCCATTTGCTCCAGTCCTCTGGACACTTCTCAGGTGTAAATTCTCTAGCTGCCCTCCAACTCAACCTTGGTGTTCAACAGTCTCTCCTCAGCTGTTCTACCACCTCTCCTCAGCTGGTCAACTCTCTCCTCAACTGTCACGTGTCCCTACGTCATCTACATGTGTTCTTTCTGACGTCACTTCTCCCAAAGTGCTCCCTCTAACTGACTCCCTTCACCACTCAAACCCACTACAATTGTTCCTAGTGTGGTCTGGGTATCCCGACACCGGTCTGTACTCCCCTTTCCAGTGAGTGGGATACTACACCCTAACAGGGATGAGGTACCTATGTGGCAACTGGACCCGCAGGGGCGCCACATTATCATTAAATAAATTTTCATATAAATAGTAGAATACCATGGCACTCCAATAAAGTTGACTGGTTATTTGTTTGAAACAGTAATATCTGTACAAATAGAAAGGCCAACATTTTGGTCCATAAACCTTGTTCACAGCCTGAAATTGCATTTAAAAAAATTAAATAAGTAGTATGATTTATGTATAATGAAAATATACAATTATAAATATAGTTTCATGATATAAAAAATATTATTTTATATAAAAAATCATTCCAAGATTAATTTAATTAATTTGCAGTATTACAAGATAAAAAAATCATATATACACACACATATCTATACTCATTAATAGATACATTGTCACAAGTGATGAGTGAACCTAAACTGTAAAGTTCGGGGTCCATACTGAACACCCAGTGTTCTGGCACAGACCCTGAACACTGACTTCCCTGAGAAGTCCATATACTATTTGGGTTTAGGTTCAGCTGGGGAGTTGTAAAATTAAGCAAAGTATTGATAAAACATCAGCGCTCATACTTACTGAGGACCGCTCGCTTGTACTTTAGGGCCACTCATTAACTTCCTGATTATTCACTGCACATGCTCCAACAGCCAATCACAGACACCCACTCTCTGTGGCATCATCTGTGATTGACTGTTGTGTCCCTCACCCATTGTGCTGGGATCTGTGATTGGTTGCCATTGGCAACTAACCTACCATCATACGGTTGTAAAAATAAATTATTTAAAAACAATTGACGTAGGGCTTCACCATATTTTTGATTCCCAGGGTGAATAAAGCAGACAGCTACCTGGCTTTACCTTGACTAGCAATCAAAAATACGGTGCAGCTCATGTTTTTTTTAATTGTTTAAATAAATAATAAAAAAAAATATGTGGGCTTTGCCCTATTTTTGATTGCCAGCCAAAGTAAACACACGGCTGCTGGGGGCTGGTATTCTCAGCGTGGTGAGGTCCATAGTTATTAGGCTTCTCAGGCTACAGAATAGCAGCACATAGCTGCCCCAGAAATTGGTGCATTCATTATAAGCACCAATTTCTGGTGCTTTATATGGCTTTTCCTGATGCCCTGGTGTGGTGGCATCAGGGTGATGGAAGGGATTAATGATAGCTGAGTAATGACAGTTTGCCATAAAAGGGAACCTGTCAGGTCATTTATGGCGCCTAATATATCACTACCTGTCCATGCAGCTTCCTAGCACATACCTAACCATGCATGTCTGTACTAAATGTGTCCTGTAATCACTGTGTAAATTCATTTTTATCCATACATCAAGATGCTTAGATGTAGTCTGATTCGCCACTCAGGTCTGCTCCTACTCCCCCTACTTCAACTTCCCCCTCACTGTGTGTGTAGTCTTCCTATGTGCGTGTACCCGGCTTCTGAATTCAATCTTCTTCCGGATATGACGTTGTGGGGCCATGTCATTTCTGGACCTGCGCTGTGCTATTATTTGCGAGGTCAGACTGAGGGCTTCTGCGCATGCGCACTGCACATTATGAAGCCCGCAGATACATCTCACAAGGAATAGCACTGTGCAGGTCTGAAAATGACATGGCCCGTGGTATCATACCTGGAAGAAGATTGAATTCAGAAGCCGGGAATGCGCATATGGGAAGACCAGCATCACCCCCACTGGGGCGTTATACACATGCAGTGAGGGGTGAGTTGGAGAAGATCATAACAGCCAGTCAGACTACATCTAGATGTAAGTATAAAATTGAATTTACACAGTGATTACAGGACACATTTAGCACAGCCAGAGATGGTTGAGGATGTGCTTGGAAGCTGGAGGAACAGGTAGTGATAGGTTCGGGGCCAAAATGACCTGACAGATTCACTTTAAGCCCTAGATTAGTAATGTTCAGGCTTCCGTGAGACCCGCCCATTATCTATCCTGTGAGTAAATAGTTAAAAAACACACACGCAGAGAAAAATAATTTATTTGAAATAAAACAGACAGACAACCCTCATTTTCCCATTTATTAACTTTTAACATACTCTCTGATGGTAATCCACTGTGATATCCAATGAAGCACATGTTCCTGGCTCTGCTACATCCAGAGACTGCAACGACAGAACAGGCGTCCTATCACTGCAGTCTCTGGGGTCACACTGACTGCTGTGGGGAGTAGTGACATCACTCACTAAGTCACTGAGCAATCCCCGCGACAGTGAACTCAGGTGACCCCGTGCCAGATTGCGGGACATGGCAGCACGGCTCCTGAGATCTTATCTGACTACTCCATTCACATTGATTTGCTCCATGCAATCAGCTGATATTACAGAGCAGAACTGATGTGAATGGAGAGGAGTCAGTTAAGATTTCACAAGAACTTTGTGCTGACAGCCTGAGCTCAGCACTGTCCCTGCCTGAGTTAACCTGATTCTCTGATCAGCTGTAGTGTGACCACTGTGTAGGCCCCACCCCCTGCTTCTTATATGGCCATATTCATGTGTGGAGCTGAAGACGAATTTACCCAACAACTAGAATATGTCAGGTTTAGAAACTGCCTAGTGAGGACATCTTCTGGAAGGTTTTTGAAATGTTTTCTTCCAGATTTCACTTATGATATATATTTGAAAGTTTATTATAATCACTTGTGCTACATTATAATTAAATAAAAATGTAAATGTTAATAATTATTTAATGCTAGTTCCATTTCAAAGATAATTTTTTTTGTTGCTTTATATCAAGTTGACAAAACAGGACTTGACCCCTATTCCTTAATGATTGGACCATATATACTATAATTGGCTTCTCTGCTCTTCTCTAGGTAGACTGTCAGGCTGTTGAGCAGAGCATTTAATTAATTTTGATGGGGTGAGATACAATTCTTTTTTATCTCTATTTTTAAATGTTATGTCCACATGCTTGCAAAACTAAATTTCCTATTTTTACCCATAACTAGGTAAAAACACTCCGCTCTATTCTTCCAAGTTTTGTTTTGTAAAATCTTTAGCAACTTTTTCCTTTATTGACTTTGCAAGGGTAATACTACCAAGTGCTTACTTGGAAACTGCCAACCATTATCTGTATCATTCTACCTTTCTTTTTATTTGTTTCCTTGACAGTTGCTTTTCCACGGGAAAATTCAATACCGTCTTATACCTGACTAAGTGATGTGCAGCTGAATAGAATGCATAGTTACCACAATAAAGATGAAAAAGAAATCATATATTGGTCATAAGCAGCAATTCCACTGCCTCTGCAATCTTTAAAGCTGTTGTGATTACTGCCTTAACTGCTCTATAGACATTGGTGATGACAGACCTAATTCACAGGTACTGAATAACAACAGCAACACAGCATGTGTCCTCTGCCATTGATCTATATCAAGAATCTCTCTCCTAGACTCCGCATATAATAGTTTATACTTCTAATAGCGTTGCTGTGAAAGTTTAATACAATTATTTTAGTTTTTTTCTTGGTGTTATCTCACACTGACTATCAAATTAATTAAATGTTCTGCTCGGCAACCAGACATCCTGACCAGTGAAGAGTTGAAAAGCCAATTATAACCTACATTGCACAATCATTAAGAAGAACAGGGCACAGGTCTTCTGTTTTTACTAGAACTCCGTTACACATTGCACAAAGACAGACCGCAATGGATAAACAAACAAGACATTTCTGAATACAAATGAAAGGAAAATTCCATGTGAGGATAAGAAAAATCTTTTTGAAATACTTCATGACAGTTGACGTAAGTTTATGTCATGGTAAAGAAAGAGTTCCTGCCTAGAGCTCAGTGTGATAGCCAAGCTCCAGCTATCACAGCTAGACACTGTCCCAGTGCTCTCCTGGCTGTTTAACACCCTAAATGCCACTATTTATTGAAATCACAGCATTCAGGATGCTGGGAAAGCAAGTACGCTTTCTCTCTCATGGAGTCGGAACCCACGTGATGTGAACAGTGGAGTCCGATCGTTTCCATAACAACCTGAGGTCAAATGATGACCTCCTGGTCTGTCAGCTTAGGTAGACTGTTAGGGTCCAGTCCCACTTGGCAATGTTCCAGTGATCCCAACAACGATACGACCTGGAAAGGATCGCTGGAACGTCGCTACATGGTCGCTGGTGAGATGTCAAACAGTCAGTATTTACTCAATGGCGCAGCAATGATATGGTTGTTGGGACCCTGTCACACAGCAGCTAGTCTATGCTGAGTTGTGAGTCGCCAATGGGGTCGTTGTTAAGGCATGAAACACACCAATGCATGCTGCCCAGCGGGGACCCGACAATCAAAAAATGGTCCAGGCTATTCCGACATGATCGGCAATGTTACAACAGGGGCCTGGTCACTACTACATGTCAAACATAGCGAGATCGCTGGAGAAGTCACTATTGCATCAAAAAACCTGTGATGCAACAGCGATCTCGCTATGTGTAATGGGAGCTTTAGACCATGCCAGTAGCATGGTCTAATAAGGGTTCTGTCAGAGTCTTACTGACAGGTATAATTTATTGCAAAATATGTGCATTGCAATGTATTACATCAGCGATCAGGCTAATAACAGTTAATGTCAAATATAAGGATTAAGTAACAAAGTGGAGAACAAATTGTAAAAATATAAAGAAAAATCAGAAAATAAGGAACACAACAAACAATATTTGCCAAATGCTGGAATAATGAGAGAGAGAAGGTTTTAAGGCATTTTTATTACTTTCTTTAAAGTTACAAGTTTACATTCACTAAGATTACTATTACTTTAAAAATTTGGGACAGCCCATAAAATGATATTTTGTGTTTAGAAGATTCTGATTGGTTTATTGGCAACATCTAAGTTAATTAGAGACACATCTGTGGATGCATTTTAATGCACACCAGAAGCACACTGCTTCTTTGTATAGCAGCATGGAAAAGTCTAAATAAATTAGCCAAGAAATCAGGAAGAGAACTGTGCACAAGTCTTGTTCAACCTTGGGTGCAATTTCCAAATACCTGAAAGTGTTTTGTTCATCTGTAAAAACAATTATGCACAAGTAAAAACAAGATGGGAATGTCCAGTCATAATACCGCTCAGGAAGGAGATGGGTTCTGTGTCCCAGACCTAAATGTGCTTTGTTCTGACATGTGCATATCAACCCCACAACAAAACCAAAAGAACTTGTAAAGATGATGGCAGAAGCCGGTAAGATTGTATCATTATACACAGTGAAATGAGTACTGTATTAGCATAGGGTGAAAGGCCACTTTGCCAGAAAACAGCCATTACTTCAAAAGAAACATAAAAAAGCCAGATTAATTTTTGCAATTGCACAATGGAACAAAGAACTACATTTTTGGAGACAGACCCTGTGGTCTGACAAAACTAAAATTGAACTGTTTGGATGCAATGACCATCAGTATGTTTGGAGGAGAAAAGGAGAAGCTTGGAAACCTAAGAACACCATCACAACTTTGAAATACAGAGGTGGCAGCATCATGTTGTGGGTTTCTTTTGCTTCAGGAGGGACTTTTGCACTTCACAAAATAGATGGAATGATGACGAAAAAGATTATGTAGCAATAGTGTAGCAACATCTCAAGACATCAGCCAGGAAGTTAAAACTTGGGAGGAAATGGGTCTTTCAAATGGACAATGGCCCAAAGCATACTGCCAAACTTGTTACAAAGTGGCTTAAGGATAACAAACTCAATGTTTTAGAGTAGCCATCACAATGCTTTGATCTCAGTCCTGTTGAAAATCTATGGGCAAATCTGAAAAGGCAGGTGCCAGCAAGATGACCTATAAACATGGCTCAGTTTCATCAGTTCTGTCAGAAGGAATGGGCCCCAAATCCTACCAACTATTGTGAGAAGCCTGTGGAAGAATATCCAAAATGTTTGTCCTAAGTCATACATTTTAGGGTTAATGGTACCAAATACTAATGAAATGTATGTAAACTTCCTATTTATAATCTCTCACCCTCTCTTGTCTCCTGCACCTGAAGAACATCTCAAGAATTTGCCCCTTCCTTACCATGTAAATATCTAAATCCCTCACAGTGGCCCTGATCCACTCCCATCTTAATTATTGTAACTCTCCATTAAATGGCCTCCCCCATCATGAGACTCTCCCCTCTCCAGTCCATCCTTAATGCAGCAGCCAGGGTTACCTATCTTGCTAACAGTTACTCAGATTCTTCCATTCTGTGCCAAACATTGCACTAGCTTTCTATACATTATAGGATCAATTTAAAATTGCTTGTTCTCATGCACAAAGCTCTTCACACTGCTTATCTACCCTTATCTTTGTCTATCATCCTACCCATTCTCTGCGCTCTGGAAGTGACTTTAAGACCCAGTTACACACAGAAACCTTCCAGAGATCCCACCAGCAATCCCACCTGGCTGGGATTGCTGGAAAGTCTCTCTGGAGTCGCTGGTGAGCTGTCAAACAGACAGACTCAACAGCGACTCAGCAGCCGTGAGATTGCTGGTAACCATGATAAACACCGGGTAACTAAACAGCACGCTACTTAGTTACCCGGTGTTTATCATGGTTACCAACGTCCTCCTGCTTACCACAGCGGGCGCTGGTAACCATGATAAACACTGGGTATCTAGGCACCGCGCGCTGCTTAGTTGGATTGCTGGTCTCTCGCGGTCACACATGCGGATGTGCTGATCAGTGGGAGACCAAAGACCATAAAATGGTCGTGAGCGACATACAGCGACCAGCAACCTCACAGCAGAGGCCAGGTCACTGGTGCGTGTCACACACTGCAACATCGCTGGAGAGGTCGCTGTTACGTCACAAAACCTGTGACGTTGTAGCGACATTGCTAGCGGTGTTGCAGCGTGTGAAGTACCCCTTAGACTTACATTTTGCAGTAATCCGAACCTCCCACTCCCGGCCCCAAAACGTCTCATGAGTTGCACCAATTCTCTGGAATGCTCTACCCCAAGAAATTAGGACTATCCACAATTTACATAGTTTTAGGTGTTCTGTGAAAACACATCTGTGGCTTATCATTCTCTCTAATCAAAGTAATCTAGACATAGGGTGTTCACTATTTCTCTGAACTTAATTGTCAAAGTCCACCAGACCCAAAAGCTCTACACAGATTGGGTGAAGGCAACTTTCTCCGCTCTTATGTACTCCCCATTTCCTCAAGATGGCTCGACGATCATTGTAAATAAGCACCTGTACTTTGTATCACCCCCACCTCATTGTAGATTGTAAACTGTTATGAGCAAGTTTGTCATTATTTTTTTATTTCATTATTGTATCTTCCATAACTCTTTCTTATGACTGTATATGAATCTGAATTGTGAACTGTGAGATTCACTCTGTGTTCCACTGGTGATTTGTGGAAAAGCCGATCTGAGATTATGTATCAGCTTCTGCTTATACTCCTGCATGCGTGCGTCCCTTTGTATAGCAGGAATTATTTCGGCAAATTTTGTCTTGTACCAGGGATCTAAGAGTGTGACAACCCAGTAGTCGGCATTACTTCTAATTCGGACAATCCGAGGGTCATGTTGCAAGTCCTTGTTGTGTTGGTGGCTGGGAGGTGAGAATCTTGCTTCCTTCCTCTGCCCTCTCCCCTCAACCTCGCACAAGGTTGGGGAGAGAAATGTCATCAAGGTCTCCCTCATCTGCTGACTCTTCCATGCCCATCACCAGTTCATCCTCCATTTCTTCCTGGGCTCCTGCACCTTCCTCAACAGTTTGGTTGCTACCATGCGCTCTCTTTAATCCCTCTCCCCCACCCTCCCATGCCTGCCGCCTCGGTTCTGCCGACTGTCTTGACTTTGGAGATCTTGTTATCCTTTCCGCATAGGACTCCTCCTGTACTTCCTCCACCTCCTCTTGTCTCACTACCTGACTCTGAATATTGTTTACAGTGTGCTCCAGCATTTAGATGACCGGAATAGTCATGCTGATAATGGCATCGTCAGCACTAAACATCTTCGTCGCCATCTCAAAACTGAGCAGAAGGGTGCATGGGTCCTTGACCTGAGACCACTCCAGCAGCATGATCTGCCTCACCTCTGGATCTTGTTAGCCCAGGCTATACGTGATAACGTATTGCACCAGGGCTCAGCAGTGCTAGCACAGTCGCTGCAACATGTGCAGAGTAGAATTCCAGTTTGTCGGCACATCCCATTTCAGCCAGTGAACGGGCAAGCCGAAAGACTTCTGGAGAGAAGCAAGTCGTTGAGCTGTGGGATGCAAATGCCGGAAGTGAGCACACACCGACCGTGCTCTCTGCAGAAGCCCTTCTAAGCCGGAATAGTGTGTCAAAAATTGCTGGACAGCCAGGTTCAACACGTGAGCTATAAAAGGCATGTGTGTGACATTGCTCCGGCGAAGGGCCACACCCAGGTTTGCAGCATTGTCGCACACTGCTTTCCCTGGCTGCAGGTTGAGTGGAGACAACGATTGCTGAAACTCGATCTCCAGAGCTGACCACAACGCCTCAGCTGTGTGACTCACATTTCCCAGGCATTTCAAGGTAAAGATCACCTGATGGCGTTGAGCCCTGCTGCCAGCATAGTAAGGAGGTGTGCAGGATTCCTTCTGTGCAGTTACAATGCGGGTGGCATTATTAGATAGGCTTTGGACAGAGGTGGAGGACCAAGACGAGGTTGAGGAGGCAGAAGCAGTGGAGGAACTTCTACCTACAGAGGATTGACGCACAACTCGTGGGGACGGCAAGACTTGGACCACAGACCCTTCTCCAGCTCTCACTATAGTTAACCAGTGCCCAGTCAGCGACATGTAACACCCTTGTCCCCTTTACTCATTCTAGTGTCTGTGGTGAAATGCCCCCTGACACACACAGAGTTTCTGAAGGAAGCGGTGATGTTGTCTGCGACATGTGACATGCTGGTGTAGCGCAGGAACACCTTTCTTGGAGAAGTAGTGGCGACTGGGCATCTGGTACTGGGGCACTGCGACAGACATAAAGTCTCGAAAATCATCTGTGACCACCAGGCGGAAAGACAGCATTTCTGTATCCAACAGCTTGTAGATGGTGAAATTCATGCGCTTAGCTTTCTCATGGCTAGGAGGAAATGGTCTTTTACTTGTCCACATCTGAGGGACGGAGGGCTGGCTGCTGTGCTGAGACGGGGTTGAGTAGGGTGCCCCGGCAAACTGCTGGTCTGTGAGGGAGGTGCAGGCAAAAATGTAATGTTGCCTTCATCCAAAGGTGGTGCTCTTGATGTCTGAGAGAGCTCAATACCAGCAGCATCTTCCACTTGAAAACCAAATGATGACCTGCCAATCACACTGCCTGTTGCGGGTAAAGAGGTGGAAGGTCTGCGTCCAAAAGCATGTGTGACAGCTGTCCCCACAGTCACAGACGATGAAAAACACATGAATGCACTTGATGGGGCAGACGGTGGTAGGCCGCTAGCCCACATTCTAGCACAGTGAGCTTCCCACTGCGGCTTGTGCTTCATGTCAATGTGGCGGTTCATGCTTGAAGTACTCAAGCTAGTGATTTTTTGGTCTCTACTCAGAGATTGGTGACAAATCTTGCAGATGACATAAGTTGGGAGATCCTTAGCAATGTCAAATAAGGCCCAGGCTAGGCAAGGCTTAGAGTCGATGCGAGCTGCAGAGCCACCACGACTTCTGCTCAGAGGCAGAGTTGTGGCTGCGGTTGCAGTTATTGACATGCTTCCAGTACTCCGTCTTTGTCCAGGAAGGCGCAACCTAACGTCGTCGTCAGTAGCATCCTACTCCACCTCCTTTGCTGACCTCATCGACTGGCTGACTGTGGGTTGACAGTAAGTGGGATCTCCAACCTCATCATCACCCTCTGTGTTCTCACACCCCTCATTCTCAGAGACAACTGTCAAGCCCCAGGCCCTGAGTTACTTGGGTATCAGGCTCGGAGGGGTTCACGGGGATGTCATGGATGGCAGTGACTGAGCCCATGGCCCGGGTGACTCTTCAATAGAGGGGTTATGTACAAGGAAGAGAGTTATTGTCACGTGGCGTCACCTGTAGTACCTGTTGATGGGTCACCAGCACCGCCACAGTCCTCCGGAGGGCGATGGTACTGCGGCAGGAATGGCAAAGCTCCCTACAGGTGGAGCTGGTCCTCCGGGGCAACGTTCCTGTAAACAAACAGGTTGAATTCGGCAGCAAAAATAAACGGAGGCAAACTCACTCTCCCGGGTTCTTTACTGTAAACAGTCATCAGCATACAAGTCCACAGTTCAGCAAAAGTTGCTAAAAAAACAGGTAGCTCTACGGGTGGCTGCAAGTGGATGCCAGGTGGTATGGTGGTACCCGTTGTATGCCTTAGTTGACTAACCGTGTATTTTCTTCCCCACCTAGGGTGAGTCTATGCCCAATAGCTCCTTGAAGATAGACTTGGGGCTCCCCTCCCTCGTGGTGAGGAAGCAGGCAGACCGTTCTGTCTGACAGGGTGCCGCAGCCGGTGAACAGACCACAGCAGCTGGTTGATGACTTCAGAGGTAGACTCTGGCCGTTTCCTCGCGTCCGGCATTCCCGTTGTGGACTGGGGAATTCCCTGGAGTATGGTCGCTCTATGCTGGGGTTTCCCCTTTCTCTCTAGGGCCCAGACTCCTGCATCAGGCACCCACTCTCAGGATCCCGTCAGGATCCTCTCTCATCTTCCCTCCGGATTAGCATAGAGCTATCCAGGTAAACCTTCCGCCTCGCTCCACACTCCTCCTCGACTCCTCTCCAACTCCCTTCTCCTTTCTCTCTCTGTTCTGACTCCCTACTCCCCCTAGAGGTGAATATATCTCCCTCCCAGGAGTAACCTCCCACTTCTATTCTAATGTGGGAGTGCAGGAATGGGTCCCACCCACCAGCCTAGGATCCATTTGCAGTAGGGGAAAATTACACCACTTTTACAGGTGCAATACCCCACTGTGATGCCTGACCATGTGGGGCGCCACACAACCTCTTCCTGCCTTGACCAAAAAGTTAATTTGTCAATCCAATCTGGTATGAGAGTCTCATCAGCATCATCCTCATCGTCTCCACCAAGAGGAGTTACAGTTTGGGAATGAGGGTCTACATGAAATTCAGAACCTTTCCTCATCTGGGCCTGGATCTGACTCAAAAAGCTTTAGGGCATCAGGGCAAATCATTAACTCATCTGGACTCACTGCAGCTTTGGAGCAGACCTCTGATTCCCAGGCTATTGTGTGACTGAACAACGATGCTGACTCAACCATGTCTGTTACACTAGACTCAGTAGGGTGGCTGGAGACTTGGGAGCTGGGAGGAAGCAAGTGCAATTGGGCTGACACCTCAGATAACTGGAGGGTTTGTAATGGAAAAGTTGAATTGGAGGAAAGGCCATTTGGTCAATGGATACTTCCTATTTCCTTTGTATCCCAGAAAACCACTCACATGTTTGTTTCTTTTAAATGGGATTAGATGTCAGGAATCTGTTGTCTCTTTTCTATTTTTTAATAATACCTGATGGAGACTAGTATGTCAAAAATAGCCAAAATGTGTGTATTACTGCATACAAAATTTATAATAAATATTTTCAGTTCTATACCTATATTTTGTGCATTTGGATTCCTTTTGGCACCATGAATGAACCAACAGTCTTGGTCCGGTAAGAGGTAGCTCCTGAGGTCCGGAGCTAGGGGCTCATCCATTCAATGTTAGGAGGCTGTGGTGACAGAATGCTGTGTTCTTCACCACAGTCTGCCATAAAGAAGAAATTGTAGAACATCGAGGATTGGTTTGAGGAAGTAATAAAGACAGGGTCCAGATTTGTGTTTGTGTTTTTATTACAAAAGAAAAATGTTGTCTCTGTGTTGTGTCTTCGTTCCTATTTACTTCAGAGTACCATACAAAATAATATTGAGGTACCAAGTTAGCCAGAGAAATCGATGTAAATATTTAAGTCCTAAAAAAAAAGATTGAGAAAAGTATTATAGAAGTGATACCTTTATGGGCTAACAAGAAAAATTATATTTGTAAGCATTCAGAGCTCAAGGTTCCTTCATCAGACAATATCACAAATGAATTACTGAGACATTTAAATACAAAATACAGCAGGACATAAGGAAATGGAGGTGTGCTAAGGAAATTAAAATGAAGTCTTTGTTAATGATGTAGATGGCGTGCAATGGTCTTTTACACATCAGAAGATCTTCTTGTGGAAGTGTTAATTGTGTCTAGGTAATGAGTCATGAATCCAGGTGTCAAATTAAGCCCTTTTGTTAAGGATTGTTAAGGAGGAGCATGTCTATGTGTCCCACCATATCCGGCAAGTACGTAGGTGGTGGAGATACATTGATGACATATTCCTCCTCTGGAAAGGTGATGCAGGTGAACTCACATCTTTTTATGAATATTTGAACACAATAGATTCAAGCATAAAGTTTACCATGGTACAATCGACAACCACCCTCCAGTTTCTGGATGTAAACGTGAGACTGGAGGATGGAGAAATAAACACGTCTTTACATGTAAAAGCAACAGACATGAACAAACTACTACACTTTGATAGTAGCCACCCTATAGGGACGAGGAGAGCTATCCCATATGGGCAAGTACAGAGAATAAAGCTTATCGTGAGTGATGAAGTAGAGAGAGAAGAGGAGGTGGAGAGACTGTTGCAGAAATTCAGGGAAAGGGGATACCCAGCTAGGACACTAGAGAAGAGTAAGAACATGAAAGACAGTAGAAAAACAGAACGAGTAAATAAACATAGAATTCCTGTAGTGACCACCTATGGGGAAGAATCGGGAGAAATTCTGAAGATAGTGAGAAAAAAACAGGCAGATTTTAAAGAATGGATTACCAGAGGTAAAAGAATTTGGAGAACCCCTTCTTTTCTCTTTTAGAAAAGGGAGAAACTTGAAAGATCGGTTAGTCAGTTCGGATATGGGGACACTAAAGAGAGAGACCCAGTTAACTCTGACAGGTAGTGTAAGGAAAGGAAATTACCCTTGTGTGGGTTGCATCAATTGCCCATATATGTTAAAAGGAGATAGCTTTGAAGTAAAAGGAAAGACATATAGAATTCAACAGTTTGATACATGTGCCTCTGACCATGTAATTTATCTCCTGGAATGTCCATGCAAGGATTATTATGTAAGTGAAACTACTTTGGAATTTCGCACGAGAATGAACCAACACAGATAAGAAAAAAGGTGATGAATTTACCTGTATCCAAATATTTTACTGAGGCTAGACATAAAGAAAGAGATTTGAAGTGTAGGGTAATAGATAGTGTACCTGTACTGAGGAGAGGGGAAGATCGAGTTAAGGAACTGAAAATAAAAGAATTGAAGTGGATTAAGAGGTTGAACACGTTAACCCCTTCAGGACCCAGCCTATTTTGACCCTAAAGACCTTGGCCTTTTTTGCAATTCTGACCAGTGTTTCTTTATGAGGTTATAACTCGGGAACGCTTCAACCGATCCTAGCGATTCTGAGATTGTTTTTTCGTGACATATTGGGCTTCATGCTAGTATTAAATTTAAGTCAATAATTTTTGCGTTTATTTGTGAAAAAATTTAAAATATGGCAAAAATTTTGAAAATTTCACAATTTTCACATTTTTAATTTTTTTTTCTGATAAACAAGAGAGATATGTGACAGAAAAAAGTTATTAAATAATATTTCCCACATGTCTACTTTACATCAGCACAATTTTGGAAAAAAAAAAATTTTTTGTTAGGACGTTATAAGGGTTCAAAGTTCATGAGCAATTTTTCATTTTTCAACCAAAATTTACAAAACCATTTTTTTTAGTGACCACATCACATTTGAAGTCCTTTTGAGGGGTTGTACATGACAGAAAACACCCAAAAGTGACACCATTCCAAAAACTGCACCCCTCAAGCTACTCAAAACTACATTCAAGAAGATTATTAACCCTTCAGGTGCTTCACAGGAACTAAAGCAAAGTGGAAACAAAAAATGGATATTTTAATTTTTTTATCAAAAATGTTCTTTTAGCCTCAATTCTTTCATTTTCACATGGGCAACAGGATAAAATGGATCTTAAAATGTGTTGTGCAAATTCTCCCGAGTACACAGATACCTCATATATGGTCATAAACCACTGTTTGGGCGCACGGCAGGGCTCAGAAGGGAAGGAGCGCAATTTGAATTTTGGAGCTAATTTTACATTCAAAAAGTAAAATTGCGCTCCTTCCCTTCTGACCCCTGCCGTACGCCCAAACAGTGGTTTATGACCACATATGAGGTATCGGTGTACTCAGGAGAAATTGCCCAACACATTTTAGGATGAATTTTATGCTGTTGCCATGTGAAAACGAAAAAATTTAGGCTAAAAGAAAATTTTTGTGAAAAAAAAGTACTATTTCTATTTCACAGATCAATTTGTAAAGCACCTGGGGGTTCAATATGCTCACTACCCAACTAGATATGTTTCCTGGGGGGTCTAGTTTCCAAAATGGGGTCACTTGTGGGGGAGCTCCAATGTTTAGGCACACAGGGGCTCTCCAAACACGACATGGTGTCCGCTAACAATTTGAATAAAAATCAGCTCAAATTGTTAGCTGTAACCATGTTGTGTTTAGTGAGCCCCTGTGTGCCTAAACATTGGGGCTCCCCCACAAGTGACCCCATTTTGGAAACTAGACCCCCCAAGGATCATATCTAGATGCATAGTGAGCACTTTGAACCCCAAGGTGCTTCACAAATTCATCCATAAAAATGAAAAAGCACTTTTTTTTCCACAAACATTTTCTTTTTTCATTATTATGGATCAATTTGTGAAGCACCTGGGGGTTCAATATGCTCACTACCCATCGAGATATGTTCCTTCGGGGGTCTAGTTTCCAAAATGGGGTCACTTGTGGGGGAGCTCCAAAGTGGAGACGCATAGGGGCTCTCCAAACGCGACATGGTGTCTGCTAACAATTTGAATGCAAAATTAGCTCAAATTGTTAGCGGACACCATGTTGCGTTTGGAGAGCCCCTGTGCGTCTCCACATAGGAGCTCCTCCACAAGTGACCCCATTTTGGAAACTAGACCCCCAAAGGAACATATCTAGATGCATAGTGAGCACTTTCAACCCCCAGGTGCTTCACATATTAATCTGTAAAAAAGAAAAAAGTACTTTTTTTCCCGCAAAAATCTTTTTTTTTTCATTAATTTGTGAAGCACCTGGGGGTTCAATATGCTCACTACCCATCTAGATATGTTCCCTGGGGGGTCTAGTTTCCAAAATGGGGTCACTTGTGGGGGAGCTCCAATGTTTAGGCACACAGGGGCTCTCCAAACACGACATGGTGTCCGCTAACAATTTGAATAAAAATCAGCTCAAATTGTTAGCTGTAACCATGTTGTGTTTAGTGAGCCCCTGTGTCCCTAAACATTGGGGCTCCCCCACAAGTGACCCCATTTTGGAAACTAGACCCCCCAAGGATCATATCTAGATGCATAGTGAGCACTTTGAACCCCAAGGTGCTTCACAAATTCATCCATAAAAATGAAAAAGCACTTTTTTTTCCACAAACATTTTCTTTTTTCATTATTATGGATCAATTTGTGAAGCACCTGGGGGTTCAATATGCTCACTACCCATCGAGATATGTTCCTTCGGGGGTCTAGTTTCCAAAATGGGGTCACTTGTGGGGGAGCTCCAAAGTGGAGACGCATAGGGGCTCTCCAAACGCGACATGGTGTCTGCTAACAATTTGAATGCAAAATTAGCTCAAATTGTTAGCGGACACCATGTTGCGTTTGGAGAGCCCCTGTGCGTCTCCACATAGGAGCTCCTCCACAAGTGACCCCATTTTGGAAACTAGACCCCCAAAGGAACATATCTAGATGCATAGTGAGCACTTTCAACCCCCAGGTGCTTCACATATTAATCTGTAAAAAAGAAAAAAGTACTTTTTTTCCCGCAAAAATCTTTTTTTTTCATTAATTTGTGAAGCACCTGGGGGTTCAATATGCTCACTACCCATCTAGATATGTTCCCTGGGGGGTCTAGTTTCCAAAATGGGGTCACTTGTGGGGGAGCTCCAATGTTTAGGCACACAGGGGCTCTCCAAACGCGACATGGTGTCCGCTAACAATTTAAATAAAAATCAGCTCAAATTGTTAGCTGTCACCATGTTGCGTTTGGTGAGCCCCTGTGTGCCTAAACATTGGGGCTCCCCCACAAGTGACCCCATTTTGGAAACTATACCCCGCATGGAACTTATCTAGATGCATAGTGAGCACTTTGAACCCCCAGGTGCTTCACAAATTCATCCGTAAAAATGAAAAAGTACTTTTATTTCCACAAAAATTTTCTTTTTTCATTTTTACAGATTAATTTGTGAAGCACCTGGGGGTTCATTATGCTCACAACCCATCTAGATAAGTTCCCTGAGGGGTCTAGTTTCCAAAATGGGGTCACTTGTAGGGGAGCTCCAATGTTTAGGCACACAGGGGCTCTCCAAACGCGACATGGTGTCCGCTAACAATTTGAGCTGATTTTCCATTCAAATTGTTAGCAGACACCATGTCGCGTTTGGAGAGACCCTGTGTGCCTAAACATTGAAGCTCCCCCACAAGTGACCCCATTTTGGAAACTAGAGCCCCCAGGGAACTTATCTAGATGGGTGGTGAGCATTTTGAACCCCCAGGTGCTTCACAAATTGATCCGTAAAAATGAAAAAGTACTTTTATTTCCACAAAAAATTTATTTTTTCATTTTTACGGATCAATTTGTGAAGCACCTGGGGGTTCAAAGTGCTCACTATGCATCTAGATACGTTCCTTGGGGGTGTGTAGTTTCCAAAATGTGGTCACTTGTGGGGGAGCTCCAATGTTTAGGCACACAGGGGCTCTCCATACGCGACATGGTGTCCGCTAACAATTGGAATTGTTAGCGGACTCCATGTCGCGTATGGAGAACCCCTGTGTGCCACTAGCATTGCCACCAGCACAAGGGCAACTGGAAGAGTTGGGGTACAGCACCAGAAAATGGCACCTCTAATGTGCTATTTTCTGGGGTGGCTGTGGGTTGCAATTTGCAGCGTGGGGGGGCCACAACATTTGGGTCTCTCCATGATGAGGATTGCAGCCCCCCAACTGCCAAGTTGTACCTGGCTGGCATCCAAAAATAAGGCAAAGCTCCTTGTCATTTTATTGGTAGAAGTAAAAAAAAAATGGCATGGGGCTCCGCCATATTTTTGGTCCAGCCAGGTACAACTTGGCAGCTACGGACTGCCACCAGCCCCCAGCTGCCTCGTCATACCTGGCTGGAACCAAAAATACAGCGAAGCCTATTTTTTTTATATTTCTAGAATTATTTCTAGAAAAAAAATGACATAGGGCTCCGCCATATTTTTGGTCCAGCCAGGTACAACTTGGCAGCTACGGACTGCCACCAGCGCCCAGCTGCCTCGTCATACTGGCTGGAACCAAAAATACAGCGAAGCCTATTTTTTTTATATTTCTAGAATTATTTCTAGAAAAAAAATGACATAGGGCTCCGCCATATTTTTGGTCCAGCCAGGTACAACTTGGCAGCTACGGACTGCCACCAGCCCCCAGCTGCCTCGTCATACCTGGCTGGAACCAAAAATACAGCGAAGCCTATTTTTTTTATATTTCTAGAATTATTTCTAGAAAAAAAATGACATAGGGCTCCGCCATATTTTTGGTCCAGCCAGGTACAACTTGGCAGCTACGGACTGCCACCAGCCCCAGCTGCCTCGTCATACCTGGCTGGAACCAAAAATACAGCGAAGCCTATTTTATTTTTTAATTCTAGAATTATTTCTAGAAAAAAAATGACATAGGGCTCCGCCATATTTTTGGTCCAGCCAGGTACAACTAGGCAGCTGGGGACTGGAATCCTCAGCATAGAGAGGCCCAAGCGTTCTGGGCCCCCCATGCTGCGAATTTCATCCCGCAGCCGCCCCAGAAAATGGCGCATTCATTGAAGCGCCATTTTCTGGCGCTGTACCCAGGCTCTTCCAGTTGCCCTGGTGCCGGTGGCAAACTGGGTAATAAAGGGGTTAATGCCAGCTTTTTATTGGCAGCTGGCACTAAGCCCGAGATTCATAATATAGGGCCAATGTTAGACCCGCCATTAGGAATCTCTGGTAAATAGTCAGAAAATACACACAGGGAAAAATCTTTTTATTTGAAAAAAAAACACAAACAAAATTCGGACTCCATCTTTATTGTAAAGATCCGACGTAGTCCACAACGAAGGTCCCACGACGCTCGATCGCCTCCGAAGTAGTCCACAACGAAGGTCCCACGACGCTCGATCGCCTCCGACATAGTCCACAACGAAGATCCCACGACGCTCGATCGCCTCTGCTACATCCAGAGACTGCAGCAAGGGATCAAGTGTCCTCTTGTTGTAGTCTCTGGGATCAACGTCATGGTGCACGGTATGGCACATCATTGCCATACCATGCACCATGACGCTGATCCCAGGGACTACAACAAAAGGACACTTGATCCCTTGTTGTAGTCTCTGGGATCAGTGTCATAGTGCACTGTATGGCAATGATCTGCCATACTGTTCACCATGACGCTGATCCCAGAGACTACAACAAGGGATCAAGTGCTCCCTTGTTGTAGTCTCTGGGATCAGCGTCATGGTGCACGGTATGGCACATCATTGCCATACCATGCACCATGACGCTGATCCCAGAGACTACAACAAGAGGACAGTTGATCCCTTATTGTAGTCTCTGGGATCAGCGTCATGGTGCACGGTATGGCACATCATTGCCATACAGTGCACTATGACACTGATCCCAGAGATTACAACAAGGGATCAAGTGCTCCCTTGTTGTAAGTCTCTGGCGATAGTGGATCCAATCACCATGGAAACTAAGTGCTGTGATCTATGAGATCACAGCACTTAGGGGGTTAACACAGAGCCAGGGCACAGCAATCACACAGATGCTGTGCCCTGGCTGTGACACTGCTCCTCTGCACCCTCATCTCCATGCTGGGAGATAACTGTGCAGAGGAGCCGGTAGAAGAAGGAGGACGCCGCAGGAAGAGGACAGCAACAGAGAAGATAGAAGACAGAGCAGACCGGAGGACAGAGGAAGAAGAGCGGAGGAAAGAGGGAGAAGAGCGGAGGACAGAGGAGAAGAAAGAAGACAGGTGAGAGGCCTGGAGACAAGCAGCGGAGACCACCGGAGAGCGGGGGGAGAGGACCGGAGGGCAGGGGGAGAGATCCGGAGGGGAGTGGGTAGATCCGGAGGGGGGGGGGAGATCCGGAGGGCAGCGGGGGAGATCCGGAGGGGGGAGGGAGATCCGGAGGGGGGGGGGGGAGATCCGGAGGGCAGCGGGGGAGATCCGGAGGGGAGGGGGAAGATCCGGAGGGGGGGGGAGATCCGGAGGGCAGCGGGGGAGATCCGGAGGGCAGCGGGGGAGATCCGGGGGGCATTGGGGGAGATCCGGAGGGGAGGGGGGAGATCGGAGGGCAGGGGGGAGATCAGAGGGCAGCGGGGGAGATCCGGGGGGCAGGGGAGGCACATTGGCAGCCAGGGGAGAGAGCAGAGGGCCTTGGCTGGATTCACTCCGATTGGCAGTTTCACTTTCACTTCACTGCCAATCGGAGCGGTCCTAGCCCCGGGGGGGCTAAGCCACCCCCCCTTGGGTACAGTGCAGGTCCTTCCGTACCTGCGGCTCTATTAACCCCTTAGTGACCGCGGTTAATAGAGTCGCAGGACCGGAAACTGGCGAGGACGCAGCATATGCGTCCAAGGTCGGGAACGAACTTGTTTTCAGGACGCATATGCTGCGTCCTGGGTCGGGAAGGGGTTAAAGCCAGGAGGGTTTAATGTAAATTACAAACTCAGAGTCACCCTTTAAGTAAGCCAGTGAGGACCGTATCTTAGACGCTACTGTGTATGCATTTAATCACGAAGGGTTTTAGCACTTTTTAAAGTTGTTGGTATTGATGAACTATTAATACAATGTATGTTTTCAATTTTTTATATAGAACTACTGGAAGAGACGGAAGTGTGAAGGAAGCCAAAGTAATAGTAGTAATTATTTGACTGTGATTAAGGGCTGGAAGCAGCGCTACAGGGACTGTTTGGTAATCAAAACACTCAATGCACAAGAAATTTAGTACGTCACTATAAATGGATAGAAACAGCCCCTTACCAAAGGAGGAGATAAGAGATATGTAATTTTTTTGCATCACGTTAAAGTATTTTTTATAAGACACATATAGGTGAAAATGAATCACATGAATGGTGGTCCCCAGAAAAAGAAAATGTGAGACTTTATTGCAAAATACCCTATATAACATCCCAGACTAGAACCAGGGTACATCAGCAGTTTGAGTATCCAGTCATGAAATATACATACTGGGATCCATTTAAACATGAATAGCAGTATGTGATGGGAGAAGGAGCAAAATGCTAATAAGACTCATGGAAGGGTTACCGTCAAATAATAAAAGAGATTATAAAATTTTAGGGATTGATGAATTTCCTAAATAAAGGGTAACTAGTAGAAAGAATCAATATAAGCACCCCACATCAAGTAAAATATACACTTCACATTACTAATTTTATTTAGTTTTTTTATATATGTGGATTTTAGTAAAGTAAATCCTATGTATGTGAACTTTAACAAGGTAAATGCACTAATGCACTTTAGTTAAAGTAATTAAAATGGCACTAGAACGTTAATAGAGGCACAGGTCACTTTAAGAAAACCCAGGACGCTGGGAGCACTGCAGTATCCTATGGCTGCCCCATCCAAGATGGAGAATATCCAGAATTGAATGGTGCGCATGCGCAAAAATGGCGACCTCATTACGCACGCTGGCGCCGTCTCCTAGGTGATGGGCGGACCTAGAGTATGCACAGTGGGAATGTAATCCATTTCCTGGATGCCGAAAACACATGGAGACCTGGGGAGCCGCTCCCAAAGTAAGAATCATAATTATAACAAATATTTCGGATATGGCATGGTATAAAAACATTACAAATGTCCCTAATAAGGGAATAGATATTAAGGCTTCCAATCAAACAATGGTAAAAGTCTAATATGAGAATAACTAGTAAAAAGGCCCGATGCTGTCGCATCGGGAGTGGGGTGAGATGAAGATGGGGAGCGGGCTGTTTGGCAATGGGGTGATTAGCTGTGACTTGACTGTGTGGGGTGTCAGCAGGGGCAGTGTGGGGAGTGAGAGCATGTGGGGGGGGAAGAGGAGTGAGCAGGGGCAGTGTGGGTGAGTTGGGAGGGCTATGGAGGGTGAGCAGGGTCAGTGTGGGTGATTGGGGGGTAATGAGGGCCAGTGTTGCAGATGTTAGGGCCACTGCATGTGTAAGGTTAGTTGAGGAGGGGGGGTGGTGGTAGCAGACTGCAGGCCGGCGGGCCTGCAGGGTGGAATGAGAGTGCGGCGCTGGGGGGGGTGGCGGGATGAGAGGGAGTGCGGCAGCGGCGGTAAGCTTCTGTGATGAAGGGGGCCGCCGATGGAGCCGGCGGCCCCAGTAGTAATAGGGTTGTCCCGGGCTGCGGCGGGGCTGAAGGGGGCCGCAGATGGTGCCGGTGGGCCGGGCGCAGCGGCGGTGAGCTTGTGTGATGAAGGGGGCCGCTGATGGAGCTGGCGGCCCCTGCAGTAATAGGGTTGTCCCGGGCTGCGGCGGGGCTGAAGGGGGCCGCAGATGGTGGCGGCGGGCCCATGTGTAATGTGTGGGGAGGTGAAAGGGATAAAGAGCGGCAGTGTGGGGTGAGTGGGGGCATGAGGAGGGGCAGTGTGGGTGATTGGGGTGGGGGAAAGCAGGGGCAGTGTGGGTGATTGCGGGCAGTTGGGGGGATGAGAGGGGTAAGGAGTGATGAGATACGGGGGTAAGAGGGGTGAGGCGGGGCAGTGTGGGTGAGTGTGGGGTAATCAGGGGAAGTGTGGGTGATTGTGGGGAGTTGGGGGGGATGAGAGGGGTAAGGAGTGATGAGATAGGGGGGTAAGAGGAGTGAGCAGGGGCAGTGTGGCTGAGTGGGGGGTAATGGGGGGCAGTGTGGGTGATTGTGGTCATTAGGGGGGGTGAGAGGGGTAAGCAGGGTGTATGGGTGAGTGGGGGGGTAAGCTGGAGCAGTGTGGGTGAGTGGGGGCAGTGTGGGTGAGTAGGGGGTAATGAGGGGCAGTGTGAGGAGTGAGTGAGGGGATGGGGGTAAGAGGAGTGGGCAGGGGCAGTGTGGCTGAGTGGGGGGTAATGAGGGGCAGTGTGGCTGATTGTGGTCATTAGGGGGGGTGAGAGGGGTAAGCAGGGTGTATGGGTGAGTGGGGGGGTAAGCTGGAGCAGTGTGGGTGAGTGGGGGCAGTGTGGGTGAGTAGGGGGTAATGAGGGGCAGTGTGAGGAGTGAGTGAGGGGATGGGGGGTAAGAGGAGTGGGCAGGGGCAGTGTGGCTGAGTGGGGGGTAATGAGGGGCAGTGTGGGTGATTGTGGTCATTAGGGGGGGTGAGAGGGGTAAGCAGGGTGTATGGGTGAGTGGGGGGGTAAGCTGGAGCAGTGTGGGTGAGTGTGGTTAGTGTGGGTGAGTAGGGGGTAATGAGCGGGCCGCAGATGGTGGCAGCGGGCCGGGCGCAGCGGCGGTGAGCTTCCGTGATGAAGGGGGCCGCTGATGGAGGCGGCGGCCCCTGCAGTAATAGTGTAGTCCGGGCTGCGGCAGGCGGCGGGGCTGAAGGGGGCCGCTGATGGAGCCGGCGGCCCCTGCAGTAATAGTGTAGTCCCGGGCTGCGGCGGGCGGCGGGGCTGAAGGGGGCCGCTGATAGAGCTGGCGGCCTCTGCAGTAATAGTGTAGTCCCGGGCTGCGGCGGGGCAGAAGGGGGCCACAGATGGTGGCAGCGGGGCGGCCGCTGCGGCGGTGATGTTCCGTGATGAAGGGGGCCGCTGATGGAGGCGGATGGAGGCGGCGGCCTCTGCAGTAATAGTGTAGTCACGGGCCGCGGCGGGGCAGAAGGTGGCCGCAGATGGTGGCAGCGGGGCGGCCGCTGCGGCGGTGATGTTCCGTGATGAAGGGGGCTGCTGATGGAGGCGGAGGCCCCTGCATTAATAGTGTAGTCCGGGCCGCGGCGGGCGGCGGGGCTGAAGGGGGCCGCAGATGGTGGCGGCGGTCCCATGTGTAATGTTGTTGACCGTGGCTGCGGCGGGCCTGGAAACAGAGGAGGGCGGCGACGGCGTCATCAGAGCGGTGGTGGAGGCAGCAGCGTGTGGAGGAGTGTGGTGAGGGGAGCCTGCACGGAGGCACCGCCAGGCAGCGGCATGGGTGTCCTAATATGGCGGCGCTTCCGGGGTAGGCAGGCATAATCGCCAGTTTAGCGCAGGCGCCCTTGCACCATAGCGGCACAGTGACCGGAAGTGCTAAACTGGCGATTATGTATAGAGATGAGCATGAGTATAGTATAATGCACAGAGGGGTTACTGTTAGAGGTATACTGCACTGAAACATGAATGTATTTATGGTGTTGTTTTATGTAGATGTACTGTAAGGAAATGATGCAACAGCAGAAAGACTATAAGTATGTTAGCAAATGACTATGTGGTTGCTGGAAAAAGAGCATGCTGTGCTCGAAACGTTGCCATGTGCCTTAAGCTGGAATAAAAAACTTTGCTGCATCATATTTGGAGTGCTGCAGACTTTTTCAACTAAACCGTATATATATATATATATATATATATATATATATATATATATATATATATATATACATATATATAAATATAAGTCAAAAATAGAGAAGCACTGAAACATATAACAATTGTGGTGCAAATCCTGCTTGGCAACCTCTCCCTCTGTTGCTCTTGTATACACTATATTCAAAACGACCAGCAGAACTCCATAGTTACCACATTGATCTTCTTTATTGGCCCAGTGACCGCGACGTTTTGGTTCCAACAGAACCTTTCTCAAGCAGTCTGCTTGAGAAAGGTTCCGTTGGAACCGAAAAATCACGGTCACTGGGCCAATAAAGAAGATTATTGTGGTAATTATGGAGTGCTGCCTGTCTTTTTAAATATAGTATGTAAACATATATATATATATATATATATATATATATATATATATATATATATATATATAAAAACTGCACAGCACTCGCAGACTGGTGTGAACTGGTGCAAGCAAAGATGCAGAATCAAACAAATTGAGAAAAATCCTCGCAGCACACAGCTACTACCAATGATGTACAAGTGCTATAAGCTATATGTATTTGAGGAAAAAATTTAAAAACTTACGTTTTTTTCAAAAAACTCAAAAATCTTATCTTTTAATTCTGAAGTTCTTAGTACATACATTGGCCAATGTCTGCTTGTTCATCAACTGCGACAAAATGACTTCAGGCATGATGAGTCCTACTCTGATATCCCTATCTTCCTTGTCCTCCCCCCACTTCTCAGTGGGCAGACACCATCTATACCCTCGATCACCTGTAGGTTAATGAGGGCTCCTTTGCTACAATGTGCACCCTCATTAACCTACAGGTGATCGAGGGTATAGATGGTGTCTGCCCACTGAGAAGTGGGGGGGAGGACAAGGAAGATAGGGATATCAGAGTAGGACTTATCATGCCTGAAGTCACTTTGTCGCAGTTGATGAGCAAGCAGACATTGGCCAATGTATGTACTAAGAACTTCAGAATTAAAAGATAAGATTTTTGAGTTTTTTGAAAAAACGTAAGTTTTAAAATTTTTTCCTCAAACACATATGGCTTATAGCACTTGTACATCATTGGTAGTAGCTGTGTGCTGCGAGGATTTTTCTCAATTTATATATATATATATATATATATATATATATATCACAGTCTATTCAAATAGAAAAAGCACTGCGGCACTCACCAGGTTGCAAAGAGCCTTTATTCGTCACTTGAGGATCATGACATATTCTGCGGGGAGAGGGAGTGGGGAGCAAAGATGACGGCAGCCGTTTCGCAGGGCCGTGCCTGCTTCCACGGGTCCAGTTCCCGTCACATGACAGTTAGACCTGCTACTTAAGGAGGAGGTTCTCCATACATCACAGTGAATACTACACAGGTGCAATTAAAAACAAAATCAATCTGTATACAGACATTTTAACACATATAAGATCTTATTAAAAAAACAGCAAAACTAGAGCTCCATTTCGTATTGTATTTACACAATCTGGACTGATAATTTTTGCGGTTCCTACTAATTTTTAACTGCACCTTGCCCAGGTCTCACTTCGGGTCAAGTAGCAGAGTTCGTTCAGTCACCTCTGCTTGATTTACATCCAGGTTTTTGTTGTCCAACAACTGTACAGTTGTAAATTTTGTCCTATACAAAATGAGTGGCAAAAGGCCTGCTGCTGGTGGGAATGGGAGTAGGCATGGTGGAAAGGGAAAAAAAGTTTGTGTCTGTGGGGTAGATGTTAAATCTACAGTAACATCTACAGAAGAAAGACAATCTTCCAGCCAAAGTAAGATGTCAACTTCTTTACGTGGCCAATCGGATATGATCTCTTTCTTACAGACATGAGCATCGGTACCACTTGAAAATGGGGAACAAGAACAGCAGGTGCTTGAATGGATTGCAACTGCTCCATCAAGTGGTCTCTCCTCCACCTCAACTACTACATCACAAACCCTCCAGTCATCTGAGGTGTCAGCCCAATCGCACTTGATTCCTCCAAGCTCCCAAGTCTCCAGCCGCCCTACTGAGTCTGGGTTAACATACATGGTTAAGTCTGCAGAGCTGTTCAGTCACACAACAGCCTGGGAATCAAAAGTCAGCTCCAAAGCTGCAGTGAGTCCAGACGAGTTAATAATTTGCCCTGATGCCCAGAAGCTTTATGAGTCCGATACAGGCCCAGGTGAAAAAGGTTCTGACGTTCATGAAGACCTTCATTCCCTAACAGTAACTACTCTTGCTGGACACAAGGAGGATGATGCTGAAGAGACTGAGATACCGGATTGGATTGACAAATTAACTTTTCGGTCAAGGCAGGAAGAAGTTGTCTCTGAGGAGGATGAAGGGGTGTGAGAACACAGAGGATGATGATGAGGTTGGAGATCCCACATACTGTCAACCCCAGTAAGCCAGTCGATGAGGTCAGCACAGGAGGTGGAGGAGGATGCTACTGACGATGAGGTTAGGTTGCACCTTCCTGGACATAGATGGACTACTGTAAGCATGTCAACAACTGCATACGCAGCCTGTATTGCTAATAAAAAATATGGATATCTTATAGCCTACATTATGTAACATATAGTTTATATGCTTTGTGTGCTCAACAGACCAAGAGTGGAATGTATTGCAAATATGAAATATGGTTGTTTGAATCCAAGCACTATTATATTGCAATATACTGCATGCAGTATTAATATCATTGATACTGAACTTTGAACTAGTTTATTCACATGAACTGTTTTGATGTCTGCCATCCATAAACTGAGTGTTTGCTCTGTGTTGATACAGTAAGACAATGTTAATTATTCTATGGTCTTTGAATTTTGTGTCTTCTACACAAATGACCACTGTGATATTTGCTTTGACAAACACTGGTATTGTAACCAAAATACTGATTCAATTAGTGTATGAACCTTTACCATTATGCTCCATGAGAAATACACAGATCGATTGTCTAGAATAATGTTTGTAAGTAAACTTCTCAAGATAACGGAACTTGGCCAGCCTCCATTGTCTTAAGCCGTATAAAAGTCCCTGGAATCATGATACAGACAGAAGCATTTTTGGTGGTGACTTCTCAGGAGTTCGCTGTCAATTGGACAGATGATGCTCATAGCTCCTTGATGAAGAAGTCATTTTGTGTACCTGTATTCGGGACTTCTGCAGGAGTTCTTATAAGCTCCTTGATGAAGAAGTAAATTTGTGTACCTGAATACAGTGTTGTGTTTTCCCACTGAGCTCTCCTGTCTTCATCGTGCTTCTCCGATTGATGTTACAAGACAAGATGATGTGCAACTCCGTGGTGATGTGATGTGAGTAAATGCATAACCTTTATGTGGTGATTATACAAATAGTGTATGCAATATCCTAATGTTTTTATAGTTTTGTATTCAAAATCTTTATGTGCTGATACAAATAGTGTATGCAATATCATACTGTTGTTTGTATAGTTTTGTCCCTTTTAATAAAATTACTTGATTACCTTCTTTAAAGTCGTATCCGAACCTGTTTGTCAAAACTATTGGCAAAACACAGCCACACCTCTGCTTCTGAGCACAAGTCGTGATGACTCTGCAGCTCGCATGGGCTCTAAGCCTTGCCTAGCCTGGGCCTTCTTTGACATCACCAAGGATCTCCCAACTCATGTCATCTGCAAGATTTGTCACCAATCTCTGAGTAGAGGCCAAAAGCTTAATAGCTTGAGTACTTCATGTATGAACCGCCATATGGACATGAAGCACAAGTCGCAGTGGGAAGTTCACCGTGCTAGAATGCAGGCTAGCAGGCCGGCCTACTACCATCTGCCCCATCAAGTGCATCCGTGTGCTCTTCATCGTCTGTGACTGTGGGGACAGCTGTCACACATGCTTTTGGACGTAGACCTTCCACCTCTTCAGTTATAACCTGGGCAAAGCTGCAGACAGCACTGAGTGTAATGGTCGTCTGACCAGAATCTGCTGTGGTAAGAGAATTTATCTTCCACCTCTTTACCCTCAACAGGCAGTGTGATTGGCAGGTCGTCACTTGGTTTTCAAGTGGACAATGCTGCTGGTGTTGAGCTCTTTCAGACATTGAGAGCACCACCTTTGGATGAAGGCAACATTACATGATCACCTGCACCTTCCTCCCAGTCCTGCAGTTTGCCAGGGACACCCTACTCAACCCCATCTCAGCACAGCAGCCACCCCTCTGTCCCTCAGATGTGGACAAGTAAAAGGCTATTTCCTCCTAGTCATGAGAAAGCTAAGCACTTGAATTTCACAATCTACAAGCTCTTGGCTTCAGAAATGCTGCCTTTCCGCCTGGTGGACACAGAGGATTTTCGAGACCTTATGTCTGTCGCAGTGCCCCAGTACCAGATGACCAGTCGCCACTACTTCTCCAAGAAAGGTGTGCCTGTGCTACACCAGCATGTCGCAGACAACATCACTGCTTCCTTGAGAAACTCTGTGTGTGACAGGGTGCATTTCACCACAGACACTTGGACCAGTAAGCATGGACAGGGGCGTTACATGTCGCTGACTGAGCACTGGGTAACTATGGTGAGAGCTGGAGAAGGGTCTGCTGTCCAAGTCTTGCCGTCCCCACGAGTTGTGCGTCAATCCTCTGTAGGTAGGAGTTCCCCCACTGTTTCTGCCTCCTCAACCTTGTCTCGGTCCTCCAACTCCGACCAAAGCCTGTCTGGTAATGCCACCTGCACTGTAACTGCAGAGAAGGAATCCTGCACACCTCCCAACTATGCTGGAAGCAGGGCTCAATGCCATCTTTACCCTCAAATGCCTGGGAAACGTAAGTCACACAGCTGAGGAGTTGTGGTCAGCTCTGGCGACCGAGTTTCAGCAATGGTTGTCTCCACTCAACCTGCAGCCAGGGAAGGCCGTGTGTGACAATGCTGCAAACCTGGATGTGGCCCTTCGCCGGGGCAATATCACACACGTGCCTTGTATGGCTCACGTGTTGAATCTAGTTGTCCAGCAATTTTTGACACACTATCCCGGCCTAAATGGGCTTCTGCAGAGGGCACGATCGATGTGTGCTCACTTCCGGTGTTCGCATCCTGCAGCTCAACGACTTGCTTTGCTCTAGAATTCTTTCGGCTTGCCCATTCTCCGGCTGAAATGTGATGTGCCGACACGACGGACTTCTACTCTGCACATGTTGCAGCGACTGTGGCAGCACCGCCGAGCCCTGGTGCAATACGTTATGACGTATAGCCTGGGCCAACGAGATCCAGAGGTGGGGCAGATCACGCTTCAGGAGTGGTCTCAGATCAAGGACCTATGCACCCTTCTGCACAGTTTTGAGATGGCAATGAAGATGTTTAGTGCTGATGATGCCATGATCAGCATGACTATTCCGGTCACCTACATGCTGGAGCAGACACTAAACAATATTCGGAGTCAGGTGGTGGGACAAGAGGAGGTGGAGGAAGTACAAGAGGAGTTCTATGCGGAAGGGATGACAACATCTCCAAGGCCCTCACGGTCGGCAGCAACAAGACAGCAGGCATGGGAGGGTGGTGGAGAGGGATTAACGAGGGCACATGTTATGTGAATTAGAAGCAATGCCAACTACTGAGTTGCCACACTCCTCGATCCCCGGTACAAGACCAAATTTGCTGAAATAATTCCAGCCATACAAAGGGATGCACACATGCAGGAGTATCAGCAGAAGCTGACACATAATCTGAGATCGGCTTTTCCACAAACCACCAGTGGTAGACAGAGTGAATCTCACAGCTCTCACTTGTCAACCATGGGAATGTCGAGTCATCATAACTCACACCATACCAGTAACACCGTACCTGATGGTGGTAACAGCAATTTCGTGGCCTCATTCCACAATTTTTTCAGACCATCTTTTGCAAGGCCTGAAGACACGAGAAGTCTGACACATAGTCAACGCCTGGAGCAGATGGTACACGAGTATCTCGAACTTAACATCGATGCCATGACTGGGGAACTGGAGCCTTGCTAATTTTGGGCTTCTAAACTGGATAAATGGCCTGAGCTCACCACTCACGCCTTGGAGATCTTGTCGTGCTCCGCAGCCACCATTTTTTCAGAACGTGTCTTCAGCGCTGCTGGTGGTGTGTTGACAGAAAAGCACACGGGTCTGTCCACCCAGAATGTGCACAGACAAACGTTCTTAAAGATGAACAAGGCATTGATCCGCAAGGACTTTTCTACCCCTGTGTCATCCTGGGAAGACTAAAGCCTTGTGGCGATTAGCCTAAAAGTAACCATTTAAATTTTGCTACTATGGGGCAATTGATGCCACTTAATTGGTGTCTGTGCCCAAATTTTTGGAAAAAATGGAGACTCTTCTTGTAGTCCCCTAAATGTGACACAATACTCTTCATCTGCATGAGGCCTTACAGATAGTGAGGAAAAACATCACCAAATACTCATCATCTGAACATGGCCTTACAGATACTGAAGTAAAACTCACCAAGTACTCCTCGTCTGAACGTGGCCTTACAGATAGTGGGGAAAAACATCACCAAATACTCCTCGTCTGAACATGGCCTTACAGATACTGAAGTGAAACTCACCAAATACTCCTCATCTGAACATGACCTTACAGATACTGAAGTAAAACTCACCAAGTAGTCCTCGTCTGAACATGGTCTTACAGATACTGAAGTAAAACTCACCAAGTACTCATCGTCTGAACGTGGCCTTACAGATAGTGAGGAAAAACATCACCAAATTCTCATCGTCTGAACATGGCCTTACAGATACTGAAATGAAACTCACCAAGTACTCCTTGAACGTGGCCTTACAGATAGTGGGGAAAAACATCACCAAATACTCCTCATCTGAACATGGCCTTACAGATACTGAAGTAAAACTCACCAAGTAGTCCTCGTCTGAACATGGTCTTACAGATACTGAAGTAAAACTCACCAAGTACTCCTCGTCTGAACGTGGCCTTACAGATAGTGGGGAAAAACATCACCAAATACTCCTCGTCTGAACATGGCCTTACAGATACTGAAGTGAAACTCACCAAATACTCCTCATCTGAACATGACCTTACAGATACTGAAGTAAAACTCACCAAGTAGTCCTCGTCTGAACATGGTCTTACAGATACTGAAGTAAAACTCACCAAGTACTCATCGTCTGAACGTGGCCTTACAGATAGTGAGGAAAAACATCACCAAATACTCATCGTCTGAACATGGCCTTACAGATACTGAAATGAAACTCACCGAGTACTCCTCGTCTGAACATGACCTTACAGATACTGAAGTGAAACTCACCAAGTACTCCTTGAACGTGGCCTTACAGATAGTGGGGAAAAACATCACCAAATACTCCTCGTCTGAACATGGCCTTACAGATACTGAAGTGAAACTCACCAAGTAGTCCTCGTTAGTGATGGGCGAATCCTAAACTACTCGGAATCGCTAGACTCCGACGAGTCTGAGTCCAGGACTCGCTACTCGTTGCGAGTCTAGCGATTCCAATGTTAATGAATGGAGAACGAGTATTGCAGCGATTCCTCTGCTGCCGGACCCTATAAGGGGTCTGGCAGCAGAGGAAAAACCTGCAAATCCCCATGATATTCTTTTAAAGCCAGCGGCAAAAAGGGTAGGGGGTGCACCGGACCGGCCGGCTACTTACCGCTGCCTCCGCCGGCGCCGGCTGCAGCCTCGCTCTCCGTCTCTCTGCTGCTCTTTCCGGAGATTCCCGAACACTGACAGAAGCAGTGAATAGAAAACAGATGAGTCCTGCACACAGAGAGAACAAGTCTGTAGGAACATGTTCACACCGCCAGCATATTTGGAAACAAAAAGCTAAATGCGACCAAAAACAACAGTACACTGCAGTAAAAGTATTAAAATGCAAGTGCAGTATAAAAAAATAGTATAACAAATACAGGGTACTTTGTCCATCCGTTTTTTTGCGCAAAAAAAGTTACTTCAAGTCACGTCACTAACTTCAAAGTGTACCCATCTCTGACGCGGTCCTAACTGTTGTATTAAAAACCTGACTAGTGTGTATACTTACTAGTAAGCAGGAGCCAGCAAGACCTGTGTCTGAAATGGACTGAAGGCGACGAGGCTATATGTGTGCAGGGCCCAGAGAGGGGCGGGAGACTCCGCCTTCAGTCCATTTCAGACACAGGTCTTGCTGGCTCCTGCTTACTAGTAAGTATACACACTAGTCAGGTTTTTAATACAACAGTTAGGACCGCATCAGAGATGGGTACACTTTGAAGTTAGTGACGTGGCTTGAAGTAACTTTTTGTGCGCAAAAAAACGGATGGACAAAGTACCCTGTATTTGTTATACTATTTTTTTATACTGCACTTGCATTTTAATACTTTTACTGCAGTGTACTGTTGTTTTTAGAAGCAGTGAATAAATTAACTTCCGTCACTGCTCGGGAATCGCCAGCAGCAGAGCGAGTCTGGCTGACAGCAGAGTTCAGCTCAGGTCATAATGACCTGAGCTGAACCCTGACTGTTTAGTCAGTTCTCAGCTCTGCTACATCCCTGTCTGTCTAAGCAAAGACAGGGAAGTAGCAGAGATGAGATTGTCTTTTGGACTACGTCGGACGTAAGAGGATTTTTTAAAATAAAGATGGAGTCCCTAATGTTTTTTTTTTATTATTTCTAATAAAAAAAAATTTCTCTGTGTTGTGTTTTTTTTTTAAAACAATTTAATAGAAATTCAGGGCGGTCATGTCTAATATTGGCGTGACCGCCATAAATTTCGGGCTTAGGGCCAGCTGATAATACAAAGCTGGCCTTAACCTCATTATTACCCAGTGAGCCACCCGCCACCAGGGCCACTGGAAGAGCGGGGTTCAGCGACAGAGGATGGCGCTTCAATGAATGCACCATCTTCTGGGGCGGCTGCGGGCTTGGGCCTCCCTGCGCTGCGCATTCCAGCCCCAAGCTGCTTAGCTGTACCTGGCTAGACTTAGAAATTGCGCGGAGCCCCATGCATTTTTTTTTTATTATTTCATGAAATTCATGAAATAATAAAAAAAAAGGGCTCCCCTATATTCTTGTGTCTGGCCAGGTACAAATAGGCACCTGTGGGTTGGGGGCAGCCCATCACTGCCTGCTGGATCCGGCTGGTTCCAGAAATACGGTGAAGCCCACGTCAAATTTTTTTCTGACAAATCCATAAAACAATATAAATAAAAGGGACTGCATCTTTATTAACCCCTGGACCATGGGCGAGGGGTTAATAAAGATGCAGTCCCTTTTTAGGATTGTTTTATTAATTTTTCAGAAAAAAATTGACGTGGGGCCCAGCACAGAGCAGACAGCCGAACTCGTTACTGTGCGAGTTTCCCTGCGATTACTTGCACAGTAATGAGTCCAGAGTCAGAGTCTCTGACAAAACTAGGATTGCCATTGATTTGCATTGGACTCGTTACTGTGCGAGTAATCGCTGGGAAACTCGCAGAGTACCGAGTCCTGCGAGTCCCTTACTACTCGCAGAGTAACGAGTCCTAGCGAGTAGACTCGCCCATCTCTAGTTCACGGCCATTACAACGCCGCCCTTTGGTAGCTCCACCCCTACGGCCTTTGAATTTCTGAAGTCTAAGCTGCGAAAAGAAGAAAAATGGCGGGGTGAGCGGCAGGGAGATGGAGCAGAGGGCAGATGGAGCATTGAGCGGGTGAGCAGCAGGCAGGACACCAAGCGAAGGGGAGCCGGGAGACTGGGTGGACTGTGCCTGTTTCGTTGTAACGGAAATCCCGCGTCGCTGATTGCTCACGGCTGGCCGGGCGCAACCAATCAGCGACACAGGATTTGCATTAGAGAGAGAGACAGTGTGACGTGAGTGCAAGGTGATTGTAGGGCTGAGTGTGAGGTGAGTGCAGGGCACAGTGTGAGGTGAGTGCAGCACAGAGTGTGAGGTGAGTGCAGGGCAGAGTGTGATGTGAGTGCAAGGCAGAGTGTGATGTGAGTGCAGGGCAGAGTGTGATGTGAGTGCAGGGCAGAGTGTGACGTGAGTGCAGGGCAGAGTGTGATCTGAGTGCTGGGTGAGTGTGATCTGAGTGCAGGGCAGAGTGTGAGGTGAGTGCAGGGCAGAGTGTGAGGTGAGTGCAGAGCAGAGTGTGAGGTGAAAGCAGGGCAGAGTGTGAGGTGAGTGCAGGGCAGAATGTGAGGTGAGTGCAGGGCAGAGTGTGATGTGAGTGCAGGGCAGAGTGTGGCATGAGTGCAGGGCAGAGTGTTATGTGAGTGCAGAGCAGAGTGTAATCTGAGTGCAGGGCAGAGTGTGAGGTGAGTGCAGGGCAGACTGTGATGTGAGTGCAGGGCAGAGTGTGACGTGAGTGCAGGGCAGAGTGTGATCTGAGTGCTGGGTGAGTGTGATCTGAGTGCAGGGCAGAGTGTGAGGTGAGTGCAGGGCAGAGTGTGAGGTGAGTGCAGAGCAGAGTGTGACGTGAAAGCAGGGCAGAGTGTGAGGTGAGTGCAGGGCAGAATGTGAGGTGAGTGCAGGGCAGAGTGTGATGTGAGTGCAGGCAGAGTGTGGCATGAGTGCAGGGCAGAGTGTTATGTGAGTGCAGAGCAGAGTGTAATCTGAGTGCAGGGCAGAGTGTGAGGTGAGTGCAGGGCAGACTGTGATGTGAGTGCAGGGCAGAGTGTGACGTGAGTGCAGGGCAGAGTGTGATCTGAGTGCTGGGTGAGTGTGATCTGAGTGCAGGGCAGAGTGTGAGGTGAGTGCAGGGCAGAGTGTGAGGTGAGTGCAGAGCAGAGTGTGACGTGAAAGCAGGGCAGAGCGTGAGGTGAGTGCAGGGCAGAATGTGAGGTGAGTGCAGGGCAGAGTGTGATGTGAGTGCAGGGCAGAGTGTGGCATGAGTGCAGGGCAGAGTGTTATGTGAGTGCAGAGCAGAGTGTAATCTGAGTGCAGGGCAGAGTGTGAGGTGAGTGCAGGGCAGAGTGTGAGATGAGTGCAGGGCAGAGTGTGACATGAGTGCAGGGCAGAGTGTGACATGAGTGCAGGGCAGAGTGTGAGGTGAGTGCAGGGCAGAGTGTGACATGAGTGCAGGGCAGAGTGTGACATGAGTGCAGGGCAGAGGTGGACGTGAGTGCAGAGTGAGTGTGATGTGAGTGTGGAGTGAGTGTGACGTGAGTGTGACCTGAGTGCATGGCGAGTGTGACGTGAGTGCAGGGCGAGTGTGAGGTGAGTGCAGGGCAGAGTGTGAGGTGAGTGCAGGGCAGAGTGTGATGTGAGCGCAGGGCAGAGTGTTATGTGAGTGCAGGGAAGAGTGTGAAGTGAGTGCAGGGCAGAGTGTGATGTGAGTGCAGGGCAGAATGTGATGTGAGTGCAGGGCAGAGTGTGACGTGAGTGCAGGGCAGAGTGTGATCTGAGTGCTGGGTGAGTGTGATCTGAGTGCAGGGCAGAGTGTGAGGTGAGTGCAGGGCAGAGTGTGAGGTGAGTGCAGAGCAGAGTGTGACGTGAAAGCAGGGCAGAGTGTGAGGTGAGTGCAGGGCAGAATGTGAGGTGAGTGCAGGGCAGAGTGTGATGTGAGTGCAGGGCAGAGTGTGGCATGAGTGCAGGGCAGAGTGTTATGTGAGTGCAGAGCAGAGTGTAATCTGAGTGCAGGGCAGAGTGTGAGGTGAGTGCAGGGCAGAGTGTGACATGAGTGCAGGGCAGAGTGTGACATGAGTGCAGGGCAGAGTGTGACGTGAGTGCAGAGTGAGTGTGATGTGAGTGTAGAGTGAGTGTGACGTGAGTGCAGAGTGAGTGTGACGTGAGTGTAGAGTGAGTGTGACGTGAGTGTGACCTGAGTGCAGGGCGAGTGTGAGTGAGTGTGACCTGAGTGCATGGCGAGTGTGACGTGAGTGCAGGGCGAGTGTGAGGTGAGTGCAGGGCAGAGTGTGAGGTGAGTGCAGGGCAGAGTGTGATGTGAGCGCAGGGCAGAGTGTTATGTGAGTGCAGGGAAGAGTGTGAGGTGAGTGCAGGGCAGAGTGTGAGGAGACTGCAGGGCAGAGTGTGAGGAGAGTGCAGGGCAGAGTGTGAGGTGAGTGCAGGGCAGAGTGTGACGTGAGTTCAGGGCAGAGTGTGAGGTGAGTGCAGGGCAGAGTGTGATCTGAGTGCTGGGTGAGTGTGATCTGAGTGGAGGGTGAGTGTGAGTGAGTGCAGGACAGAGCGTCACGTGAGTGCAGGGCAGAGTTTGATCTGAGTGCTGGGTGAGTGTGATCTGAGTGGAGGGTGAGTGTGAGTGAGTGCAGGACAGAGCGTCACGTGAGTGCAAGGTGAGTGTGATGTGAGTGCAGGGTGAGTGTGACATGAGTGCAGGGAGAGTGTGATGTCAGTGCAGGGTGAGTGTGAGTGTGATATGAGTGCAGTGTTAGAGTAACGTGAGTGCAGGGTGAGTGTGATGTGAGTGCAGAGTGAGTGTGAAATGAGTGCAGGGCAGAGTGTGACGTGAGTGCAGGGTGAGTGTGACATGAGTGCAGGGAGAGTGTGACGTCAGTGCAGAGTGAGTGTGACGTCAGTGCAGAGTGAGTGTGACATCAGTGCAGAGTGAGTGTGATATGAGTGCAGAGTGAGTGTGACATGAGTGCAGAGTGAGTGTGATGTGAGTGCAGAGTGAGTGTGACGTGAGTGCAGGGCGAGTGTGACGTGAGTGCAGAGCGAGTGTGACGTGAGTGTGACCTGAGTGCAGGGTGAGTGTGACGTGAGTGCAGAGTGAGTGTGACGTGAGTGTAGAGTGAGTGTGACGTGAGTGTGACCTGAGTGCAGGGCGAGTGTGGGTGAGTGTGACCTAAGTGCATGGCGAGTGTTATGTGAGTGCAGGGCAGAGTGTTATGTGAGTGCAGGGCAGAGTGTGAGGTGAGTGCAGGGCAGAGTGTGAGGTGAGTGCAGGGCAGAGTGTGACGTGAGTTCAGGGCAGAGTGTGAGGTGAGTGCAGGGCAGAGTGTGATCTGAGTGCTGGGTGATCTGAGTGCAAGGTGAGTATGACGTGAGTGCAGGGTGAGTATGATATGATTGCAGGGCAGAGTGTGACGTGAGTGTGACGTTAGTGTGACGTGAGTGCAGAGTGAGTGTGATGTGCGTGCAGAGTGAGTGTGACCTAAGTGCAGGGCAAGTGTGAGTGAGTGTGACCTAAGTGCATGGTGAGTGTGACGTGAGTGCAGGGCGAGTGTGAGGTGAGTGCAGGGCAGAGTGTGAGGTGAGTGCAGGGCAGAGTGTGACGTGAGCGCAGGGAAGAGTGTTATGTGAGTGCAGGGCAGAGTGTGAGGTGAGTGCAGGGCAGAGTGTGAGGTGAGTGCAGGGCAGAGTGTGAGGTGAGTGCAGGGCAGAGTGTGACGTGAGTTCAGGGCAGAGTGTGAGGTGAGTGCAGGGCAGAGTGTGATCTGAGTGCTGGGTGAGTGTGATCTGAGTGCAGAGTTAGTGAGATGTCAGTGCAGTGTGAGTGTGACCTGAGTGCAGGGCGAGGGTGAGTTAGTGTGACCTGAGTGCATGGCGAGTGTGAGGTGAGTGCAGGGCAGAGTGTGAGGTGAGTGCAGGGCAGAGTGTGAGGTGAGTGCAGGGCAGAGTGTGACGTGAGCGCAGGGAAGAGTGTGACGTGAGTGCAGGGCAGAGTGTGAGGTGAGTGCAGGGCAGAGTGTGAGGTGAGTGCAGGGCAGAGTGTGACGTGAGTGTGACGTTACTGTGACGTGAGTGCAGAGTGAGTGTGACATAAGTACAGAGTGAGTGTGATGTGAGTGCAGAGTGAGTGTGACCTGAGTGCAGGGCGAGTGTGAGTGAGTGTGACTTGAGTGCATGGCGAGTGTGACATGAGTGCAGGGCGAGTGTGAGGTGAGTGTAGGGCAGAGTGTGAGGTGAGTGCAGGGCAGAGTGTGAGGTGAGTGCAGGGCAGAGTGTGACGTGAGCGCAGGGAAGAGTGTTATGTGAGTGCAGGGCAGAGTGTGAGGTGAGTGCAGGGCAGAGTGTGACGTGAGTTCAGGGCAGAGTGTGATCTGAGTGCTGGGTGAGTGTGATCTGAGTGCAGGGTGAGTGTGAGTGAGTGCAGGCAGAGTGTGACGTGAGTGCAAGGTGAGTGTGACGTGAGTGCAGAGTGAGTGTCACGTGAGTGCAGGGAGAGTGTGACGTGAGTGCAGGGTGAGTGTGAGTGAGTGTGATATGAGTGCAGTGTGAGAGTGACGTGAGTGCAGGGTGAGTGTGACATGAGTGCAGAGTGAGTGTGACATGAGTGCAGGGCAGAGTGTGACGTGAGTGCAGAGTGAGTGTGACATGAGTGCAGAGTGAGTGTGACGTGAGTGCAGAGAGAGTGTGAAGTGAGTGCAGAGTGAGTGTGACATGAGTGCAGAGTGAATGTGTCGTGAGTGCAGAGTGAGTGTGACGTGAGTGCAGGGCAAGTGTGACGTGAGTGCAGGGCGAGTGTGACGTGAGTGTGACCAGAGTGCAGGGTGAGTGTGGTGTGAGTGCAGAGTGAGTGTGACGTGAGTGTAGAGTGAGTGTGACATGAGTGGGACGTGAGTGCAGGGTGAGTGTGACATGAGTGCATAGTGAGTGTGGAATGAATGCAGGGTGAGTGTGATGTGAATGTGACCTGAGTGCAGGGTGAGTGTGACATGAGTGCAAAGTGAGTGTGATGTGAGTGCAAAGTGAGTGTGATGTGAGTGCAGGGTGAGTGTGACGTGAGTGCAAAGTGAGTGTGATGTGAGTGCAGAGTGAGTGTGACGTGAGTGCAACCTGAGTGCAGGGTGAGTGTGTCTGTGTGTTGAGTGCAGGACTGAGTGTGTCTGTGTGTAGTGAGTGCAGGGCTGAGTGTGTGTATATGTGTGTGTGGTGTGTGTAGTGAGTGTGGGACTGAGTGTGTGGTGACTGTGGTCTGGGGTCATTAGGCTTCAGTACCTGGCTGCGGCTGCTACTGTGTTTGCTCCCCCAGTCCATGAAGCTTAAGGACCTGAGGTGATGTCAGAGTCATGTGACATGGCTTCGCCCATGATTCTGATATCACCACAGGCCCTCTAAGCAAGTTTTAACCTATGGGGGTGCTGGGCAGGAGGGCTGGGAGCGGGCAGAGAGGAGCGGGCACCGGGCTGCTGGAAGCAGAGGTGGGTTCAGCGGAAAAGTCGTCAATGATGTCGACTGTCCGGCCAGCTATTTGAAGTGAACAGCTGTTCACTTCAAATAGCGGTGAAGCCTGTCTGTCTGTGACAGGAATCCCGTGTCGCTGATTGGTTGCCGGGCGACCAATCAGCACTGGCGCGTGATTTCCGTGACAGAGAACCTTAGGCAATATATATATATACTAGCTGTGAGCCCGATGCAAATGCATCGGGATTCTAGAACGTGCATTAATTTGATTATAGTAGTTATAGCTGTTAGCCTGATGCAAATGCATCGGGTATCTAAAATATGTTTATTGTTTTTTTAAAGATTTTTAAATAATAATCGCATCATCAATAGCAATAATATAAGCCATAGCATTATTATTAGCAGTAATAGCAGTATTAATAGCATTATTAGCAGTATTATGAGCATTAATAACAGTATTAATAGCATTAATAGCATTATTATTAGCATTAATAGCATTATTAATAGCAATATTAGCATTAATAATAGCATTAATAACATTATTAATAGCATTGATAGCATTATTATTAGCATTAATAGCATTAATAATAGCATTATTAGCATTAATAATAGCATTAATAACATTATTAATAGCATTAATAGCATTATTATTAGCATTAATAGCATTAATAATAACATTATTAGCATTAATAATAGCATTAATAACATTATTAATAGCATTAATAGCATTATTAATAGAATTAATAGCATTATTATTAGCATTAATAGCATTAATAGCATAATGAATAGCATTAATAGCATTAATAGCATTATTATTAGCATTAATAGAATTATTATTAGCATTAATAGCATTAATAGGATAAATATTAGCATTAATAGCATTAATAGCATAATTAATTGCATTAATAGCATTATTAATAGCATTAATAGCATTAATAATAGCATTATTAGTATTAATAATAGCATTAATAACATTAGTAATAGCATTAATAGCATTATTAATAGCATTAATAGCATTATTATTAGCATTAATAGCATTAATAATAGCATTATTAGCATTAATAATAGCATTAATAACATTATTAATAGCATTATAGCAATTATTATTAGCATTAATAGCATTATTAGCATATTATTAGCATTAATAGCATTAATAATACCATTAATAGATAAATATTTAGCATTAATAGCATTAATAGCATAAAATAAGAGCATTAATAGCATTATTAATAGCATTAATAGCATTATTATTAGCATAAATAGCATTATTAGCATTAATAATAGCATTAATAACATTATATAATAGCATTAATAGCATTATTATTAAAATTAATAGAATTAATAATAGCATTATTAGCATTAATAATAGCATTAATAACATTATTAATAGCATTAATAGCATTATTATTAGCATTAATAGCATTTATTATTATTAATAGCATGAATAGCATTATTATAATAGCATTAATAGATTATTATTAGCATATAATATAAGATTAATAATAGCATTATTAGCATTATTAATAGCATTAATAACATATTAATTAGCATTAATAATAGCATTATATTATTATAGTATTAATTAGCATTAATAGTAATTATTAATAGCATGAATAGCATTATTAATTAAAATTAATATAGAATAAAATAATAGCATTATTAGCATTAATTAATAGCATTAATAACATTATTAATAGCATTAATAGCATTATTATTAGCATTAATAGCATTAATAGTATTATTATATAGCATGAATAGCATTATTAATAGCATTAATAGGATTATTATTAGCATTAATAGGATTAATAATAGCATTATTAGCATTATTAATAGCATTAATAACATTATTAATAGCATTAATAGCATTATTATTAGTATTAATAGCATTTAATAGTATTATTAATAGCATGAATAGCATTATTAATAGCATTAATAGATTATTATTAGCATTAATAGCATTATAATAGCATTATTAGCATTATTAATAGCATTAATAACATTATTAATAGCATTAATAGCATTATTATTAGCATTAATAGCATTAATAATGCATTATTAGCATTATTAATAGCATTAATAACATTATTAATAGCATTAATAGCATTATTATTAGCATAATAGCATTAATAATTATTAGCATAATATAGCATTAATATTATTAATAGCATTATATTTATTATTACATTTATTAGAATTATTAATTTGATTTATTACATTTTAATAATACATTAATTACATATTATTAGCATTAATTTAGCTTAATTATTACATGTAAAGTATTAATTAGCATTTTTTTAAAATTATTATTTATTATTTGTTATTTATTTTTTAATTATTTTTATTTATTTTTTATAATTTTTTAATTATTTTTTAATTATTTTTTTTATTATTAATTTATTATTTAGGCTGAGAGGCAGTTGTCATTCAGGTGCGCTAAAGGGCTGATCTGATTAGCATATATTTATTTTTTTATTATTATTTTTATTGAATTATTTATTATTTTTAATTTATTTTTTTATTATTTTTATATTTTTTTAATTATTTTTTTTATTATTAAATTTATTATTTAGGCTGAGAGGCAGTTCTCATTCAGGTCCGCAAAGGGCTGATCTTATTAGCATATATTTATTTTTTTATTATTATTTTTATTGAATTTTTTATTATTTTTAATTAATTTTTTTATTATTTTTTAATTCTTTTTTAATTATTTTTTTTATTATTTAATTTATTATTTAGGCTGAGAGGCAGTTCTCATTCAGGTCCGCAAAGGGCTGATCTTATTAGCATATATTTTATTTTTTTATTATTATTTTTATTGAAATTTTTTATTATTTTTAATTTATTTTTTTATTTATTTTTTAATTCTTTTTTAATTATTTTTTTTATTATTTAATTTATTATTTAGGCTGAGAGGCAGTTCTCATTCAGGTCCGCAAAGGGCTGATCTTATTAGCATATATTTTATTTTTTTATTATTATTTTTATTGAATTTTTTATTATTTTTAATTTATTTTTTTATTATTTTTTAATTCTTTTTTAATTATTTTTTTTATTATTTAATTTATTATTTAGGCTGAGAGGCAGTTCTCATTCAGGTCCGCAAAGGGCTGATCTTATTAGCATATATTTTATTTTTTTATTATTATTTTTATTGAATTTTTTATTATTTTTAATTTATTTTTTTATTATTTTTTAATTCTTTTTTAATTATTTTTTTTATTATTTAATTTATTATTTAGGCTGAGAGGCAGTTCTCATTCAGGTCCGCAAAGGCTGATCTTTAGCATATTTTATTTTTTATTATTATTTTATGAATTTTTATTATTTTTAATTAATTTTTTTATTATTTTTTAATTCTTTTTAATTATTTTTTTATTATTTAATTTATTATTAGGCTGAGAGGCAGTTCTCATTCAGGTCCGCAAAGGCTGATCTTATTAGCATAATTTTATTTTTTATTATTATTTTTATTGAATTTTTATTATTTTAATTTATTTTTATATTTTTTATTCTTTTTTATTATTTTTTTATTATTAATTATTATTTAGGCTGAGAGGCAGTTCTCATTCAGGTCCGCAAGGGCTGATCTTATTAGCATATATTTTATTTTTTATTATTATTTTATTGAATTTTTTATTATTTTTAATTTATTTTTTATTATTTTTTAATTCTTTTTAATTATTTTTTTTATTATTTAATTTATTATTTAGGCTGAGAGCAGTTCTCATTCAGGTCCGCAAAGGCTGATCTTATTACATATATTTTATTATTTATTATTATTTTATTGAATTTTTATTATTTTAATTTATTTTTTTATTATTTTAATTCTTTTTTAATTATTTTTTTTATTATTTAATTTATTATTTAGGCTGAGACGCAGTTCTCATTCAGGTCCGCCTTTCTTTTTCCCATTGAAATGCATTAGCGGTGTGTCGGCGATTTTATGGCCGACCACCTGGTTCTATTTGTCGGCCCTAAAATCGCGGACACACCGCTAATGCATCTCTATGGGCAGTCAGGCCGATTTCGGATTGAAACGCCGACCAATCAGAATTCGAGCTGACTTGCCCATAGACATGCATTAGCGGTGTGTCCGCGATTTTAGGGCCGACAAATAGAACCAGGTGGCCGGCCATAAAATCGCCGACACACCGCTAATGTATGTCAATGGGAAAAAAGACGGACCTGAATGAGAACTGAATGAGGGGCTCTTCTGATTGGCTGAGGGCAGTAGACAGCGACCAATCAGAAGAGCCCTTCACATTTCATTGAGATACAATGGCGGATTGATCGTCCATTGTATGTTAATGTTAGTTGAAGAGGACGTCGGAGCTGGAAGTTGGCGGAAAGAAGACAGAAGATCCCCGGGGACGGACGAAGAGGCGGAGATGGCGGAAAGAAGAGAGAAGACCCCCGGGACCGGAGGAAGAGGACGCCTGGCCGGACGGAGGACTTGAGGATCGGACGGACGATCAGATGACTTGAAGGCATGTAAGTGATCGACGGGGACGTTAGGTTAGGGGACGGCGGGGGCTTCGGGTGTAGGGCCTTAGGTGTTAGGGAAAGCGGCGGGGCTTAGAGGGTAGGGGCTTAGGGGGTAGGGGTTAGGGCGGCAGGGGTTTAGGTGCGGCTTAGGGGGTAGGGTAGTGGATTAGGTGCGGCTTAGGGGTTAGGGGCTTGCGGCGGCAGGGGTTTAGGTGCGGATGCGGGGTAGTGGCTTACGGCGGCAGGGGGTAGGGGGTTAGGTGCGGCTTAGGGGGTAGGGGCTTAGGGCGGCAGGGGTTTAGGTGCGGTTTAGGGGGTAGAGGTAGGGGATTAGGTGCGGCTTAAGGGGTAGGGGCTTGCGGCGGCAGGGGTTTAGGTGCGGATGCGGCGTAGTGGCTTAGGGCGGCAGGGGGTAGGGGGTTAGGTGCGGCTTAGGGGGTAGGGGCTTAGGGCGGCAGGGGTTTAGGTGCGGTTTAGGGGGTAGGGGTAGGGGATTAGGTGCAGCTTAGGGGTTAGGGGCTTGCGGTGGCAGGGGTTTAGGTGCGGATGCGGGGTAGTGGCTTACGGCGGCAGGGGGTAGGGGGTTCGGTGCGGCTTAGGGGGTAGGGGCTTAGGGCGGCAGGGATTTAGGTGCGGCTTAGGGGGTAGGGGTAGTGGATTAGGTGCGGCTTAGGGGTTAGGGGCTTGTGGCGGCAGGGGTTTATTTGCGGATGCGGGGTAGTGGCTTATGGCGGCAGGGGATAGGGGGTTAGGTGCGGCTTAGGGGGTAGGGGCTTAGGGCGGCAGGGGTTTAGGTGCGGTTTAGGGGGTAGGGGTAGGGGATTAGGTGCGGCTTAGGGGTTAGGGGCTTGCGGCGGCAGGGGTTTAGGTGCGGATGCGGGCTAGTGGCTTACGGCGGCAGGGGGTAGGGGCTTCGGCGGCGGGGTAGTGGCTTAGGGGTTAGGGCGGCAGGGGGTAGGGGCTTGCGGCAGAGGGTAGTGGGTGCGGCGGGGTAGTGCGGCAGGGGGTAGGGGCTTCGACGGCGGGGTAGTGGCTTAGGGGTTAGGGCGGCAGGGGGTAGTGGCTTGCGGCAGAGGGTAGTGGGTGCGGCGGGGTAGTGCGGCAGGGGGTAGGGGCTTCGGCGTCGGGGTAGTGGCTTAGGGGTTAGGGCGGCAGGGGGTAGGGGCTTGCGGCGGGGTAGTGGGTTAGGGCGGCAGGGGGTAGGGGCTTCGGCGGTGGGGTAGTGGCTGCGGCGGGGTAGTGGGTTAGGGCGGTAGGGGGTAGGGGTGCGGGGGCAGGGGGCTGTAGTGTACAGCGCGTAGTGGCTTAGAGCGTCAGAGGGCTGTAGTGTACAGCGCGATGGTATACTACAGTCCCATGGCGCTTATGGGCATGGGACTGTAGTATAGTATAGCGGTGTACAGTACAGTAGTATGGGGTTGTGTGGCTTGGTTAGTGTAGTGTACAGCGCGTAGTGGCTTAGAGCGGCAGGGGTCTGTAGTGTACAGCGCGATGGTATACTACAGTCCCATGGCGCTTATGGGCATGGGACTGTAGTATAGTATAGCGGTGTACACTACAGTAGTATGGGCTTCTGTGGCTTGGTTGGTGGGTGTCAGCGACTCGCAATGCCCGCTTCGCGGGCATTGCTTCGCAAGGCTGCAACGACTCGCAATGGCCGCTTTGCGGGGAGAGTCCAGGAGAAGCAGCTCGCTCGCGCTAACCAAGCCACCGGAAGCAGCGCCGCTCCGACGGAAGTCGCTACGGCAATTATATAATAGATAGTTGCACAAGACATAATTGTAAGCTATACTGTATTCTACCCCTTTTTAAAACTGTTTATAATTTAGTTTTGAGTAATCTCATTGCTGACAAAAAGCATTGCTTGCATATGAATCAAACTTGATTATACAGTGAATTTCTGATGTACTGCATTCTACTGACTAAGATGTGCCGAATATGTTAATGGTGCGACTCTCATGAGGAGATGTCTCATTATACCACTTAACTGGTGTCTACAAAGCAAGAAAACATATTCCAAAATGTCAAGCCATATAATACTGAACTGTTTAATTAACAACTCAACCAAAGCTACTAATGCTACTCTGAAGCGTTCATTATTTTGTTTCTGCAGGATAGTAACATTTTTGATTTTATTGAAAGAAGAAATGACTAATACAGAGAGACCACCTACTGGAATACCAAAAGCTAGGATGAAAACAGTGAGCAAATACCATGCGATAAGTCCATAAATAGTACATGTAAATATCCTAAGGTACTTAGTTGACACTAAATTATTTACACGTATTATGAATATTATTGATGTCACTGCTGGATGGCTGTAATTATGTGACGTTTATTAAAGGCATCACCTTTTTATTGCAATTTCTGAGGCATCCTCGCTGGATTTTCTACTTTCTTGCTTTGGAGGCCGGATATTGGGTCAGTCTGTGCTGGTCTCCTCAGTGCAAGGTACCGGTGTCATTTTGAATGGGACTGGTGAGCTGCTTATATCCCCTTCCCTTTTCCTTTATCTGCAGTCAGATTTTGAGATCCCTATCCAAATATCCTTGGTTGGAGAAAACAAAATAAGTATAGCAGACTGAGAGACACAGGGTCCTTCATTCAGAACCATGTCTAGCTGAGCTGCTTTCAGAAGAGTTATGTCTTACTCTGCTCTGCCATATATGTGTGTCACATGGATAGCGCACACATATAGACAGGATTCTAGAATGGAACCCACTCCTTATACATGGTGGGTGCTGGCTGCAATACACAGCTGACACCAACCTGTAGTTACTGTGAGCACTGACAGTACTGATTGCAACAATTTAACCTTATAGGAAATATTAGTCACCAGTCTCTCACTACAGTCATGGCCAAAAGTTTTGAGAATGATACAAATATTAATTTTAACAAAGTCTACTGCTTCAGTTTTTCTAATGGCAATTTGCATATACTCCACAATGTCATAAAGAGTGATCAGCTTAACAGCAATTACTTGCAAAGTCAATATTTGCCTAGAAAATGAACTTTAACCCCCAAAACACATTTCAACATCATTGCAGTCCTGCCTTAAAAGGAGCAGCTAACATCGTTTTAGTTTAAAGCCAGATACTCAGGGCACTAAGCGGTGCTGAAAGTCAGGTCCGGGAGAACTTCCCGTTAAGGCGGATCCACTACCGGTGGTGTGCAGCCAAAGCACAAATCAAGATAACCAGGTATAAGAAGAAGCGGCACTCACCGAGGTAGTATAGATGGTCCTTTATTCCGCAATTCTAGAAACGGACAGGGTGTAGGGAGGAGGCCACGGGGGCCAACGGACGACGACGATGTTTCGCGACAGCTGTCGCTTCTACGGGTCCGGATATCACGGGTCATGGATATCCCTGAGGAAGGTGCCAGGAGAGGCATAGAAACCCATAGGAAAGGAAACAAAGAAGATCTTTTGCTATCCAAATTGGATTCCTGGTGATTTGTGGGGACTTGGCAGCGCGGACTGTAACACACCTTGCTTTCCCAATCCTTTGATGCTTTTCGATTGTTTGGGACATCTGGAAAACAGTTTATTCGGAGAAGAAGAGGTGAGCGCTACCACCAGTCTTGTCTCATGCCAACTGTAAAGCATCCTGAAACCATTCATGTGTGGGGTTGCTTCTCAGCCAAGGGAATCGGCTCACTCACAGTCTTGCCTAAAAACACAGTCATGAATAAAGACTGGTACCAGAATGTCCTCCAAGAGCAACTTCTTCCAATCGTCCAAGAGCAGTTTGGCGCCCAACAATGCCTTTTCCAGCATGATGGAGCACCTTGCCATAAATTAAAGGTGATAACTAAATGGCTCAGGGATCAAAACATAGAGATTTTGGGTCCATGGCCTGGAAACTCCCCAGATCTTAATCCCATTGAGAACGTGTGGTCAATCATCAAGAGACGGGTGGACAAACAAGAAACAACAAATTCTGCCAAAATGCAAGCATTGATTATGCAAGAATGGACTGCTATCAGTCAGGATTTGGTCCAGAAGTTGATTGAGAGCAGCCAGGGAGAATTGCAGAAGTCCTGAAGAAGAAGGGTCAACACTGCAAATATTGACTTGCTGCATTAACTCATTCTAACTGTCAATATAACCTTTTGGTACTCATAATATGATTGCAATTATTTTTCTGCATGTGATATAAACATCAGACAAACACAACCAGAGGGCAGCAGATCATGTGAAAATATAATTTTGGTGTCATTCTCAAAACCTTTGGCCATGACTGTTCATACATTTCCTTATATTGAACTTGACAGGAGCCAAAAGCTTGTCATATTAGTCCGGGACCTGTTACAGTCTTTGTTAAAGATTGGGAAGGGGAAATGGAGAGATGCTTCCCACCTGTTCCTTGGACCCTTTCATTACCGGACTGATGTGTCCGGAGTCTACCAGAAATTTTGCAAAAATAGAAAGGAGGTCCGACTGCCGACTTTATCTATAAAATTCCATATCTTAATTTAGGCCTTTCTTAAAAACATTAAAAGAAGTATTGGACAACGCAGGGTTCCCATCTTACGCATTTTGGATGTCCTTAGTCTTACGAGCCTAAGACTAAGCACATCCGAAACGCATATGGTGGGGACCCTGCATGGTCCAGTACTTATTTTAATGTTTTTAAGAAAGACCTAAAAAAGATATGGAATTTTACGGGTAAAGTCAGCAGTCGGACCTCCTTTTTATTTTTACAGTCTTTGTGTCTGCCAGCATTGTTTTAACATGATTTCCTGAATGACGGGATATCTGAGAATCCTATGAAGACCTATGGTAGGAAACTACAATGCAGCAGAGTACAAGTGAAGTACAGTTCTTTCCAAAAACAAACAAACAAACAATAAAAAGAACATGGTGTCATATTACCATAAAAATTTAAAAGTTTAAAAATAATAAAAAAATGAGTTCTTGGAAAAAAGGATAAATAAAATTAAAAGAATAAAATGAATTCTTCGAGAAGGGATTAGTTACTAGATGGTGGCCCGATTTTAACGCATCGGGTATTCTAGAATATGTATGTAGTTTATTTATGAAGATTTAAGAATAAATCAATGCGAAGCTGGGTTTAACTCTCGCGGCAATATTGCTGATTTGGTGGCGGCCGGCTGAGCGCGACCAATCAGCGAAGGGTGGTTCAAATCCCATGCCAATTTGCAGCCGAACTGCACCTGTCGCTGATTGGTAGCAGGCAGCTGGCACGACCAATCAGCAACGCAGGATTTGTGTTACAGACAGAATTAGATAATTATATAGTAGATACCTACAGCAGTGCCAATGTTCAGTGGTATCAGTGTACAGCAGTGCCGGTGTTCAGTGGTGTTGGTGTACAGCACTGTCGGTGTTCAGCGGTGTTGGTATGCAGCAGTGTTGGTGTGCAGCAGTGTCAGTGGGCAGCAGTGTCGGTGTGCAGTGACGTCGGTGTTCAGTGGTGTTGGTGTACAGCAGTGTTGGTGTATAGCAGTGTTGTTGTACAGCACATCACCAGAAGGCGGCTGTCAGTGGCTCCGGGTACACTGGGCGTGCGGTCCAGTCCCCCAGGTGCTCGGTTCCCCCCGTCTCCAGTTCCCCGCTTTCCGGTCCCGAGCTCTGTGGTCAGATCCGGCTCTTGTGGCTGGAATGCACCTGTCTGTTTGTGTGTAAAGGAAATCCCGCGTCACTAATTGGTTGCGGCCGTCCACGACCAATCAGCGACACGGGATTTCCGTTACAGAGGGACTGACAGACAGACACGATAAGATGATTATATAGTAGATTAAGAAAATTTCACAAAGCGTGTTTAATGCTTTTTCCAGGTGTCATTTTTCTGGTTTGATTTCTTTGTCTGTGAGGATGGAGGAGACTGCAAGGATGGAGGATGCTGTGAGGATGTAGGAGGCTATGAGGATGGGGGAGGATGTGAGGATGGGGGAGGCTGCTAGGATGAAGGAACCTGCAAGAAAGGGGGAGGCCGCAAGGATGGGGGAAGATTTGAGGATGTGAGGAGGCTGCAAGGATGGGAGAGGCTGTGAGGGTGGAGGAGGTTGTGAGGATGGGGAGGTTGTGAGGATGGGGAGGCTGTGAGGATGGAGGAGGCTGAGGGGATGGAGGAGGCTGTTAGGAGGGAAGAGGCTGTGAGGATGGAAGAGGCTGTGAGGATGGAGGAGGCTGTGAGGATGGAGAAGGCTGTGAGGATGGGGAGTCTGTGAGGATGGAGGACGCTGTGAGGATGGGGAGGCTGTGAGGAGGCTGAGAAGATGGGGGAGGATGTGAGGATAGAGGAGCCTGCAAGCATGGAGGAGGCTGAGGGGATGGAGGAGGCTGTGAGGATGGAGGAGACTGTGAGGATGGAGGAGGCTGTGAGGATGGAGGAGGCCATGAAAATGGGGAAGCTTTGAGGAGGCTGTGCGGATGGGGAGGATATGAGGATAGGGGAGACTGCAAGGATGGGGGAGGCTGAGGGGATGGAGGAGGCTGTGAGGATGGAGGAGGCTGAGGGGGTGGACGAGGCTAAGGGGATGGAGGAGGCTGTCAGGATGGAGGAGGCTGTGAGGATGGAGGAGGCTATGAGGATGAAGGAGGCTGTGAGGATGGGGAGGCTGTGAGGATGGGGAGGCTGTGAGGATGGAGTAGTCTGTGAGGATGGGGAGGATGTGAGGATGAGGAGGCTGTGAGGATGGAGGAGGCTGTGAGGATGGAGGAGGCTGTGAGGAGGCTGTGAAGATGGGGGAGGATGTGAGGATAGGGGAGGCTGCAAGGATGGAGAAGGCTGAGGGGATAAAGTAGGCTCTGAGGATGGAGGAGGCTGTGAGGATGGAGGAGGCTGTGAGGATGGGAAGGCTGCAAGGATGGAGGAGGCTGAGGGGATGGAGGAGGCTGTGAGAATGGAGAAGGCTATGAGGATTGGGAGGCTTTGAGGATGGAGGAGGCTGTGAGGATGTAGAAGGCTGTGAGGATAAGGAGGCTTTGAGGATGGGGAGGCTGTGAGCATGGAGGAGGCTGTGAGGTTGGAGGAGGCTGTGAGGATGGGCAGGCTGTGAGGAGGCTGTGAAGATGGGGGAGGATGGGTGGATAGGGGAGGCTGCAAGGATGGAGAAGGCTAAGGGGATGGAGGAGGTTGTGAGGATGGAGAGGATGTGAGGATGGAGGAGGCTCTGAGGATGGAGGAAGCTGTGAGGATGGAGGACGCTGTGAGGATGGTGATACTGTGAGGATGGAGGAGGCAGTGAGGATGGAGGAGGCTGAGGGGATGGAGGAGGCTGTGAGGACCCCGCATGCTCCAGGACACTCATTGCCGCTCCATTCCCTCATCTGCCTCTGTTCTCTCCCCCTCCCGGCCCCTGAGGCTGTAAGGCGTCGCCTGCACGCTCCAGGTGGGTAGATGCGGCCGGGGCAAGTCACAGGCTGGTGCTGGGCATCAGCGCGAGCTCCATGCCGGCATGGAGCTCTGCCTCTATGCTCCCCCCCTCAGCCCCTGAGGCTGTCTGGCAGGCCCCGCATGACCTGGGGACTCTCACGGCCGCTCCATTCCCTCGTCTGCCTCTGTGCTTCCCCCCCGGCTCCAGAAGCTGTCCGGCGTCGCCTGCACGCTCTAGGCTGGAAGAGGCGGCTGGGGCGAGTCACAGGCTGGTGCTGGGCATCAGCGCGAGCTCCATGCCGGCATGGAGCTCTGTCTCTATGCTCCCCCCCTCGGCCCCTGAGGCTCTCTGGTGGCCCCCTGATGCCCTGAGGACACTCACCACCGCTCCATTCTCTCGTCTGCCTCTGTGCTTCCCCCTGGCTCCAGAGGCTGTCCGGCAGCACCCGCACACTTTGGGCGGGTAGAGGTGGCCAGGGGGAGTCATAGGCTGGAGCTGGGCACCAGTGTGGAGCTCCATGCCGGCATGGAGCTCGGTGGCCGAGGCTTCCTCTCTGCGCTGGCCTCCACAGTGCCGCCATTTTGGTAATTGTGTCTGTTTCTCTGTAACAGACATCCCGCGTTGCTAATTGGCCGTGGCCGGCTGCGACCAAACAACAACGCGGGATTTCCGTTACAGAAAGAAAGACGCGATAAGGCGATTATATAGTAGATTATGCAAAAAAGAAGATAAAGGATCATGGATAACTGGCAGTTAAGGTTTAATACTGATAAACGTAGAATAATATAGCTAAGATGGAATCTTCATATTGCTGCATTTACAAAAAATTGAAGTAAACTCAAAACCACAGAATAGGAGGACTTGAGTATTATTGTTACAAGTAAAGGCCCGTTACACCTAGCGACATTCCAGCGATCTTGACAACGATATGACCTGGCAGGAATCTCTGAAATGTTGCTAAGTGGTTGCTGGTGAGATGCCACACAGGCAGATCTACTCACCGATGTGGCGACTCCTGACGGTCGTTGGGATCTGTCACTGTCACGGGCGTAGCATGAAGATCGTTGGTCGTTTTCCCTGTTACACACCGATGCAGCATGCCCAGCAGGAGACTGACGATGAAAAAATGGTACAGGCCATTTCGTAACGATCGGCGATCTCACAGCGGGGGCCGCTCGCTGCTACGTGTCACACGCAGCGATATCGCAGGAGAGGTTGCCGCAACATCACAAAACCTGTGACGTTGAGGCAATATTGTTAGCGATATCGCTATGTGTAATGGGGCCTTAAGCTGAGCAACAGTACTCAATGTCAGGCCGCAGTTGCAACAGCTAATAAGATTTTAGTATATATAAAAATAGATAAAATTCTGTGATCCCAATATATTATTACACCTCTATAAATTACTTGTGAGGCCAAATCTAGAATATTGGATCCAGTTTTGGGCTCCACATTTTATAAAGAATATTCACAAATTAGAGTAAGTTCAAAGGCATTAATAAAAAGACAATTATCAAAGAAACATACAGTACAAAGTCACAGGAATCTATCAACTATTGCACTTGGCAGGATACAGCCAGACTTCATTTTTTTAGAGGCAAACACAGGTGCTAGATACTGATGTAATCACTCTCAACCAACCAATACATGGGGGAGGCGACAGTATTTACTATGCACACAGACAATGTTTGCATACATAAGGTGCCATTCACAGTTACATATGGTGCAGAGTGTCTGTATGCTGCTCACTGATCCAGAACCGGCCACTGGACCAGGCGGGCAACCAGATACGATGCCTTTGCACCACTAAATGAATGATGCATTTAGGGACCCAGCTGCACTTCGCAAAAAGATAAAAAAGTGAAAAAAAATTTTTTTAGATACAAAACCTTTTTATGAGGTATTGGTAGATGTTATAGCCAGGACATATAAGCTCGTAATCCTCATCAAGAATCCCCATGCATACGAGTCTCTATCCATATTCTCAAAAAAATTGAGAAAAAGACAATTAATAATGAAACATACTGAGTATAGATACAGGAATCTCTGTACAGTTAAGCAATGTGTAAAATAATTAATCAAAATAGTAGAAAATTCTTTAAACGTTAGAATATTAAAATAAAATAATAACAAGGTGATATTGTGGTGCCCCACATGGTTAGGTGTCACAGTGGGGTGTTGCTCTCGTAAAAGTGGTGTAATCTTCCCCAGTTGCAAATGGATAGTAGGCTGGTGGATGGGACCCATTCCTGCACTCCCACATTAGAATAGAAGTGGGAGGTTACCCGGGAGGGATCTAGCACCTCTTGGGAGAGTGAGAAGAAGGGAGTTGGAGAGGAGTCGAGGAGGAGTGTGAAGCGAGGTGGAAGGTTTACCCGGACAGCTCTACGCTGATCCAGAGAGAAGATGAGAGAGGATCCTGAGAGAGAGTGCCTGACGTGTGAGTCTGGGCCCGAGAGAGAAAGGAGGAACCCCAGCATGGAGCGACCGTACTCCAGGGAATTCCCCAGTCCACTACGGGAACGCTGGACCCGAGGAAACGGCCAGAGTCTACCTCTGAAGTCGTCAACCGGCTGCTGCAGTCTGTTCACGGGCTGCGGCACCCTGCCAGACCGAACAGTCTGCCTGCTTCCTCCCCATGAGGGAGGGGAGCCCCAAGTCTACCTTCAAGGAGCCATTGGGTATAGACTCATCCTAGGCGGGGAAGAAAGGACGCGGGTTTGTCAACTAAGGTACACCACGGGTTCCTCTATACCACCTGGCATCCATTTGCAGCCACCTGTAGAGCTACCTGTTTGTTGAACATCTTACTGAACTGTGAACTTGTATGCTAAAGATAATGGCTTACAGTAAAGTACCCGGGAGATAGTGACTTTGCCTCCGTGTCTTTGTGCTATAGAATTCAACCTGTTTGCTTTGCAGCAACACTGTCCCGCAGGGCCAGCTCCACTTGTAGGGAGCTTAGCCATCCTAGCCGTGATACCATTGCCCTCCAGAGGACTGTGGCGGTGCTGGTGATCGATCACCAGGTACTACAGGTGGCGTTACGTGACAATAACTCTTATCCCCTGTACATAACCCCTCTATTGAAGTGTTACCCAGGCCACGGGATCAGGCGCTGCCACCCGTGACATCCCCGTGAAACACCCTCCGAGCCTGATACCTGAGTACCTCAGGGCCTGGGGATCTACAATATCAGTACTAAGAATACTAAGAATTCATACAGCAGTACTATGGGTACGAGATGAGATGATGTTATGTAGATTATCTTATTGCTCTTCAGCTTCCCACGTCGGTGGTATTCTATGGCTTCCTTGGGATGTCAATACTGTTAAAGTTTTGTTTTTAACTTGTAGGTGTGGAACGATGGAAATAGAAAGTAGAGTTGTAAGTGTATACAATCTTTAAGATAGGACTAGGTCTAAACTTTATAAAATGTCTTACCTTCAGGGGTTGGTGCTTGGGTTATGTAGTGTTGTGTTGGGGGTCGATGTAGTACACTGTCTTGCACACTGTGGTGCCTTTAACCAAGCTGCACTTGTCATTAATTAACAGTGCAGCACCACACTTGTTAGATTGCAGTTCTCAACATAATATTGTAAATAATTCTTTAGATCAGAAAAACTTTCCTGGGGTACTTCCTAGAGATGCTACTACATCGACCCCAACACCATACTACATAACCCAAGCACCACCCACTGAAGGTAAGACATTTTATAAAGTTTAGGCCTAGTCCTATCATAAAGATTACCAGCAAATTGCAAGTGAAATTGCATGCATTGTTGTGACATGTAATGTTACCCTAAGGCCTCTAGTTGCAACTCAGTTACATATGTATAGATAACTCCGGTGTTCACACTAACTAATTAGTAAAAATTGAGAAACAGGAATCTATCAACTAATGCACTTGGTTACAGGGTACAACCATACTCCATTTTGTAGAGGCAAACACAGGTGCTAGATACTGATATAATCATTCTCTACTACTCTGCAGCACTAAATGAATGATGCACCCAGGGGCCCAACCGCACAAAAAGATAAATTGCTAAAATATTTTTTTTTTACTTTTTTTGCAGGGTGCAGCTGGGCCCCTTGGTGCAATCATTCATTTAGTGGTGCAGAGGCATCGTACGGGATTGCCCATTTGGTCCAGTGACCGGTACAAAATGAAGTCTGGCTGTATACTCCAAGTGGATTACTGTAGTTGATAGATTCCTGTATCTATACACGTTTCTTTGATAATTGTCTTTTTTTAAGTTTTTTTGTGAATATGGATAAAGACTCATATTCATGGGGATCCTTGACGGGGATTACGAGCTTATATGTTCTGGTCATAACATCTAACAATACCTCATCAAATTTTTTGTATTGAATTTTTTTTTTCACTTTTTTATCTTTTTGCGAAGTGCAGCTGGGCCCCTGGATGCGTCATTCATTTAGTGGTGCAGAGGCATCATACTGGGTTGCCCGCCTGGTCCAGTGGCCGGATCTGGATCAGTGAGTAGCATACAGACACTCTGCACCATATGTAACAGTGTGAATGGCGCCTTATGTATGCAAACATTATCTATGTGCATAGTAAATACTGTCTTTCACCTCCCCCATGTATTGGCTGGTTGAGAGAGATTACATTAGTATCTAGCACCTGTGTTTGCCACTACAAAATGGAGTTTGGCTGTATCCTGCCAAGTGCATAAGGCTATGTTCACATGTGGCGTTTTTGCCGCGTATTTGTACAATGGCTCCTTTTTGCACGCATTTTGCGCAAAAAAGCGCAGCTGCATTAAGATGCCGCGCTTATCCCGAGCTCATTTTATAATGTGACCTATGAGAAAACCTCGCCGAAAAAGGTGCAAAGAGTTGACATGGTCATACTTTTTGCAGAAGCGCTTTGCAGTGGCTATACACGGTATGATTCAGCTCAAAGGCCGCAACAAGATTAATATATGCAATAGAAGTCCTCCCATATGATGAAAGGGTACAAGGTTTGGCCTTGTTTAGCTTAGAAAAAAAGACATCTATAGAGAAGATGTCACTTATATGTATAAATACAAATGTGGTCAATACAAAGACAGCACATAACTTTTTCTTTCCAAGCACAATACTAAGGACCATGGGCCACTCACTGTAGGTGGAGGAAAGGTGATTCCGACAGCTAAACAGGAAAGGGTTCTTTACAGTTAGAGCGGTCAGACTGTGGAATACCCCTCCTCAAGAGGTAATAATGGCAGACACTATAACAGCTTTTATAAAAGGACAGATGCTTTTATTACAACGGCCATGTCCACACACCTCCGCTATATGTGCTTAGTGGTTCTCCGCTAAATACTTAGGTTTTTTCCGAGAAGCAAAGGTGCGAGTGTGCAGCAGCTTTCTGCGGACGCAGCCAATAGTTACCCGATGTTAATCGTGGTAACCACTTCACACACAAGGCTGCCTAGTGTCCGCTTAAGCCAAGCGGACAGGGAAGCGCTGCTAACAGCATTTCCCTGTCCGGGTCATTCCATGTCAAGTGAACCAATGATTATTACCTCTATATTTTTAATTCTTTTGAGATTTTGTTATTTGATAATAGCATGTCAGACAATGCAAAATGTGAAGAGAAAAATTTTTAAAAAAATTTATTTTTTTTTTAAATGATTTTCAAAGTTCGGAAAAAGTGTGAATTTCGCTGTTGCCTGCCTTTACGTTTCTCCTCATAACTAAGGCTAGGAATAAGATAGAGAGACAAAATAAACACCATTCTACTCAGAACTATACAGGCTTTCACCAGATATGTCACAAGAGGATCTTTGTTAATATTTTACCCATGTGATCGCAAGCGCAAAACTTTAAAACGTATTTCCGAAAAATCGGCGCGCTTTAAATATTTCAAAAACTGCCCATGTGTCTGCTTTGCTCTTAGCCACATCTGTACCAAATTTCAAGTTGGGATCGCAATGGGATCATATTTTAACATATTTTACTATTAATAGCGTCAATGGGTCATTCCATATCAAGTGATCTAAATATGAATATTTTTTTTTACCTGACGTCTTTAGATTTTTTTTTTTTTTTTTCCTTTATGAAGTACTACTTTAGTTAATTACAAATTAAAAGTTTGGAATTTTTTTCTTCATCAGTTAATTTTTTACAGATTTTTAAAGTTTAAAAAAAGGGTGAATTTTGGCCTGGTACGACTTTAAATTTTTTTATCTCGGGCTAGAAATAAGATAGAGAAACAAAATAAACACCATTCTACTCAGAACTGTCCAGGCTTTCACCAGATATGTCACAAGAGTATATTTGTTAATTTTAATTTTTTACCTATGCGAATGCAAACGCAACATTTTGAAACGCATTTCCGAAAAAAACATTTTAATAAAAATTTTCCAAAACTGCCCATGTGTCTTTTATGCTCTTAGCCACATCTGTACCAAATTTCAAGTTGGGATCGTGATGGGATCATATTTTAAAATATTTAACTATGGTTAATCTCATTTTTATTAAATTTTTAAAAAACATATGAAAGACATACATTCAATCTTTTAACAAAATCTTGAGACATATAAAATATACAAAAAGAGAATTCACAAAGTTATTAGTAACTTTAAGATAAGCTGCAAATTTACTTTTGCGCTTATCTCTGGTGCAATATATACTACAATCTAAATATAATTCCAAACACTCAAGTATACAACCTTTCTCAGGTTTTGAGATGTTCTGATGTCAAGGGGACAAGCAGCCCCAGCAGAATGATTTTTATTACTTGGCCCCTTCTAACAGGTTGACCACGTAAGTGGGTCATTACCCGTTGAGGCCTAGTTGGAATAGTCTATCGACTGGTGTACCGGAAAGGAAGGCCGAAATATTAATGATCTACTCACAGCTCAGAGTTTTCGATACCTGTCTAATGTTCACTAGAATTCTGAAGGTATAGGTGTAGAAAGGAAATACCTAGACTGAATGTATCAGATGGGAAGAAAAGAGAGATAGAAAAGAAGAGAGAGAGAAGAGAAACAAAAACCATTATAAAAAGTTATACTGGGAAAGAAAAGCCACGTAAGAAAAAAAGAAAAAAAGGAGGGGGGGGGGGGACAGGTGAGGTATGGGAAGGAGAAAGGGTACTCATCCCACTGGCTCCCCATCAGCCAGAGGTCGAGCCATATTATCTGTGCTGGAAAAGATACTCCTAAATTCTGCAGAGTCGTGAAAAAGAATCCATTCAACCCAAATCCCTAAGAATTTGTTCCGAGATCCCGACGCATCAGCTGCGAGCTCCTCCATTCGATATGTGTCCATCAATTCTTTGAACCAATCAAGTAGAGATGGAGCCCGGCTTGATTTCCAGAACCTCGGGATCACAGCACGAGCAGCCGAGATGCAAAAGCGGAGAATATCCCTCTTCTGTAGCCCAATAGGACCTGGAAAAATGGATAACATTGCCGATTCTGGGCAGCATTCGGCTTGTTTACCTGTTATCCGGGCGTATGCATTGAAAACCTCAGACCAGAACCGCCGGATTTCCCCACAACTCCACCAAATGTGTATCATTGTACCCTTCTCTTCCCCACAGCGCCAGCAGGTATCAGGGGTTCCAGGGAACATGTTCCGGAGTGTCGTCGGGCACAAGTACCATCTAGTGAGCAGCTTATAGCTTCTTTCTTGTGCAGAACAAGCGCTAGCTAGTGAGTGAGTAAATATAAAGCATTTCTGCCAATTAGCTTCTGAAATGCTACACCCCAATTCCCTCTCCCAAGCACGTTGGAAGTAAAGGGTGCCCTGCTCTCTCATGGACCCTAAGGCCTGGTATAGAAATGATATTTTGCGCCTCGGTGGAGCCTCCAGTTGGAATAACCTCTCCAATACGTTGGGCGTCAATCTTACCCTGCAAGAGTGGTCAGCTGAATATAATTATGCTCTGTATTGGAGAAATTCGAATCACTTAAGAGGTCTCGTAGGTTCTTTGAGTTGTAGCTCTGCCATCGGGGGCAAACCACCACTGGACAGAGTCTGTCCTACTCGGGTGTCATCCACAATCCACCAACATAAAAATCTCTGCCTGTCAAATCTGGGTGGGAAAGATGGGTTGGAAAAAAGGGGAGTCAAAGGGCTAAGTCTGTCGTTTAAGCGGAGGGTTTTCGTCACTAGGTGCCATACCTTCAAGGTGTTTCTGGTCATGTCTGTCAAAGGTACTAGGTCTGTGGAGTCTTTAGGGGAAATCCAAAGCATGTGTTTCAGCGGAATCCCCAAACCCTCTTGCTCCACCCCTACCCATTTCTTGGAGGACGCATGATAATGCCAATCTAGAGCTCTAACAAGAGAGGAAGCCTCAAAGTACGCTCGTATGTTGGGTAGTCCAACCCCTCCTCTGGTCTCGGGCAAGGATAGGATATTCATTCGCAATCTGGACCTCTTGCCCCCCCAGACAAATCTAAGGATCATAGATTGCATTTTGGAGAGGAAACCTCTATCCAATAGAACAGGAACTGTCTGAAAAGTATATAAGAGTCGGGGCAAGACATCCATCTTGACTACGTTTATTCTCCCGAACCAGGATAGCTTTAATTGTCTATAGGAGGTAAATGCCGATTCCGCGTTAGTCAAAAGGGGTTGATAATTTAAATTGAATATTTGTTTAAGATCTTTTGGTATAAGGACTCCCAAGTACTTAATGGCTTCTACTTTCCATTTAAATGGGAACTGTTTAGATAGATGAGAAACCAATTCTCCAGGCAAAGAAATATTGAGTGCCTCGGTTTTGGAGCAAGTCACTTTAAAGTTGCTCAATTGTCCGAACCGTTCAAACTCCATTAAGACCGAAGGGATGGAGACCAGGGGCTGGGAGATGTAAAGTAGCAGGTCATCTGCAAATAAGGCTAATTTGTGATGACTCTGTCCCAGCTTGACCCCATGGACGCATTCATTGGACCTAAGTGCAAAATATTTAACTATTATAGTGTCAATTCAAAAGTCACCAAGAACACAATCAGTCATTTTTTCACAATTGCCCGTCAATAGTTTGAATTTGATATAAAGAAACATAGTCTTGTAACATCTCAAATGAAAGCTGTTACCGTTCTGAGTAAAATGATGCCTCTCCCACTTCATTATCTTATTTCTAGCCTGAGATAAAAAAATTTAAAGTCGTACCAGGCCAAAATTCACCCTTTTTTTAAACTTTAAAAATCTGTAAAAATTTAACTGATGAAGAAAAAAATTCCAAACTTTTAATTTGTAATTAACTAAAGTAGTACTTCATAAAGGAAAAAAAAAAAAAAAATCTAAAGACGTCAGGTAAAAAAAAATATTCATATTTAGATCACTTGATATGGAATGACCCATTGACGCTCTTACTAGTAAAATATGTTAAAATATGATCCCATTGCGATCCCAACTTGAAATTTGGTACAGATGTGGCTAAGAGCATAGCAGACACATGGGCAGTTTTTGAAATATTTAAAGCGCGCCGATTTTTCGGAAATGCGTTTTAAAGTTTTGCGCTTGCGATCACATGGGTAAAATATTAACAAATATCCTCTTGTGACATATCTGATGAAAGCCTGGACAGTTCTGAGTAGATTGGTGTTTATTTTGTTTCTCTATCTTATTTCTAGCCCGAGATATGATAGAAAATGTAAAGCCATATCAGGCCAAAATTCGTACTTTTTTAAAACTTTGAAAATCTGTAAAAAATTAACTGATAAAGAAAAAAATTCAAAACTTTTTTTTTTGTAATTAGATAAAGTTGTTCTTCAGATAGAAAAAATTTTTTAAAAATCTGAGGACGTCAGGGAAAAAAAATATTCATTTTTGGATCACTTGACATGGAATGACCCGTCCGCTCTGGGAAAGCGGACACTAGGCAGCCTTGTGTGTGAAGTGGTTACCACGATACATATCGCACCTTTGCTTCTCGGAAAAAACCTAAGTATTTAGCGGAGAACCACTAAATACTTACAGCGGAGGTGTGTGGACATGGCCAACAAATGACATTGTGGGTCATAAATAATTTAGCAACAGAAAATGTGGAACTGGTGGAGAAAGATTGAATTTGATGGACCTGGGTGTGTTTTCAAGCTATGACAAATAACAAATACTGTATACCTCTACTGGAATGACAAAGCTCTTTGTAGTAAATTTGCTACGTCCACTTGGGGTCATTATTTTGGTCAGTAACTCTGATGACAGTAGAGCTATAGGATTTCTTTCCTGCACTCCACACAGGCAGAATGTAATAGAAGAAATCACCTGTCTCCTATAATAACATTTTTTTTTCTTTTAATTTTCAGTTTAGGGATAAACATGATTGCACAAGTCAAAAATCTGTAAAAGACTTGTCAATACGATGACATATATTGGGAACAGTATTTTATTAAACGTCCTGTTAGATGTTTCTGTAATAGGTTTTCGGCCTGCGATCAATCATTTCGTCATCAGCATGGCTTTTAAAATCATTAAAGACAAGCATCTTCTTTTTTGGCAATGTAGATTACTTTGATATCCTAAAGGGACAGTTAATAGCTTTTAAAACACAGTATCTACTTACATACTCATTATAACAGATAAAGTAACGCAGATCTGGTAATGTACAGCTTATTCAAAGATTTGGATTTTGATTCTGATAAAAAAGCATGTACCGTATATGGGATAACCCAGACTGTATTACATTCAATGTATAAAACCAGCAACTAAAGTGACCTTATTAGAGATTCACATTATTTTATTATGTTCTGTATGTAATCTAGCACTTACAGATATCTTTAGATGCAAAATTATACAATTGTTTTTCTAATTTAGTTTATGGTCTACTTTTCTTATAGAACTGTTTGCTTTCTTGCTAAGCTGCCATCTCTGCATACTCTCGCAGTGAGATGGCTTTTATGTTTTTTTTATCAAAAATGTTAAGTAAGTAATCTGCCATATTTTCTAAAATACACCAGACACTAAGCTCTAAAAATTTAGAGGATGAAAAGAGGAAAACAAAATGTTTAAAGTTAAAAAGGGGGTTCGTTTTATGTTCTTATTGTCCAAATGCAGCTTAATGGGGGGAGATTGTGGTTGAGAGCATCACAGGAGTCAGGGTCGCCCCTGCAGAATGTCATCAGCGGCACATGTAGGGTGATGTTTCGGGACCGGGTCTGGGAAGAGGAGATTTTGCGGCGGCAGAGGTAGGTGGCACTGATCTCATAGTGGTGGATGTGAAAACCTTAAGGAAAATGGTGCCTGCTCAGATTGAAATCTTGGAGAGCTGAGATCTTAATCTGTGCATCTGCTGCCTCCGAAGCTATAGACTTCAAGAAAGTGGCACTGGTGGCAGTGCATGCGCAGATTGAGATTGCGGCTCTCCAAAATCTAAATCTGAGCATGCGTTGCCTCTGGTGCAATTTTCCTGAAGTATATTGCATCCACCATTGGGAGATCAATGGCACTTTACTTGCACCATGGCTACACCCCCTCTTCTAAGCCCAGGGCCCACAGAATTGCCCCACTTGTTCCACCGCTAACATCCTGCAGCAGCAACCCTACCTCCTGTTAGCCCGGCCCACCACTGCACTATGGTAAGACACATCCAGACTATAAAACACACCCCCATGTTCCTTCTATCTGTTTGGAGGGAAAAAGTGTCTTATCACCTGAAATACATGGTATAGGTATATTTTTATTTTTACAAGTATTACTACTGTTTACTTGCTTATGGATAGATATCTATTCATTGGTTTTATTACTACTACCGTAGTTTGAAACCTCGCACTTTTTTGCAAGTGTATCACATGACGCTCGCTCCCACGTCACGTGATGCTCTTGGAAAAAGTGAGATATTTCAAACTCCGGCAGTGAGAAGTCGGCATTTGCAATGCGCTCGGCTTCCGTCTGCTATAGAATTGCATTGACAGCGATAACGCAGTCTTACCTTTCCGGTAACACTGCGTAAATGCTGACAAATTCTAAGTTTTAGATGGAACCCCTGAATGCATTGCATAATGCTGGTCTGACCCTAGCCTTACAGAGAGTGTGTGACCTGATTGCCAAAGTAGTATATTTTGGGGACTCATCAGTCCGTGTGTTTTATGAGTGGTGGCATTGTGTTGTGTTGCTGGGTTGTGTGGATTGTGTGATTTATACTCACTTTATAGCCTAGAACAGAGATTAAGCATTTGAATAAATGAATGGGGATAATTTAACCCTTGCAGCTGCATCCCAGGTCATGTGCTGAGTTGTGAGTATGTGACACATGTATAACTATATTTTATGTTGTACAGTGGATGAAATAAGTATTGAACACGTTACCTATTTCTGAAGCAAATATATTTCTAAAAGTGCTATTGACATACATTCCTCACCAGATGTTGGTAACAATCCATGGAATTATAAAATTAAATTGGATAAAACAAGGCTGCATTGCTTTATTAACAGTAAGGTTCCAATCACACACAGCGTTTTTGATGTGATTTTTTGAGGATCCTTTTGAGGATCCATTTTTCAGCTGCAAAACTGGATCTGCTTTTCACAAACACACATAAAAACAGATGACCTGTCTTTGATCTGTTCTTGATGCATTTTAGACTGTTGCAGTTTTGTAAGCCCATAGGCTATGGTTTCAATGGAAAAAGCGGATCAGAAAAACATCACACAAATTGACATGCTCATTCTTTTTGAAGATATATTTTTGAGCCAAAAAACGCACCACTGCAAAAGGTTGTGTCTGAATGACAAATATTGAAAACTCATTGACATGGCTGGGTATCTCTTAAAATTGATCCATTTCACTGCACTGCCACTGCAAAAACAGATCCTTAAAAAATGTATCAAAAATCCGGTCTTGTGAATGTAGCCTTACATACTAAATACATAGATGATTGACCATTAATTACTAAAATTAATTCAATATTAATTATAACAACCAGAAATAAATCGACTCAGTCCTTACTTGACTCAAGTCGCATAAAGAACAAGGAATTATAGACAAAATGGCTGATTGGTATTGGATCTTATAATTAGTGATGAGCGAGAATAATCATTACTATTTGTCACTCGCACAGATAGTACAGTATGGCTGGCTTTAGAATTGCGGACCCTCCGCAGCGTCCTGCGGAGGGGATCCGCAAGCTGACCGCATCCCCTATGTTTATAATGAGAACACATGGTGCTGCGCAGGTCTGTGCATGACCGTGCGCTCCCATTCACTGTAATATGTGATTTGTAAGCAGGTGGATGCCCGCGCACAAATCACACACTCTCGTCCGCACCAGGAACGCGACATGGTCTTGTTCCTGGTGCGGACGAGAGTGTGTGATTGTGTGTGATTTGTGCGCGGGCATCCACCTGCGTACAAATCACATATTGCAGTGAATGGGAGCGCACGGTCATGTGCAGACCTGCGCAGCACTGTGCGTTCCCTATGTAAACATAGGGGCTGCGGTCAGCTTGTGGATCCCCTCCGCAGGATGCTGCGGAGGGTCCGCAAGTTTGAAGCCAGCCTATTCATGATACTCATTATTCGGTGAGTATCGTTGGTGCTCGTGAGTGATTTGTCGATCATGAACAATCTGACACAAATTGCCAGCTACCTTCAATACACAAAGGGAGTCGGCACCCCAGCGAGAGTAGATTGAATGTTAGACTTTCTCTGGGGGGCACAGCAAGGTGTTGCATGCAGTGAAAACTCAAAAAAAGCCCACCCTCTTGCCCTGCCCCAGAAATACTAATTTTATAGTCGGATGTGTGTGGGTGGAGCCAATTACTAATTGACTAACATTGGACTCGCTTTTCAGATGAGTACATGAGTATTACAAAGTACTTGTTATGAGTATAGTGATTACGAATAGTTTGCTACTCGCTCATCACCGTTTATAAACTCATGGTCCAAGTTAGCCTATGGCCCATGGTCTATCATTCAATCCACACAAAAATCAACCCATGCATGTCTATAAATGAAGTTATGTGTAATAATGAGAAATTACACACTTACCGAAATGTATTTATTTCTTTGTACAAAAGCCTTTGTTGGTGATAAAGCTTCAAGACTCCTGCTGTATGAAGACACTAGTCCCTATTGCTCAAGTCTGATTTTGGGCCATTCTACCACACAAACACTCTTCAAATGCTGTTTATTTGTTTTAATACCCTGCGGTACACTATTTTAGGCCTCGCTCACATGAGTGTGTGATTAGGACGAGTGCAACGAGAAAAAAATCTCCCACTGCACCCGGACCAATACTACTAAATGAGTCAGAGCAGATGAGAGATTTTTTAAAGTTTTTTTTCTCATCCAGATCTTAGATGAGAAGAAAGTAGCAGCGTGCTGCAAGTGGAAACATTAATTGTGAAAGACTCCCCAGTACAAGTCTTTGGGTGCAAAAAAAAAACTGAAGGCTCACAAACCATCCATATACTGCCAGTTACCATTCTGTAGCACAGAACACTGTAAATACTCTTAGAAATGAATGTAGAGTAATAGCTGCTAAGTAAAAAGCACATTGAAGACAGACAGCACACGGATATCCTAGGGATGCTGGGCAAGAAATGAATCATATTCTTGCACTGCACAATTATGATATATGGAATACTAAATGGATTTAACTCCTTCTACTCTCCTGGATGAAAATCAGACCGATTTTTCATATACTTGTGTAATTCCAGCCTTATAGTATATGACAAAGGTCTAAAAGAATTAAACTTCAGATTTTACCCTTTGAGTTGGAAGATACAAATACATACTATTCTCTTTCTTAATCAAAAAGTTCCAGATGTCTAAGATTAAACTATAACTCTGTGTTTTATTGTTTCAGTTTAGTGTATTCCCTCAATAATAACATTTTCCTTAATTCCATATTCAGTTGGTTGTGTATGGATATGAGAAGCCACAAACCAGTCACAGTGACCATGAGGACCTCTGCCCACCTCCAAAAGCTGGGAGTTGATATATGTAAAGAGAAGCTGGCATACTCCTTGAGGAAAGTACAATGGCCCTGTGATACTGTAATTGAAACCCTAGCAATGAAAGAAAAAATGTAGAGATTCTTGCTTTAACCCCTTCACCACCCAGCCTATTTTGACCCTAAAGACCTTCGCATTTTTTGTAATTCTGACCAGTGTCCCTTTATGAGGTACCGTAATAACTCTGGAACACTTCAACAGATCCTAGCGATTCTGAGATTGTTTTTTCGTGACATATTGGGTTTCAGGTTAGTGTGAAATTTAGGTCGATAATTTTTGCGTTTATTTGTGGAAAAATCAAGAATTTGGCAAAAAGTTTGAAAATTTTGCAATTTTCAAATTTTGAATTTTTATTCTGCTAAACCAGAGAGGTATGTGACACAAAATAGTTAATAAATCACATGTCTACTTCACATCAGCACAATTTTGTAAAAAAAATTTTTTTGGGTAGGAAGTGATAAGGTTACCACCAAACTTTTTATTTTTCCAGCAAGATTTACAAAACCGTTTTTTTTAGTGACCACATCAAATTTGAAGTCCCTTTGAGGGGTATACATGACAGAAAACACCCAAATGTGACACCACTCCAGAAACTGCTCCCCTCAAGCTATTTAAAACTACATTTAAGAAGATTATTAACCCTTCAGGTGCTTCACAGGAACTAAAGCAGCATGGAAGGAAAAAATGGACATTTTAATTTTTCTAACAAAAATGTTCTTTTAGCCTCAATTCTTTCATTTTCACATGGGTAACAGGATAAAATGGATCCTAAAATGTGTTGGGCAATTTCTCCTGAGTACACCGATACCTCATATGTGGTCATAAACCACTGTTTGGGCGTATGGCAGAGCTCAGAAAGGATGGAGCGCAATTTGACGTTTGGAGCTAATTAAAAAGTGAAATGATGCTCCTTCACTTCTGAGCCCTGCCGTGCGCCCAAACAGTGGTTTATGACCACATATGAGGTATCGGTGTACTTAAAAGAAATTGCCCAACAAATTTTAGGATGCATTTTATCCTGTTGCTCATGTGAAAATGAAAAAACATAGGCTAAAATAAAATGTTTGTGAAAATAAAAGCATTTTTACGGATCAATTTGAGAAACATCTGGGGGTTCAAAGTGCTCACCACCCATCTAGATAAGTTTCCTGGGGGGTCTAGTTTCCAAAATGGGGTCACTTGTGGGGAAGCTCAAATGTTTAAGTTCATAGGGAGTCTCCAAACGCAAGATGGTGTCCTCTAACAATTTGAATGGAAAATCAGTTCAAATTGTTAGCAGACACCATGTTGCATTTGGAGAGCCCTTGTGTGCCTGAACATTGAAGCTCCCCCACAAGTGACCCCATTTTGGAAACTAAACCCCCCAGGGAACTTATCTAGATGCAAAGTGAGCACTTTGATAACTCAGGTGTTTCACTACCTAATCTGTAAAAATGAAAAGAATATTTTGTGGACAAAAATACTTTTTCATTTTTACAGATCAATTTGTGAAGCACCTGGGGTATCAAAGTGCTCACTATGCATCTAGATAAGTTCCTTGGGGGGTCTAGTTTCCAAAATGGGGTCACTTGTGGGGGAGCTCCAATGTTTAGGCACACAGGGGCACTCCATACGCAACATGGTGTCCGCTAACAATTGGAATTATTAGTGGACACCATGTCACATCTAAAGAGCCGCTGTGTTCCTAAACATCAAAACTCCCCCACACGTGACCACATTTTGGAAACTAGACCCTCTAAGGAACATATATAGATGCATAGTGAACACTTTGACCCCCCAGGTGCTTCACAAATTGATCCGTAAAAATAAAAAAAGAAAACTTTTGTGAAAAAAAGGACTTTTTCCTTATTACGGATCAATTTGTGAAGTACCTGGGGGATCAAAGTGCTCACTTTGCATCTAGATAAGTTCCCTGGGGGGGTCTTGTTTCCAAAATCTTTTTCCCTTTTATGGACTAATTTGTGAAGCACCTGTGGGTTCAAAGTGCTCACTATGCATCTAGATAAGTTCCTTGGTTCCAATGTTCAGGCACACAGGGAGGGGCACTCCATACGCAACATCCTTTCCGCTAACAATTGGAGCTAATTTTCCATTGAAATTGTTAGCGGACACCATGTCACATATGGAGAACACTTTGACCCCCCAGGTGCTTCACAAATTGATCCGTAAAAATTAAAAAAGAAAACTTTTGTGAAAAAAAGGACTTTTTCCTTATTACGGATCAATTTGTGAAGTACCTGGGGGATCAAAGTGCTCACTTTGCATCTAGATAAGTTCCCTGGGGTGGGTCTTGTTTCCAAAATGGGGTCACTTGTGGGAGAGCTCCAATGTTTAGGCACACAGGGGCTCTCCATACGCAACATGGTGTCCGCTAACAATTGGAATTATTAGTAAACACCATGTCGTATATAAAGAGACCCTGTGTGCCTAAACATTGGAGATCCCCCACAAGTGACCCCATTTTGGAAACAAGACCCCCCAAAGAACTTATCTAGATGCGTAGTGAGCACTTTGATCCCCTAGGTGCTTCACAAATTGATCAGTAAATATGAACAATTACGTTTTATTTACAAAAAATCTTTTTCCCTTTTATGGACTAATTTGTGAAGCACCTGTGGGTTCAAAGTGCTCACTATGCATCTAGATAAGTTCCTTGGTTCCAATGTTCAGGCACACAGGGAGGGGCACTCCATACGCAACATCCTTTCCGCTAACAATTGGAGCTAATTTTCCATTGAAATTGTTAGCGGACACCATGTCACATATGGAGAACCCTTGTGCCGCCAGCACAAGAGCAACTGGAAGAGTTGGGGTAAAGCACCAGAAAATTGCGCCTCTAATGAATGCACTATTTTCTTGGCTGTGGGTTGCAATTTGCAGCGTGGGGGCCCACAACGTTTGGGTCTCTCCCCACTGAGGATTCCAGCCCCCTAGCTGCCTATTGTACCTGGCTGGCTACCAAAAATACAGCGAAGGCCTTTTTTTTTTATTTCTAGAACTGATTCTAGAAAGAAAAAATGACGTGGGGTCTCCGCCATATTTTTGGTCCAGCCAGAATCAACGTGGCAGCTACCCACTGCCAGCAACCCCCATCTGCCTCGTTATACCTGGCTGGCAACCAAAATTACAGCGAAGCCCATTTTTTATTTCTAGGACTAATTCTAGAAAAAAAAATGATGTGGGGCTCCGCCATATTTTTGACCCAGCCAGGTACAACTTGGCAGCTGGGGGCTGAAATCCTCAGCATGGAGTTGTTCAAGCATTCTGAGCCTCCCATGCTGTGAACTGCAGCTTGTAGCCGCCCCAGAAAATGGCGCATTCATTGAAGCACCATTTTCTGGCGCTGTACCCAGGCTCTTCCAGTTGCCCTGGTGCCGGTGGCAAACTAGGGGTTAATGCCAGATTTTTTATTGCCAGCTGGCACTAAGACCGAGATTTGTAATATCGGGCCAATGATAGACCTGGCCACTAGGAATCTCTAGTAAATAGTCAAAAAATACACCACACAGAGGGAAATCTTTTTATTTGAAAAAAAAACACAAACAAAATTCGGACACCATCTTTATTATAAAGATCCGACGTAGTCCACAATGAAGGTCCCATGACGCTCGATCACCTCTGCTCCATCTAGAGATTGCAGCAAGGGAACAATTGTCCTCTTCCTATAGTCTCTGGGGTCAGAGTTATGGTGCACTGTATGGCAATGATCTGTCATACAGTGCTGTTGTACCTAGCTATGACCATGACTAAATACTGAGAGCGCAAGTGTGTGGACAAGCCCTATGATCCCAGAGACTACAACAAGAGGACACTTGATCCCTTGTTGCATCCATCCATCCAACCATGCATCCATCCATCCACCCATGCACCCATCCATCCACACATGCACACATCCATACATGCACCCATCCACGCATGCACACATCCATGCATTCACACATCCACACACACACATCCATGCACGCACACATCCATGCACGCACGCACACATCCACGCACGCACACATCCACGCACACACACATCCACTCACACACAAATCCACGCATGCACACATCCATCCATGCACACATCCACACATGCATGCAATCATCCATGCACACACATCCACGCACGCACACATCTACGCACGTATCGATTCATGAATGCATCCATGTATGAACACATACATCCATGCAGGCATCCATGAACGCACATATCCACACATGCACACATCCATGCACGCACACATCCACACATGCAAACATCCACGCATGCAGAGACATCCATGCACGCAGACGTACATGCATTCACACATCCATGCACACACACATCCATGCATGCACACATCCATCCATGCACACATCCACGAACGCATGCACACATACATCCACGCACACATCCACGCACACACATCCACACACGCACACATCCATGCACACAGAGATCCACGCACACAGAGACATCCACACATGCAGAGACATCGAATGCATGCACACATTCAATGCAGGCACACATCCATGCACACACACATCCATGCACGCACCCATGCACCCATCCATCCACGCATGCACCCATCCATCTACTCACCCATGCACCTATGCATGCACCCATGCATGCACTCATTCAACCATCCATCCATTCATTCATACTTACCTCATCCACTGGTGAGGAAGAGAAGCCTGGGAGAGGAGGAGGGGTCCACACCGCAGCAGAGAAGGATGATTAGGTGCAGCCCACCGGAAGAGGTGAGGGGGGGGAAGCAGGACACAAGGGGGACTGGAGGGGGGACAGGACTCAGGGGGGTGCAGATGAGCAGGGAGGGGGTGCAGCCCACCCGCAGATAGATAATGATAGGAGAGGGACAGATGGTAGGGAAGTGGTGGGCCCTGATGAGCTCCAGAGCAGGAGGGGGCTGGGGTGGGGGAGGGCACCCACCAATCCACCCCTCCAGATCTGATTGGAGAGCTCCAATCAGATCTGGAGGGGTGAATCGCTCTGATTCGCTCTGATTGGCAGTTTTACTTTCAACTGCCAATCAGAGCGACTTTAGCCATGGTGGGGGCATGAGCAAAGTATGGGTCCCTGTGATCCTGCAGCTCTGATGACTTGTCACTGAGCCGGTCACCGGAGCTGCAGGATGGCAAAGAAGCCATGACATTATAGAGACATCATAGGTCGGGAACGCACCGACTTCCATGACGTTTCTATAACATCAAAGGTCGGGAAGGGGTTAAATATGGTTTATTGTGATCAGACACCAAAGAGATTGACAAATACTTGTTCAAGGTTTCAACCAACTGATGGTCTTTATCAAATACACCATGTTCCAAATTATTATACAAATGTTCTTTTTCTCTGATTATCCTAAATGGTCGGTGCAAATAACAGTCAGTGTAATAAAAGTAATCACCCATTAGAGTATACATTGAATTTTATTGAAGAAAGCTCCCAATGTTAACAGTATAATCTTCAAAATTAAAAAACAAAACTCTCAATGCACTGTTCCAAATTATTAGGCACAGTAGAGTTTCTAAACATTTGATATGTTTGAAAGAACTGAAAATGCTAATTTGTTGAATTTGCAGCATTAGGAGGTCACATTCACTGAAATAAAAAGCTATTTAACTCCAAAACATCCTAACAGGCCAAGTCACATGTTAACATAAGAACCCTTCATTGATATCACCTTCACAATTTTTGCATCCATTGAACTTGTGAGTTTCTGGAGAGTTTCTGCTTGTATTTCTTTGCATGGTGTCAGAATAGCTTTCCAGAGCTGCTGTTTTGATGTGAACTGCCTCCTACCCTCATAGATCTTTTGCTTGATTATACTCCAAAGGGTCTCTATAGGGTTGAAGTCAGGGGAAGATGGTGGCTACACTATGCGTTTATCTCCTTTTATGCCCATAACAGCCAATGACACAGAGGTATTCTTTGCAGCATGAGATGGTGCATTGTCATGCATGAAGATGATTTTGCTGCTGAAGACACGTTTTTGCTTTTAGTACCATGGAAGAAAGTTCTCAGTCAGAAACTCTATATACTTTGCAGAGGTCATTTTCACACCTTCAGGAACCTTAAAGGGGCCTACCAGCTGTTTCCCAATGATTTCGGCCCAAAACATGACTCCTCCACCTCCTTGCTGACGTCACAGCCATGTTGAGACATGGTGGCCATCCAACAACCATCCACTACTCCATCCATCTGGACCACGTAGGGTTGCTCGGCACTCATCAATAAACAAGATTGTTTAAAAATTAGTCTTCATGTACGTCTGGGCCCACTGCAACCGTTTCTGCTTGTAAGCACTGTTCAGGGGTGGCCGAATAGTAGGTTTATGCACCACATCAAGCCTTTGAAGGATCCTACACCTTGAGATTCGAGGGACCCTAGAGGCACCAGCAGCTTCAAATGTCTGTTTGTTGGTTTGTAAGGCCTTTTTAGCAGCTGCTCTCTTAATCCAATGAACTTGCTTTGCAGAAACCTTTTTCATTCTGCCTTTATCTGCATGAACACATCTGTGCTCAGAATCAGCCACAAATCTCTTCACAGTACGATGATCACGCTTGTTTTCGTGCAATATGTAATGTTTTTATCCCTTATCCAAATCATTGCACTATTTGTTGCTTTTCGGCAGCTGAGAGATCCTTTTTTCCCATGTTACTTGAAAACTGTGGCCTGCTCAATATTGTGGAATATCCAGTTTTCATTTTATTGGACTCACCTGCCAAACTAATTATCACAGGTATATGAGATTGATTTCAGTGATCCAAAGAACCCTGAGACACAATACCATCAATGGGTTTCATTAAAGAAAAAGAAAACATGTGACACTTAAAACCAAGTTGCATGATAATTTGGAACATAGTTTACATCTGTGTAGGAGCTAAGATGTTCTTGAACATTAAGTATGATCTATGTACACTTCACCTCACAGATACAACATGACAGCTTCAGCTTTAGAAGTCTTGAAAAGTCCATGCATCACTGAGTGAGAGACCGAAACAATATCATGCAGGTGATTTTTACCTCCTCTTGACATTATTATGTCAGATTTCTTTGATTTATGCAAATTTAGGAATTGAGTTTGCATCATTCCCAGCAATCACTGACAGTGTCTGACATTATTTAATCTCTGCCTCCTGTTAATCTGTAAACCCCTTCACAACAGCCGCCATACACTTACCGGGCTGTTCCCACAAACCACTGTACATGTCCTGCACCGCAAATTTTAGTCACTATGTTCATTGCGCGTGACCAAGTTAAGATGCCTGCTGTGTCTGACAGGAAGCAATCTTTGCCCATCGCTCCAAGGGTGCTGTATTGCTGCTTTGCTACTGCGAACGCTATGAATGGCTGGTCAATTCTGACCAGCCAATCACTGCATTTTTAAATAAAGTTGGAAAAAAATACAATGTCATATGTTGTGATTGGTGTTTTTTTAGACAGCAACAATTACTGCTGTCAAGATGGATAGGGTGATTGTAACATCACCGCTAATTGTTAACCCTTTTGGCAATGAAGGGCTGATCAATGATTACTGACAAACCGGCGTCAAAAGTATTCATTTGAAATGATGATCGCCATTCAGTATGCCATGTTTTCCTCAGACCAGGTGTGCAGAGTGGTTTTAAAACCCCTGGGAGCTGCTGAGAAAGAGAAAAATCATTTGTAGCCAGTGCGATCCCTCTGCATTACATGCAATCTTATGTGCTGTGTTGTGCTGTGCTGTCTGTGTAGTCACCCTGTGAACACAGCATCAGTTCCCAAATCCCTGATTCAGATCCCCCCAATCCCTACTCCCAAATTACATTTTTGCTACACTTTTTGGGAAGCACCCTATACGTGTGCGCATCCTGTATGCAAATCCAAATGTCATTTTGCTCTGATCCCCTGTGTTCAATTTTAGGGTACTTTCACATCAGCGTTTTTTTTAAATCGCAGCAGTTGCGGTGAAAAAAACGCAACTGCCGCGATTACCGCATATCGGCTGCACTTGCGGCACACTTGCGGCAAGCCCCATACAATGTATATGCGGGCTTGCGGCAGGTGCGGCAAGTCCAGTTTTGGCACTTGCGGCAGGTGCGGCCGCGAAGAAACTCAGCTGTCTCACCAACGTACTAACAGGAACGGGGGCACTGCAGAAGATACACGACAAAGTCAGAATCACATCTCAGGTAATGATTGATCTCATATGTAATGTTGGTTCTGTTATCAACAAAAGAGGAACCTTTGAGCATCAAAGAGCAATTCACACATGTCAAACACGGGAAACAACCCCTTCTTTTGGATCCCATTAATCATGACTGCATCGAGGATTTTAAAGAACGAATGTACTAATTAGTCTCCCAAATTCCTCGCTTGTCTATATGAAAACACTGGTGGAGCTATAAATTTAAGGACATCAGGTAGACATCTACCTAAAACTTTCCAATATTTCCTGATTAATTGTGAAACCTCCCCACTCTGTTGGCAAAAAGTACTCACAAATGGTATTCTTTTCAGGTCTGATTTTGGTTTATCAATAAATTGTCTCTAGCCAAAACATCCACTCTCCTTCCGCATTTGGATAGGACTCTCTCTGGATAACCCCTCTTCCTGAATTTCTCACATATTTTATCCATAGCAACTTACACCCTGTCAGACTGGTTTCTGGGCAGACTATCGTAAATGTAATTGTTGGATTAGTGGTATTCAATAATCCAAAAAAACATATCTAGCTCACCTCTGGTGCCAGTCTAAATAAAAAAAGATGTCATCTATGTATCTCCACCACGTCCTGACATGTCAGTAATGGTGGGACACATGGATGATACCCTCTTCCAGATTCTCCATAACTATATTTGCATATGATGGAGCCATACTTGCCCGCATCAATGTACCCCATTTTTGCCAAAAGTACTTGTCTCCAAACAAGAAATAATACTTAGTAAGTACCAGTTCCAAAAGGTCCAGTATCATCTGTTTGGAAAATTGTTTGTTATGAAAAGTTTGGATAAATAATAGGAGAACACATTAGTATTGGAAAACCACTTTAAGATCTTGAAATAGCTAAGGCAGAATCCAGACTGCAGTTGTAAGGATATGTTCTCAAAATGAGCTTTTAGTAAATTATTGAAGCTGCATATTTTTTGCAGTGGCAAAAATGCAGCATCTTACGATCCAGGAGAGTGGATAGAATTTATAAAAATCTCCTGCCTTTGTGCATAAACTGACCTGCAGTGTGTATTTCAAACCCACAACATGTCAATTTCTCTTTTGAGTACACTGAGTTTTGTATGTAGATTTTCCCCATAGACTTGTATTAGATGTAGAAAATCCACAAGTAAAAGAATGCATTGTTCTGAACCCAAATAAATCAATACATTTCTGTCAAAGTCAAATACCAGGAAGTATAAAAATGTAGCTTTATTTAAAGCATGACACACCAAAAAAAGATGAAAACCGCAGGATCAAAATCAAGATAAAAATGCATGTACAAATAATACACACAAAAATGCAAATAATCTATTTTACATAATAGGAGCAGATATTCTGCAACATCAACACCTTGCCAAAAGCTCATTGTGTGAATGCAACCTAAAAGGGCTATGTATGAACAGATACCCAAAAACCTCAGTGACCGGAATGAAGAAAACTATTACTCAATTAATACTGTATGTGTTTAAAAACAATAAAATGTTGCTGTACTGAGATAAACCTTAATGGTGGCCCTGATTATTCCTGTGTAACTGCCTGTGCTCAACCATGTAAAGGTGCTTCAGTTGCTGTTCACCCATACTGTTATATTGATCTCACAGAAGGAAGCAATATCAGGATAAGGATAAATGAATATTTTCTCCTGAAGGTCAATAGTAAGGACTCTTCTAGATTCTGATTTGTATGTTACTCTCTGCCTATTCCGTTTATCTAAGGCCCCTTTCACATAGGTGTTCTTGAAAAAATATGGCCACACTTGTGGCAAGCCCCATGCATTGTCTATGGGGCTTGTGGTCAGGTGTGGTAAGTGCGGTTTTGTTGGTTGAGGCAGATGCGGCCGCTAAAAAAACTGTGGTTAACAGCATTTTTTTTTCGCAGCCGAAACTGTTGCACCTGCCGCAACCACACTGTAGCTAACCTCCCTTGATGTGGACGGAAAAGAAAAATTGACAAGAGATTTCAACGCAAGATTGTGCGGATGGTGGATAAAGAACCTTGACTAACATCCAAACAGGTTCAAGCTCCACTGCAGTCCGAGGGTACAACAATGTCAGCCCGTACTATCCATCGGCGTCTGAATGAAAATGGACTGTATGGTAGGAGACCCAGGAAGACCCCTCTTCTTACCACGAGACATAAAAAAGCCAGGCTGGAGTTTGCCAAAACTTACCTGAGAAAGCCTAAAACGTTTTGGAAGAATGCTCTCTGGTCAGTTGTGACAAAAGTAGAGCTTTTTGGGCAAAGGCATCAACATAGAGTTTACAGGAGAAAAAAAGAGGCATTCAAAGAAAAGAACACAGTCCCTACAGTCAAACATGGCGGAGGTTCCCTAATGTTTTGGGGTTGCTTTGCTGTCTCTAGCACTGGACTGCTTGACCGTGTGCACGGCATTATGAAGTCTGAAGACTACCAACAAATTTTGCAGCATAATTAGGGCTCAGTGTGAGAAAGCAGGATCTCCCTCAGAGGTCATGGGTTGTCCAGAAGGACAATGACCCAAAACACACTTCAAAAAGCACTAGGAAATGGTTTGCGAGAAAGCACTGGAGACTTCTAAGGTGGCCAGCAATGAGTCCAGACCTGAATCCCATAGAACACCTGTGGAGAGATCTAAGAATGGTAGTTTGGAGAAGGCACCCTTCAAATATCAAGGACCTGGAGCAGTTTGCCAAAGAAGAATGGTCTAAAATTCTAGCAGAGCATTGTAAGAAACTCATTGATGGTTACCGGAAGCGGTTGATCGCAGTTATTTTGGCTAAAGGTTGTGCAACCAAGTATTAGGCTGAAGGTGCCAATACTTTTGTTTGGCCCATTTTTGGAGTTTTGTGTGAAATGATCAATGTTTTGCTTTTTGCTTCATTCTCTTTTGTGATTTTACATTGAAGACAAATTAAATGAAGATAATAATACCAAAGAATTTGTGATTGCAATCATTTTCAGGAAGAAACTGAGTATTATCTGACAGAATTGCAGGGGTGTCAATACCGTGTTTCCCCGAAAGTAAGGCCCCCCCGATTGTAAGGCCGCCTGGGGGTAAAGGGGGGGCCTGCCAATGTAAGGCCTCCCCCGATTATAAGGCCTTACAACCGGGGGGGGCCAATGTAAGGCCGCTAGCGGAGGGGGGGGAGCGGGAGCGGGTCGCACGTCACATGCGCCCGCTCATTACATATGCACTGCATCCCCCTGTCAATCAGCGACAGGGGGAGCAGTGCATTATACTGTATATATGGGCCCCCTATTGCTGGCACACTCCCCCTGTTATGAGGCCCCCACGCTGCTGCTGCTGTGAAGACATCTTACCCTCCAGGGTCTTCTTGCAGCAGCCAGCGCGTCCGTCCGTCCTCTGTACTCGGCGGTCTCCCGGATCATGTGACCGGCCCGTCGCAGTCGCGATGACGTCATGCGCTGCGACGGGTCACATGATCCGGGAGACCGCCGAGTACAGAGGACGGACGGACGCGCTGGCTGCTGCAAGAAGACCCTGGAGGGTAAGATGTCTTCAGCAGCAGCAGTGGTGGGGGCCTCATAACAGGGGGGAGTGTGCCAGCAATAGGGGGCCCATATATACAGTATAATGCACTGCTCCCCCTGTCGCTGATTGACAGGGGGATGCAGTGCATATGTAATGAGCGGGCGCACGTGATGTGCGACCCGCTCCCGCAGTGTCCCAGCAGGAGGGGGCCTGTAGGCCACACTGCTGGGGCACCCAATGTAAGGCCCCCCCCGAAAGTAAGACCGGGGGCCACTTTTGGCCCCCAAAAGAATGTAAGACAGGGCCTTACTTTCGGGGAAACACGGTACTTTTGGCCACAACTGTATAATGTCCAGATCATATAAAGGCAGGTCACAACCTAGTTTGCAATGACTGCAAAAAATTTAAATAAAAATAAATTAAAAGCAAAAACTGAACTGGAACCTGTGGCATAACCATGCGGTATAGGTGCATGTTCACCTAGGCCTCAAAAGAGCAAAACCAAAGGAAAAGAAAAAGAAAAATGAGCAAATACCTTAAAAAAAGGAAACAATATATGGCACAGTGCATGGAAAGAAAAATAGGGTACTTGGTAAAATTTTGTTGATCGAAATAAATATAAAAGCCATTCCACTGTGCCAAGGTGACCCCATCGAGACGATCCTAAACTAGCATCAAATATTAAAACATTGCCAGATGTCCAGTGTCTTATGTATGACAAGGACTTAGCAGGGTCTGGGGCCCAATGGAGAACACTAAGCAATCTGAGGCTAATCACATATAATGTCCAGCACTGTCATGGGGGTAATGGGCCATAACCTCTGGAGGTCATTTCGGGCATCAGACACCTGAATGCCCGCACCTCTGACAGTGGGAGTGACACAGGGTCTGAAAAACAACAAAGTCCCTTCATTTTGAGTAATTACGGTTAAGTAGTGGCATATGGTGCAGTCGTCAACCGGATTTACCCAAAGTTTATTGACCCACCCCATTTCGGACACCTGGATGCCCGCAACCCCTATTCCGCACACCTGGATGCCCGCGCCCCTGACAGTGGGAGTGACCCAGGGTCTAAAAAGCAAAAAAAGTCCCTTAATTTTGAGTCATTCTGGTTAATTAGTGGCATATAGTGCAGTCGTTAACCGGATTTATCCAAAGTTTATTGACTCCCCATTCCGGACACCTGGATGCCCACAACCCCTATTCCGGACACCTGGATTGCTGCACCTCTGACCGTAAGCCCCATAGACAATGCATGGGGCTTGCCGCAAGTGTGCCACAAGTGCTGCCGTTAGGCGGAAGATGCTGCAGACGTGTTAATTCTGCTGCAGATGCGGTAATTCTGCCCCATTTTTTCAAAAACGCCTATGTGAAAGCAGCCTAAGCAGTGATACTTTGTTAATAACTGAACAGTATAAATTAAAAGAGAAATGAAGCGCACATAGAGTAGTATTGCTATTATACAGGTCCCTCAGACCCTAAATGGTTAAACCCACCTGATGAAGTTGTGAGTGTCACAACTACAATAAAAGCACACAGGAATTCGCTGCAGGCTCCCAGCTGAGAACTGAAGAATCCAGATAAGAGTGACAAAGAGCTGGGATCAAATGTCGCGCTGACCACAAGGATAAACACAGAGTTATTCACACACTCTGTTTATTTTGCCTACATGTGTTTCATGGCTCATAGGCCACTTCCTCAGGGCATGCCCTGAGGAAGTGGCCTATGAGCCATGAAACACGTGTAGGCAAAATAAACAGAGTGTGTGAATAACTCTGTGTTTATCCTTGTGGTCAGTGCGACATTTGATCCCAGCTCTTTGTCACTCTTATCTGAATAACTGAACAGAGCATTAATATTAACAATGGCCAGAACAATCAATAAAATAAGTTTTTTTATATTATAATAATTTCCAGTAATCTCTACCCTCCCTCTTCTCTGATTGACAGAAAGAGAAAGAAGGAGATAGATGGAAACAAGTAGGTGAAATTTAATGATTAGCCCCACCATGATGCATGCGTGCATGTATTTGCTTTGTACAATGATCCTGTGCTGATAATCCATTTAAGCAATGTCGTAGAGTGGACCACAATTCAGCCACAATAATATGAGAGACTGTAAACGTCACACAGGAAAAGCTTACTCCAAATTATTAATGCTAGAAGTGGTCCTTCAAGATACTGAGCCATGGAGTGTATTCAATTTTCACTCACTACTTCAGCATTATTGCTTTGTTTCTGTAAAATATATATGAAATAGAAGGATCTTACGTAATTATGGTATTTTTCGCTTTAGAAGACACACCCCCAAATTTGGTGAAGGAAAAGAGAAAAAAAATGTTTTCATGTTAAATAGGGTCCGTCTTATAATGGCAGTGTCGATCTTACAATCAGTATATATGTCCGTCATCCTGGTACATGACCGCCCCCTTCCTGGTATACATGCCCCTCCATCCTGGTATATATCTCCCCATCCAGGATTTAGCCCCCTTATCTTGGATATGGTCCCCCTGTGATGGCACACACGACAACTGCGCTGGCACACATGGCCCCCTGTGTTGGCACACATGGCCCCCTGCGCTGGCACCCACAGACACCTGTGCTGGTACACGGCTCCCTATGCTAGTACATGGCTCCCTATGCTAGTACACAGCTACCTGTGCTGGTACACAGCCCCCTGTGCTGGTACAAGGCCCCTTGTGCTGTTACACGGCCCCCTGTGCTGGTACATGGGCTACTGTGCTGGTACACAGCTCCCTGTGCTGCTCGGCACAAAATAACAACCATTTTCAACTTACATCTCTGGCGCCTGCTTCCGTCTCCCAGTGTCTCTCTCCCTGACTGTCGCAACCTCAAGGGTCCCTGAGAAGCTGGTCATGTGTTCGGGCACACACTGATGAAATCACCAGCACTCCAGAGCTGCCCCCACCCTCCCCTGCAGTATAGGACCGTACATTTGCTTTATAAGACACATCCCCCACTTTCCCCCAAAATTTGGGGGAACAAAAGTGCATCTTATAAAGTGAAAAATACGGTACTAATTTTCACATTATGATGTTCATCTGAGGTTGGAAATATCTAATTTCAAGAACGTCTATGAACCAGATTCCTTTTATTATACCTATTCTGATATGTAAAACCAGAAAATTCAAAATAGTTATGTGAGTGTATGTATGTATAATATATATGGTAAATGATGTTCTTTTTACTTTTGGATTATGGTCCCAATAGTGCTCTTTGGCACATTCAGTAGTTTAGAAATTCTTCTGTAACCAATACCATCAGTATGTTTTAGGGATATAGGAACTAGATATACTAGTGGAAAAATATGCACTGCTGTTGATTGAAGAGGTTCAGAATAGTTGAAATAAAGAAATAGTAGTTAATTCTACACCTTTCAAAACATGTCCTCACTTCTTCATCAGGAAATCCACCATTTCATTCAATTATTCTAGATCTCTTCAATCGACAGCAGCATAGATTTTAGTCACTACTTTTTCTGGTTTCTACATTCCTGGTTCCTACTGCAGCTGTCACATGCTTTTACATTGGTTGTGTATCACAACCTCACAAGGTGAGTGACCTGCTCTGTCTTTTTACCCTTACATTTGTTTGGTAAAACCCTATTGCATTTGTTTGGTAAGACCCTATTGCATTTTTTTCTCTTCACAATTTTTTAATATATACCACTGGGGCTGTATAAACCACTCAGGCTGTATATACTGCTGGGGCCCTGTATACTACCACTGGGGCTGTATATACTACCACTGGGGCTGTATATACCTCTGGGGCCCTGTATACTACCACTGGGGCTGTATAAACCACTGGGGCTGTATATACTGCTGGGGCCCTGTATACTACCACTGGGGCTGTATATACTACTAGGGCTGCGTCTATACTACCACTGGGGCTGTATATACCACTGGGGCTGTATATACTACTGGGGCTGCGTGTATACTACCACTGGGGCTGCTGTATCTACCTCTGGGACTGGTGTATACCACACTGCTGGGGGCTGTATACTTGTGCTAGGGTCCACCCTCGGCTTATACACAAGTCAATAGATTTTCCCAGGTTTTGGGGGCAAAAGTAGGGGCTTCGGCTTATACACGGGTCGGCTTATACACGAGTATATACGGTATATGTTTTCAAACAATAAGGTTTTGAGACAGCTCACTGGTTTTACCCATTACGAAATGTTTTTTGTGTGGCAACTTGGTAATTAGGCACCTTTTATAGGCCAGGAGTCGAACTAGTTGATATTATTTTAAAATAAATTGAATTTCTCTTTAATTACTGATAGATTTCAGCTATGTCGTGATTTTCCATTTTTTTTGCACATTTCCTGCATTTGTTCAAGTCTTTTGCAATGTGTAATTTCACATTATTACACATAAATTAATATATGAACATCTATGTTTTGATTTCTTTGATTGATGATACTGACATCTGGTGAGAAATTCATGTCAATAGCACCTCTAAATATATATTTACTTAGAAAATTAGTGATATGTTCAAAACTTATTTCACCTGCTGCATACGTGGGATTTATGAGAATCAAATGAAAAAAACTTGTTCTACATATGATGATTTTTCTTGTCAGAGTTAATCCTTATTTACAGTATGTAGATCATTTTTTGCCTTTCTTTCTTTCAGGTTTAATCTTTCATCAATATTTTAACGCACAGGAAACATTTCTATGAATATTACATTTTTCATTTCTTCCGTTCTTAGCCACCAATATTTAATCCATTCACCTTTATTAAACATTCCAAAGACTAACATGAAAATTACATTCAAAAGTCTTAATTGTACCTTTTTGTTTTGACAGGATTTTCATGCCATTTATTCAACCTGATCTCTGTATATCAATCTACCGTACTTTATGCATATTCAGCTTTGTTATTTTACTTTTAATTTTATATCGATTACCGTATATACTCGTGTATAAGCCGACCCGTGTATAAGCCGACCCCCCTACTTTTGCCCCCAAAACCTGGGAAAATTTATTGACTCGTGTATAAGCCGAGGGTGGACCCCAGCACAGGTATACAGCCCCCAGCAGTGTGGTATACAGCAGCCTCCCCAGTGGTATATACAGGCCCCAGCAGTGTTACAGCAGCAGCCCCAGTGGTATATACAGCAGCAGCCCCAGTGGTAGTATACAGCAGCCCCAGAGGTATATACAGCAGCCCCAGTGGTAGTATACAGCAGCAGCGCCAGTGGTAGTATACAGCAGCAGCCCCAGTGGTAGTATACAGCAGCAGCCCCAGTGGTAGTATACACGCAGCCCCAGTAGTATATACAGCCCCAGTGGTAGTATATAGCCCCAGTGGTAGTATATATACAGCCCCAGTGGTAGTATATAGCCCCAGTGGTAGTATATAGCCCCAGTGGTAGTATATAGCCCCAGTAGTAGTATACAGCCCCAGTGGTAGTATATAGCCCCAGTGGTAGTATATATACAGCCCAGTGGTAGTATACAGCCCCAGTGGTAGTATATAGCCCCAGTGGTAGTATACAGCCCCAGTGGTAGTATATAGCCCCAGTGGTAGTATACATACAGCCCCAGTGGTAGTATATAGCCCCAATGGTAGTATATAGCCCCAGTAGTAGTATACAGCCCCAGTGGTAGTATATAGCCCCAGTGGTAGTATATATACAGCCCCAGTGGTAGTATATAGCCCCAGTGGTAGTATATAGCCCCAGTGGTAGTATATAGCCCCAGTAGTAGTATACAGCCCAGTGGTAGTATATAGCCCCAGTGGTAGTATATATACAGCCCCAGTGGTAGTATATAGCCCCAGTGGTAGTATATAGCCCCAGTGGTAGTATATAGCCCCAGTGGTAGTATATAGGGCCCCAGCAGGGCCCCCCTCATAATTTGGCGCCCCCACCACAGTTTCTGGGCCCCCCCGCATGCAGCGCTGCACATATACATTACGTGTCTAGCAGCTGTTACCCTCCGGTGGCAGATCGCGGCTCCCGGCTCCGGGCTCCATCTTCCTCGCTGTCTTCCTGCTTTGTGACCGGCGCGATGACGTCATCGCGCCGGTCACATGACAACCAGGAAGACAGAGAGGAAGATGGAGCCCGGAGCCGGGAGCCGCGATCTGCCACCGGAGGGTAACAGCTGCTAGACACGTAATGTATATGTGCAGCGCTGCATGCGGGGGGGCCCAGAAACTGAGGTGGGGGCGCCAAACTTTGAGGGGGGCCGTATGACTCGCGTATAAGCCGAGGGGGGGACTTTTCAGCCCAATTTTTGGGCTGAAAAACTCGGCTTATACGCGAGTATATACGGTACACATTCATACATACATACATGTAATTTATATGGCAGCGCTTAGTTATAACCCGTGCGTTAAAAATGATCACACATGTCATTGAATGCCAGGGAAAACAAAACATCCTTTTAACGCATCCTTTTAGTGGATGGCACTACTCAAGTTTGACCCTAGCCTAAGGCTTTGTTGAAATGTTCAGTTTTGGATCAATTTTTTACCTCAGTATTTGTAAGCCAAAACCAGGAGTAAAAGAAAAATACAGAAATGATGCTATTCTACTAGGCCATATTCACACGTTGCGTATTTGGTCAGTATTTTACATAAGAATTTACAAGCCAAACCCAAGAGTGGAACAATCAGAGGAAAAGTTTAATAAAAACACATATCCTCTGCTGCATTTTTCATTCACTCCCAGTTGTGGCATAGAAAACTGATGTGTAAAACTATCCAAAAACTGAACATGTGAACGTAGCCTTACTGTCATGTTACTTTTTGTAAAAAGGGGACAAAGTGTACACGATCCGCGCTGCTGAAATGAGAATGCTGACCCAAGGGTTGATGCAATGATGCTCTTTTTTCCTTCTACAAAGCGTTTCGGAGCCTGCTGTGCTCCTTCCTCAGGGATTAGCAATATATATACAGTACAGACCAAAAGTTTGGACACACCTTTTCATTCAAAGAGTTTTCTGTATTTTCATGACTATGAAAATAGTAGATTCACACTGAAGGCATCAAAAGTATGAATTAACACATGTGGAATAATATACTTAAAAAAAAGTGTGAATCAACTGAAAATATGTCTTATATTCTAGGGTCTTCAAAAGTAGCCACCTTTTGCCTTGATTACTGCTTTGCACACTCTTGGCATTCTCTTGATGAGCTTCAAGAGGTAGTCACCGTAAATGGTTTGCACTTCACAGGTGTGCCCTGTCAGGTTTATTAAGTGGGATTTCTTGCCTTATAAATGGGGTTGGGATCATCAGTTGTGTTGTGCAGAAGTCTGGTGGATACACAGCTGATAGTCCTACTGAATAGACTGTTAGAATTTGTATTATGGTAAGAAAACAGCAGCTAAGAAAAGAAAAACGAGTGGCCATCATTACTTTAAGAAATAGAGGTCAGTCAGGCTGAAAAATTGGGAAAACTTTGGAAGTGTCCCCAAGTGCAGTTGCAAAAACCATCAAGCGCTACAAAGAAACTGGCTCACATGAGGACCGCCCCAGGAAAAGAAGACCAAGAGTCACCTCTGCTGCGGAGGATAAGTTCATCCCAGTCACCAGCCTCAGAAATCTCAAGTTAACAGCAGCTCAGATTAGAGACCAGGTCAATGCCACACAGAGTTCTAGCAGCAGACACATCTCTACAACAACTGTTAAGAGGAGACCTTTTGCAGCAGGCATTCATGGCATTCCAGGCTGTGTAAGGGCTATTTGACCAAGAAGGAGAGTGATGGGGTGCTATGCCAGATGACCTAGCCTCCACGGTCACCAGACCTAAACCCAATCGAGATGGTTTGGGGTGAGTTGGACCACAGAGTGAAGGCAAATGGGCCAACAAGTGCTAAGCACTTTGTGGCTGTAGCATGTAAGTTTTCTAACTGTATTATCTCGGGGTACAGGGCTGCTCAAGGGCTGGGGGACCCCTTGTCTGCATGCTGCAGACATGCTGTATCCAGTGCTGTAATTAGATCACCATGCCTGGTTTGGTGACAGGTCCTCTTTAAGTAAATAATTCCACATGTGTTAATTTACAGTTTTGATACCTTCAGTGTGAATCTACAATTTTCATAGTCATGAAAATAAAGAAAACTCTTTGAATGAGAAGATGTGTCCAAAATTTTGGTCTGTACTGCATATATATATATTTTTGGATATATATATATATTTATATACATATAAATATATATATTGACATTGCTAATCCCTGAGGAAGAAGCACAGCAGGCTCTGAAACACGTTGGAGAAGGATTAAAAAGAGCATCATTGCATCAACCCTTGGGTCAGCATTCTCATTTCAGCAGCGCGGATCGTGTACGCTTCGTCCATTTTTTGAATTTGAGTTGGATGCCGTTTGTTTATAAATGATACTATTAATTGTATTGTCTCTATACTTGTACTATGATAAAGAATGGGAACTTTGTACCACATTGTACATTACTAACGGCCTATGTTATAGAGTGTCATTATGGAACTCTCAAGTTGTAGGGAAAAAATGGTGTATCACAATCCGCGCTGCCAGAATCATCTGCTCCAAAAGTAATGCACATGAAGATGGAACTTCAACATAACTCCTTTATTTCCTCCTACGCGTTTCGAAACCCCCCTCCTGGCACCTCCCTCAGGGATCCCTGAGGAAGGTGCCAGGAGGGCACCGAAACGCGTAGGAGGAAATAAAGGAGTTATGTTGAAGTTCCATCTTCATGTGCATTACTTTTGGAGCGGATGATTCTGGCAGCGCGGATTGTGATACACCATTTTTTCCCTACAACTTGATGTGTTTCCACACTTGTGTGGACGGTGGAAATCCTGCAGCAGCCATCTGGTAATAAGCATTGAATACGCCTTCAAGCCAGTTGTGGGTGACACAACTGCCTCAGGTGAGTGAACCTCCTTTTTCACCACTTTATACTCAGTGCCATAGTGATAGGGCACTATTGCACCTCTTGTTCCCCCTCCTTCTTTTATTTGATTATGGAACTCTGGCTAGGATTTACGTTTGTTATCATTTTTGTGTCGAGTACACTGTATGTATATTTGTTCATCATTGCATACAGTGATATGATGTTTTTGCTTTCATGTAGATATTCTTTCTGTGAACAAGGTCCATGTGGGACCGAAACGTCAGAAAATATAAGAAATAAGAATTTTTATACACAGTTGAAGAGTAAGCACTACTTGAAACGGGCTCCGACATCCCGGCACCTCCCTCCCCGCACCCTCCACCTGATGTAATACATTGACTGGAATGAAGAAACCTGTCTTCACCGATCCAATGAGTGCTTCCTTTTTTCTTTATGGAAAAAAATGACTATGTCCTACAGCTGAGCAACGCTGGACCTGGTTCAGTGCCACAATTTCAACTGCAGCAACATAAGGTCAGTGCCCCATTTTCCTTCTACATGAGAACTTCATAAGAAGTAAGAATATCACCATTTTTTCAAATAAAGAATTGATACAACAGTCTGTGTGCCGAATTTATCTTTACACAATGTGTTTTCTGCCTTCCTGCTTATTTAAGCTCCGACATCCAGGCTTTGCTTGGGTATTTTGCTTCAAAATCTGGCTCCTCTGAGTATTCACTGACTTGTGCTCCATCTCCAGCTAGTTCGGATCAGTTCTTCTCATCTTCTCTGCAGACATTTGCTCAGCTGACCTTCACCTACACCTGTTTTGCCTTCCAGCATCAAGCCATGCTATGTCTGGGTTGATTCTGCTGTGGTTTTCCCCAGCTGGCTTGGCTTCAAATAAGCTCTGCTGCATGAAAGCTCAGCAACTACTAATCAATTCTGTTTATATAATAACTAGTAAAAAGGCCCGATGCAATTGCATCGGGAGCAGGGTGAAATGAATTGTGTGTATACAGGCGGGCCAGTGGGTAGCAGAGTATACAGGGGGCTCTGTGGGTAGCAGAGTATACAGGCGGGTCTGTGGGTAGCAGAGTATACAGACGGCTCTGAGGGTAGGAGATTATACAGGTGACTCTGTGGGTAGTAAAGTATACAGGCGGCTCTGTGGGTAGAAGAGTATACAGGTGGGTCTGTGGGTAGTGGAGTATACAGGCGTGTGTGGTGGTGGTGGCAGAGTATACAGGTGTGTGTGGTGGTGGTGGCAGAGTATACAGGCGTGTGTGGTGGTGGCAGAGTATACAGGCGTCTGTGCTGGTGGCGGCAGAGTATACAGGCGTGTGTGGTGGTGGCAGAGTGTACAGGCGTGTGTGGTGGTGGCAGAGTGTACAGGCGTGTGTGGTGGTGGCAGAGTGTACAGGTGTGTGTGGTGGTGGCAGAGTGTACAGGCGTGTGTGGTGGTGGGAGAGTATACCGGCGTGTGTGGTGGTGGCGGCAGAGTGTACAGGCGTCTGTGCTGGTGGCGGCAGAGTATACAGGCATGTGTGGTGGTGGCAGAGTATACAGGCGTCTGTGCTGGTGGCGGCAGAGTATACAGGCATGTGTGGTGGTGGCAGAGTATACAGGCGTCTGTGCTGGTGGCGGCAGAGTATACAGGCGTCTGTGCTGGTGGCGGCAGAGTATACAGGCGTCTGTGCTGGTGGCGGCAGAGTATACAGGCAGGTGTGGTGGTGGCAGAGTGTACAGGTGTGTGTGGTGGTGGCAGAGTGTACAGGTGTGTGTGGTGGTGGGAGAGTATACAGGCGTGTGTGGTGGTGGCAGAGTATACAGGCGTGTGTGGTGGTGGCAGAGTATACAGGCGTGTGTGGTGGTGGCAGAGTATACAGGCGTGTGTGGTGGTGGCAGAGTGTACAGGCGTGTGTGGTGGCGGCAGAGTATACAGGCGTCTGTGCTGGTGGCGGCAGAGTATACAGGCGTCTGTGCTGGTGGCGGCAGAGTATACAGGCGTCTGTGCTGGTGGCGGCAGAGTATACAGGCGTCTGTGCTGGTGGCGGCAGAGTGTACAGGTGTGTGTGGTGGTGGCAGAGTGTACAGGTGTGTGTGGTGGTGGGAGAGTATACAGGCGTGTGTGGTGGTGGCAGAGTATACAGGCGTGTGTGGTGGTGGCAGAGTATACAGGCGTGTGTGGTGGTGGCAGAGTATACAGGCGTGTGTGGTGGCGGCAGAGTGTACAGGCGTGTGTGGTGGCGGCAGAGTGTACAGGCGTGTGTGGTGGCGGCAGAGTGTACAGGCGTGTGTGGTGGCGGCAGAGTGTACAGGCGTGTGTGGTGGTGGCAGAGTGTACAGGTGTGTGTGGTGGTGGCAGAGTGTACAGGCGTGTGTGGTGGTGGCAGAGTGTACAGGCGTGTGTGGTGGTGGCAGAGTGTACAGGCGTGTGTGGTGGTGGCGGCAGAGTGTACAGGCGTGTGTGTGGGTAGTGTGGCGGCAGAGTGTACAGGCGTGTGTGGTGGTGGCGGCAGAGTGTACAGGCGTGTGTGGTGGTGGCGGCAGAGTGTACAGGCGTGTGTGGTGGTGGCGGCAGAGTGTACAGGCGTGTGTGGTGGTGGCGGCAGAGTGTACAGGCGTGTGTGGTGGTGGCGGCAGAGTGTACAGGTGTGTGTGGTGGTGGCGGCAGAGTGTACAGGCGTGTGTGGTGGCAGAGTGTACAGGCGTGTGTGGTGGCAGAGTATACAGGCGTGTGTGGTGGTGGTGGAGTATACAGGCGTCTGTGGTGGTGGCAGAGTGTACAGGCGTGTGTGGTGGCAGAGTATACAGGCGTGTGTGGTGGTGGAGTATACAGGCGTCTGTGGTGTGCAGAGTGTACAGGCGTGTGTGGTGGTGGAGTATAGAGGTGTCTGTGGTGCGCTCGTGCAAGGCAGGGGTTAAAAAAAATAAAAAAAGATTATGCTCACCTCACCCCGAGCCCCCGCCGTCTTCTGCCGTGTTCCGCCGTCTTCTGCCGTGTTCCGCTAGGCTCCCGGTGCCTGCAGTGATCTTCTATCTACTGAGAGTGAAGGACCTGTGGTGATGTCAGAGTCACGTGACCCGCGATTTGCCTGGAGTAAGCTGGTGTCACGTGACTCTGACATCACCACAGGTCCTTCACTCTCAGTAGATAGAAGATCACTGCAGGCACCGGGAGCCTGCACAGCCACCGGGAGCCTAGCGGAACACGGCAGAAGACGGCGGGAGACGGCGGGAGACAGCGCGGGCTCGGGTAGAGGTGAGGATTTTTTTTTTTTTAGAGTAGTGCGGGTCTGCGGCTAGTGATGACGCTGCGCGTCATCACTCGCAGTCCCGCGCAAAGCATGTTGGGATTCGGCTACAACGCCCGAAATCCCAACTGCGGATTATATAAGTAGATTGTAGTTGCAGCCCAACTATTGCTCTGCACCAAATTTAGTTCTGAACTGGGTACTCTGAGACTTCTGTATTACCATATTATATACTATATTACCTTCCTGTGTATGAGCTATTTCGTACAGACTATTTCCGTCACTGGCAACTTGTTTAGTGAGCAGTTTATTGAAGGCTTTCATGAACATTGCCCTCCTTATAAATTGCTCTGTACCTTGTTTGCTGCATCAATATTTGAACTTATTTCTTGCACACATATAAATACAGACTTGAATCATCAAACCTTGTGTCAGTCTTGTATTGCAATATGCTACCAGATTCCTGTAAGTATCCACATAGTTGTGTGACACTTTCTTCTGACTTTTATCATGGGAGCTTGTCTGCATTCTTGACATTGTGACCAGAGATTGATAAGTTGAAGAATTGATCACATTGATCTACAGAGAATCGACTTCAAGTTCATGAAATTTGCAGGTCCTCAGGAATCGAAGCAATTTGCACTTTCAATTAACATGGTATATAAATAATTAGTGTCCTTTCACATGTGCAAAAAGAAAGCACCTACGACAGACCACTGTATTTGTGGATCATGCATTGATGAAATATTGTAAAATTAAAACAAGTGTACTAAAAATATTAAAACAAAATTAAAACATGCAAACTTTGTTTGTTAGACAGTTACATTTCTTGAATATTATAATTTTCTTTTGTCTTTGTAAAAAGAACTGCACGATGATGTTGATTATGTCTTGTTTGTCTCACAAGCCAATATTAGAAACCTACAAAAATTGTCTCACCTGAGGTAGTTGAGGTTCACCGCCGAAACGCGTTGTGATGAAATAACCTAGTGATGATTAACTGTTAGAGAAGTGTTCATCATTAAATATATGCCCCTTGCCTTTGTGTAAAGACACAGCTTTTCTCAATGCAGGGGTAAATGATCTTAATTTGGCCAGATGTATTGGTCTTTTATTGGTTATCTCATGTTTGTTGGAATATTGTTTCTTTCCAGATGATTCGAAGCCTGAAAAAGGTCTACACAGACTGTCTGATGACCATCCATGTAAGCTTATTTCTATGCTCCATTTCCTCAAGATGCCTGGACCATTAATGTAATAAGCCCCTGTACCTTGTGCAACCCCTATCCCATTGTACAGTCATGGCCAAACGTTTTGAGAATGATACAAATATTAATTTTAACAAAGTCTACTGCTTCAATTTTTTCTAATGGCAATTTGCATATACTCCAGAATGTCATAAAGAGTGATCAGCTTAACAGCAATTACTTGCAAAGTCAATATTTGCCTAGAAAATGAACTTTAACCCCCAAAACACATTTCAACATCATTGCAGTCCTGCCTTAAAAGGAGCAGCTAACATCGTTTTAGTGATTGTTCCATTAACACAGGTGTGGGTGTTGATGAGGACAGGGCTGGCGATCAATCAGTCATGATTAAGTAAGAATGACACCACTGGACACTTTAAAAGGAGGCTGGTCCCTGGTATCATTGTTTCTCTTCAGTTAACCATGGTTATCTCTAAAGAAACACGTGCAGTCATCATTGCACTGCACAAAAATGGCCTAACATGGAAGAGTATCGCAGCTAGAAAGATTGCACCTCAGTCAACAATTATTATTATTTTTATTATTATTAGGTATTTATATATCGCTATTAGGATACATGGCACTTTACAATTTAGCGGGTAGACAAAGACAAGTGGTCGAAAACGACCGTAAACGACGACAAATCCACAATTAATCGTTCGAGTACAATAGGGCCAGGGATTCTGTCTGCGAGGGCTCACATTCTAGAGGGGGTGGGGAGTGAGACAGAAGGAGGGGGAGAGGTGAGATGGTGCAGTGGATTGGGTCTCAGTGTGTGTTATAGGCTTGCAGGAAGAGGTGGGTCTTCAGGTTTTTCTTGAAGGTTCCCAGGGTCAGGGAGTGTCTGATTTGATGGGGGAGGGAGTTCGAGAGTCTGGCAGAAGCAAGGGAGAAGTCTTGTGTTCGGTTGTGGGTGGTGGAGATGCGGGGGGTTGAGAGAAGGAGTTCTTGGGAGAAGCGCAAGTTGCGTGAGGGGAGGTAGCGGGAGACTAGGTCGGAGATGTAGAGAGAGGACAGGTTGTGTATGGCCTTGTATGGCAGGGTTAGGGTTTTGAAGCGAGATCGCTGGGGGATGGGGAGCCAGTGGAGGACTCGGCGGAGAGGGGAGGCGGGGGAGTAGCGGGGAGATAGGTGGATGAGTTGGGCAGCAGAGTTGAGGATGGTGTGGAGAGGTGCAAGGGAGGAGGCAGGGAGGCCGGTGAACAGGAGGTTGCAGTAGTCCAGGCTGGAGATGATCAGGGCATGGACGAGTGTCTTAGCTGTGTTGTGTTCAAGGAAGAAGCGGATGCGGGCAATGTTTTTTAGTTGGAGTCGGCAGGCAGTGGCGAGGGCATGGATGTGAGGCTTGAAGGGAAGGAGGAATCAAGGATTACCCCAAGGCATTTGGTGTGGGGGACGGGTGAGAGAGTGCAGTCATTGACAGTGATGGATAGGTCAGGAAGGGGGGGAGGGTTGTTAGGGGGAAAGACGATGAATTCTGTCTTGTCCATGTTGAGTTTAAGGAAGCGGGTAGAAAAGAAGGATGAAATGGCGGATAGGCAGTGAGGAATTTTGGATAGAAGAGAGGAGATGTCGGGGCCAGACAGATAGAGCTGGGTGTCGTCGGCGTAGAGGTGGTATTGGAGGCCATGTGACTCGCATCATCAAGAACTTCAAGGAGAGAGCTTCTATTGTTGTCAAAAAGGCTCCAGGGCACCCAAGAAAGACCAGCAAGTGCCAGGGCCGTATCTTAAAACTGTTTTAGCTGCGGGATCGGACTACCAGCGGTGCCGAGCTTGCTCAGGAATAGCAGCAGGCTGGTGTGAGTGCTTCTGCACGTACTGTGAGGTGGAGACTCTTTGAGCAAGGCCTGATTTCAAGGAGGGCAGCAAAGAAGCCACTTCTCTCCAGAAAAAACATCAGGGACTGACTGATATTCTGCAAAAGGTACAGGGAGAGGACTGCTGAGGACTGAGGTAAAGTCATTTTCTCTGATGAATCCCCTTTTCGATTGTTTGGGAAACCTGGAAAACAGCTTACTCTCAGAAGAAGAGGTGAGCACTACCACCAGTCTTGTCTCATGCCAACTGTAAAGCATCCTGAAAGCATTCATGTGTGGGGTTGCTTCTCAGCCAAGGGAATCGGCTCACTCACAGTCTTGCCTAAAAACACAGCCATGAATAAAGAATGGTACCAGAATGTCCTCCAAGAGCAACTTCTCCCAACCGTCCAAGAGCAGTTTGGTGCCCAACAATGCCTTTTCCAGCATGATGGAGCACCTTGCCATAAAGCAAAGGTGATAACTAAATGGCTCAGGGAAAAAAACATAGAGATTGTGGGTCCATGGCCTGGAAACTCCCCAGATCTTAATCCCATTGAGAACTTGTGGTCAATCATCAAGAGACTGGTGGACAAACAAAAACCAACAAATTCTGGCAAAATGAAAGCATTCATTAAGCAAGAATGGACTGCTATCAGTCAGGATTTGGTCCAGAAGTTGATTGAGAGCAGCCAGGGAGAATTGCAGAGGTCCTGAAGAAGGGTCAACACTGCAAATATTGACTTGCTGCATTAACTCATTCTAACTGTCAATATAACCTTTTGGTACTCATAATATGATTGCAATTATATTTCTGTATGTGATATAGACATCAGACAAACACAAATAAAAACCAGAGGGCAGCAGATCATGTGAAAATATCATTTTGGTGTCATTCTCAAAACCTTTGGCCATGACTGTAGATTGTAAGCTCTTTTGAGCAGGGTCACCTTTATTTCTTGCTTTATTTATTGCATTTTCTGTTTTGTATCAAATTATTGTACTGTATTTGTTCTCTACTGTAATTACTTACTGTATTATATTTTCTATACTCTAACCCTACATTGTAAAGCACTGCGGAATATGTTGGTGCTATAAAAATAAAGCTTTATTATTATCATTATTATTTAGCGTCTTCGGTTGTGTATTGCTAATTTAATTACCTCACTCACTCTGTGTACATTACTCAGTGGAGAATTATGCAGGAGAATTATTCGGCTTAAAATCCTGTCAATAATAGCACAGCATTATTCCATCAATACTCAAAGACCACAATAACCTGAGATGAGTGCCCAGGCTATATAAAATGGAAAGATACTGAATGTATCAGCCTTTTGCAGCACTGAGGTGGGTCCACAATGATAGACAGAATTAAGATTAAGATTAAACAGACCTTTATTGGCCCCTTGCACTGCCACTACACGTTTCGACAGTAATTAGGCTGTCTTCCTCAGGTGGTACAAAGGGTTAACCATAGCAAATGACTTATATAGGGAAGTCTGACATATGGTTGGATAGCAATTAAACAATATTTAACACCGTTAACCCTATAATGTTCATATAAGTGAATGAATGGAAGCATAACCTACATATACTCCGCCTGCTGTCCCATGATCTATTACAAATTGTGCTATATAAATAAAAATAAATGATGTACCGTATTTTTCGCACTATAAGGCGCACCGGATTATAAGGCGCACCCTCAAAAAATGACTTTTAAGCCGTCTTGGTCCATATATAAGGCGCACCGGATTATAAGGAGCACCATATTACCATAAAAAAAAAAAAAGCTCAGACTCCAGTATCCCTGTGTAGCCTCCCATCACCCTCCAGCATCCCTCTGTAGCCTCCCATCACCCTCCAGCATCCCTGTGTAGCCTCCCATCACCCTCCAGCATCCCTGTGTAGCCTCCCATCACCCTCCAGCATCCCTCTGTAGCTCCCCACCACCCTCCAGTATCCCTGTGTAGCCTCCCATCACCCTCCAGCACCCCACACAGTCAGACACACACACACTCAGACACACACACATACACACACATACACACTCAGACACACTCAGACACACTCAGACACACTCACACACACACAAACTGATTTTTACTTTTTATACCGGTACTTTTGCTTACTGTACTGTGTGGCAAGGCACTCTCAGCGCTGGAACCCTCAGCAAATCAGAGCGCTGGAGCCCTCAGCCAATCACAGCGCTGGAGCCCACAGCCAATCACAGCGCTGGAGCCCACAGCCAATCACAGTGCTGGAGCCCACAGCCAATCACAGCGCTGGAGCCCTCAGCCAATCAGAGGCTATGGGCTGACGTCAGCTGGCCCAAGGCTCCTGGGCGGAGCTGTGATTGGCTGATGGGCTCCTGGGCTGTGAGCGCGCGAGATACAGCGGCGGCACCGGACACCAGACAGCGGGGACGGCGGCTGGTGATCGCGTCCCCGCACAGTGATGGAGGCTGGCACCGGCACCAGCATGGATGGCGGGAACGGCGGCTGGTGATCGCGTCCCCGCACAGTGATGCGAGGCAGGCACCGGCACCAGCATGGATGGCGGGGACAGCGGCTGGTGATCGCGCCCCTGCACAGCGATGCCAGGCAGGCACCGGACAAAGGGGGATGGCGGGGACGGAGGATATTGCGGCACAAAGGTATGCCTTATTTTCTGGGGGGTGCCAAATATTTGCAGGCAAATGGCACCCCCTTAGCACTCTGGGAAAAATCCGTATATAAGGCGCACTGCACTATAAGGCGCACCTATGATTTCTGGGAAAATCTTAGTCTTTTAGGTACGCCTTATAGTGCGGAAAATACGGTACATATAAATTATGATTTCACTACATTCCATATAAAATATACTAATTATAAAATCAATCACTAAAAAGTACCATTAAAACCGTCATACAGTATGACAATATAAGTACATATTCAACCTTACAATTACATATACATGCATATTCAACCTCACAAAAGTTAGAATAGAAAATCTTAAAATCAATAATCATCATCTGCTTGCTTTCTCTCCTCAATAACCTTTACCTCTAAAATCCCATGATGCAGAATCCTTCCAATAGTGATTTAATGTTTGGCTACATTATCCAAACCCAAATTATGTCCTAGCAAAGCCCCTGGCAGGCTCTACCACACACGGCAAAGTGAGGCAACATACCGGGGTTCTGAGGGGTCGCACAACCTACAAAGGTGAGCGGCAATTTGACCCCAATAATCGCATCCCACTACTAGGTAATTCACAGTGGGAGCTTTCCTCTTTTATCTTTTACAGGCTATATAAAAGACTTGCTTTAGTCACCAGGAGTTAATTTGTATGCATTGGACTTCGCCCCAACTAGAGGATCATATTGCTTCTTCATATGCTACTTGGCTTCAATCTAGGGGCCCAAGTTTTGATTGGAAGACCATAACCCAATCCTACGAATTTTGGTTCCGGCTGCCAGGATAACATTGTTTCATCATATCATAGACTTTATAAGGAAGAAATGCAGGTTGGATCAATTCGGCCACCCGGCTACATACTTTACTGTACTCAATTAGCTTCCTAATCTTGCCACTATTTCTCTTTTGGTGGGTGCCCATCGAAATTGGGGTGCTGCTGGATTGGAGTAAGCAGCCCTGGAAGCCCCAATGGCATGAAGATTGTAATCCTTGGAGAGCCAGCGAAAGAGTGAGACTCTGTTGCCTGGTACATTGTGTGCTTTGCTTGCTATGTGTTATATGCCTTTGACTGTTTGGGATCCAATAATGCCTTTGTGTGGTTCCCTCACCCTGCAGTGAGTAGTGTTCTGCCCATGGTTAATGAGCTTGGGTGTTCAATTGGATGAGCCCTGGTTGATGTGGTCTTTCTAAAGGTAGCTGGGCCAGCAGACAAGAGCACCCACTGACCCTAGGGCTCCACACTTTAATTTTGAGTGCCTGAAATAACCGCTTCTGTAAGTTTCTAATTCATCCTTTCGCTGTGAAGGTAAGTGGTCAGTGCTGCAGGAAATCGCTGGCAATAGACTAGCAGGACCTGGAACACGAGAACCTTTGTTTAGGTCATCACCCGTGTGATCACTCACATGGCCCATGGCTTTTCGAGCCCAGAAGTGAGCAGATTGTATGATGAGCATAGTCACCATATGCTCTAAACCTCAGTTATGGACTCATAACCATCCCAGGTTAGTACAGCTTTAACTAAAGTATCCTCTACTTTATCACCAGGAAATACTCTAGGAGCACCCCTTCTCTTCTTATTTTTGTCTTCACAAGCCAGAATTTACACTTTCTCAAACAGTCTAGCCTTGGATTAAATATTTTACTTCAGTAGGATTATTATGACTAAAGGCATTTAAAGAGGACCTGTCACCCCCCTGCTGCATGGCAATCTAAATGCAGCATGGAATGCAGCATGTCTGCTGCATTCAGGGAAGAGGTCCCCCATGTGTTTGTGTGCTGTGTACCCCAAGATATAGCCTTTGTAAAGCTTACAGTTAGAAGCCATGGAGATAGTCACTGTAGCTGGAGTGAGCTTGATTGACTGTGGCCTTTCCATCCCCCACTGCCTCTCTGTGTTGCTTCTTCTGTGATGTTTATGCTTTGTTAGGGCAGGAATCTGGAGCTGATGTCAGGACAAATGATTTGCATGCTGTGAGTGACTGAGAGGAGGGCAGAGCCAGCACAGCAGACGCAGCACAGAGAGGCTGGGCCAGAGATGAATCTTATTACAATATCACACCCATCAAGGCACGATAAAGGATCATGGAGGCTGCAAACTAACACACCCATGGGGACTATTGCATATAGCCCTTACTACATTATCATCCTAATGAGTAAGTATAAAAATGTTTTTTACAACATTAAAAACAAGCATTTAGCAGAGAGGGATATTTATAATGGTAGTAGGAAGGTGCAGGGACATGTATTGATAGCGCAAATATTCAAAAACATAACACACCAACTACCAATGCTCACTCTTATGGTTATACATTTTTTACCATTTTGGTGTGTAATTTGGACCAGTATAGTAACACTCCGCTAACTATTAATACAAGCGGGACACCACTAAGGAGTTTGAGTTACGTAAAATTAATACCTTTATTAAAGATATATAAAAGTTGACACATAAACATATTGAATGAAGTACAAAACAGGAAACTCCAACAGAGGCTACAGACAGGTAGTCACTCCGTGGGCCTTACACATTGCACATCAGGTATAACACCACAACATTGGATAAGTATATGCAGATATTGGGCCCCATTAAACTTGGTATATCAATGTACATAGATTCACTCACTCATATTATGCACACGTGAGTTGACCTTATTTGTCCCCGCAGAGTCCTGCCTTGTAGCGTGCTAAATCCACACGTTTTCCTCTAAGTTGTTCCCCAAGTTAATTATAAAAATTATGGAAACATACAAATTTGCTTGGAAATCAAGGTTTTATAGGAATTTAAAGAATATAACTAATATATGATGATCATATTAATATTGATTAGCATTTTCCACCTCCATTTTTTCACAATAAGGGAATAAGATATAGCTAGGGGAAAAAAATAAGGGCTACAACTCATTTCAAAGGGTCTTTTAATAAATTGAACATGGGAATGTATACAAGAATACCATTACAAATAACATGTATCTCAAAGCAAAGGAAGTAATTACAGCTTGTTCTACTTTTAATAAAATAGAGCACCTGCGATCCGGAAAAATTTATTAGACAAGCCTATCCTCAAGCTTATTCACTGCTGTTTTGTATTTAAGGGTTGTCTGTGAACTCTTAAAGATTGGTCTCCAGTATAACAAGAAGGAAATTGTGCCCAAGCTTGTGCCTTGTTTCAGTTAGATTCTATTGATATGCCTATTAGGCTAGGGTCACACTAGTTCCAAGCATCCACCAAAACGATATCTTTTTTCATCTTTAAATTTCTGCAAACAGATGCATTAAGACACCCATAGATTCCAATACAAGAAACGTATAGCCAAATAGCTATGCATTTGGCACTGTGCGTTTTTTGTAGTGCACATCATAGTGAGGTCTGCAGCGTTTTTTGGGCCGTTTTGGGGAATGCGTTAATTTAACATTGGAGTCTATGGTTAACGCATCCATTAATGCATTTTACAGACATGTACCATGCATTAACGCATGCATCAGAAATGTACACACGTCATATGAATACCAGGGAAAAAAATTCATCCTTTTAGTGCATCCTTTTAACAGATGGCCTCTACAGGTAGGTCTGGACCGCCGGGGCAGCGTTCCTGAAAAGGGAACAAGTTCATGCAGAAGAAACACAGGCAGAAGCAAAGTCACTTTCTCCCAGGTACTTTACTGTTAACTTGAAGTAGCAGCAGTTACAGTTCACAGCTCAGCACTTTAGATGTTAGAAAGACAGGTAGCTCAACAGGTGGCTGCAAGTGGATCCCAGGTGGTATGGTGGAACCATTGGTGTACCTTCGTTAACTAACCCATGTCTGTTCTTCCCTGCTTTGGATCGATCTATACCCAGTAGCTCTGTGTAGGTAATACCAGGAGTCCCCTCTGTCATTGGGGAGGAAGCAGGAAGACCTCTCCGTTGGCAGGGTGTTGCGGCTGATGAACAAGCCACAGCAGCCGGTTGCCAACGCAAGCTGGACTTGGCCGGTTCCTAGGGCCCGGCGTTTCCCTGGTTTGACTGGAGTATCCCCTGGAGTATGGACGCTCCACGCTGAGGATCTCCCTTTATTTCTAGGGCCAGTACTTCTCTTGTCGTCTGCGCTCTTTCAGGACCTCCTCAAGGTCCCTTCTTCTCTTCTCCGGTGTGGCTTGTAACCGACTCGGTGTGACCTTCCGGCTCGTCCAACTTAGTTGATCTTTCCTAATACCTTTCCTCTTCCTCCATCTCCTCCTGGTCCCTCAGCCGAGAGACCCTAAGCTCAAAGACTTAGAGGCAAAGACCTCCTTGTTCCCCCTAGAGGTGAATGTATTCCCTCCCGGGAAACCTCCCTCCCTAAACTAATGTGGGAGTGCTTGGAATGGGTCCCACCCACCATCCTAGGGTCCACCTGCAGCTGGAGCATTTACACCTCTTTTATGGGTGTAATACTCCTCTGTGACGCCTGCATCTGCGGGGCGCCACACTAACAAGGTACTATCAGTAAGACCGGACACTCAAAAAGTAATATGCTGAAAAAATAAAGAGGATGTCTACAATTCCCACGTACTATATAAAACAAATAGATGTCAAACTGAGTTTTAACAAAATATTTAAAATTATATTATCATGGGGTTATTTAGCCTTAGCATAGACTTGCAATTTTAATAAATTCTTTGAGCTTAATTAAAGTGACAGACTCGAAACTTAAAGGGAACATGTCACCAGGTTTTTCCCCTGTAACCTATGGCCACTACCAAAAATTTTGAATGCAAAAGATCATGGACACTATGTCACATTTAACCCTTTCCCGACCCTTGGCCCACCGTTTGGGCCATGAAAACAAGTTCATTCCCGACCCTTGGCCCAAGGGGTGGACCATGGAATGATCGGGCTCCTGCAGGCCGAGTGAGGGTCTAACTGACCTGTCACTCGGCCTGCAGGTACATGGGGAGTTGTACAACACCCCAGGGGGGGTCGATTTGCCCTCACCCCCACCCCCCAGGCTACAGGTGCGGTGATTGGCACTCAAAAGTGAAAGTGAAAATCACTGCGCCTGTAATGCTTCCCTGCCTGCCGCTGCTATCCCTACCCTCCGATCTGCTCCCCTGTCATCCTCTAACTGCCCCCCTGTCCCCCACCTCTCTTTCCTGCCCCCTCTTTATCTTTCTTACCCCCCCTTCTCCGCTTCCTGTCCCTGCCGCCCGCTTCCTGTCCCTGCGCCCGCTTCCTCTTCCTGCCGCCCGCCTCCTCCTCACTGCCCCCGCTTCCTCCTAAGTGCCCCATCTCCTGTCCCCCCCCATCCCCTGTCAGGCCCCCTCTTCCCCCTTCCTGCCCCCCCTTCCTGATCACCGGAGCGGCGATCGCCTCTCCCACTCACCCCTCCGGCGGCCCGGCTGTCAGCGCTGCGTCCCGCTCCTCCTCCTCTTCTGCGCCGCCTCCGGGATCTGACAGCTCTGTGCTGGAGCTGTCAGATCACTTCTACAGCTAGATCCTGAGGATCCAGCTGTAGGAAGTGATCTGACAGATCCAGCACAGTGATCCACAGTGACCATTATGTGAGCACTGTGGATCACTGTGCTGGATCTGTCAGATCACTTTCTACAGCTGGATCCTGAGGATCCAGCTGTAGGAAGTGATCTGACAGATCCAGCTCAGTGATCCACAGTGACCATTATGTGATCACTGTGGATCACTGTGCTGGATCTGTCAGATCACTTTCTACAGCTGGATCCTGAGGATCCAGCTGTAGGAAGTGATCTGACAGCTCCAGCACAGTGATCCACAGTGACCATTATGTGATCACTGTGGATCACTGTGCTGGATCTGTCAGATCACTTTCTACAGCTGGATCCTGGGGATCCAGCTGCAGAAAGTGATCTGACAGCTCCAGCACAGTGATCCACAGTGACCATTATGTGATCACTGTGGATCACTGTGCTGCAGCTGTCAGATCACTTTCTGCAGCTGGATCCTGGGGATCCAGCTGCAGAAAGCAATCTGACAGCCCGGGCGCACTGATGCACATAGTGGGTCACTGCGCCCAGGCTCTTAGATCGCTGCTCTACAGCCCGATCTCCCTGCATGGGCATCGAGCTGCAGAAAGTGATCTGACACCCCGGGCGCAGTGACCCACTATGTGCATCACTGCGCCTGGGCTGCCATATCGCTTTCCGCAACTCGATCCCCATGCAGGGGGATCGAGCTGCAGAAAGCAATCTGACAGCCTGGGCGCAGTGATGCACATAGTGGGTCACTGAGCCCAGGCTCTTGGATCGCTGCTCTGCAGCCCAATCTCCCTGCATGGGCATCGAGCTGCAGAAAGCGATCTGACAGACCAGGCGCAGTGATGCACATAGTGGGTCAATGCACCTGGGCTGCCAGATCGCTTTCCGCAGCTCGATCCCCATGCATGGGGATCGAGCTGCGGAAAGCAATCTGGCAGCCCAGGCGCAGTGATGCACATAGTGGGTCACTGCGCCTGGGGTCTCAGATCACTTTCTGTAGCTCAATCACCATGCTGGCGGATCGGGCTCCAGAGTAGCGATCTGAAAGCAAAGGCGATCGAGCATCGTGGGACCTTCGTTGTGGACTACGTCGGAGACAATTGAACGTCGTGGGACCTTCGTTATGGACTACGTCAGAGCGATCGAGCGTCGTGGGACCTTCGTTGTGGACTACGTCGGATCTTTTTATAATAAAGATGGAGTCCGAATTGTGTCTGTTTTTTTTTCAAATAAAAAGATTTTTTTCTGTGTGTATTTATTGACTATTTACAATACTAGAGATTCCTAATGGCGGGTCTAACATTGGCCCTATATTATGAATCTCGGGCTTAGTGCCAGCTGCCAATAAAAAGCTGGCATTAACCCCTTTATTACCCAGTTAGCCACCGTCACCAGGGCAACTGGAAGAGCGTGGGTACAGCGCCAGAAAATGGTGCTTCAATGAATGCGCCATTTTCTGGGGCGGCTGCGGGCTGCAATTCGCAGCATGGGGGGCCCAGAACGCTTGGGCCTCTCTATGCTGAGGATTCCAGTCCCCAGCTGCCTAGTTGCACCTGGCTGGACCAAAAATATGGCGGAGCCCCACGTAGTTTTTTTTTTAAGAATTAGTTCTAGAAATAAAAACAAAAATGGGCTTCGCTGTATTTTTGGTTCCAGCCAGGTATGACGAGGCAGCTGGGGGTGGGCGGCAGTCCGTAGCTGCCAAGTTGTACCTGGCTGGACCAAAAATATGGCGGAGCCCTATGTCATTTTTTTCTAGAAATAATTCTAGAAATAAAAAAAAAATAGGCTTCGCTGTATTTTTGGTTTCAGCCAGGTATGATGAGGCAGCTGGGGGCTGGTAGCAGTCCGTAGCTGCCAAGTTGTACCTGGCTGGACCAAAAATATGGCGGAGCCCTATGTCATTTTTTTTCTAGAAATAATAAAAAATAGGCTTCGCTGTATTTTTGGTTCCAGCCAGGTATGACGAGGCAGCTGGGGGCTGGTGGCAGTCCGTAGCTGACAAGTTGTACTTGGCTGGAAAAAAAATAGGGCGGAGCCCTATGCCATTTTTTTTTTACTTCTACCAATAAAATGACAAGGAGCTTTGCCTTATTTTTGGATGCCAGCCAGGTACAACTTGGCAGTTGGGGGCTGCAATCCTCATCGTGGAGAGACCCAAATGTTGTGGCCCCCCCACGCTGCAAATTGCAACCCACAGCCACCCCAGAAAATAGCACATTAGAGGTGCCATTTTCTGGTGCAGTACCCCAACTCTTCCAGTTGCCCTTGTGCTGGTGGCAATGCTAGTGGCACACAGGGGTTCTCCATACGCGACATGGAGTCAGCTAACAATTCCAATTGTTAGCGGACACCATGTCGGGTATGGAGAGCCCCTGTGTGCCTAAACATTGGAGCTCCCCCACAGGTGACCACATTTTGGAAACTACACCCCCCCAAGGAACGTATCTAGATGCATAGTGAGCACTTGAACCCCCAAGTGGTTCACAAATTGATCCATAAATATAAAAAAGTACTTTTTTTTCCACAAAAAAATTATTTTTTCATTTTTATGGATCAATTTGTGAAGCACCTGGGGGTTCAAAGTGCTCACTATGCATCTAGATAAGTTCCTTGGGGGGTCTAGTTTCCAAAATGGGGTCACTTTTGGGGGGGCTCTAATGTTTAGTCACACAGCGGCTCTCCATATGCAACATGGTGTCCGCTAACCGTTCCAATTGTTAGCGGACACCATGTCGCGTATGGAGATCCCCTGTGTGCCTAAACATTGGAGCCCCCCCACAAGTGACCCCATTTTGGAAACTAGACCCCCCCAAGGAACGTATCTAGATGCATAGTGAGCACTTTGAACCCCCAGGTGCTTCACAAATTGACCCGTAAAAATGAAAAAATAAATTTTTTGTGGAAACAAAGTACTTTTTCATTTTTACGGATCAATTTGTGAAGCACTTGGGAGTTCAAAGTGCTCACTATACATCTAGGTACGTTCCCTGGGGGGGTCTAGTTTCCAAAATGGGGTCACTTGTGGGGGAGCTCCAATGTTTAGGCACACAGGGGCTCTCTAAACGTGACATGGTGTCCGCTAACAATTTGAATGAAAAATCAGCTCAAATTGTTAGCGGACACCATGTCACGTTTGGAGAGCCCCTGTGTGCCTAAACATTGGAGCTCCCCTACAAGTGACCCCATTTTGGAAACTAGACCCCCCAGGGAACTTATCTAGATGGGTTGTGAGCATATTGAACCCCCAGGTGCTTCACAAATTAATGGAAAAAAAAATATTTTGTGGAAAAAAATTACTTTTTCATTTTTACGGATCAATTTGTGAAGCACCTGGGGGTTCAAAGGGCTCACTATACATCTAGATACGTTCCCTGGGGGGGTCTAGTTTCCAAAATGGAGTCACTTGTGGGGGAGCTCTAATGTTTAGGCACACAGGGGCTCTCCAAACGTGACATGGTGTCCGTTAACAATTTGAGCTGATTTTCCATTCAAATTGTTAGCGGACACCATGTCACGTTTAGAGAGCCCCTGTGTGCCTAAACATTGGAGCTCCCCCACAAGTGACCCCATTGTGGAAACTAGACCCCCCAGGGAACGTACCTAGATGGGTGGTGAGCATTTTGAACACCCCAGTGCTTCACAAATTAATCTGTAAAAATGAAAAATTAAAATTTTTGTGGAAATAAAAGTACTTTTTCATTTTTACGGATTAATTTGTGAAGCACCTGGGAATTCAAAGTGCTCACTATGCATCTAGATACGTTCCCTGGGGGGTCTAGTTTCCAAAATGGGGTCACTTGTGGGGGAGCCCCAATGTTTAGGCACACAGGGGCTCACTAAACACAACATGGTTACAGCTAACAATTTGAGCTGATTTTTATTCAAATTGTTAGCGGACACCATGTCGCGTTTGGAGAGCCCCTGTGTGCCTAAACATTGGAGCTCCCCCCAAGTGACCCCATTTTGGAAACTAGACCCCCTAGGGAACATATCTAGATGGGTAGTGAGCATATTGAACCCCCAGGTGCATTACAAATTGATCTGTGAAAATGAAATAGTACTTTTTTTTTCACAAAAATTTTCTTATAGCCTACATTTTTTCGTTTTCACATGGCAACAGCATAAAATTCATCCTAAAATTTGTTGGGCAATTTCTCCTGAGTACACCGATACCTCATATGTGGTCATAAACCACTGTTTGGGCGCACGGCAGGGGTCAGAAGGGAAGGAGCGCAATTTCACTTTTTGAATGTAAAATTAGCTCCAAAATTCAAATTGCGCTTCTTCCCTTCTGAGCCCTGCCGTGCGCCCAAACAGTGGTTTATGAGCACATATGAGGTATCGATGTACTCGGGAGAATATGCACAACACATTTTAAGATCCATTTTATCCTGTTGCCCATGTGAAAATGAAAGAATTGAGGCTAAAAGAACATTTTTGATAAAAAAATTAAAATATCCATTTTTTGTTTCCACTTTGCTTGAGTTCCTGTGAAGCACCTGAAGGGTTAATAATCTTCTTGAATGTAGTTTTGAGCAGCTTGAGGGGTGCAGTTTTTGGAATGGTGTCACTTTTGGGTGTTTTCTGTCATGTACACCCCTCAAAAGGACTTCAAATGTAATGTGGTCACTAAAAAAAATGGTTTTGTATATTTTGGTTGAAAAATGAAAAATTGCTCATGAACTTTGAACCCTTATAATCTCTCTTGTTTATCAGAAAAAAATATAAAAAATGTGAAAATTGTGAAATTTTCAAAATTTTTGCCATATTTCTGATTTTTTCACAAATAAACGCAAACATTATCGACTTAAATTTAATACTAGCATGAAGCCCAATATGTCACGAAAAAACAATCTCAGAATCGCTAGGATCGGTAGAAGCGTTCCCGAGTTATAACCTCATAAAGGGACACTGGTCAGAATTGCAAAAAAGGCCAAGGTCTTTAGGGTCAAAATAGGCTGGGTCTTGACGGGGTTAAAGAGCCACTGAAATGCCAAAACAGCCCACAAGGGACTCTATTGTGTAAAGTACACACCTCAAGGAATTTATTTAGAAGTATGGTGAGCACCTTGAACCCACAGGAGCTTCACAGAATTTTATAATACTGACCAGTGAAAATTGAAAAATATATTTTTCTCCATGTGTTTTTGCCCTAAATTTTTAGTTTGCTCGAGGGCAACAAGAGAAACTGGACCATAAAATTTGTTTTGAAATTTCTCTTGAGTATGCAAATGCCCTATAAATGGTAGAAACAACTACAGGGCTTGGAAGGGAAAGAGCATCATTTGACATTTTGTTTGCAAAATTGGTTGGAATAGATACCGCATGCCATGCCACATTTGCAGATTCCCTGATACCCTAAACAATGGAAACTAGTGACCAATCAAAAAATTTATTTAGACATGTGGTTACAACTTTGAACCCCCCAGGTGCTTCCCAGAAATTTATATTGAGCCACAAAAGTGAAAATATTAATTTTTCCCGTAGTATGGGTTTTTTCCCTAAATTTTTAATTATATAGGATACCAGGAGAAAATGAACCAGACAATTATTCTGAGTCTCGCCAATACCCTACAAGTAATCGAGGACTACCTTTCAGGCACACTGGAAAGCACAAGATTGAAGAAGCACCATATTATAGTGGAGATGTTGCAGATTTGCGGATGCAATGTCACATTGGCCGATCCCCTGAGGTGCCAGAAAAGTAGAACTCCCACAAGTTACCTCATCTTACAAACTACAGAAAAAATAATTGCATTTTTGCCACTAAAATTTTGTTTTAGTCTACAATTTTTCAAGGGGAAATGGGTAAAAAGGGCACCAAATATCACCAAAATTTGACACACAATTTCTTCTGAACATGGCAATATCCCACATGTGACTTTAAAGTACTGCTTAGCCACATGGCGAGAAGGGAAGGAGCACAATTTGATTCTTGGAGAACAAATTTTCCCAGGATAATTTGCAGACTCCCTATACAGAACCCCGAAGTGCCATAGGAGCTTAATCCCCCCTCAGTTGGCCCCATTTTGGAAATTACACCCCTTTGGAATTCATTTATAGGTTTAGTGACAATGTGGTTTTGAGAACCAAGCAGCAATAAATGTTGCTAAAGGAAATTTGCAAATTTTACAGTGTAGTGCCCCGTACATTGTAGTGCAAAGCTCTCATTGCTACAGAAATGCTTAATGTGTGGATGCTAAATGTTGTATATAGACACTATGGGGCTCAGAAAAGAGTGGGGCATTCAACTTTGGGGCACATATTTTACTGTATTTCCTTTTTTGGGGAAGGAGAGCCATAGCACTTTTCCAGAACCTTTGTGCTAGCAGTAATGTGGAAGCCCTCCATATTTCAATTAACGGATGACTGATCTGAATGGGGCTTTGTTTTTTTATGGATTGAGCAGAAGTTTTTATTGAGAACATTTTATATAAAATTTCCCATCACATTTATCCTCTGCTCTATGTAAACATTAACTACGGGGCGTTTCCATTTGTATTTACAAATGACATAAATCAGATGAAACCCGCAAGGGAATCATTCACTATAAACAGGCAAACTAGTTACTCTTTTGTCTGTCTGGCCTCTGTTCAGTGAAGTCTTTATATTCAAAAGTGCTCAAAATTGGCGTTGACCGTGCTTTTATGAACACTTAAAAATATGGACACTGATGGATCATAGAACAGAAAGAGAGTCCAATGACTCTGCTCTGCCTCGTTATAGGGAATTTTTCATCAGTGTTTTCTGAATTGATTGTTTCAGACATTTACATGGAAGCTCCGTAGTAATTGCTTAGCGTAGAGCATAGAATAAATGTGAGCCGCTCCTTACAGCAAATTTTGGGAGAAAGAATGAACAAATCAACAGGAGATCAAGAATTTCTACACCATTCACTGTGCAGTATAAGTGATCGTATGTCTTTATTCTTCAGAACTGTGCGATTTCAGCTATACTAAATTTACATACCGTATATACTCGTGTATAAGCCGACTTTTTCAGCCCAAAAATTGGGCTGAAAAGTCCCCCCTCGGCTTATACACGAGTATATACATGTGTGTGCTGAGTGTGACGGGGACGGGGGCTCTGACTGGGGGCAGGAGGAGGCAGGAGGGGGCTGCAGTGACACCGCGCGGTCACGTGGGCCCACCTCATTGATATGCACGCATCCCCCTGTCCATCCCCGGCAAGGGGATGCAGTGCATATTGCCGGACACAGCCCCTGGCGGCCCCCGTCAGTGGTATGCATCCCCAAAACCCCCGCCTAGTACTGGGCCCCCATGCTGCGGCACAGCATACAGTAGTTCATACATTACCATCTCCTGCAGCGCGCGGCTCCTCCATGTCCCAGCCGGCATCTTCCTGTAGTGTCATGTGACTGGCGCGTCACATGACACTACAGCAACAAGCCGGGCGGGAGATGGAGGAAGCGCGCGCTGCAGGAGATGGTAATGTATGAACTACTGTATGCTGTGCCGCAGCATGGGGGCCCGGTACTAGGCGGGGGGGCTGTATACCACTGCCGGGGGCCCTGTATATCACACTGCTGGGGGCTGCAGTATACACCTGTGCTGGGGGCTGCTGTATAAACCCCCGGGGGCCTGCTGTATAAACCCCCGGGGGCCTGCTGATACCCCCGGGGGCCTGCTGATACCCCCGGGGGCCTGCTGATACCCCGGGGGCCTGCTGATACCCCCGGAGGCCTGCTGATACCCCCGGGGGCCTGCTGATACCCCTGGGGGCCTGCTGATACCCCTGGGGGCCTGCTGATACCCCTGGGGGCCTGCTGTATACCCCTGGGGGCCTGCTGATACCCCTGGGGGCCTGCTGATACCCATGGGGGCCTGCTGTATACCCCTGGGGGCCTGTTGATACCCCTGGGGCCTGCTGAATACCCCTGGGGGCCTGCTGAATACCCCTGGGGGCCTGCTGATACCCCCGGGGGCCTGCTGATACCCCGGGGGCCTGCTGATACCCCTGGGGGCCTGCTGATACCCCTGGGGCCTGCTGAATACCCCTGGGGGCCTGCTGTATACCCCTGGGGGCCTGCTGATACCCCTGGGGGCCTGCTGATACCCATGGGGCCTGCTGTATACCCATGGGGGCCTGCTGTATACCCCTGGGGGCCTGCTGAATACCCCTGGGGGCCTGCTTATACCCCTGGGGGCCTGCTTATACGCCTGGGGGCCTGCTGTATACCACTGGGGGCTGCTGTATGCCATACTACTGGGGCCTGTATACCACACTGCTGGGGTCTGTATACCTCACTGCTGGTGGTTGTATACCTGTGCTGGAGTCCACCCTCGGCTTATACGCGAGTCAATAAGTTTTCCCAGTTTTTGGGGGCAAAAGTAGGGGGGTCAGCTTATACACGGGTCGGCTTATACACGAGTATATACGGTAGTTTTTTTCTATGTTTGGCTATCATCACACGTTAAAAAGGCTTAAATAAAGTTTTGCATCAATATATTTTGGGACCGATAATTTTTTTCTAGATTTCTGACAATAGCTATGTGAGGGCCTGATTTTTTAAGGATGAGTTAACGTTTTTAATGGTAACATTTTCAGACACATATCATATTGTTATCACTTTCTATTCCAATTTTTGAAAGCCAGATTAAACAAAAAACAGTAATTTGTGAATTGGGGTTTCTTTTTTGCACCATTCCCTATGTGGTAAAATTGATAACTTTATTCTTCAGGTCAGTATGGTTACAGCAATATGACATTTATATATTTTTTTTATGTTTTGCCACTTTTACACTATAAAAAAAAATTTCTAGAAAAAAATGTTTTTGCATTGCTAAATTCTGACAGCTGTAGCTATTTTATTTACCTGTGTGATGGTTTATTTTTTGCAGGGCAAGATTACGTTTTTATGTGTACATTTTTGTTTATTTTTGATTTTACATAAATATACAATATATATTTATTGAGAAATATATACGGTATATATATTGAAAAACTATTTCTAAGGGACTGTAAGTGTGGTTTTAAGTTACGAACGATAATTTTAAGTAAAGGATAGATTTTAGAAAAATACTTTGTAGTGAATATATTTTTTTTTTACCTGTTAACTGTCTGTCACCGATCGGGACAGTGGTTTATTTATTTAATTTCTAAATATTCAAACACAAAAAAACCTTTATATTAGAGTTTTCTTAATGTAGGTATTGTTCATTAAACATATACTGTATATCAATAAACAGAGTTTTACCATACTCTTTCTAACTGGCCCACATAATTTTCTTGCTATTTTATTTAAACTACAAAGTGTAGACTTGTGGGAATATCTACTTTGCTCTGGTGAAGGATATATTTTAGGGTGGGTCTCTCTCTCAGTGCTGATTATACGCTTTGAGTGATTTGTTATATGCATTTATTGGTATATATTTTTTGTATGTTTTTGATTTTTATTTGTGATTATTTTAAAATATTTTACAATTGGTAAAACATTTTTTTCACTTTTTATTTAGTCCTTATATGGGACTTTAACTTTTATGACTATAATCACTGATATAATGAATTGAAATGCACAAGCATTGCAATATATTACACCTGTCAGTGTTAGCCTAGGGTCACACATAAGGCCTGGATCTGTTATTTGCATCAGTTTTTCAACTTTAGAATTCTAAGTCCAAAAACTGATGCTGTTAATGGATGCTGGACTCAAGTGTGACTGCTCTGCTATGCGTTTTTTAACAGGACCCAAAAAATTCTGCAAGCAGCGTTTTTTGGGTGCAGTAAAAAAACTGATTTTTTTTTAATATGTTGCCCTATGGAAACGGAAACCGTTAACAAATGGCACATATAGGCACTATCCGTTAACGGATCTGTTTTTGCTAGCATTCTTTGGCAAAAAATGGCAAAGTCCAAGAAACACATAGCTGCACAGGAGGCTCAAAAACAAGCCTTAAAATAACGGATCTGTTATTGAAACTAGTGAAATAAACTGATTGGCATGTGTGACCCTAGCCTTACACTCACTAAAGCCTTTTAGACCATTCTGCTGGCATGGTCTAACAGACTACTGTAGCTGGCAAACCCTTTAGTTGTCATGATGATCTTGGGTTGCCATCAGGCCCACGTGATCATATCGCGGGGGGATCCAATCGGGTGGGAGAGAGAGTGCACTCCATCTCCCAGCCTCCTAAATGTTATGTTCACTACTTATCAAGACATTTAAGAAGCAAACCAGCCAGAGGTAGTGTGGGGATCATTGGGTCTCAGCTCTCACTTATGCTGAGCACCCATCAGGGATCATACATGATGCCCAGGATGTATACATACTTCCATTTGTGGGAAGTCACTGTAAAATATGATGTACTGGTAAGTCAAATTCCAGAAGGTGTTAATTTTGTTTAGTAAAATAACTGGTCAAGTAATTGGGACTCTTTAATAAAGTTGAAAAATATAGAAAATATATTCTAAAATCTTAATGAAAAATAAAGAATATATGTATTTAATAAAGAAACTGTTATTGCATACTTGTGCCTGGTCAGCATTTGCTGAAACAGCTGATCAAACATCTGTTCAGTCTGATCTAAACTAATGAATGCAGCATTATACTAATCATAAACAGTTTGTGTTTTTCCGCAAAGTACTGGCACCGATCTCTAGGGTTTCTTTTTCCTTTAAAAAATAAGTGGATAAGTTGCTACAAGAAATATTACCACTCAGCTTACGGATTCTTCACGCTTTTATTAACAGTATTATCATTCCGGGTCAGCAATTTAATGCAAGATTCTAAACTATAGGAATCTCAGCTTTAAAAAGAAACAAAAAGTTATGAATTTTTAACCCCTTTACACTAGAGCCTGTCTTTGTCTTCTTGACCAGGCCATTTTTGTTTTCATTTCTGACCAGTGTCACTTTATGTGATAACTTTGAAACGCTTCAACCGATCCCAGTGATTCTGAGTATGTTTTTTCAAGACACATTGTACTTCACATTAGAGGTAAATTTTGGTCAATATTATTTGCACATATTTCTGAAAAAATAAACAATTTGGCAAAAAATTTTTGAAACTTTAGCAGTTTCTTTAAATTTTTTTTGCCATTAAACCAGCAAATATACAGTGATATGAAAAAGTTTGGGCACCCCTCTTAATCTTACTCTTTTTTTTTTTTTTGTTTAAAATTGGGTTTTTGCAACAGCTATTTCAGTGTGATATATGTAATAACTGATGGACACAGTAATATTTCAGGTTTGAAATGAGGTTTATTGTACTAACCGAAAATGTGAAATATGCATTATTTAAAAATTTGACAGGTGCAAAAGGATAGGCACCTCAACAGAAAAGTGACATTAATATTTAGTAGATCCACCTTTTGCACAAATAACAGCCTCTAGTCGCTTCCTGTAGCTGTTAATGAGTTCCTGGATCCTGAATGAAGGTATTTTTGACCATTCCTCTTTACAAAACAATTCCAGTTCAGTTAAGTTTGATGGTCGCCGAGCATGGACAGCCCGCTTCAAAACATCCCACAGATGTTCAATGATATTCAGGTCTAAGGACTGGGATGGCCATTCCAGAACATTGTAATTGTTCCTCTGCATGAATGCCTGAATAGATTTGGAGCGGTGTTTTGGATCATTGTCTTGCTGAAAGATCCATCCCCGGCGTAACTTCAACTTTGACACTGATTCTTGATCATTATTCTCAAGAATCTGCTGATACTGAGTGGAATCCATGCGACCCTCAACTTTAACAAGATTCCCGGTGCCGTCATTGGCCACACAGCCCCAAAGCAAGACGGACCCTCCCCCTAATTTGACAGTGGGTAGCAAGTGTTTTTCTTGGAATGCTGTGTTTTTGTGGCGCCATGCATAACGCCTTGTTGTATGACCAAACAACTCAATCTTTGTTTCATCAGTCCACAGGACCTTCTTCCAAAATTAAACTGGCTTGTCCAAATGTGCTTTTGCATACCTCAGGCTACTCTGTTTGTGGCGTGCATGCAGAAATGGCTTCTTTCGCATTACTCTCCCATACAGCTTCTCCTTGTGCAGTGTGCGCTGTATTGTTGACCGATGCACAGTGACACAATCTGCAGCAAGATGATGCTGCAGGTCTTTGGAGGTGGTCTGTGGATTGTTCTTAACTGTTCTCACCATTCTTCTTCTCTGCCTTTCTGATATTTTTGTTTGCCTGCCACTTCTGGCCTTTACAAAAACTGTCCCTGTGGTCTTCCATTTCCTTACTATGTTCCTCATACTGGAAACTGACAGGTTAAATCTCAGAGTCAACTTTTTGTATCCTTCCCCTGAACAACTATGTTGAACAATCTTTTTTTTAAGATCATTTGAGAGCTGTTTTGAGTAGCCCATGATGCCACTCCTCAGAGAAGATGCAACTAGGAGAACAACTTACAAGTGGACACCTGAAATAGCTTTTCTCATGATTGGATACACCGGGCTATGAAGTGCAAAGCTCAGTGAGGTTACCAAACCAATTTAGTGCTTCAGTAAGTCAGTAAAAAGTAGTTAGGAGTATTCAAATTATGAAAATCAGAAGGGTGCCCATACTTTTGCACCTGTCAAATTTTGAAATAATGCATATTTCACATATTTGGTTAGTGCAATAAACCTCATTTCAATCCTGAAATATTACTGTGTCCATCAGTTATTACATATATCACACTGAAATAGCTGTTGCAAAAACCCAATTTTAAACAAAAAAAAGAGTAAGATTAAGAGGGGTGCCCAAACTTTTTCATATGGCTGTATATGACTCAAAATCATTAACAAACAACATTTGCCACATGTCTATTGTACATATTTATCAATTTTTAATCATATCTTTTTTGTTATAAAAGTAGTAGAGTAAAAAATGTATACGCAATGTGTCATTTTTCCAACAAAATTTACTAAACCTATTTTAAGGGACCACACAATATTTGAAGTGACTTTGAGGGGACACCGCAAAAGTGACACAATTTTAAAAACTGCACCCCACAAAGTGCTTAAAACCACATTCAAAAAGTTTATTACCCCTTCAGGTGCTTTACGGGAAAGCAATGTGTAAGTAAAAAATTTACATTTTACTTATTCCGACAAATATGTTGCTTTAATCTCATATTTTTTATTTTCACAATTGTAAGAGGAGAAAATGGACGTCAAAATTTGTTGTGCTATTTCTTTTAAGTCTGCTGACACCCCATACATGGTGAAAAACTAGAGTTTGGGCACGCAGCACTGCTCGGAATCGATGGAGCACTGTTTGAGTTTTGGAGTGCCAAACTGAAAGGAATAGCGGATGTCATGTATTGTTTGTAGAGCCCCTGATGTGCCTAAACAGTGGAAATACCCCACAATTGATGCTATTTGAGAAACTACACTCGTCAAAGAATTTATGCAGAGGTGTGGTGACCACCTTGAAACTACAGAATTTTATAACTTTGAACTGTGAAAATGAAAAAGTAATTTTTTTTCCACAAAAATGTAGCTTTAGTCAAAATATTTTTATTTTCCCAAGGGAAAACTAAGAAAATGTACCCCATAATTTGTTGTACAATTTCTCCGGAGCACAACAATGTCATATATCTGGAAGAAATTACTGTTAAGGTGCATGGCAAGGCTAAAATGGTAAAGAGCATTATGTGAATTTTGGAGCACCATTTTGGCTGGAATAGATTGTGAATGCCATGTCATAAATGAAAAGCCCTTGACATGCCAGAACAGCAGAAATCCCCACAATTGACCCTATTTTGGAAACTACACCACTCTTTAAATTCATTTATGGGAATAGTTACATTTTTAACCCTCAGGTGATTCACAGAATTGTATTACATTGAGCTGAATAAATCTAAAATTATCAAGTTTTTCCAATAAAACCTTGCTTTGGCTGCAGAGTTATTCATTTTAACCTCTTCCTGACCTTTGATGTTGTACAATGTCATGGGTTTCAGGTACTTCCGGACCTTTGCAATCCTGTATTGTGGGACTGCTGTCCTGTAGCCCCGGTGACTGGGGTTATTGAAAAGTCAACTAAGCTACAGGTAGGAGAGGACCCCAGCCCGACCTTAGGTGGGGTGGCTTTGCCACCCCATGCCTGCGATCGCTGTGATTGGTTGTTGCTTTTCCCAATGGCAAATCACAGAGATTTTCACACTCCAACTATAGAAGGGGCAGTTGTGGTGCCCCTGAGGGTCCAGTCGCCACAGAGGTACTACACCTTAGCCAGAGATGTGGTACCCCCAACCCAGGTAATGAGGGGACACTATCCAGTACCCACTGACACCTCATGCACCACTAGGCACTCCAGGCCAGAAAGGTGGGGGGACAGATCAAACCCCCATCCCTGTCTGGAGATGTGACTAGGAGAGGGTGGTGGGTGGAACCGTAGGAAAGAGAAGCCATTTGGAGGGAGTGAGAGGAAGTGTTAGAAAAGAGGGGCACACCAGGAAGTGGGAGTTCAGTTCAGTTGAGTTCAGTCAGTGAGAGAGCAGAGAAGGAGCAGGAGTTGAGCTCCATTGAGGGAGTTGGAGATGGACTGAGACCAGGGGACTGGAGCTAGAGGAGCTTGTCCCATTAAAGAAGCCAGGCAGGAGCTCCAGAGAAGGAAGGGGTCCCAGAGGCATGGGAAGTGAGAAATCTACCTGTGGAGCTCGCATCCATTGCCGGTCACAGGCAAGTGGAGGGACCAGGATCACAGAGGGTCACCACACCCAGACTAGTAGAGGAGACTTGAGGCCTCAGCCAGCCATACGGAGGCTGCTGCATCTCCAGGAGCAGTAGCCAAATTTGCTGCAAAGCTGGCCGGGTATTGCCAAAGGAGAAAAGAGAACGTCGTTTGGTAGGCGACCTCAGCGTGGACAGGCCCATACATTCTGGGCCCCCACACGGCAAATTGCAGCCCATACCCACCCCAGAAAATGATGCATTCATTAGAGGCGTCATTGTCTGGTGCAGTATTCAGACTCTTCCAGTTGCCCTGGTGCCAGTGGCAAACTGGGTAATAAAGAGGTTAATTCCAGCTCTGTGTAGGCATCTGGAACAAAGCCTGAGTTTCATAACATCGGGCCAATGTTAGACCCGGCTATTAGGAATCTCTAGTAAATAATACACAACACTCAGAGAAAAATAATTTTATTAGAACAAAAAACAAACATATCTCAACTCCAACTTTATTACTCCCACATAACCCTCCATGATCCTTCATCCACAGTCTGCAGGGAGAGAACAAGGGTCCTCTCCCTGCAGAGTCTGCAATCACACTGACCTCATGGACTCAGTGGGTGACGTCACCCGCAGCAGTCAGAGACTGCCATAGGGGAGGGATTACGTCATTCGCTGAGTCACAAGGGCTCCCTGTGGCAGAAAACTCAAAATGTTGTCACTTGTGGGGGGTTTCCGCTGCTTACGCACATCATGGGCTATCCAAACAGGACATTACAACCACAGAACATACCATCAAAATCTGTCTTTCAAAATTTCTCTCCTTCCATTCAGAGCCCTGCCGTGCACCTAAACAGTGGTTTTCCGCCACATGTGGATCCATTTTATCTGTTGCCCATGTGAAATTGAAAAAATTGGGGCTAAAAAACATGTTTGTGGAAAAAAAAGTACTCTTTCATTTTCATAGCTCAATGTATGAAGCACCAGGGGGATCAAAATGCTTACCATGCATCTAGATAAGTTCCTTTGCGGGTCTAATTTCCAAAATAGGATCACTTGTAAGGGGTTTTCAACTGTTTAGGCACATCAGGAGCTTTTCAAACATGACATGGTGTTCACTAATGATTGCAGCTAATTTTCCATTGAAAAAGTCAAATGGTGCTCCTTCCCGAGCCCAGCGGTGTGCCCAAATAGTGGAGTTTGACCGAAAATCGGGTATCGGCGTATGCAACAGAAATTGTTCAACAAATTGTATGGCCCATTTTGTGCTTTTACCTTTGTGAAAATTCAATTATTGAGGCTAAAATAACATTTTTGTTGGAAAAATTAAAATGTTTATTTTTTCCGTCCACATTGCTTTAGTTCCTGTGAAGCACTTGAAGGATTAATAATCTTCTTGAATATAATTTTGAGTAGATTAAAGGGTGCAGTTTTTGGATTGGTGTCACTTTTGGGTATTTTCTGTCATGTACGCCCCTCAAAGTCACTTCAAATGTGATGTGGTCTCTAAAAATGGTTTCGTAAATTTTGCTGGAAGAATTAGAAATTGTTGATGAACTATGAACCCTTTTAATTTCCTAACAAAAAAAGTTTTGTTTCCAAAATTGGGCTGATGTAAAGTAGACATGTGGGAAATGTTATTTATGAACTATTTTGTGTCACATAACTCTCTGGTTTAACAGAAAAAAAATTGAAAATTGCAAAGTTTTTAAAATTTTCGCCAAATTTCTGTTATTTTCTCACACATAAACACAAAAATCATCATCCTAAATTTACAACTAACATGAAGCCCAATATGTCACGAAAAAAACAATCTCAGAATCGCTAGGATCCGTTGAAGTGTTCCAGAGTTATTACCTTATAAAAGAACACTGGTCAAAATTGCAAAAAACGTCCCTGTCAGTAAGGTCAAAACAGGTTGGGTGGTGGAGGGGTCAAAAAGGTGTACTAGGAGAAAATGAATAAGGTAGTTTGTTGTTCAATTTCTTTTGAATATGTCAATGTCCCATTCAGTATGTGGTTGAAAAGTACTATCAGATTTTGGATTGAGGGTGCCTTGTCACATTGGCAGAACCCCGGAGGTGCAAGAACAGCAGACTTCCCATAAGTCATGCCATTTTACAAACTACACACATCAATTAATTCATCTAGGGGTGCAGTGAGCAAAGTAGCAACACAAGTGCTTTGCAGAATTTTATATCACTATGCAGTGAAGAAAGAATAATTCATTTTTTCACTAAACTGTTATATTAGCACTAGAGATGAGTGGTGTTCGATTCAAATTGTTTGCCAATCTAAAATTCGAGCTGTTTTGGGCATTGTTCGAGACATTCGACGAATGCAAACAATTAGCTTCAAATTCGGCAGTTCGAGGTTATGTTCAATAAAGCTTCGACTGCCGCCTTTTTCACCTAATGAAAGAGCTGTGTGGGGCACTTTCACTTTCTCAATGTATATACATACTTTGCGGAAGTGAAATGTAGTAAAAGAAATGGTTAAAAATAAAAAAATCTCTATGCTCACCTGTCAGGCGATCCACTGATGCCTCCAGCACCTCCGTCCTGATTCCTGTAGGACCTGCTTTGATGTCACAAGCCAGCAGCATCATCGGGTCACATGATCGGTTACTGCAGTAACTGCGGTTATGTGACCCAATGACGCTGCCAGCTTGTGACATCATGGCAGGTCCTACAGGGATCAGAAGTCCTGATGCCTGTAGGACCTGCCGTGATGTCACAAGCTGGCAGCGTCATCGGGTCACATGACCAATTACCGCGGTAACTGCAGTGATGTGACCCAATGAGGCTGCTAGCTTGTGACATTACGGCAGGTCCTACAGGCATCAGGATGGAGGTGCTGGAGGCATCGGTGGATCGCCAGACAGGTGAGCATAGAAATTTCCTGTTTTTAACCCTTTATTTTACTTAATTTCACTTCTGCAGTGTATGTATATACATTGCGGAAGTGAAAGTGCCCCACACAGCTCATTCATTAGTGCTCGACCATGTTCGACAAACATTCGACGAACACACCCGCCAATTCGACAAATCGAATCGAACACTAGGGTGGTGGCTCATCTCTAATTAGCACCAGTTTTTCTATTTTTAAAAAGGCTCGTAGGAAAAATGGACCACATTGTTTGTTGTGCAATTTCTCCCGAGTAGACCAGTATCAAACATGTGGTCAGAAATTAACTTTCAGTCACAGTGCAAAGCTCATAAGTAAAGGAGTGCCATATTAGAATTCACCTGCTGCTGTTATGGTTTGCAGATGCCTTGTTATAAGGTCAGAGCCCATGAGGTGCAGAAACATCAGATACCCCCACAAGTGACCACCTTTTGCAAACTACAACTCTCAATGAATTTAGCTAGGGAAGCAGTGATCATATTCACGATGCAGATGTGTCTAAGAATTTTATAACTTTAGATGATGAAGAAAAATTACATTATTACCCCCAAAACATAGTTTTAGCCCCAGTATTTACATTTTCATGGAGATAAATGGGTAAAAATGTCAGGAAAATTTGCCACACAGTTTCTGCTAAATGTGGCAATACCCCATGTGTCTTTGTATAGAGCTGCTTAGCCACATGGCAAGACCTAGGGAGAAGGAGTGCTATATGACTCCTGGTGCATAGATTTTCCTAGAATAGTGTTTATAAATCCATATAAAGAGCCCCTTAGTGCCAGATAAGCAGAAATACTGAAATTGACCCTATCTTGTTAATTTCACCTCTTTAGGAATTTAACTACATGTGTAATAATGATATTCACTGAATGGGTGTTTTCCAGAAAGAAGCAGCAATGGATTTTGCAAAGTGAAAATGTTAAATCTGCCATTATAGTGCCCATACATGGTAGTGTCCGTACATTGTAGTGCCTGTACATTGTGGTGTCTGTACATTTTACTGGCCGTACTTTGTGCACAGCCTTTACTTTTGGAGTCCTGCACTCAATAATTGAAGCAGGCTCCCGTCGCTATAATAATGCCAAACATGGATGATGAATGTGGTATAGGCACACTGCGAGGCTCAGAAGGGAGGGAGGGCATTTGGATTGTGTGACCACAGGTCTTTTATGGATATCTTTGGGGGCCAAAGTGCCTTTCTAGACCCATTGTGTTACTAGTAACGTGAAAACCCTCAATATTTCCCGTGACAAATGACAAACCTGAGTGGGAACTTATTTTTATTTTTAGATTACGGTAAGTTGAAGTTTCTATTGGGAACATATTACTTAACATTTTGGATCACATTTATAACGTACTCTATGATGAGCATTTACATTGCGGTTTCCATTTCCATCTCCCAATGACTTGACTCAGATGACACCCCGAGGGATCCATTTACTATAATAAAGCAGCAGGGGTACTCTAAACTCCATCAGGCCTTTGCTCAGTTGTGTCCAATTCAGAAATGCCAAAATATGGTCGACTGCACATTTATGCACCATTGAAAAGACGGACACTGCCGGATCATGAGCAGACACATTCCCTCTGCTTCATTATAGGGAATCTTCTGTCAGGGGTTTTGTCTGAATCATGTATTTCAGAGGTGTGCATGGACATTCCTGTGTAAGTGCTCAGCATTGAGCGTAAGATAAATGCAAGCCATATCCTACTGCATTCCTTTGGAGGAAGAACAAATAAATCAACTGCAGATCTAGAATGGATTGTATTTTGCTGGATAAGTTGACACTTTTATTGGTACCATTTTCAGTCACATAACATTTTTGGATCTTTTTTCATTCCAATTTTTTGGAGACAGAATGAATATGAAACAACAATTTAGGAATAGTTTTTTTGGGTTTTCTTTTTCATCATTCACTGTTTGGTAAAAGTAATATTATTTTATTCTTTGGTTTAATATTCGTGTCAGAACAATAACTGCGATACCGCATTTATATCATTTATTCATGCTTTACCGCTTTTAGACAAAAAACTATTTTACGGTAAATAAAAAAAATTGTTCTTGCATCACCTTACATGCAACATTCCTTCCTTGTCGTGGTCGATACACCAAGTCGTTGATCCTGAGGGCACATTGAGTCATCTATGTTTCCTTCCTCACTTCTTTATGAACAACAGTCCTTTGATGTAGCAAAAACTGCCCAGGTGGCAGTCTCACAGTTTCGAAGTTACATGGGGTGATGGGTAGACTCTATGGGACAAAAGGGAAAATCCATGAGGTAAGGGGCCAATCCAGGAGACCAGAGGAAAATCCAGGAGACTAGGTGCAAATCCAGGAGACAAACTGTAGGTCCATGGGACAATGTGCAAAGTCCAACAGGTTCCTTAGTGAGGCTGGTAGAGCCCTCTCAGGGTTCACAGCACAGCAATCCATCAGGGTGTTAATACAGACAGAGCTTCAGTCGAATGCAGCCAACAACAACAGAGAGTTCACGATTTGAGGTCTATTGAGCACTTCAACTAATAGCCCTGTTGAGGCTCAACACTCCTGATGAGGATTTTTAGACATCGAACTTTGCTTTTCCTTCACTTTGCTCCTTTTGTTCCTCTGTCAGGAGCCCATTCTCGGACCTAGTCCTCGAGACATTGTGTCTCTCGTGTCAGTGATATACCTATCCAGCAGATAAAGGCTATAATCCCATGCGCACTATTTGAGCTTTTTCTTGCAAATTTAATCTTCTGTATCATGTAAAATAGAGGCTGGAATTTTTGGCGAGTAATAAAAGGTGGGTCTGGATATTATGTTAGCTTTTAACTACTGATAAACAATATGAAAGATCTACGTTATACCTTAATGCTATCTGTTGCTTTGCTACATATAAATATACATGTGTACGCTAAATAAATATGTTAACGGTGACTAATTTAAACAAACCCATATACTAATAAAAGAAAATGTATCCTTCACATCCAAGTCTACCGATTTCAATACAAAAACACAGTTAAAACATGATATACCGTAATACTACACAATACAACTAAACAATCAACAAACAATTTTCCAACATTATCTACCCACAATAACTAAAGCAATAAACATTGTGATGTAGTGACTGGCTGCATTATAAATGGTTGGTATGTATTGCACAGGAGGGGCTTTGCTCCGATGTAAATCCGAATTGGTGTTGCTAGGACTTGTAATTCCCAAATTCTATTTAAGGTATTAAGGGCAGGATTAAATTGTTAGCAAGAGTGATGGGCGGTTCTGGCTAACCAAATACCTCCCTTGGGTGTGTCAGGTAATATATCAGGTGACTGGTTCTGGGTCACATGGTCTCTGATGCAAGCAAGATCCTGAAAATGGATGCTTGCTACAAACATATGGTGAGGAGACCAGGTCTGAGCTTGCTGTTATCCTGGAGCAGTTGACTCTTAGGAGACAGTGTTTGGGGAGCTGTCTATAACCCTGGGAAAGGTAACGTTATGAGAAAAGGGTTGTGTACTGACTGAGGTCATTGAATGAACTGTGCAGACGAACCCCTTGGTTAAAATGGACTGTGTGTATTTTTTTTGATGTGATGCCAAAGATCAGCATATGTTTATTTTACATGAAGCTGTGTGAATCAATTCTGCTGCCAAGTGAGCATTCACCAGTACTTCCAGTGAGCGCATTGTTACACCACATTTACATTGAAATCCACCTAACGCTAACGTTGTCAATAGTCAGAATTTGGTATAAGGGGGTTTGTTTCAGTGAGGTGCAAGGGTAGTTATCGTTACAGGGAGAATAGAGCAGGGAATTCCTGGCCTTGAGAGCCACTCTCAGTGCAGGGTGCAGGTTTACAGTATTGCACAGGGGTTGGAATCATCACCTGTGCAGGAGATTGTATTGTCACCGATGCAATACTAAGGAAATCCTGAAAACCTGCACCGTGTGCAGCTCTCGAGGCCTGGAGTCCCCCCACCCCCGGAGTACAGGATAAGAATCAGGAGAAAAGGGTTATAGGGAAGGCATGTGGGTTTGGCACTCACCCTATGTATAGGTAACGTTTTTGGCCCTAGGCCTCTGGACTGTTAGTACCAGAGAGAGAAAAAGACAAAATAAGCCCAACATGTGTGTCCCACATAGGTAATGGGGGCACGTACGAAGATCCAGACCCTCTCTTATTGGCTGTTTTTCCTAACCACTAACCTAAACTCATCCCATTCTTGCTGAAGCCAAGGTTGGCTAACCTGGTTTTCCAGGACTAGGACTAGTCTTTGTCTCCCCATTGTGTTGCATTTCCATTTGTCTGCTCCTTCATCATAGGTGGTAGGAGAAAATGGATTCTCTGATATAAATATAGAGATATGCACAGTATAACATAAACTTATCCATGTACAGTTATATGTATCAATATATAGAGGAATGTGTGCACCAATACGTCCTTTATATGAATTGAATCACAAATTGTTCAAATTCACCAGATCCGGAAAATTCCTTTAAATTCAACAAAAATTTGATTTGCATTGAACCAATTTGCTGATCTCTAGTTACGGTAACATAATATTTTTATTTTGCCATAAAACAAGGAAAAAAAGCCTATCTGTGTGCAGCGCTAAATTGTCACCAGAGAACAGCTTTCATAGTATGACAGGACTCATTTTGCAGAGGAAAGTAGAGCAATGCTTACCTTCTTCCATCTGTTATGTTCTGATCTTAGTCCCAAACATACAGAGACACCACATAAACACAACATGTAAATGAGACCTGATGGGATAAATTAGCTACATGAATTCAAACTACTTTGATGATGTTGGTTTAAATAGGTTCAGCTCAGCCATTTATTTCACATAAAAGTCTGTATTGTAGATTAATCATGAGGATCCTGGCACAAAGGCTATTCATACAATACAAAGAAAGCTTATTTAACCACAGGAACATAGAATTCATTGCAGCTAATGGATTAAACTGTTATATAAACAATATTGTGTGGTTGTTTTATATTTTATTTTGTAAAAATAGAGAAATGGGTTAAATCCAGAAGGTTCAATGCAGCATGTCATCTGCTACAAAAGCGGGCAGCAAGACATCATATCAGGATTTATCAGACAAAGGAACAGAAAGAATTTCAATCCTATAGTAAAAGATAACAGAGAATTTTTTTTTACAAAACGCTCCAAAACATTGGATATCCCATTACAGAATACATGGCTGTCTTATTATAAGAGACAGAAAGAGGCGAAGATTAGTATAGGACAATAAGACAAATGGATGTGTTAATGAATCTACTCTGAAATCATCAGAAGCAGTTGAGTTACAAGAGCTTAATTTCAATGGGTTTCAATCTAGTCTAGTTTAAAGTGAATGTGTCACCTATACAAATTACCTAAATGGGACAAACAAAGGCACAATAGGGTTTTATCTCCAATTAAAATGGCAAGTAAAGCTAGGGTCAGACCTGTGTCTGCTCTCAGCCTGCCAGATCCATTTAAAACTTAGCGCCAGTGCCGGGACGAGGCATTTTGGTGCCCTAGGCAGTGTGAGACGGTAGCCGGGGTTGTCATGGACGGCCGGTACGTCTCCCCCAGGTTGTGCGCCCTCCATGGGTAGAAAAGTACTCCAGTCCAGGGTTTGGAGGTTTTTTCCCTCTTCCCAGAGAGGAAGGCGTTAAGAGGAGGCAGGAACACTGGGTGTGGGTCCTTGAGTTGGGAGTGAACACAACTCCCTGGGATTCTGATGAGGAAGGATATTCTGAGTCAGGCCGCAGACCTAGTGGCGGATAGACTTCTGGGAAAGCAGCGAGGAGCGGCCCCTGAAGGAAGGGGAACGGAAAGCTCTTTTGGACTATTGTTTTTTTTGTCTCTTCTGTTGGTGGAATAAAACCCGTGTGCAGTGACCCGTGGTGCCCGGATCCCTTGTCTCCGCCGTGCCGCCGCTACCTCACATATGGTGGAGAATGCAGGCAAGCCCGGCCCGGTGAGATGTAGCCGGCGCTACTGTTGCCCTCAGTTCCGGTGGGACAGTGACTGTGTCATGAGGCTAATGAGCGGCTGGTAAGTGAGAGGAGCCGCCAGTTTCTTGTGGGGTGCCCGGAGCCCATGTCCTGGATCCGGCCGGCTACGCTGCAACCTACACCCGCTGCCAGCATGGAGGAGTTGCTCAAGCACCTGGTGTTGGCCCAGCAGCAGCAACAGGAAGCTCAGCAGCAGCAGGAGAGGAGGCATCAGGAGCAGATGGCCCTGCTGACCGAGGCTGTGCGGGCCAGACCGAGGGATCCGCCCCGAGGACCCAGTGACGAAGGCTGCGTCCGGAAGGCGGTAAGACAAGCGCTTCAAAAAATGACCCCGGGGGAGGATGTGGAAGCGTTCCTAGCAGTGTTCGAGCGAGTGGCAGAGCGCGAGAGACTGCCGGTCGCTCAGTGGGCCGAGGTACTGTCACCTTATTTGATTGGAGAGCCCCAGAAAGCATATCTGGACCTCTGTACAGAGGACGCCCTGGATTATAGGGTCTTGAAGGGCGAAATTCTTGCTCGGACAGGGGTTAATACGTATGTGCGGGCGCAGCGGGTGAACCAGTGGTTCTATGACGAAACCAAACCAGCCCGGTCCCAGGCCTATGACTTGCTACATTTGGTAAAAAAATGGTTGCAGCCTGAGACCCTGAGCCCGGCTCAAATGGTGGAGAGGGTGGTGGTTGATCGCTTTGTACGCACTTTACCTGTCTCCATACAACGATGGGTAGGCCAGGGCGACCCGAGTACTCTGGATCAAGTGGTGGGCTTGGTAGAGCGACACGTGGCTACGCAGGACTTAATCCGGGACTCTGGGACTTTGCGTGCCGCCCGTCGTACCGCCCCCTCCAAGCCTCAGGCCCGGGCCCCACCGCCGACATCCGTACAAGAGTCCGCACCCGCCCCGTTCGAGGCCTCTCCAGCCATCTCTGAGGTCAGGAAGGCTATGTACCCCAAACGACAACCCATCCAGGGGGCTTCCATCCCTATCAGATGTTGGCGGTGCCAGCGGGTGGGACATATGGCAGCCCAGTGTCCCCTCACGACGGAGCCCATGGATTGCGAGGTTGGCCGCCGGGGTTCCCTGTATGCGCAGGCGGTGTGCACCGCGGACATGGTTCGCCCAGAGACCGAGCCCCACTTATGCCAGATACAGGTTAATGGTTGTCCGGTGACGGGCCTGTTGGACTCCGGAAGCCTAGTGACCCTGGTGCGATCCACCCTGGTGGCGAAAGTAAAAGTCACCGGACGTACCGTGGGGGTGGTTTGCATACACGGGGATCGTAAGGATTATCCCACGGGGGTTGTCACCCTCACGGCACCCTGCGGACAGGTGCAGCATGAGGTGGGGATTGTGCACTCTCTTCCCTATGATGTGATCCTCGGAAGGGATCTGCCTTTGTTCTGGACTCTATGGAAGGGGTCCTCTAAGTCCCCTCAGGTAATGGACGGTCCAGGGCCTGAGCCTGACGATCCCGAGTCCGGGACGCCTGCCGTAGGGGTGACCATGGTAGGGACAGAGTGTGAACCCGATAGGGCTCCCCTAGAGGTGTTGGCAGGAGAGACCGAGACGGCCGAGACGGTCCCGGAGTTGGAGGCTTCCCGGATACTTTCGGGACGGCCCAACTCCAGGATCCGACCTTGGCAATCGCCCGGGGTCGAGTGACGGTAATCGATGGGATAGCCCAGGTGCCGGGTACCCAGGAAAGGTACCCCCATTTTGCTCTCAAGCAAAACTTGCTATACCAGGTGGATGAGATACGGGGCGAGGTGATCGAACAGTTGTTGGTGCCCCAGCCGTATCGCCGGCGAGTCCTCGACCTGGCCCACAAACACCTGATGAGTGGCCACCTAGGGGTCAAGAAAACGCAAGAGCGAATCTTGCAGAGGTTCTATTGGCCCGGGGTTTTTGGTGAGGTGAAACGGTTCTGCGAAACCTGCCCGGAGTGCCAGCTTACCGCACCCCTGGCACACTTCCGCAGCCCGTTGGTGCCGTTACCTATTATAGAGGTACCGTTTGAAAGGATAGGGATGGATTTGGTGGGGCCCCTCGTAAAGTCTGCTCGAGGGCACCAACACATCCTGGTGATTGTGGACTATGCCACCCGTTATCCAGAGGCGATACCCCTCAGACATACGGCGGCTAAGCTGATTGCTCGGGAGTTGTTTGCTGTGTTCTGCCGGGTGGGGTTGCCCAAGGAGATTCTTACGGATCAGGGGACCCCATTCATGTCCAAGGTAACCAAAGAGCTATGCCGGCTACTCCAGATCAAGCAGTTACGTACGTCTGTGTATCATCCTCAAACGGACGGTTTAGTGGAGAGGTTCAATAAAACCCTCAAAACCATGCTAAAAAGGGTGATATCCAAAGACGGTAAAGACTGGGACATGTTGCTTCCCTACCTGATGTTCGCCGTCCGGGAGGTGCCACAGTCCTCCACGGGGTTTTCGCCTTTTGAATTATTGTACGGGCGACATCCCCGGGGACTGTTGGACCTGGCAAAAGATACGTGGGAGCAAGAGCCCACCCCCCATAAAAGTGTGATCGAACACATTCTGGGGATGCAGAACCGCATAAGTGCGGTCATGCCGATCGTGAGAGAACACTTACAGGAGGCTCAGGCCGGCCAGAGCGGCCGCTACAATAGACAGGCCACCGTGAGGTCTTTCAACCCAGGGGATCGAGTGTTGGTATTGGTCCCCACCGCTGAAAGCAAGTTCCTAGCCAAGTGGCAGGGTCCCTACGAGGTTAAGGAACAAGTCGGGGCGGTCAACTACAAAAAGTGTTGCAACCCGGAAGGAGGAAACCTGAGCAGATTTACCATGTCAATCTGTTGAAGCCCTGGAAGGACAGGGTAAGCCTGATGGGGGAGCTTTTTCCCTCTCCCTCTTCTTCTGGTCATTCGCCCCCGGGTCCTGCGACCTCCGGAGGGGACATACCGGAAGTCAAGATCGGAGAAACCCTTACCAAACAACAGAGGCGGGAAGCCCGACGGCTAGTTCAGCAGAACCCGGATGTTTTCTCTGAATTACCCGGTCGTACCAGTCTAATACGCCACGACATTGTCACCGAGCCTCAGATGAAGGTACGCCTGAAGCCATACCGGGTACCGGAGGCTCGGAGACAAGCCATCTCCGTGGAGGTGAAAAACATGCTTCGCCTTGGGGTCATCGAAAAATCCAAGAGCGAATGGGCCAGTCCCATTGTCCTAATACCTAAACCCGATGGTTCCTTGAGATTCTGTAATGACTTTAGGAGACTGAACGATATATCCAAGTTCGATCTCTACCCCATGCCCCGGGTGGATGAGCTGATAGATCGGCTGGGACAGGCGCAGTATTTCACCACGCTTGACCTAACCAAGGGGTACTGGCAGGTGCCCCTGACGGAGTCCGCCAAGGAGAAAACCGCTTTTGTTACGCCCGAGGGTCTCTTCCACTATGTCGTTCTGCCTTTTGGGTTGCATGGCGCCCCGGCCACATTCCAGAGGTTGATGGACGTAGTGCTGGAACCTCACCAGGCATATGCGTCAGCGTACCTTGACGATATCATCATTTACAGCACCGAGTGGCAGACCCACTTGGACCAGGTCCAGGCGGTGGTGGACGCGCTTCGAACAGCGGGATTGACGGCCAATCCTAAGAAATGTGCGTTGGGGCTTACAGAGGCCCGTTACTTGGGGTACGTGATAGGGCAAGGGGTCATCAAACCCCAAATCAACAAAGTGGAGGCAATCCAAACGTGGCCTAGACCCCTAACCACAAAGCAGGTCCGAGCTTTCCTGGGTATTGTGGGGTACTATAGGAGGTTTGTCCCCAATTTTGCGAGTCTCTCGGCCCCATTGACGGACCTTCTAAAGGGAAAGAAGTCTGTCATGGTGCGCTGGACTCCGCAGGCCGAAGACTCATTCCGGACCCTAAAGGGGGTCCTGTGTGGACAGCCCGTGCTCGTGAACCCCGATTTCCGAAAGGAGTTCGTTGTCCAAACGGATGCCTCGGAGGTCGGCCTCGGGGCCGTGCTGTCCCAGGTGATCCAGGGGGAGGAACACCCGGTCACATACTTGAGTCGGAAACTCACCCCTCCCGAACGGAACTACAGCGTAGTGGAGAAAGAGTGCCTGGCCATCAAGTGGGCCTTGGAGTCCCTCCGCTACTACCTGTTGGGACGGCAGTTCCGCCTGGTTACGGACCACTCTCCACTGGTGTGGATGAGGTCCGCCAAGGAACGGAATGCACGGGTCACCCGGTGGTTCCTGTCCCTACAAAACTTTCGGTTCACGGTGGAACACCGAGCCGGTAGGTGGCAGGGCAACGCGGATGCCTTGTCCCGCGGTCCGTGTTTGCTGGCTGGAGTTCAATCCCGCTCGCTTGAACTGAGGGGGGGGGTGTGTGAGACGGTAGCCGGGGTTGTCATGGACGGCCGGTACGTCTCCCCCAGGTTGTGCGCCCTCCATGGGTAGAAAAGTACTCCAGTCCAGGGTTTGGAGGTTTTTTCCCTCTTCCCAGAGAGGAAGGCGTTAAGAGGAGGCAAGAACACTGGGTGTGGGTCCTTGAGTTGGGAGTGAACACAACTCCCTGGGATTCTGATGAGGAAGGATATTCTGAGTCAGGCCGCAGACCTAGTGGCGGATAGACTTCTGGGAAAGCAGCGAGGAGCGGCCCCTGAAGGAAGGGGACCGGAAAGCTCTTTTGGACTATTGTTTTTTTGTCTCTTCTGTTGGTGGAATAAAACCCGTGTGCAGTGACCCGTGGTGCCCGGATCCCTTGTCTCCGCCGTGCCGCCGCTACCTCACAGCAGGTAAGGCAAACGGCGCCCCCCCCCCTCGAAATATGTCTAGGAATAAAAATGTCAACATACTTTGAAAGTAAATTTAATTTAAAACAAATAAAAGTAGATATAAATGAACATTAGGCGGCCGTCACACGCTTCAATCTTGTGAGTGATATTGTTAGCGATCACATGCATGCGCGATCGCTAACAATATCGTTCACATCGTTGGTGAGCTGTCACACAGGCAGACTCACCAGCGATGTGGACCAGTGAGATCGCTGGTAACTATGGTACACATCGGGTTACTAGGCGCCGCGCGGCGCTTAGTAACCCGACGTTTACCATAGATACCATCTCCCAGCATAGGCTCTGCCGCTGGGAGATCGTTCATCGTGGTGTCATACACCACGATGAGGCAGATTGATCAAGCATTTATCGCTTGATGTGAGCTCCGGCTCACAAATCTGCGATCACACAATCAAGCGATTTTACAATGTAAAATCGCTTGATTACACGCAGCGACACAACGATATCGCTTAAGCGATCAAAAAAGCAGATCGCTTAAGCGATATCGTTCAAGAAATTGATGCGTGTGACGGCAGCCTTATGAATATAAATTGTACATAAATAGTAATGCGCACGACCAACTCTTGAAATGCTTAGCAGCCATATGGTATAAGTACCTTTTTCCTGATGAAAAGTGCAGATTTTATATCAGACTGCAACATATGCTAAATACGAAATGTAAATCAAATTCTTTGTAAAATTGAAAGCAATTTCAGGGCCGGCAGGCAGCCAGCGCACGTCACTGTATTATTCTTCTCCATCCCCGCCCGTATTGAAGCCGGTCCATGGATCCCAACAGATTGACACAGGAAGGTTAGGAGGAGCACCACAATATATGAATAATACAAATACAGGTGCTCACCATGCCACGGTAAACGTCATGTGAATATAAGAAAAAGACGTGGCATAGAAATGGGAGCACACAAGTGTATAGTGAAAAATATACAAATATAATTTTATTCACACATTTCCAGACACAATTAAAAACACATTAAAACCACAATCACGGGTTCCCGTGCTCGATAAATCGAACCTGATGTGCACATGAATGTCAGGTGATAAAGCTTGTAATGTGCAAAATTCATAATAACTTGGTACGAGATAACCAGAGATTACATAGAGTATGGTTCTCAAGGGCAATATAAATCTTGACAAAATCAGAGGTAGTAAATACCGGTATAGGTCAACAAATCTGTATACTTAATAGATAGTTCAATATAAATTTTATACAACAAATAACAGATTATTGTGTATGCCCTTTTAGAGATCACATATGAACAATTGCACTAAGGGGTAGCATATAAATAATACACATTCACTACATAATGTAGACAAAAATAAACACAACCTCCCTAAACCTGCAAGCGGTGCCAAACACCGTGTATGAAGTGACATTACCTATTCAAATAGCATATTTGTGTGAGATGCACTGCGTGGTCTCATGTGAATGGATGTTGAGGACAGTTATGCCCAGGCAAGAGCTCAACAACGTCTTAGAAGAAGTGCACACTAATCACGGGTGCAAAAGATTACAACAAGTATATGCTAGAAAGTGCAGTGGTCGCCCCTGGCAGTTCCTGAGCTAGGAGCCCTAGCAATGTAGTACAAGGGTCCGGTTAAAATAGACACCAGTAAAAAAGCCAGCCTAGGGGTAGCACTAACTAACCAAAACCCATTCAAGGAAGGGTTAATGCTTATCAAATAAGACGTGCCGTGATTTTGCCAATATCAGCCAAGAGACCTAATAGGAGTGCCCTCAGGATGAGGGAGTAGTGTCACCGGCACAAGGCCACAGTTTACCAAGGTAAGGGAGCTAGTACGGAGAGTACGGGAACCCGGGACAGCCCTTCCCAACGCGTGTCGCCGCTAAGGGGTGCGGCTTCGTCAGGGGATGTCCGGGCAGTGTGAGTGTGAAGTATAAATACCCGTATACAGAGTCGCCGCCTCCCGGTCTGGCCGGAATCCAGAGAGCCAGGGATGAGTCAATAGCGTACACCTGGCTGCATTACTGAGCCGCAAAGCAAGCAAGTGCAGACCGGTAGTGACGTCACAAGTCACATGATGGTAGTCGGGGAAACCAGTAAACAGGCTGATAATACAGCGTGAGCTCCGCGACCGGAAGTGACGAATCACGTCGCTTGTTGGTCGTCATGGAGACCCAAGCAAATCAGAAAATGTGACGTATACAGCATATAACTTGTTATGGACAAATAAAAGAAGCTGAGAAATATTTCAACAATACTCATCAATCGACCACATACATAGGAGCGGGGTAGTATATGAATTATGCTCAATAATCAAACACTGATGTTTTACAAGTACTTATGTCGATATGGGTACAGGACTCATATCGCGTCCACAAAGGAGGGGTGCCAGTAATACATATATACTGAAAATAGGAACTGGAGCTATGTTTTTGCATATCAAACCCCAAATAGTACCTACTAAAAAAAGAGAGGTACCAACCAGGAAATCAGGTATTAGGCTATAGTGGTACTGATACAATATAATATGGATGAATATACATTAATAAAATCCCATGTTAAGGTAACCACTTATATGAAAATACAGCTAACACATGTCCCTAGGCACCAAGCTTTATAAATGTAAAACAGTAAAGCCTGTGCCGATAATATCTATATCATAAAGACACTTAGCAACAAGATATAAGAACCAAATATTTTTATTCCACCAAAAATGGTAGTATATATAGCCCAATAGTGTCATGTGTGAACGCAAAGAGACCACCCAGTGCATACCGTATGTAATTTATCAAAAAGGTATCTGAATTTGGCAGTACAGATCATATATAGCTCACTCATCTATTGTTGACAAACTCTGAGTGCGATATACTATCCTATTATATGGCCAGTTTGTTAGAGTTTTATATGAGACATGTTTTTACAGGGGTCAGAGTAATCCTGTGCAGCCCAAGACAAATCAACCAAACCAGGACACAGTATCTTATGGCTGGTGACTAGCCAGGGATGGTATATCACATAACAAGAAGGTGTGTTTTGAAAGTATGGTAGTAAAACCAGGATCCCCCCCAGGGGACAAACACACCACCCAAAAACACACGGGGATCCAAAGGATCTACAAGAGTCCAAGGTCCAGGGAGGTCCCAAAGGATCTGAAAAAGTCCAAAAGGAGTCATCCCACAGGTCCATTAGTCCACGTCTTAATCCGAATGTATTCAAATTGAACGCAGTCATGTGTCTCAAGAAGGTGTCCATAGATGTCGTTGGAAGGGATGCCAATCCAGCCTTCATAATCAGTCGATCAGATAAGAACTCCTCATCCAAGAAAGCCAGAGAACGTAAATTCTTCATTGAGACCTATTGGGGACATGCAATTCAACATATAAATCCATTTTGTTTCCAAACGGAGTAGCATTTTCTTAACATTTCCACCACGAATCCCAAGTTTGACGTGGTCAATTCCCGTGATTCGTAAGCCTCGTGGGTTACTATTGTGGCATGCCAAAAAATGTGCTGCCACCGGAGTCAGGGTAAGACCACCTGCCTGATGTTCTGTGGCGAGATTGATGGTGGAGATGTGCTTCTGTGCCCTTTTCCTTAGCTCTTGAGTGGTTTCACCCACATACACCTTGTTACAGGAGCACGTTAAGGCATAAATTACATTGCGAGTTCTGCAATTTATATATTGCCTAAGAGTATGCTCCCTTGAATCATGTGGATTGTTAAAGTGATTGTATGTGGGTATCATATATTGGCAAATATTGCAGGAACCACAAGGAAAAGAACCATGAAGTTTAGTGCCCCCCGTGGTGGACATGGTGGGCCTAGTAAAATGACTAGCAGTTAGACGGTCCCTCAGACTTGGAGCTCTTCTGGCTGTAAGTAGGGGTCTATCTTCAATAAGAGGTCTAATCCTAGGGTCACATATGAGCAAACCCCAGTGTTTTTGGATGATAGTACCCACCTCTGCCCATTGGTTGTGGTATTGGGTGATTATCCTGATCCTCTTGTCAGCTGAACGATCCCTGGTTGCCAGGAGAGACTCCTGGTTCTGTTTTCGTGCCTTTTGAAAGGCTTCAGAGATGACTTTCCTCGGGTAACCACGATTGGAAAATCTTTCTGTTAGAGCCTTTGCTTGATGTCGGAAGTCCTCATTTGTGGTACAGTTGCGCCGAATGCGCAGGAATTGTCCAGTAGGTATAGCCTTCCTTAGATGGTACGGATGAAAGCTAGAAAAGGCAAGTAGACCGTTAGTTGCTGTAGGCTTACGGTAAAGATTAGTTACAAATTTCTCATTCTTCATAGTGATTTCAAGATCTAAAAAAATTGCTTTTTCGGAGGAGATGGTGTATGTCAAAAAAATGTTAAATTCGTTGCAATTGAGAGTGGTCAAAAAATCAACGCATTCTGCTTCCGTGCCATGCCAAAGAAACAGAACATCGTCTATGTATCTGTGCCAACTGCTGATTCTGTTCTTATAATCATCAGATACATAGACCACAGTGGATTCCCACCACCCCAAAAAAGAGGTTGGCGAAAGAGGGTGCGCATTTGGCATTTTTTTAGTAGGTACTATTTGGGGTTTGATATGCAAAAACATAGCTCCAGTTCCTATTTTCAGTATATATGTATTACTGGCACCCCTCCTTTGTGGACGCGATATGAGTCCTGTACCCATATCGACATAAGTACTTGTAAAACATCAGTGTTTGATTATTGAGCATAATTCATATACTACCCCGCTCCTATGTATGTGGTCGATTGATGAGTATTGTTGAAATATTTCTCAGCTTCTTTTATTTGTCCATAACAAGTTATATGCTGTATACGTCACATTTTCTGATTTGCTTGGGTCTCCATGACGACCAACAAGCGACGTGATTCGTCACTTCCGGTCGCGGAGCTCACGCTGTATTATCAGCCTGTTTACTGGTTTCCCCGACTACCATCATGTGACTTGTGACGTCACTACCGGTCTGCACTTGCTTGCTTTGCGGCTCAGTAATGCAGCCAGGTGTACGCTATTGACTCATCCCTGGCTCTTGGATTCCGGCCAGACCGGGAGGCGGCGACTCTGTATACGGGTATTTATACTTCACACTCACACTGCCCGGACATCCCCTGACGAAGCCGCACCCCTTAGCGGCGACACGCGTTGGGAAGGGCTGTCCCGGGTTCCCGTACTCTCCGTACTAGCTCCCTTACCTTGGTAAACTGTGGCCTTGTGCCGGTGACACTACTCCCTCATCCTGAGGGCACTCCTATTAGGTCTCTTGGCTGATATTGGCAAAATCACGGCACGTCTTATTTGATAAGCATTAACCCTTCCTTGAATGGGTTTTGGTTAGTTAGTGCTACCCCTAGGCTGGCTTTTTTACTGGTGTCTATTTTAACCGGACCCTTGTACTACATTGCTAGGGCTCCTAGCTCAGGAACTGCCAGGGGCGACCACTGCACTTTCTAGCATATACTTGTTGTAATCTTTTGCACCCGTGATTAGTGTGCACTTCTTCTAAGATGTTGTTGAGCTCTTGCCTGGGCATAACTGTCCTCAACATCCATTCACATGAGACCACGCAGTGCATCTCACACAAATATGCTATTTGAATAGGTAATGTCACTTCATACACGGTGTTTGGCACCGCTTGCAGGTTTAGGGAGGTTGTGTTTATTTTTGTCTACATTATGTAGTGAATGTGTATTATTTATATGCTACCCCTTAGTGCAATTGTTCATATGTGATCTCTAAAAGGGCATACACAATAATCTGTTATTTGTTGTATAAAATTTATATTGAACTATCTATTAAGTATACAGATTTGTTGACCTATACCGGTATTTACTACCTCTGATTTTGTCAAGATTTATATTGCCCTTGAGAACCATACTCTATGTAATCTCTGGTTATCTCGTACCAAGTTATTATGAATTTTGCACATTACAAGCTTTATCACCTGACATTCATGTGCACATCAGGTTCGATTTATCGAGCACGGGAACCCGTGATTGTGGTTTTAATGTGTTTTTAATTGTGTCTGGAAATGTGTGAATAAAATTATATTTGTATATTTTTCACTATACACTTGTGTGCTCCCATTTCTATGCCACGTCTTTTTCTTATATTCACATGACGTTTACCGTGGCATGGTGAGCACCTGTATTTGTATTATTCATATATTGTGGTGCTCCTCCTAACCTTCCTGTGTCAATCTGCTTCATAGGACCAAGGGTTCCCCTGTTGTGGTCCATTCCGGAGTGAGCACACCCCAATTTCGATTGGTTTGACTAATTGTTTGTTATCTGCATAGCCTCTTACTGGTTTGGCGTCCATGGATTGGGATGCCAGGGAGGCTGTTTGGCATAATTCCACTGCTGACATTTTCAATGCTTCTGCTACTGCCACTATTGAGACAGGGTTTTCAGGTGTGTCCAGAGACCTTACTGCGGCCCAAAAGAAGGGGATCCGTGTGTGGTGGAACATCAGAACTCTGGAGGAGTATCTAAAAGCCTCAATTGTGCCACGTGGTTTGAGGGTTCAAATTTTTCCCGCTTGGGAACCCTCGGCACAGTTCCAGGCCTCCTGGGAACAAGGCCTCCTACATTGCTCCAGAATTCTGATAAATTTACTTTTAGACCATGACCGCAGTGTTTTGGCTGAGACTAAAGCAAGGATTAAAACGTTAGAACAAAAACTTGAGGATTTCGATCAGGAAATTGTTGTCACCCCGTTTTTGGAAAAATTAAAAAATACGTTGGATGAATATGAAAAGAACGTAATTGAAGGGAAAAGACAAAAATTTTTACGTGACAAAACAGATTTTGATAACAAAAAGGCATTCAGGTGGAGTCATAAGGGTAACCCCCGTCATCCCAAGCCACAACCACCTCCTAAGCATCCCACTCCCACGGAGCCCCCCACTGATCCGTCAGATGACAGCAGTAATTTTTTAGATTCAGGCAGCGATCAAGATCTAGAACCCGGAGGGGGGGGAGGCGGGGTAGGAGGTGGTCCACGACCACGGCCAAGGGGAGGGAGGGGGAGAGGGAAGGGCAGAGGGAAGAAATACCCTCGCTACTAACTATCCCCAGCCTGACTACTTTGGAGCAAGTACCGGTCTCTACACAGAATAAATTGCAGGTAATCAATTTATCAAATCACACTCTTACCCCTGTGGAAATTTCGGTACTTGAGAGAGGTCTTACCTTTTGCCCCATGAATTCACTTAACAAGTTCACTCTCATTAAGGATATGTATTTGTTTTGTCGGAAACTCATCTTTTCTGTTATATGCCACCAACCAGAGACCTTGGACATCCTGCCAGCAAGGGAACAGGATGCCATTCGGGATCTATTGGAACTTGCGGAAGACAACACACCAAATACAGGTAGGACGAGATTTCCACATAGGAATAAGTCTTCCAGGGCCCCGCCACTGTCTACCTTGCCTGCCGTAAAGTTGTTCTTTGAGGCCATCAAAGACGATATTAATAAAATGCCAACTAATACGGTAAAACATAAGAACTTAACGGGCAAGGAGATTACGGCTATTCGACAATTAAAGTCTAATTCCGACTTTACCATCAAGGAAGCCGACAAAGGGGCAATGTGGTTGTTTGGCCAATTACCATGTACTTGGAAGAAGCCCATAGACAGCTAGCAAATAATAAATACTATGTGAAGCTCCCGTCTGACCCTACTCCTTTCTTTCAGAAGAAATTTTTTACATTGCTGGAGGCCGCAGGGAGATATGGTACCATTACCGCAAGGGAGAAGGAATTCTTGTGGGTTGAGACACCTGTAATACCCACACTATACTTCTTACCGAAGATTCATAAAAACATGGCAACACCCCCTGGCAGACCTATCGTCTCAAGTATCGGCAGCTTATGCGAGAAGGCATGTGAATATGTGGATTTTTACCTGCAACCATTGGTTCAAGCTTTACCATCATATACCCGTGATAGTACACATCTCATTCAACATTTACAGAACATCACGGTACGAGCAAATTGTTTAATGGTAACATGTGATGTTGAGTCACTTTATACGAACATATCACATCCTGACGGTATGAGAGCGGTACTTCACTTTTTGGATAGGCAGCCAGGATCCGACAGGATGCATGATTCTTTCTTGGTGGATCTGTTAGATTTTGTATTAACGCATAATTTCTTTGTCTTTGACCGTAACTTCTATCGACAAATATCTGGCGTGGCCATGGGTGCCAAATGCGCACCCTCTTTCGCCAACCTCTTTTTGGGGTGGTGGGAATCCACTGTGGTCTATGTATCTGATGATTATAAGAACAGAATCAGCAGTTGGCACAGATACATAGACGATGTTCTGTTTCTTTGGCATGGCACGGAAGCAGAATGCGTTGATTTTTTGACCACTCTCAATTGCAACGAATTTAACATTTTTTTGACATACACCATCTCCTCCGAAAAAGCAATTTTTTTAGATCTTGAAATCACTATGAAGAATGAGAAATTTGTAACTAATCTTTACCGTAAGCCTACAGCAACTAACGGTCTACTTGCCTTTTCTAGCTTTCATCCGTACCATCTAAGGAAGGCTATACCTACTGGACAATTCCTGCGCATTCGGCGCAACTGTACCACAAATGAGGACTTCCGACATCAAGCAAAGGCTCTAACAGAAAGATTTTTTCCAATCGTGGTTACCCGAGGAAAGTCATCTCTGAAGCCTTTCAAAAGGCACGAAAACAGAACCAGGAGTCTCTCCTGGCAACCAGGGATCGTTCAGCTGACAAGAGGATCAGGATAATCACCCAATACCACAACCAATGGGCAGAGGTGGGTACTATCATCCAAAAACACTGGGGTTTGCTCATATGTGACCCTAGGATTAGACCTCTTATTGAAGATAGACCCCTACTTACAGCCAGAAGAGCTCCAAGTCTGAGGGACCGTCTAACTGCTAGTCATTTTACTAGGCCCACCATGTCCACCACGGGGGCACTAAACTTCATGGTTCTTTTCCTTGTGGTTCCTGCAATATTTGCCAATATATGATACCCACATACAATCACTTTAACAATCCACATGATTCAAGGGAGCATACTCTTAGGCAATATATAAATTGCAGAACTCGCAATGTAATTTATGCCTTAACGTGCTCCTGTAACAAGGTGTATGTGGGTGAAACCACTCAAGAGCTAAGGAAAAGGGCACAGAAGCACATCTCCACCATCAATCTCGCCACAGAACATCAGGCAGGTGGTCTTACCCTGACTCCGGTGGCAGCACATTTTTTGGCATGCCACAATAGTAACCCACGAGGCTTACGAATCACGGGAATTGACCACGTCAAACTTGGGATTCGTGGTGGAAATGTTAAGAAAATGCTACTCCGTTTGGAAACAAAATGGATTTATATGTTGAATTGCATGTCCCCAATAGGTCTCAATGAAGAATTTACGTTCTCTGGCTTTCTTGGATGAGGAGTTCTTATCTGATCGACTGATTATGAAGGCTGGATTGGCATCCCTTCCAACGACATCTATGGACACCTTCTTGAGACACATGACTGCGTTCAATTTGAATACATTCGGATTAAGACGTGGACTAATGGACCTGTGGGATGACTCCTTTTGGACTTTTTCAGATCCTTTGGGACCTCCCTGGACCTTGGACTCTTGTAGATCCTTTGGATCCCCGTGTGTTTTTGGGTGGTGTGTTTGTCCCCTGGGGGGATCCTGGTTTTACTACCATACTTTCAAAACACACCTTCTTGTTATGTGATATACCATCCCTGGCTAGTCACCAGCCATAAGATACTGTGTCCTGGTTTGGTTGATTTGTCTTGGGCTGCACAGGATTACTCTGACCCCTGTAAAAACATGTCTCATATAAAACTCTAACAAACTGGCCATATAATAGGATAGTATATCGCACTCAGAGTTTGTCAACAATAGATGAGTGAGCTATATATGATCTGTACTGCCAAATTCAGATACCTTTTTGATAAATTACATACGGTATGCACTGGGTGGTCTCTTTGCGTTCACACATGACACTATTGGGCTATATATACTACCATTTTTGGTGGAATAAAAATATTTGGTTCTTATATCTTGTTGCTAAGTGTCTTTATGATATAGATATTATCGGCACAGGCTGTACCCATATCGACATAAGTACTTGTAAAACATCAGTGTTTGATTATTGAGCATAATTCATATACTACCCCGCTCCTATGTATGTGGTCGATTGATGAGTATTGTTGAAATATTTCTCAGCTTCTTTTATTTGTCCATAACAAGTTATATGCTGTATACGTCACATTTTCTGATTTGCTTGGGTCTCCATGACGACCAACAAGCGACGTGATTCGTCACTTCCGGTCGCGGAGCTCACGCTGTATTATCAGCCTGTTTACTGGTTTCCCCGACTACCATCATGTGACTTGTGACGTCACTACCGGTCTGCACTTGCTTGCTTTGCGGCTCAGTAATGCAGCCAGGTGTACGCTATTGACTCATCCCTGGCTCTCTGGATTCCGGCCAGACCGGGAGGCGGCGACTCTGTATACGGGTATTTATACTTCACACTCACACTGCCCGGACATCCCCTGACGAAGCCGCACCCCTTAGCGGCGACACGCGTTGGGAAGGGCTGTCCCGGGTTCCCGTACTCTCCGTACTAGCTCCCTTACCTTGGTAAACTGTGGCCTTGTGCCGGTGACACTACTCCCTCATCCTGAGGGCACTCCTATTAGGTCTCTTGGCTGATATTGGCAAAATCACGGCACGTCTTATTTGATAAGCATTAACCCTTCCTTGAATGGGTTTTGGTTAGTTAGTGCTACCCCTAGGCTGGCTTTTTTACTGGTGTCTATTTTAACCGGACCCTTGTACTACATTGCTAGGGCTCCTAGCTCAGGAACTGCCAGGGGCGACCACTGCACTTTCTAGCATATACTTGTTGTAATCTTTTGCACCCGTGATTAGTGTGCACTTCTTCTAAGACGTTGTTGAGCTCTTGCCTGGGCATAACTGTCCTCAACATCCATTCACATGAGACCACGCAGTGCATCTCACACAAATATGCTATTTGAATAGGTAATGTCACTTCATACACGGTGTTTGGCACCGCTTGCAGGTTTAGGGAGGTTGTGTTTATTTTTGTCTACATTATGTAGTGAATGTGTATTATTTATATGCTACCCCTTAGTGCAATTGTTCATATGTGATCTCTAAAAGGGCATACACAATAATCTGTTATTTGTTGTATAAAATTTATATTGAACTATCTATTAAGTATACAGATTTGTTGACCTATACCGGTATTTACTACCTCTGATTTTGTCAAGATTTATATTGCCCTTGAGAACCATACTCTATGTAATCTCTGGTTATCTCGTACCAAGTTATTATGAATTTTGCACATTACAAGCTTTATCACCTGACATTCATGTGCACATCAGGTTCGATTTATCGAGCACGGGAACCCGTGATTGTGGTTTTAATGTGTTTTTAATTGTGTCTGGAAATGTGTGAATAAAATTATATTTGTATATTTTTCACTATACACTTGTGTGCTCCCATTTCTATGCCACGTCTTTTTCTTATATTCACATGGATCCCAACAGAGTCCTGCTGCTTGGCTCCTCGGAGGCGCTGTCTGCCGCGAAGCGCCTCAGGGCCGGCAGGCAGCCAGCGCACGCCGCTGGATTCTTCTTCTGTCCCGGCCCGGATTGAAGCCGGTCAACGGGTACTGACGGAAGACTTAGGCAGACGGCAAAAGCGCAGCACAGCTCCAACAGGTGAGACAGAAGGGCGCAGCCGCAGGGACAGTAAGCCCACCACCCACGCCGCACGTCCTCCTGACCTGATGACTGCTCTCGGGGTCACGGGTCCGGACTCCGGTCAGGCAGGAATGCGACCTGCACAAGATGGCGCCCTAGGCGATCGCCTAGGGTCGCCTAGCTGTCGTCCCGGCCCTGCTCAGCGCATAGCATTAATGGCATGTAATGCTATGCGCCGCCTGCTCTATGCATCACTATGGTAACGTGAAGCTTACCACAGCCGCCGGCTCCACACAGACCTCCCGGATATGTGCTATCGAAGAGTTTGCGGCATTTTCCTGTGCGTTCTTGAGGAACCGGCAGCTGCGGTAAGCATCATGTTGCCATAGTGATGGACAGAGCAGGCGGCGCATTGCGTTACATGCCGGTAACACTATGCGCTAAGCCTGCCAGGCACTAAGTTTTTAACGGACGTCTCAGCCTGGGTGCAAAACGCTAATCTGACCATAGCCTAATGGTGATATTCACTGCTCACCTTGTTGGGTTGTGTTACCCACACCCGGTATATACGCCTGTACAGCTGCTGCTGGACTCACACTTTCACGTATGCAATTTCAATTTGCAGATAAGGTGTTTAAGTGTGTTGCACCTGGTCAGTGCTAAGTCATGTGGCACGGCTTTCTAAAGGGTTGATATTGACTTTTGGGAATGCTACTGCCAATAGTTACCGTATATACTCGTGTATAAGCCGAGTTTTTCAGCACAAAAAAATGTGCTGAAAGTCCCCCCCTCGGCTTATACACGAGTCATATAGCGGTATACAGCGCCCCCCCCATCAGTGGTATACAGGGCATACAGGGCCCCCCCTTGCTGCCGCACACCTGTAAGGTAATAGATCATTATACTTATCCCTGTCTCTGTCGCAGCCTCCGCCGCTCTGACACCGCGCTCCTCCGGGTCTTCATGCTTCTTGCTGCTTCCTCCTCCGGCGGGCGCAGGCAATGAAGACCTGGAGGGGCGCGGTGTCAGAGCGGTGGCGGCGGCGACAGTGACAGGGATAAATATAATGATCTATTACTTTACAGGTGTGCGGCAGCAAGGGAGGGCCCTGTATGCCCTGTGTACCACTGATGGGGGGGGGCGGCTGTATACCGCTGGGGCTGCTGTGTACCACTGGGGCTGCTGTGTACAACTGGGGCTGCTGTATATACCACTGGGGTTGCTGTATATACTGCTGGGGCTGCTGTATACCACTGGGGCTGCTGTATATACCACTGGGGCTGCTGTATATACTGCTGGGGCTGCTGTATACCACTGGGGCTGCTGTATACCACTGGGGCTGCTGTTTACCACTGGGGCTGCTGTATATACCACTGGGGCTGCTGTATATATTGCTGGGGCTGCTGTATACCACTGGGGCTGCTGTATACCACTGGGGCTGCTGTATATACCACTGGGGCTACTGTATATACTGCTGGGGTTGCTGTATACCACTGGGGCTGCTGTATACCACTGGGGCCTGTATACCACTTGGGCTGCTGTATATACTGCTGGGGCCTGTATACCACTGGGGCTGCTGTATATACTGCTGGGGCCTGTATATGCCACTGGGGAGGCTGCTGTATACTACCACTGGGGAGGCCTGTATACCACTGGGGGGGCCTGTATACCACACTGCTGGGGGCTATATACCTGTGCTGGGGTCCACCCTCGGCTTATACACGAGTCAATAGGTTTTCCCAGGTTTTGGGGGCAAAAGTAGGGGGGGTCGGCTTATACACGGGTCGGCTTCTACACGAGTATATACGGTAGTACTGGCATTTGAGTCCTTTTCCTTTCCAAAGAGGAAATTTTTATACTTAATTTGCCAGAGGAGCATTGCATTGTGTAATAGTCTCTTTACACTGGCCTGTCCGCCACATTACTCTCCATAAAGAGAAATATTACTCTTTAGATCCCAGAAAAAGAATCCACCACAATCTCTAAAAATTATTATGTGGCAAGGATTTTGTTTGTGTTAACACGTGTAGGTAAATGGTGAAATTGAGGATGGAAAAGCGACAGAAGGAAGACATTTTGACTTGTCCAAGGTCTTAGTCAGTAAGTCGCTATAAAACATAAAAGAAAAATATAAGCGGTGTGCATGGGACGCAAAAAACAAACTCTCACACAGCTCCGTATCCCAAAAATGTAAAACATCACGGCTCTCGGAAAGTTGTGACAAAAGCAAAGATTATTCTTTTTTTCAACAGTTAAATAAAACCAAAAATATAAATGTTTGATATCTGTGTAAATGTAATGACCTGAAAAACCATACTGCCAAGTCAGTTTCATGATGAAATGAACTCTGGAAATAAAATAAAATACTTGCAGAATTCGACTTTTCTGTTGCTATTTTGTCACACTTGGAATTTGTTTTCTGCTTAACATTATATGATGTGATAACTTTTATTGATGTGTTATAATATTTTGGTTCGAACATATGCAGAAGACTAATGGCTGTGTGACAGAATGTTCACTTACTGCACCATTTGGGAAGCAAGTCAGAGTTCTTATCATGAATTATGGTGTAGGGTCACTGCACATATTTCTTTTATTCTTTACTTAACGAACACTTTTTAATTGTTAGGGCTCGGACACATGCTGCTACCTACATCCGAGTTTGACGGACGAGACTCGGAACAGGCTGGAGCAGTGACCCTGAATGGCCTCTCTCTCTCTCTCTGGACAGGGAATGACAGCTGCTTGTGTTTCTGTGCAGCATCGCATTCCCCGTCCAAGAGAGAGAGAGGCCATTCAGGGTCACTGCTTCCGCCTGTTCCGAGTCTCGTCCGTCAAACTCGGATGTGTGTGTCCGAGCCCTAACTTTTATTTTCAATAATGTTAATGTCTTCAAATCTCTTGAGATCGAATCTTTTGCTAGGAGCACAAATTTATGTATGAAGTAGAGGATATTACCAGGTGTACCGTATGTGCCTGTAATTCCAGATACTTTGGAGGCTGAGCTGGCGGATCACATGAGTCCAGGATATCTTTGGTGCCCAGTTCTATGTTGATCCTGTAGAGATATAGGGATATACAAGTCACTAGTGTGACCACACTTATAATATTTTGTACAGTTCTGGTCTCCGGTGTATAAGAAAGACATAGCTGAACTAGAGCCGGTCAAGCGAAGAGCGATCAAGGTTATTAGAGGACTGAGGGGTCTGCAATACCAAGACAGGTTATAAAACTTTCGTAAAGGTGACCTCATAAGTTGATTATCTAGGTCAGAATAAACAGATACCGAAAAATTTTTTTGATTTCAATGATGAAAAAAAACTGAAATTTGTAAAAAAAAAAAAAAAGTAAAAAAAAAAAATTGCTTTATTCGTCATTTTCCGAGTCCCATAAATGTTAATTTTTCAAGATACAGGGCTATGTAAGGCTTACTTTTTGCGCCCTGAGCTGCCATTTTTACTGTTAACATTTTGAGTCAGATACAATATTTTTATCTCCTTTTATTGCATTTTATTGTAACAATGGGGTGGCCAAAAAATTTAATTCTGGTGTTTTTATTTTTTTCCTGTTGCGCCATTTACCAATTATATTAATTTACTTCATATATTGATAGCTTAGATTCTTACGAACGCAGCGATACCAAATATTTGTAATTTTTAAATTTTTTACTGTTTTAATGCTATTTTCAGTGCAGCTCCTTTGGGGGCCCCCAAAAGGATGGGGCCCTGGGCAACTGCCCAGTCTGCCCCTCCTTAATGTCAGCTCTGGAGTCAGGAGAGAATTTTTTTTCCCCAATGTGAAGCTAATTGTTGCCAAATGTTTTTTTTGCCTTCCTCTGGATCAACATGTTAGCCTGTGGGTTGAACTAGATGAACTTAAAGTCTACCTTCAACCTTAAAAACTATGTTACTATATAAAATTAGATATCTGTACTGAAATGTAATAACAGGGGTTCAAATGATCCAAATACCACCAGCTTGCTTTATTTTATAACTAAACTAACTAATCAGTCACAATACAATTATAATCAATAGATGCATTTGCAAGCTGGAAATACACTGTTTACAAGTAAAAATTAAAATGGAATGGATAGAATGAGGAAAAAAGCAGAAATGACACCTATTGGCTAGAGCAGGGGTCTCAAACTCCAGGCCTCGAGAGCCGCACACAGTCCAGGTTTTCAGGATTTCCTTAGAATTTGACAGTTGGTCATTTGATTACCAACTGTCAAATCCTATGGAAATCCTGAAAACCTGCACTGTGTGCGGCCCTCGAGGCCTGGAGTTTGAGACCCCTGGGCTAGAGGAATAAACCCAAGAACTCCCTCAACCAAGTTCTTATGGAACCTATACATGGGACTGAGTCCTTTTTGCCCATTTTGTATTTTAACTCTTGGAGCTCTTTCCCATTATTAAGAAAGGCCATGTCACAAGGTCGGAGATGTCAGAGATATATAGAAGTACATCATTCAACACAACTAGCCCATCTTGCACTGTAAGGAATATCATCTGCTAACCTATTGTGCTAAACTGCTCTATGTACAGTATCTAATCCACCCCACATAACTGTAGAATTAACTGGCACAGTGGCCACAATGGAAACCAGGAAGAATGAGAGAATGGTTTGTGTGTTAAGGTTGAAAAACTTTAGTTACTCTCTAAGAATAAATAATTTATGGAGATATAAAGTCCAGTCAGTTCATCCAAACAGTTCTGCCTTGTTACTTTACTATGTACTGGACATATCTAAGGTATAATTAAAAACATTTTATTGATTATGTATTTTGTTTACAGATAAGCAATCTTTTCAAAGTTCTGTTTCAGTTTGATGAACAAGCATATGATTGTCATAAAAATCGACAAATAGTACACCGAGCTTTCGAAACCCATTCAAATCAAAAGAAGGAAAAATCAAGGTCCTAGAAAACCTTGTTAAAGGGACCTAAAGCTGCCAAGCCCAGCTCAAACTGGTTTACAGTAGAGCTCCACTCTTTTGGCAGAGATGTTATCTTCCTACAAAATTACTGAGCAAGCTTCAATGCCGTGGTCACCATGCTCCCTGGCCTGATATGAACCTCAGCCATCCTGACTTCCCTGAGGTTGTCTCAGGTTACGCAGCAGGTAGTTCCTTTATACCACCTGATTGTCAGTGTCTAAGTGATAAGGCACTATTGCGCCTCTTGTTCCCCTTCCTCCTTTTTCTTTCATACGCAGCAGGTATGACACAGTAGGGAATATCGCTATGTAAACTGAGATAAACTCAGTGGCGTCAGTGCTCCTAAAATTAGCTGTTTCAATATCTCTGGAGATGTAGTGGATATATCTAGCAGGTATTGTGAGTCAGCATGTGTGAAGAGTGGTGACATCATGTAGTGCAGCACAGTTACAACATCTGGGATAGTCTCTGGGTGACCCCTCAAGTCTGAACTGCAGTCATGTTTGTGATGGCACTGCTTGTCAAACTCTCACACGTGCCTGCTCTCAAAGATTATGGGGGATACATTTTGTGACTGTGACCCCACTATATTGTTATAAGGCAGCAGAACATTATTTGATGCTTCTTTTGAAGCAGATTTTAAGAATCTGCATCAAACTCTGATGTCTATCCTGAAACCAGCAAAGTCTATGAGAGTTCAGAATGCTGTGTCAACGTGTTTTTTTTTCCGTGCAGATATTGGGCAAAAAAAAGTAGTCTGATCCACATGGGCAAGGAAAAAAGTACCTCTGACCTCTCATAGACTTTGCTGGCCTCAGGATAGACATGAAGACTTTGATACAGATTCTCACAATCTGCATAAAAAAAGCATCAAACAATGCACCATAGGTACATGGCTTAAGAGGGTAGAGGAGAATTGCAGTTCTGGTAAAAGAGCTCAAGGATTTCTCTTGCCCCCTGGCTACTTCCAAAGAGATTTCTAGGGCAGGGGTGGCCAACTACAGTCCTCAAGGTCTGGAAACAGTGCAAGTTTTCATGATTTCCTTAGCATTGCACAGGTGCTAATTGCATCATCTGCAGAGTGATGATTGCACCTTGTGTAATGCTAAGAAAATCCTGAAAACATGCACTTTTGCTGCCCTTAAGGACTGCACTTTGCCATCCATGTTCTACAGGAGTATGTGTAGTGTCTTGCATTTCCATGCCTCACATCATCAGGTCCCTGAGGAAGGAGCTCGGATAGAGGCTCTGAAACGCGTAGGATAGAATAAAAGAAAAATCTGCCCAGTTAACTCTTTGTTTCCTGGTGATTCTTGGTGGCAGCGCGGGCATTCCGGCATTTTGTCCCATTACAGCATTCCTGTTTCCACGGTTATTGTGAAGGTGCGGCCCTGCAGCAGCCATTCTACAAGCCATCTTTGAGGCGATTATACCGGTTGTGGGTGACACAACCGAACCAGGTGAGCAGTTCCTGATATATACCGCTATAACCCTTTGTAAAAAGGATAAGACCCTATGCGCATTTATCTCACGTTTACAGGTTGATTGTAAGGTTCCTGGAATTCAAAGCTGATGCCACATCTGGCATTGTTTCCAAAATTCACACTCAACAGGTGTCAAAAACATCTGCTAACTTTAGGAAGCTTAAAAAATAATAATTTAAAGCAAAAATAAATTCTGCAGGTTAAAGGAAAACAGCAGGCCCGATGGCTGGGAACACTCCTAACCATAAGGTTAGGTGTTGTTCCCACCCAGCGGGTTTTCCAGGGAGAGTTTTCACCCCAACCATTTTAAATGTCAAAATACTTTCCCAAACAAAGCTGCGTTTACCAATTTATTTGATAAACTGCTTGGGTTTCGGATCGTGAGCAGAGTCTGCAATGATCATGCCATATTTGAAATTGGTGAACATGTTTGGGAAAAGTTCGCTTCTCTCTAATTGTGTTTCCATCAAATTGATGAAAAGATTATGTCATCAAACTTATTCTAGTAAGTTGTTATAGTGCAATACATATCAGGACATTCATTAATAGCTCTACAATTACTTTGCCACCTGATATAAGAGCATAACTCAAATGTCAAATCAGCATCATATAATAAGCCTGTTAATTTTAAATTCACTCTACAAGAACTAAATAACATTTCTATTAAAAAAAAGGTTTTGATAGCCAGAAATAAAGCATTTTAAAATAGCTAAAAGGACCCTCTCTCAGAAGAAGCACCTGAGCAACACCACTTAGTACATTGCTAAACATCCTAGTCAAAGTCATTTAGGCATAGCCTATTTATTCCACCAGACTGAAAAGCATTATAAAGAATGGCTGGTGACTACTCATGCAGCAATTATCTATTCCTCATTTCCTAAAGTTGTCTTGACCATCATTGTAAAAAAGCACCTGAACTTTGTGATACCCCCACGTCATTGTTAGATTGAAAGCTCTAAAGAGCAGAGCCATCATTATTTTATTGTATTTTTTGATAATTGTTACTTATGACTGTATACAAACCTCAGAATTGTAAAGCGCTGCTGAAAATGTTGGCGCTATATAAATAAGTTGACCACGTAGATAAAGTGGACTGCTTTGGGCTGCCACCCCTAGCTGTCTGGCTTTACCCTGGCTGGTGATCAAAAGACAGGTAAACCCAATATTTTGTTTTTAATTATTTAAATAAATAATAATAAAAAAATGCCTGAGCTGCCACCGTATTTTGGCATGGAATTCTCAACATGGTAAGGCCTAAGCGTTCTGGGCCCCCCAACTCTGAAAAATGCAGCCCGCAGCTGCCCCTGAACATGGCACATTCATTGTAGCGCCATTTCCAGGTGCTTTACCTGGCTCTTCCAGCAGCCCTGGTGGGGGTAGCATGCTGGGTAATAATGGGTTTAGTCCCAGCTTTGTATTCGCAGCTGGTACTAACCTTGAAATTCATGGCATCATGCCACATTAGGCATGGCCACCATTAATTTCTAGTAAAAGCAAAAAAAAACACAATACAGAGAAAAAAAAGAATATTGAAAATAAAACACAAAACACATTTAGGGACTATTAAAAAAAAATAATAAATCCTCGCTCCGACATAAGCCACGTCTTCTGTCTTCAGCTCTGGTACATCTTTGCCATTAGACAAATATATTTGCTGACAGAGAAGAGCAGGCAAAGAATGACACCGGAGCACAGCCGTAGGTGAGAGCAGCAATAATGTTACATCTGGTCTCCGGCCGCCGACTGCTGTGTGAAAGGTTATCCCAGTTCACGTTCATCCATGAACTGGGATAACCCCAGTACCACACATTGCCACCTTCAGAGCATGTGCAGTTCGCATGATGAAGCAGGCAATGTACACCTAACTAGACCGCACTATGTGCAGGACCAGAAATGACATCCAGACCATTCTCTTTTAATGCACCAGACCGGAAATGATCTCCAGCACATCTTACCTGGAAGAAGTAGGCAGGAATTTCAAATCGGGAGCGCACTGTAGTATGAATTCTCATGCCCAGCAGGGCATGCTAACAGCAACGAGGAGAGGAAATGAAGACATGGAGATCACCTATTCAGTCTACAGACCGTAGACTGGTTACTGCATTTACATACAAAAATGTAAGCATCAATCTCATCAATAGAGATGAGCGATGTTCGATTCGAATAGTTCGCCAATCTCAAATTCGAGTTGATTTTGGCGCTATTCGAGTCATTCGCCGAATTCGAACAATTTGGTTCAAATTCGGCGAATTTCGAACATGTTCGATTTTGGTTCGAATATGTGGCAGATGCGGTCAGAAAATCGCATCTGCCGCATTTTCAGCCAAAATAAACATCTAATAAGTGTTAAAAATAAAAAAATAATCAATGCTCACCTGTCCGCGGTCCACCGGCAAGGTCCTGCGGCTTCTAGGACCTGTGGTGACGTCATGTTCTCGCGCGAACTCCGGTCACATGACCGGAGTTCCGCGAGAACATGACGTCACCACAGGTCCTGGAAGCACAGGACCTTGCCAGAAAGCTTAAAATAGATATTTTTATGTTTCGGACCCTTTCTTTAAGTAAAAGTTACTTAAAGAAAGGGTCCGAAACATAAAAATATCTATTTTAAGCTTTCCGGCAAGGTCCTATTGCTAATAGGACCTGTGCTGACGTCACCTTCTCGCGGGAACTCCGGTCATGTAACCGGAGTTCCCGTGAGAACGTGACGTCACCACAGGTCCTGTAAGACACAGGACCATACCGGAGGCTTCGGTGGACCGCGGACAGGTGAGCATACATTATTTTTTTATTTTTTACACTTTATTTGACTTTATTTCACTTCCACAATGTATGTATATACATTGTCGTAGTGAAACAGCCCCACAATCCTGGTTTTTTTCGTGTTCCGGGATGTTCGACGGTGTTCGTCGAGCATTCGACAACATTCGTCGAACACCCCGTCGATTCGGCGAATCGAATCGAACACGAACAGCAGGGTGGTGGCTCATCTCTACTCATCAATCTCACAGCCTTTATAGGACAGTTTTAGGTGAGATAGGAATAGTTAGGTATGTGTTAAGAAGGTGCAGGGACAGGTAGTGATAAGTTAGGAGTTACAAATGACCTAACAGATTCCCTTTAAAAATTAATAATTATTTTATCATTTAGTTTAACTTAAATGGAATCTGTCATTAGAATCAAGCCTACTATATGGGCAGATAGATCATAGGAGGCTAAAGAAGAAGATACCTTGTTATCTACTAGCCAATGTATTATTCAAGAGAAATCCACATTTTTCTTATATGTAAATGAGTAGAGATGAGCGAACAGAACAGTGCCCACATTTGAATTTGTTCGCCAAATGCGGGGTGTTCGCCGACTTGATTGCCAAATGTTTGCCGCTTGTTCACCGAACAAGTTTGAAATCAATGGCAGGCAACTTTGAAGACATAGAAAACACCTTCACAGGTGTCCAAAAGCTGCCAAATACAGACAGACACATACAGATCATCTTACCATGTCTCCGCTGCTTGTTTGCGCTGGTAAATCTTCTGAATCTCTCTCAACTCTACTTCCACACTGTGGTGAGTGACGTGCATGGTCTGCTGATGTGATCACCATAGCAGTCACTTCACATAACGAGATCGTGTCAGCTGATCTAGTCACCTGACTTGATTACTATGATGACCAGATCAGCTGCACACAATAATCACCGCCTGCTCTGCTCCACGTGCGCAATGACTCGCTGAGGTCACCTGAGGTCACCATTCAGATAACCATGGTGGGCGGTAAATCATAGTGTGTACCATGGTTTCCTGAATGGTGACCTCAGATAACCTCAGCGAGTCACCGCCTATAGACGGAGCTCATTCATATTCTACACAATAGCCTCCAGTGAAGAAGATGTCGCAGAGGATTATTGGGGGGTATGGGGGTGGGAAAGGGGAAATAAAGATGGAGTCACTACGTGTCTCTGTGTTTATATTTTGAATAAAATGATTTTTCTCTGTGTTCGTCTTTTTTAACCATTTATTTGAGATTCGTAATGGCCGGTTCTAACTTCACAAATGCTTCTGTTCTACGTTAAGCTACACACACATCTGAACAATTACCAAACATTCACCAAATTTCCTAACTTTTTAGCAACACATTTGAATTCAAGGTGACAATTTGAATCGGCCAGGTTCTTGCCGAATTTGAAATTGGTAAACTTGTTTGAGCAAAATTTGCTCATTACTATAAATGAGCTGTTCTAGGCTATTTGTCAGACACTGTCTGTATGGGAATTTGCCTTCAGACATTTTGTTAAAAGGAACCAACCAGCAGGTTTTAGACCTATAAAGTGAAGCCAGTGCCTTAAAGGAACTGGGATACTGAGTGCAATTAAACCTTTACTTTAGATTGCAGAGAAAATTGTGTGCATCACAGTGTCACTATGAGGAACTGGATTTTTTTTATTACTCCCCTGTGGGTTCCAAACCAAACTTTCACCCATACCTCTCTCCCTCCTTTCTCACTCCCTTCCTTTCAGTATATACTAGACAGTGGCACATGATGTTTGACATCGTGCATGGTGATAGCGCAATATCTATGAGCTCATTAAACTCTCCCTCTTGCTTTTGTGTCTGGCTTCTCACTGCTTTCCCTTGCCTGGTCACAGCAGCGCAGGAGAAGACCTCGACCCCTCGAGTCACAAGCAGGAGAGAAGACCAAGACAGATCGCTGCTATTATGATCACAGTCACAGATGATTATAAAGGTAACATTTTGTTGAGCTTCCCATGACTTACATGTCCATATAGACCAGTGGTTATTTCATTTCATTTCAAAAATTCTTTTTATTGTTTTACAAAATATTAAGATGATAATCAGATAATTACAGAATAGAAAAATTCAGCTTGTGACAATCAATGAAAAATGATTAATTAATTCCAAACATATGTTTAACTACGGTTATTGTCAAACTAATTAGAGAAAGTTAAGCACAAGAAGAAGGTGAAAACATATATGAAAGAGGAAAGGAGGATAAGAAGAAGAATAGAAGAGGGAATAATAGGTTAGAGGGGAAGAGAGAGGTGGGAAGGGCGGGTCAGAGGGTGGAGCCTAGAGGATCTTTATTGATTAAATGAGGTGAGGGGTTGAGATTGAGGTACTATGAGCGTCTTTTTGAAGAGTACCCAAGCTCGCCAGTGGTTACTAACAGACGCTTGTGTATGGTTCACCGAGGCAGCCAGTTTCGCTACTAGATACAGTTGGTCAATTTTATCAATCAACGATTGAAGAGTCGGGATTTGAGGGGATCTCCATACCGTTGGTATAAGAAGTTTCGCTGCAGCTAGAATTGTACAGATTAACTCAGAGAACTCACCATGGGAAGTGTCTAGGGGTTGATTCAACAGGACAACTTCAGGGGATAACTTGATATTTTGTTTAGTCACATCTCTGATCAGGTGAGTCGTCAGATTCCAGTAGGGGATCAGGGATGGACAATGCCACCAAAGGTGGATGTAGTTCCCGTTCACATCACCACAGCGCCAGCAGTTCTGGGGGGAATTGTTTCTTCCATTTGTGTGTTTTCTGTGGATCAGTATACCAGCGAGAGAGAATTTTGTAGGAGTTCTCTTGTACTTTGATGCATTTAGTCGGGCCATGTGAGTGGGTGTAGATATGTGAAATCTGTTGAGGTGTAAATTTATAACCTAAATCTTTTTCCCAGCAATGTATATAGGCTCTTTTCGTAGGTACATCTCTATCTAAAATGCTTTGGTAAATGGTAGAGAGGATTTTAGTAGGTCTAATCTGTCTTGCACAGAGCATTTCGAATGCCGTGGGATTGCGGGTGAGCGCCGTATCGAATCGGATGTTGTGCAGGAGGGATTGTAGAGTCTTATATTGGAGGAAATTAATAGATTCGAGGGCTGGTATTTTGTGCAGATTAGATAATGGGAGAAGAGCTCCGTCTGCGTATAAATGATCCGCTGTTAGGCTGGCAAGTAGTCCGGTGCGGTGTTTGCTGGGGTTGTATAGTAATTTCGATCTCACTAGTATATCCAACAAGGTAAGGAGAGGAGTTGATGGGGGTATCAAGTAGGTATGTATATTGGTCCATACTCGTAGGAGTGTGCTTGTGAGAGGATTATGTTGGCTTTCAGATGATTTGTCACTGCAGTGCGTCAGTAGGAGTGGGCGGAGGAGCTGTGGGGATAATTTGTTTTCTATATCAATCCATAATTTATTGTGTGTGTTTCGTATGATATCAACAGAGCGTGATAGGACTGCTGCGTGGTAATAGATTCTAATATCTGGTGCGCCCATTCCTCCTTTTACTTTTGGGAGAGAAAGAGTACGGTAATTTAAACGGTGTCTCTTATGTTTCCAAATATAGGCGTAAAGAAGAGAATTGACCTTGCGTAAATAAACATTAGGGACATGTATCGGTAACATAGAGAAGAGGTAAGTAAATTTAGGCAGGATGAGGCTTTTGAGGATATTCTTACGACCCATCCAGGATAAAAAGGGGTCACGCCAAGTTTTCATAGTGGTAATTACTCTGTCTAATAAAGGAGGGTAGTTGAGAGAGAAAAGAGTTTTATAAGATCTACTAATTTTTATGCCTAGATAGGTGATGTGCGATTTAGGCCATGAGAACGAGTATGATGTTCTTAATCTGGATAAGAGTGGTAGAGGGATGTTCAGGTCTAAGGCCTCCGATTTCGATGTATTTATTTTAAAATTGGTAAGGGCGCTGTAGTTGTCAAATATTTTTAATAAGGGGGGGAAGCTTTTAGAAGGATTGGTCATGAATATGAGTAAATCGTCAGCGAAGGCAGCCGTTTTATGGTGCGTCTCTCCTAGTGTGATGCCTTGAATCCTCTTATCTAGTTGAATATCAATCAGCAAGGGTTCCATTGCTAGGATAAATAATAGAGGGGACAGTGGGCATCCCTGTCTCGTGCCATTGTGTATGGAGAAGGTATCTGTTAGGGAGCCATTAATGTTGATGCGAGCGGTTGGGCTAGTGTACATTTTTAAAATCGCCGCCACTAGTTGGGTCGGGATGCCGAATCCCAACAACGTCTCTTCCAAGTAAAGCCAGTCCACCCTGTCGAAGGCCTTTTCAGCGTCCGTTCCCAGGAGGACTAGTGGAATTTTCTGTCTGTTGGCATGGTGGATAAGGTGTAGTACCTTCAGTACGTTGTCCTTCCCCTCTCTTCCCCCACAAATCCAGTTTGGTTTAGTGAAATTTTATCCGGTAGGTAGGCAGCTACTCGACGAGCGATCATACTGGCGAAAATTTTTAAATCAACATTTAGTAAGGAGATCGGTCGGTAGCTGCTACACATTTCCCGGTCCTTCCCTTCTTTGTAGATTAGGGATATTTTTGCTTCTAAAGTTTGGGCCGGAAATCGGTCTCCTTGCAATATGGAATTATACATATTCAGCATGTGTGGTTGGAGAATCGAGGGGAACGATCTGTAGTATGCACAGGGTAGTCCATCTGGGCCCGGCGCCTTGTTGGGGGGGCACTTCGACAGGGCGGACCGGAGCTCCTCTAGGCCAAAGGGCTTGTTTAGGAGCAATTGTTGTTGTGGGGTAAAGCTCGGAAGGTTTAGGCGGGATAAGTAATGTTTGATTTTTTGCCTTCTGGCCGCCTCTTCTGTTTTGGTTTCTTTGGGGCGTAGGTTATATAGTTGTGTATAATAGTGCAGAAACGTTGTTTCTATTTGGTTATAATTAGTTGTGGATCGTCCCTCTGCAGTTTTGATGGAATGTATGGAAGTGCGGGTTTGTCTCTGTTTAATTCTAGAAATCATCAATTTTGAGGCTTTGTCACCGTGAACGTACATTTTAGTGCGCCATGAAGCGAGCCATTTTGCCGTTTGTAGGAATAGGATGTCTTTAAGTTGACGCCTTTTAAGGGTTAGTTGCTCCATTATTGGGGGGGTGATTAATTTTTTGTGTTTTGTTTCTAGGTCAGAGATTTCCTCATATAGCAGATCGAGCTGTTTCTGTTGTTGTTTGTGAATGTAAGCTGTGATTGATATAAATTCTCCTCTGACCACAGATTTGTGTGCTTCCCAAAGCGTCGGTACCGTAACCTCACCATTTACGTTTTGAGCAAAATACTGCTCTAGTGTTTTGGTTATGCGAGAAAGGGTGGATGGGTTGTCAAGCACCGACTCAGTGAGTCGCCACGATCTATGAGTGGGGAAGGACTTATGTAGTGTCAGTGTCATCGTTACGAAGGAATGGTCTGAGAATATGTTAGGGTTAATTTTTGTTGATCTCACTTTGGCTAGGGTGTTTTTGGAGACAAAGAAGTAATCTAGTCTATGGTAAGAGGCGTGTGGGTGTGAATAAAAGGTGTAGTCACAATCATCTGGGTGTAAGTATCTCCATACATCCAATAGTTGGAGCTCGCGAAGTTGGACTTTGATTTTATTGAGATCACCCTGTGAGTAAGTACTTTTTTTTGTTGTGGTATCTATTAGTGGGTTTAGTGCAATATTAAGATCTCCCCCTACTATCAGCGTGCCTTCACGGAAATCTCCTATTTTCCTCAGAGTCGATTGGAGCCATTTCAGGAGTTTTTTGTTGGGGGCATATAGGCAACAAATTGTAACTAAATTGCCAGCTAGTAGACCTTTGAGAAAAATATAGCGGCCGTTAGTGTCAATTAAATGTTCTCGAGTTTGGAAAGGGATTCCTTTCTTTATAGCAATCGAGACCCCTCGTGACCGGGGCTGCGGTGATGTGGCATGGAACCAGGTATCATAGTGTGACCTGTCAAAGTTAGGTAGTTTTTCAGGGGTAAAGTGAGTTTCTTGTATCAACAGCACATCTGCCGCATGTTTCTTAAGTAGGTCTAGAGTGTGTCTCCTCGGTATGGGGGAGTTTAGCCCCTTAGCATTGAGCGTAGCAAAGGTAAATACCTTATGTTGAGACGCCATCATTGGGTGGTTGATGCCAGATAGGTGTGTATATGATTCGAGCGGTCCTCGACTCCAGTCTCATGACCGGGAGGGGTGGTTGGGTGGGAAGAAAGGAAAGAAAGTAGAAAAGTAGTGAGGGGAGACAAAAGAAAAGAGAGATACATTAATAACATTTCCATTGCAATCATTTACAACATGTCTAACGATCAGTGACACAACAACGTGGACCATATGGGGAGGATCGTTGATGGTTCCACCATAGCCAAATAGTACCTGCTGTGGTATTAAATAGTTGGGGTGAGGGAGGGGAGGGGTGGGTTCCACCGTGTAGTGGAGGGGTATCGGGTAAGGGAAGGGGGAAAGGGTCAATGGTAGTAAGTATGTAAGGGTACCTATACGGTAACTATGGAAACAGGACTTCTGTGGGTCTAGAAGTCAAACATATTACAAAACAAAGATATAACCTAACATTACTGTAAAACGCAGTATAGCCTGTATAGCAAAAGGGTCCTTCTCATAGGAATGACTGGGTCTCACTCTTTATTCAAGTAAGGCCGCGGGTAGTGCAGTTAGCCTGTCAATCAAAGAGGCATAGATTAGCTGTGCATTAATTAGGGGTTCAAGTGTCGTGGTGGTATGGGGTGGGGAAGAGAACGGGGAGAATCAGTAAGGGAGGGGGGACAAAGGAGGGAGCTGGGTGGATGGACGGTAGGTAAATGCAGGGTTAAGGGAGTGAATTGTTTGGTTTTAAGGGTATGGGAACCCAATATTGAATTAGTAACATTCCAATCAAGGGCGTGTAATGGTGGTCCGTGGACGAGGTGTTAAAAAATAGTCAGCTAATATGCGGGCGAGAAAGAGTCTTTCGTATCCTAGAGTGAAGACATCAGGTCGTCTCTACTCCATCCTTTGGCGGTGGTGTTTTGGATATCTTTTTCCGTTGACGCTGTGATTTCGGAGTTCCAGCGACTTGCCATGGGGGGGTGACTTGGAGGGGTTTCTGTAAAGAGGCTGCGTGGAAGGTTTCTAGATCAGGGTAAGACTGTAATTCAATGCTGAGTGATTGACAGACGTCTCTGATGTCCTCAGACGTCCTGGCCGTTAGTTTCTCTTCACCAGCTGTGATAAAGATGCCGAAAGGGAACAGCCAGCGGAAGCGATAGCCTTTTTGTGACAAGATGTCTGTGAAGGGTTTAAGCAAGCGTCTCTTCTTTAGGGTTATGGCAGAGACGTCTTGGAACAATTTCAGTTGAGAGTTCTCGTATTCAATAGTCTCTGCCTCCCTGGCTCTCCGTAAGATGAGTTCTTTTGTTCTGTAGTCTAGGAAGCGACACAGTACATCGCGGGGAGGGTCATTTTGGTTTGGCTTAGGGCGTAGTGTTCTGTGAACTCTAATAATCTCCATGTCTTTAGGGTCATTGTCTCGGAGCAGCTTAGTAAAGATTTCATTCACAGCTGAGGGCAGGGCTTCAAACGCAATTGATTCTGGAAGGTATTTTATGCGGATATTGTTTCTACGCTCACGATTCTCGTGGTCCTCAAGCGTGGAATGGATGGCATGTATTTGAGTTTCGTGAGCATTTAGGCAGTCCAGTAATTTATTAGATTGTGTCATTGTGGTTGCCTGGTCATTTTCTACTGCCCCAGTCTATGACCTTGTTGAGCCAAATCTAATTTTATCTCAGCGAGCTCTTTGCTGATCGGTTCTATGGCTTTAGTCAGTATACGCTTTATGAATGAGCGGGTGACTTTATTATCTTTAGGGTCCATTTCTGCGTCCGAATCGCTCTCCACGTCAGAGTCGGATGCATCAGCCATCAGTTGGAACGTACGTTTGGTAGATTTAGGATGAGTCATGAGGTCAGTCTGTTTTTAGAGAAATTTATCCACACGGCTTGGGTAACCATATTAGTGGATTTAGATGGTACCCGGGGGTTTTAATGCTTGTTTTCCCCATGTTTAGCTATGGTACCGTGGAATGTTCTTTTTATTTGGTCTTTATTAAGCCTCCCCTGGGTCTCACGTCATCGACTAGGTAGACATGATGCACATTGTTTGTGACAGTTTAATAAATGTAATCCTTTTGTAGTAGTTAGGCAACATTCAATAGAGCGTTTGCCTCCTCTGGTGGTGAAAAACGGAACAGCTTGGCCTCAGCGCTGCAGGGGTTAATACTGCTCCAGGGGCTAGGTAGTTCAAAGTCTGCTTGTAGTGTATTTTGGAACAGGATCCAAAGGGAGCTGGTGTGTAGCACCTCAAAGGGAGAGATATAGAGGGCAGCACAGGGATCAGAGTATCTGTTTATGATTTATATATGAGGCTGCTGCCTGTAGATAGACTGATGGTTTACTATTGTTTATAGAGATATTCTGGATTCAGTTTTGACTTCACCAGCCCCTCTCAGAGTGTCTGTGTCTCTTTTTGATGCTCTTGTCCCGGGCTTTGCTGAGCTGTGTGATCCAGCTTCCAGCCCTTCTACTCAGAGGCCCGCAACTAGTCTCGCGCGGGTCCCGGCCACTGCACACATCACCTGCGTCTCTCCACCCGGGCACCGGGGGTTAATGCAGGCTCCCGCTCCCCCCGTGACTCGCCCCGGTCCGCTCCCGCAGCTTCTCCTCACCTCCGCAACGAGCGCAGCAGGCGGACTCCCCTGTCTGCTAGGGCGTCCGGCGGGAATAGCGCCCGCTTCAGGGGGCCACAACGGGACCGCTACTCCTCACTCACCCTTCCGATCTCAGTCGCAGATGCCTCTGCACACCAGGGAGCCGCCGGGGGCGATGCACCCGGGGAGGTCCGGTACGCACGAGTCCCCCGCGGCTGCTTCCTCCTCTGAGTTCGGGGGCCGCCTGCACCTATATCCCGGGTCTCAGCAGCAATGTGATGCCTCTTCCCTCCGGTCCACAGTGGTGCGGCTTTCAGAGGTCCCTCAGTAGGGTCTCCTCGGTATCCAGGCCCATGGACGTCGGGTAAGGAGCAGTGGGGGGGGGAGGCCTCACCAAACACTCCACGAGGTCTCCCTTCGGCGGTCTCCCGGTCCAAAGATGGTTCTTTTTTTTTATCTTGAGGGTTTCAAGTGAAGAATGGGCTCAGAGACGAAGGTTGTGGGCGCTCTCCGGGGCAGGATGGTGTCAGATTGCAGTTGGGTAGCAAGAGCTCAGTGGGACACGTCCTCTCTATGCGGCGGCCATCTTGGATCGATAGACCAGTGGTTATTAACCTTGTTTGAGGTACCCAACCCACCAGTTTCATATGCACATTCACCGAACCCTTCTTAAGTGATAAATCTACATGCAGCCGTCAAGAGTATGTTGACCTCCGTGGCGGAAGCTCCGTCGAAACCCTGAGACCGACACACTGTACCCCTGGGGTTCGATCAAACCCCGGTTAAGCACTGGTATAGACGGTTTAGGAGGGTTGTTCCTACTGACAGATTCCCTTTAATTCATATAGGAAATGTGACTTATACTTTTATACTGTTTGCCTAATCTAATACATCAGTGGGTTGTTAAGATAATGCGGAAAACCAAAGATATGCAGAGTGCTTGAAATCATGTGATGGGAGAAAAATAATCAGTTGTTTTGAAAAATAAACTGCTAATTATTTGTATTTATTTTTATTTTGAAACATTTCATTAAATGTCAGTAAAAGATTTTTTTCTAGTTATCTATGGCTATCTATGAGGAATGAGGGAATCTTCTAAATCTTCTGAAATTAAAATTTTTATAATACTTTGAATTGCTGGGGATCAAGAGAACTGCAAAGCCTCCAAACGTTTGCTGGGATTGCTACCATCTGTTTAACACAAAAAAGTTTTAGTTATATCAAAGTAACCTAACCATACTGTACAGTACATGGCTTTAGGTAAATGGATGGAAAGCAGTACCACAATTACGGTACTCCCCTTTCTTACATTTAAATATATCCTATTCTCATTTTCTCACACACTAATCATATCCACTGCTGTGCTGTTACTCACTATTTGTGCAGTTTCTGCAGTGTCATATGGCTTTCTTTCCCTAGTAATATAGTTAGCTTAAGCTGTAAAACTTGATATACGGGATAGGAATTAGGTTCTAATGTTCTGCTGGAAATAACTGAAGGTTCATCATTTCAGTAAGAAATGTACTTGGTAAAGGCATTTCAAAGCATTTGCTTTGTTGTCCTGATTAAGAAAGGGGTGCTTTTAAACATATTGACTAAATAAACTTCCTAACTCAGATGAGGAACCTTCAGTTATTTCCGGCAGTGCATTAGAACCCGGTTCCTATCCCAAATATCATGTTTTAGCCTAGTGCGGGTCTGCAGCAGCCTGTTACAGGTGTCTATAGTGGTTGTGTCGGAAATAACAACAAAATTTGAGGATTTCTTTCTTTAACTTAACAATTCTGTCACTGAATAAGACCCTATTTTGCACCTTTCCTTCTCCAGCTTGCTCTGATCAGCTGATCAGTTTCCTTTAGCTTAAGCTGATACATTCTCTCACTTTCCAGATTCATAGCAAAATGGCTGCTTAAATTCCTGCTTCTGCTTTTACACAGGTTACTTCCTCCTGATTGGCTGGCCTGTACCATGTGATATCATTTCTGCTAAGAATTTCAGAGAAACCCACATGGCTGTTGCGAACTCATGTGAGTACTTTACTTTACAGTTATCTTCAAAGTATAAAATGGCGATGGTCATTTTAGGTAATTTACATTAAGCAAATCACAAAATGTTCAAATTCACCAGGTTCTGTGAACTTCAAATTTAGGATATTTATCCTTCCCTCCTCCACTCTCATACATGAATGGGAATAGAGGACTAAACAGCAGAGATAAATGATTTACAGCTGCACATCTCCTGGTGATTGATCTCAATTTTATTTGAAAACTCATTAGAACTCCTAAAATATTGATACTTTTCTTTATATGTATAGAAGACATACAGTATGTGAATTTTTTGACTTCTGTAGTGATAATATTTAGTATCTAATTTTTTTGGTTTATACCCACCCCAATAACTCCCATCTTCCCTATGTGCATAGTTAAAGAGGATATTATGAATAAAGGTCTCACTAATATCATTCAAGGGCAGGAGGTCAGTCATCAAATAAATCAATATTTTAATAATTTCTTCCCTTCTGTCTTTTTTTCTTCAGTTTAATTACAAACTTGATAAGCTGAAAATGAACAGATGGCTGTCTAAAGATGTCATGTATGATGACTAATTGGAGTTTATCGATGCTGATAATGATATTGATTCGAGTTTATCATATGTACTCTTTTTGAAAAAGAAATTAACAAAGCTCTTGTTTTATTGATCTTCTGTTCAGAAACTAGATCTTTGGATTATTTGATGTGCCATGAAGTGTCTCACAAGAGAGTCGACTTTCTCATTTTGAAGAAAACAAAGAAAAACGCATATTAGTCACAGAAATTAATGAACATCAATACAGTATTCAATTTAGAAGAAAAGCAATTAGGCATGCATCCTGGTAGAAATACAGGGAATGGGGCATTTTACAATTAGAAGATGCTGGTACTTAACAGATACCATATAACTGGAGGGAAAGTATAACCTCCCACATGAATAGCAGACCGGCATGCACAGCCCAATGCATTGACAGCGTTGAAGGATCCAAGTAAAGAAATGTGGTAAGTCCAGCTTCCAAGTAAAATTTGTAGACTTTATTTTATCTCAATGTTAAAAACATTCAAAGAACATCATAGGAGGTTACATGACAAAAAACATGAGCCTTATTAGGCTTAGGGCAATGCGCTTCTAACACAACCTGCATTGTTTGACAAAGAAAACAGGTTGTGTTCGAAACCATTGCCCTAAGCCCTATATGGCTCATATCTTTGCTATGTAACCTCCTATGATGAGCATTAGATGTTTTTAACTTTAAGATAAAATAAAGTCTACAAATTTTATCCGGAAGCTAGGCTTACTTCTTTTCTTTACTTTGATATCATTTAATTGACTGTGTATTGTAAGTGTAGCTGTAGTAAAACACTATGGCCCCCATATAAAGAATCAATTACGCCAGAATTTGTAGTGTACATCACTTAGACAAAAATTGCAAATTCTTCCTAATGTGGAGGTCTGAAAAAAATGAAACTTTTGACTTTTTCTCACATGGTTCACCCAAAACCACCAAAACGGGCAAAGCTGGGACAGGATGGGGTGTCACGCCATAGCTTGCCCATTTCATTATCAGATGTGACGCACCTTATTCCAAAAATATTATTCCAGTAAGTAATTGGAGTAAGATTTGTAATGGCCCAATTTTCAGAAATGAAGAAAGATGTCCAGCTCCTAGAATTATACTTACAAGCTGCCATCTTCTGCTCTTCCTCGTAACAGTCCACTTTTTTGAAAATTTGAGCTTGCTGTTTCTGATTGACCGGATGTCAGATCTAAGGGTACCGTCACACCTGGACCCCTCGACGGAAATATCAGCGGCAACGCACGGGAGTGTGCACGTTTTTGGAGCCCCGTGTTTCCACGCGGCGATACCTCCGGCGACACACTGGCGATGTTACAGGTGCCATCGCCGCTGTGGTGTCCACAAACCCCAGCGGCGATCCTGTAACATGGGAGCCTAAGGCTCCAATCGCCTGTAACATCGGCGATCGCCATGTTACATGGGGCGATGTGTACACATTGCCCCAGAGTGCTTGCCTGGTTTCAGAGCAGTGCTGCGAAACCAGGCGACCACTCTAAGGCAATTTTTCTCCTCATTATCGCCCCTTTACACTGGGCGACGCACCGGCGATAGGCCACGCCCCTGCATCGCCTATGAAATCGCCGGCGACGTGTCCAGGTGTGACGGTACCCTAACAGTTCCAAGATATCAATGTAAGTCTATAAGACCCTGCTTCTATCTCTGATAGACATACATTGAAAAGTGACCTCCAACTCATCCAGTAAAAAAATAAAGCGACCGGCAGCTCACAAACAGCAGAAGATGACCAGTGTGGCCACGAGAATAAAAGAATAAGGCAACTGGTACATATATTGGTTGCAGGTCCATTTCAGCATAGAAATAGTAAAGCATGTTGAAGCATCACTCCAGTGTTTTATTGTCTGAAAATTTAGACTTTAATATTATAGATCATAAATTAGCTAATTTATAATAATAATGTATTTGTGGTATGTAATCATTGCTATTACACTTAGTTTGCACTACAGAAACTTTGAGACATGTAAGTATTAAACTAACTAAAAGTTGTTGAACGTACCATAACAGTCAATTGGAGAATTGAAAAATTCAAAAGTTAATTAACCTGTAGGCGATGAAGAGTTAGTACACTGACAGCCCGTTAGAAAACCAGACAGCATAGCAACACTTAAAAGAAAGGGCAACCTCCAACCGAACAAAGCCTTATATGTTCCCGAATACAGGTCAGATAAAAGACAAACAATTCATTAAAATCTTAATGATAATTGGATAAACAGCACAGTAATTAACAAAATGCAGAAGCTCTCTCCAAAAATCAAACTGTGCATTCTTTCATTAATAATGGATGATCATTCTCAGTGATACACTCATTTATCAGCGACATTTGCACCTTGTTGACCTCACTTGGTAAACGTTTTTAAGATATGCATGGCACTATTTAATGATGCACTCAATAGCCAGTTTATTAAGAATGTTAATTAAAATATTTGAATAATTCCTTTGAATTAATCTGGAGAGAAAAATATATATAATACCCTTAATAAAAAAAATGATAAAAAAAAACTTGCTCGCCACCAATTTCCACACTACTGAAGAGAGAGTAGGTTAATTTCCTTAATAGAAACATAGAAAAAGATTGCCGCACTGTTGCTTGCAAATATAGTGTTCGCTCTATTAAATCCCAGCCTTTTGTTCCAGTTTAATGACCCTTTGCGTTGACGTGTGGATAGTGATAAGTGAGTAGTGAAATATTTGGCTTCGGATAGCTCTAATCGAATACTTTGAACTGTTTCGTTACTCGTTCTTTGCAAGTCAATGGGGAACTCACTAGGATCTGAATACTTAAACAATTCTAAGTATTCAGGTGGAGCTATCCGAATCCAAATATCTTACTAATCATTCATCATTACTCATGGACTTCCCCAGAATAACCTCCCCATAATAATGTTATGGAATATCACTAGAGATGAGCAAGTGTCAAAATATTCGTAATTGCTATACTCGTAACGAGTACTTTTTAATACTTGTGTATTCATTCCGAATAGCGAATGCAATGTAAGTCAATGGGAAATGTGAGTCATTTTCTGCTGGACCCTACAAGGAGGTCTGAGGGCCTGAGGAAAAGGCTGAAATGGATGAGAAAGTGATGAAACAGAATGGGAAGAGCAAGGAGAATGCCTGCATGCATTTCTGACTCACATATGGTTTTTGGGAATACGTTTGTCACAGTATTAAACCACAAGATGCACAAGAACAACCACCAAACCTAATCTAAATTGTATTTTAATGCCTAAAAGGTTAAGAAGCAGATTTTCCAGCATAATTACATGTATATAACACTAAATAAACCAGAGAAACAAAAAATATCCCTTTTAGTGTTTGTTCACATGTACTGTTGTGGCTTTTTTTTGCCTTCTACAATTGGGAGGGCTCTGACTTATACATTTTGAAGGTCCCTTTGCCATACATAATTTTTTGTTACCTATTCCCACTCTCTTTACAAGGCCTGCTAGAACGTACCTGTTGGTGTGTTGATCTTTGACCTGAGGGGCCTCAGGTGGCCCTGTAACATGCGTTTTGGAGAGACTGCTGTTACATATAAATTTGAGTGTTCCCTCCCTCATTGAGACACAGATAGTGGAATACATATGCCATAGCAGATTCCATTGTGGTGTTGGGTTTAAACTAGGGATGAGTGAGTAGTGAAAAAATCAGACTCGCTATACTCATAACGAGTAGGTCCCAATATAGGGGTGCTCGTTACGAGTAGCGAGTCCAATGTAAGTCAATGGGAAAAGCGAGTAATGTGAGTAATTGTCTCTGCTGGACCCTACAAAGTGACCTGGGGGCTGAGGAAAAGGCTGAAATAATTTGGGATCTGGCCAGGAGGGGGCATCAGGGAGCAAGCATCAGGAAGCACAGCACCGAACGGGAAAGCCGGCGGTGAAGTCTTTTCACTGCCAGCTTTCCTGACGGTTATTTCAAATGAACAGCTGAGGTATCAGCTGATGCTGATCAGCTGTTCATTTGAACTAGCTGCAGTGCCCTGAGAGGGTTCATGTGAGTTCATGCTTGACTGCATGAACTCACATGAACTTTCCCACGGCCGCACAGCTCAGCTACATCTCTGGTAGAGGTTCTCTACCAGAGATGTAGCTGAGCTAAAGAAGAAGTCGGGATTGGACTACACCGGACGGAAGATCATTTTTTTAACAAAGATGGAGTCTATAAGTGTTGTTTTGCTTTTTTTTCTAATTAAAGATTTTTCTCTGTGTTGTCTTTTTTTTAACACTTTACTAGAAATTCCTGGCGGTCATGTCAAATATTGGCGTGACCCCATGAATTTCAGGTTTTGGGCCAGCTAATAATGCAGCCAGGTACAACTAAGCAGCTGGGGGCTGGAATCCACAGCACAGGGTGGGCCATGCTTTCTGGCCCCACCCCCCCCACTGCGAATTGCAGTCTGCAGCCACCCCAGAAAATGGTGCGTTCGTAAATGTGCCATGTTCTGGTGCTGTACCCAACTCATCCAGGGCCGTGGTGCCGTGGCTCACTGGGTAATAAAGGGGTTAGGGCCAGCTTTGTATTGTTAGCTGGCCCTAAGCCCAAAATTCATGGGGTCATGCCAATATTAGACATGACCGCCATGAATTTCTAGTGAAGTATTAAAAAAAAAACACAGAGAAAATTTTTTTATTAGAAATAAAACAAAAAAAAAACTTATAGACTCCATCTTTATTAAAAAAAATTATCTTCCGCCCGACGTAGTCCAAAAGGGAAGCAATCTCACCACTGCTACATCGCTCTGCATAGACACACGTCTGTACAGAGCGAGAGTAGGCTAAGAACTGACTATGACAGTCAGGGTTCACCCGAGGTCATAGCTTGGGCTATGATCGCAGGTGAACCCTGCCCGCACAGCCCGAAAGGTGCCGACGCAGGTGGATGTTGCCGAGTGCCGGGCTGAGCAGTGAATAATCTGGAAGGCATTAGCTTTTTACTGCTGGCATATAAACATTCATGTGGGCATTTCAACCTTTTCCGCAGCCCCCAGACCACTGTGTAGGGTGCAGCAGAGACATTACTCACATTTCCCATTGACTTACATTGTACTCATTAGTCCTAGCGTGTAATTACAAGGAAACTCGCAGAGTAACGAGTAGCCCGAATACCGTACTATTCGGAGAATACCGAATAGTATTGAGTACACTTGCTCATCCCTATTTTTAACCTCCTACTCCATTTCATTCTTGGGCCCTAAACTCACATGTTCTGAGGGCCTGCAGTAGTCAGGAAAACTGAGTTTGGTGAGGGCCCAGAGGTGGCCCAGTAAAATATGTTTTGGAGTGACTACTGTTACTTACACATTTTGTTCGTCCTATTATTAACAATCTATCATCTGCAGTGATACTGGGATTGCCATGGTTATGTGAACATAATCCAGACATTGACTGACACCTGGGTGAAATTGTGCTCTGGATCCCTGAGTGTCAGAATAAGTGCATAAGTTTAAAACAACGCATACTCATATACCTTTTACATTTTGAAATTGTGAGGATGTATTTTCATTATCTAAGTCTGAGAAATTAAGCCCACACAGAGACTGCCCCACAGACTTGGTACCTGATTATTATCTCGCCAAGGGTAGAATATATAATCTACCTGGTCCAGAATGCCATGCAATGAAAGATTAAATAGCAGACAGTCTGCAAAAATGGTTTATCAGATAGTCCACCTCAACTATAGGTGCCAAGTTCTTTTTTGTGGATAAGAAAGATTGGGGTCTCAGGCATGCATTGACTATCGTCAGTTAAACACTATCACTGTAAAGAACCAGTATCTGCTTCCACTCATCCCTGATCTCTGTAACCAATTGTTGTGAGCACATTGGTTAACCAAACTTGATTTTAGAGGGGCATATAACCTTATCCGTGTAAGAGAAGGAGATAAATGGAAAACAGCTTTTAACACACCTGAAGGCCACTACTAATATCTTGTAATGACTTTCGGGCTCAGTAATGCGCTGTTGTCTTTCAGAATTTTGTTAACCATATTTTCAAGAGATATAAGTGGTTTATATGTGATTATTCATCTGAACGACATCTTGATTTAGTCATCTGATCTTATGTCACACTCCCAACATGTCCGTACTGTACTCCAAAGACTTAGAGAGAATTCTATATTCGCTAAACTAGAAAAATGTACTTTCTTAGTGCAAGAGGTAAATTTTCAAGGGTATATTTTGTCAGCCAAAGGTTTTTGCACAGATCCTTCTAAAGGCCCTATTACACAGCACGATGTTGAAACGATGTCGGCAACGATCTCGGGGGCGCGCAGTTGTTTTTTACATAATTTCAACATCGCTGGTGAGATGTCACACGCCTAGATATCGTGGACAACTCAACAGTGATGTTGTGAGCAGGTATCATTCGCAAACCCCACGAACGATCCCTGGTCATTGCTGTGAATAGGCGAAGTCGTCCACGACATTGTTATCGTAGTGTTACACAGAACGATGCAGCAGGTTGCTGGAGTTGAGATCGTCAGATTTTTCAACATGTTGGTAAACCTGTGAACTCCGATCCAACGATTTATCGGTACAACTTGCCAGAGTCACATGCAACGAGGTCGCAACGACGTCGCTGGTACGCCTCCTAACCCGTGACGTATCAGCAATGTCATTGATGATGTCGCGCCGTGTAATGGGGCCTTAAGATTAGGCCCATAAAGGAATGGGTGCAACCTAAATCTCTATAGGCACTACAGCGATTTCTGGATTTTGCGAATTATTACCGTAAAATTCTTAAACATCCTTTCAAGATAGCTAAACCACTCACTGATTTGACTAGGAAGGGTGCGGATGTGGTTTATTGGAAGCCTGAAGCAATCCATACATTCTCTAAGTTAAAGGATTGTTTCACCTCTGACCCAATTTTGATTTAGCCTGATCTTGAATGTCCTTTCATTCTAGAAGTTAATGCTTCTGAAGTTGGAGTCGGTGCTATTGTAAGGCATTGCATCTCTCACTCAACTTTCTCTGTGTGCCTTCTTTTTCCAAAAAAATTTTTTCTACCGAGAAAACTTATGATATCGATAGTCGGTTATTGTTGGCAATCAAGTGGACCTTCGAGACCTTTGTGCCACTATCTTAAATGTGCGAAACATAAGGTCACTATCATCACTGACCACAAAAGCCTAACTTATTTGGAGTCAGCAAAGAGGCTCAATTCTAGTCAGGCTATGTGGACCTTGTTCATTTCTAGGTTTACCTTTATTTTTACACTCAGTCATGGTAGTAAAAGCATAAGAGTCGATGCTCTTTCTCAAAGTTTTTGTCCTTTACAGTCTGAGGACTCTGATCCTGCACCAATTTCAGTGAAAGTTATAATTATTTCTGCTGTTTCCTTGAAACTGTTGGAAGAGGTCCACAGTTCCCAGGAGCAAGCACCTGACACTACTCCTTCCAAAAAATTATTTGTTGCCCCTCAATTCCACCAATGTGTTCTAAAAGAGAATCAAAATTCTGTGCTTGCAGTGCATCCTAGCATCAACAATTCTGTTCGACTAGTAACCAGGAATTTTTGTTGGCCAACTATTGTAAAAGAATGTAAAAATTATGTGCTTGCTTGTCAAACTAGTGCTCATGCTAAGTCACCCCGTAATCATCCTGCCGGGCTCCTCCAGCCCTTACCTACCCCCGAAGGTCCTTGGACCCATCTTTCCATGGACTTTATTACTGACCTACCACCATGAGAAGGAAAGACTTACATCAGGGTGGTGGTGGAAAGGTTCAGTAAACAGTGTCAATTTAACCATCTGTCTAGATTACCTAACTCAGAAATCCTAAGCAAATTTTTCAATAAGCATGTTGTACAGTTACATGGAGTTTCTTCGAATATTGTTTCTGACCAAGGAACCCAATTTGTTTCCAAATTTTGGAATGCATTCTGTAAAAAGATCAAGTTACAGTTGTCTTTCTCTTCTGCCTATCACCCTGAAACTAATTGCTAGACTCAACGTAATAATCTGGCACTTGAGCAGTACCTTTGTTGTTATGTGTCTGAGTATCAGTACGATTGAGTGGAACACCAGCCATTAGCCACATTCGCCATGAATAATCAATACCAAGAGTCCATCAAAACCACTCCCTTTTATTGTAATCATGGATTACATCCTCGCGTTGGTTCTTTTTCTGCCATGCTCTGCGGATCGATCGAAAGCTAATTTGTCCAAAGTCAAAGAAAACTTGAAGAGACCTCAGGGTGGTCAGACTTCGGATGCTAATAAAAGGTATTCTAATGGTCTGAACCTGGGAGTTGGGGACAAGGTATGGTTATCTACAAAAAAATATTAAACTGAAGGTGCCATCTGCCAAGTTGGGTCCCAGATTCATTGGCCCGTATGAAATCTTTCAAGTGATTAACTTTGTAGCTTTTCATTTAAGTTTCCCCCATCATCTAAATTACCCAATGTATTCCACAAGTCCCTACTCAAGTTATAGCGTTCTACCATTTACCTGGTCAAGAGTCCTCCACCTCCTGTTCTTATCTAGAGTAATTTAGAATATGAAGTGCAAAAAATCCTTGATATTCGCATTGTGAGAGGCTCGGTGCAGTATCTTGTGCACTGAAAGGGTCATGGTCTCGAGGTGTGGTCCTGGGTTTCAGAAAGTCAGATGCATGCAGAAAATCTTATCAGAAAATTTCACTTCCTGTCTCCCAATAGGTCTGGTTTGGAGGGTTTGGAGACCCCTCGAAAAGGAGGGGGAGGTACTGTCATGTCTCCACCTGGACCCACTTCTATAATTCCTGCCCCAGCCACATGGTGCCCCCATGTTCACCCTATAGAGGCTGTCACTGTGAAAGGAATTGCGCCTCTGCCGGGATTTGCCCCTTTCACCAGACATTGCCACGACCACACTGTCAGTGATGCTAGTGTTGGGAGAAAGGTTTCTGCAGTGAGTTCTGGAGGGTGCAGGCTTCACTCGTCCTCTGGATTTAATGTGGCTGGGATCAGTTGTGTTTCACAGCTTGATGGTGTTGGTATGTGGGCGGTCCAGATGGGTTTATTGATTCCTGAGCTCCTGTCTATGGGGAGGGGCCACTCCCTATATAAACCTGGGACTTGTCTCACTAGCTGCCAGCTATATTCCTGGTTCTCCGTTTTGTTTTGCTTGTTTCTCTGTTACATTACTTAATTATTGGCCTTGATCTTTGACTCCATATTATCTTCACAAATTTTTACCTCGCTGCCCTCTTAGTTTGGACTTGGCTTCCTGACATTGCTACCCTGTTTTCTTCCTTTCCTTTTCCCTGGCTTCCCTATAAAACTACCCCCTTGTTCTGGTCTGCTGCTTTTCTATCCTTATGGCAGCTACCTCTTGGGCTCTGTGTAAATCCGGATCCCTGTATAGGGATTACAGGTCTTGGAGTTTCTTAAAGTTCTGCCTTACCAGCAGCTGCTAGTTGCATTGAACAGTTATTACACTTTGACCCACAAAATATTTTGGAAAAAGGACAAGTAACTTTAGTGTACCAGGCAGCACTAAATGGTACTAGTACTGTTTTGTATTTGGCAAGCAGACTAGCACCGTATTAACAAGGCTTATGTGGACGACATACGACAAGCTGTGACCACCAAAATATTGGGGAAAAAGGACTAGTTTGTTTAGTCTACCAAGAAGCAGAAAATGCTATTAGTACTGCTTTGTATTTGGCAAGGTCAACAGCACTGTACTATTGTGGCTGATGTGCATGGCACAAGCCAGGCTATGACCTCAAAAATAGTGGGGGGAAAAGGACCAGTGCTTTTAACCAAGAGGCATCACAAAATGCTACTACTCTGTGTGCTAGAAAAAAGAGGTCTGCCTATGACAAGAGTTGTTGTTATATGAAAACTGGAAGAACAGTTTAACCTCTCCCTAGCAAATCCATCTCTCTCTCCTTGTATTATTATGGCAACCCAGGGGTTAATGTGCCACAGTAAAGGGTTAACTCCCCACACAACCCACAACACTACACTAGCACCTCCAGGTCAGAAGGGGAGCTAAAGCTGCTTCTCTACATATTCTGGTGTGGAGAGGAAGTGAGGAAGAGCAGATTGGTGGGAGGAGCTAATGTTGTTTACCTCAGAGTGGCAGTGACAGTTAGGCAGTTGGAGTTAGTGCAGTTCCTGAGAGGACTGAGGGAAAGGACCTGGGTGTAAAAGGGCTGCGTCAGGCCCAACCCACGATCCACTGTCCACTTCCAGGCCAGCCAAAGTTTGAGGAAAGGAGTAGGAGAAGCAGAAGAACACATCCAGGACACAGAGTTACCCTATAACTCACCCCGGTGAAACGCAAAGACCGGATACCGGATCCGACATTGTGCCTGATACAAGCAGCACAGTAAACACCGGATGAGTGAGGATTTCATATACTCACTGTACCACAGTGAAGCAACACGGCAGGGTCAGAAACACAAAATTAAGACTCAAGTTGCCTAGCAAGTGGGTACTCATGAGGGGAGACAGGGCCAGCAGCTTAGCTAAAGCGGCAGCAGGGCCACACACAAAGCGTAGGAGTAGGAAGCCAAGAACCCGGTCAGGGTGGGAGCAACCCGGCCCCAGTACAGACTCCATGGATAGTACTCTGCTACCAACATCTGCAGTAAAGCCTTGGAAAAACTTCCAAACCGTGAGTCTGTGTGATCCTTGTGTTCAAATCCTGCGTTCCCTCACAAGCAGCTATCATCTCTACTACTATCCCTATCCTGCAATATCCATATCACCACCTATAGACTATTACTATCACTGCCCCTGGGAACCAGGCTCTACCTGCGGAGAGCCATTACATCCCCAGCTGCCCAACATCATCCCCGGAGGTTCTGCAGCAGCAGTGGTCACCCTGACCACAGCCTGTGGGTGGCGTCACGACAAACTCCCCTGCAAACATCCCCCCATTACTTGCGGAACCCGGGACATGGTCCGGACCAAGACCGCCTTGATATCCCCAGCAGTGCCCCGGTCCGGTACCGAATACTCCGTCCCAGTGGGCTCCACACTATAGCTTTTTCAGTGGTTTCAGCTCTGAAGAGATCTATTGTATTCTGGTACTATGGAGTTAGTGACAGGCTCCTTTAAACTCTGACACTGTTTGAGAAACTCTCCCTCCCTGACACTACACTGACCTAGTATACACTGCATGCATTTTGTATTATAAAGAGGCCTAAACACGCTCCCTAGCAGCTGCTCGCTCTCTCCCTATGCTACTACAATTCTGATTCCGGATGCAATGTGCACAAAACAGCGGCAGCATTGCTTTTATAGACCCTATGTATCTGCGCGGCCAGCCAATCACAGTAATGCCACAACCATGATGGCTGCGTCTTTACTGTGATTGATTAAGAAGCCTAGCATATGTTTAGTGGCTGCAAATCAGGCACCAAAACTGCTGGGCGGGAGATAAGAATATTTCGAGGCAAGTATACAAATACTCGCAAATGTAAAAAGTAACCCGAATACCACATTATTCATGCGAGTAGCTAATAGTAGTGATTACACTCGCTCAACACTATAATGCCTCAAATGGATAAGTCTCTGTCCTCTGTAGCATGTAAGGTCTTATGGTCAATGGTATCCTCTCTTTCGCTCTCTAGTAGGGCATCAACTTTTATCGTTAACAGGGCAATCTTACTGTCTCCTGTATATAATTTTTTTCAGCAAATCTAATTTTTCCTGAATATTCTGAGAAGTTAGCAAACTTGAATTTTAAAAGCTTTTCTCATCTCTAGTAGTATAGTTTTTACAGATATATTTGACAGATCCACCAAAGCATGTATAGTTATGTTCTTTCACATTATTTTCCAATATACCTCAAAATTCTAACCATGACATAGAAAACCATCCATAACCTGTCTTTTCTGTATATCTGGGATTTTGCTTCCCGATAATTACGTGCACACAGCCTCTGATCCTTACAAGATCATCTTCTTTCCTCCCATCTTAACTCTTTTTCCCACATGCACATGCAAGACTTCTCCCGTATATGCACCACACTCTGGAATTTTCAGCCCCAACATATCAGACCCTCACCTACCATGGAAATGTTGATAAAGAACATTAAGACCCACCTTTCCGACAAGTCTGCGACCTGCAGTAACCCTCAGTCCACTATACTGCCACATGACTAGCTGTTCCCTCACATACTGTATCCTCACCCATCCTTTGTAGACTGCGAGCCTTCACAGGTGGGGTCTTCTCTCCTTATGTACTGTATCCTCACCCTTCCCTTGTAGACTGTGAGCCCTCGCAAGTAGTGTCCTCTCTCCTCACCTACTGTATCCTCATGCATTAATTGTAGAGTGTGAACCATCATGGGCAATGTCCTTACTCCTGACCTACTGTATCTTCACCCATCCCTTGTAGACTGTGAGCTCCTGTGGGCAGGGTCCTATCTCCTCACCTACTGTATCCCCACCCATCCCTTGTAGACTGTGAGCCCTCATGCGAAGGGTCCTATGTCCTCCTCTACTGTAACTTCACCAATCCCTTATAGACTGTGAGTCTTGACCGGTATGGTCCTCTCTCCTCCTGCACCAGTCTGTGCCTTGTGTTGTCATGATTATTGTACTTGGCCATATTATGTATCCCCTTTTCATAAGTAAAATTCCATGGAATTAATGGCATTATAATGATAAATAATAATAGAAATAATAATAATATATTATATTTTTTTTTTAAGAAAAAGACAAACATGATAAAAGGTAGAAACATGGTATGTCCTTTATGTTATCTACAACTATTCCATAAAGTTAGCTTGATTACAACACTGCTGATCTCACTGCTTCAACACTGCTGATCTTGCTGCTTCTGTTGCCTTACAGCAGCTAATTGCTGTGCTGTAAACATGTACATTCAACTGGTCGGAGAATTAATGTTTTGGTGAATAGGAAGAAATAGTTAGTTTCCAAACAAGGGTCTTTGACACAAAATTTCAAAGTAGTGGTATTTCTGAAAAAGAACAAGGAAATTCGGTCAACACCATAAAGTATATGCTTACAAATACCACAAATCTGGCAAGCAAACTGGGAGAGCTTGAGGATTTAGTACTGAAGAAGCAGATTTATGTAGTTGATGTTACTGGGATATTGTTGGACTATAAATCTATGTGATTTTTCACATTTGTGGAAAATCAATTTGGATTTGGATCTGGCAATGTCAACAACAATTTTAACAATCCAGAGCTTGCTGGATATGTGACTGTTCGCAACAAACCTTGGTGCCAGTGAACACAATTCTACTTCATTTTGCTTTAACTGTAAAGTATATCCTCATACCAGGATAACAAAAACACTTAATTTTAAAAACTCAATTTCTGCCAGGTTGAAGGCTGCAATTCAAGACACCGACTGGGAGAAGCTATTGTCCAGATAATGATAGGTTTACAAATGGTAACAAGGAGTGTCTTACATCTATATTGATTAATGACACTGTAACATCTATTCCTATAGGTAAAAAGTGCAGATAACAAAAACGTAAGCACCGATGTCTTTCCCATGCTGAATATGTGCTTACATTTTATAAGGGTTACTTATGAATTTTATAAACAACAAAAATCTCGAATAAATATCTGAAAAAGTACCGTATATACTCGTGTATAAGCCGACCCGTGTATAAGCCGACCCCCCTACTTTGGCCCCCAAAATCTGGGAAAAACTATTGACTCGTGTATAAGCCGAGGGTGGACCCCAGCACAGGTATACAGCCCTCAGCAGTGTGGTATACAGCAGCCCCTGAGGTATACAGCAGCAGCCCCAGTGGTATATACAGCAGCAGCCCCAGTAGTTAGTATACAGCAGCCCCAGAGGTATATACAGCAGCCCCAGTGGTAGTATACAGCAGCCCCAGAGGTATATACAGCAGCAGCCTCAGTGGTATAAACAGCAGCAGCCCCCAGGGTATATACAGCAGCAGCCCCAGGGTATATACAGCAGCAGCCCCAGGGTATATACAGCAGCAGCCCCATGGTATACACAGCAGCATCAGCCCCATGGTATACACAGCAGCAGCCCCATGTTATACACAGCAGCAGTCCCATGTTATATACAGCAGCCCCATGTTATACACAGCAGCAGCCCCATGTTATACACAGCAGCAGCCCCATGTTATACACAGCAGCAGCCCCATGTTATATACAGCAGCAGCCCCATTTTATATACAGCAGCAGCCCCATTTTATATACAGCAGCAGCCCCATTTTATATACAGCAGCAGCCCCATTTTATATACAGCAGCAGCCCCATGTTATACAGCAGCAGCCCCATGTTATACAGCAGCAGCCCCATGTTATACAGCAGCAGCCCCATTTTATATACAGCAGCCCCATGTTATACAGCAGCAGCCCCATGTTATACAGCAGCAGCCCCATTTTATATACAGCAGCCCCATGTTATACAGCAGCAGCCCCATGTTATACAGCAGCAGCCCCATTTTATATACAGCAGCCCCATGTTATACAGCAGCCCCATGTTATATGCAGCAGCAGCCCGAGGTATACAGCCCCCCCCCCCAGAGGTATACAGGCCCCCCGTGCTCCTTAAACCTGTAAAGGAAGATGATTATACTTATCGCTGTCCGGCTGCCGTCCCCGCTCTCCATCGCGCTCCTCCATCTGCATCGCGCTCCTCCATCTTCCGGCTTCCGACTTCCTGTGTTCTGCGCCGACAATGACGTCATTGTCGGTGCCGACAGGAAGCCGGAAGATGGAGGAGCGCGATGCAGATGGAGGAGCGCGATGGAGAGCGGGGACGGCAGCCGGACAGCGATAAGTATAATCCTCTTCCTTTACAGGTTTAAGGAGCACGGGGGGGGCCTGTATACCTCTGGGGGGGGGGGCGCCCGTATAGTGACTCGCGTATAAGCCGAGGGGGTAACTTTTCAGCCCAATTTTTGGGCTGAAAAACTCGGCTTATACGCGAGTATATACGGTAATACAAAGATCTAAAATATAACAGCCAAAGTAAGCAAGACAAATAAAAAAAAAATCAATGTTTATACATGCAAAAAAATCAATGTTAACCTGTGCAGGTCCCTAAAGAATGGTCATGGACAGTTTGGGCGTAATTACTAAACATGCTCTTCTTTTAACTTTTAACGTGTTCTTTCTTTTTAATTAATGTACTTAGTTGACTTAGAGCTTTTAAAATGTCTTTTTCAATTTATTTTCTATTCTCCATTGCTGAGAAATTATCTTGTAAAGATTAGACCATCATTTATTTTATAGCTCAACTGGACAAACAAGAAGATAATCAGCACTACTGCTTTTTTGGGTGTACTCATAGGATTCCACCCCAATAAACTAAAGAATAGAGAAAATGGTAAATGCAAATTTTATTGCACCAATAATTCAGAGGAAACATGATGTTTTTGTCTTATACATTTATACCTTCAGCAGAATAGATTTTATGAGAGGAAAAAGTGGATAAAGTATGCAATGCTTCAAAAGAAGTGCTAGATTCTCTCTATTCTTTGATAGTTCAATTGGACGTTATCAGAGATTTGTCTCTAGGGATGTATACTTCTTCCACTACATGAGGTTGACGAATCATAAGCTGGCAGCAGAACACAGAATAAAAAAAGGAATGCACTCTCATCTCCCCACTGATCTCTATAGCTAAATAAAGATACAGCAGAGCTGAGTTATATATCATTACAAACACTTTCAGATGTCATATCACTGCTATTAATGTGGGAGAAAGATGAGAGCTGACAGCCATATTAGCTAAAGAGATATATATCATCAAAAACACATTTAGATCTCTCCTCACTGCTGTCACTGCAGATGGGAGGTGATAGATGACAATGAGAGATGAGATCTTGATTTTGTTTGGGAGACTTTTCACCTCATCAGTACAAAGCAAAGGGTGTGATGCTAGTCACCACATGGACAAGAAGAAGTAGAATAATAAAACATGCAGTTAAGATACAAGGAGAGCAAGTCAAAACAATGGGGGTAAAACCGAGGCCAAAGTAAGTTAACTGGAGAGGAGTGGATCAGAACAGATGAGCAAGACAAAATGATGGTCAAACACAGGCAAGGTTGGGCAGCAGAAAATTCCCAGAGCAGAGACTCAAGAGACCAACTTAGCACCTCAGAGCCAAAACTAATACTGGCAGTGCTATGGAAGAAATTGCACAGCTAAAATGGCTGATCAATTAAACGAAGCAAGAAGGATTTGCAGAATCTCAGCACAAGCTAGAGATTGGGCAACTGAGCTGTCCATAAGAAAACCAACAGCGCAGCATATCCCAGCTCCAGATAGGATGACTGAGCTTTCAATCACCTAGCCCTGCACACCTTGAATGCAGAGAGGAGGAATGTGCCAAAGGAACCTGATTTGGCTAACTGATAGGCCTCTAACAAGTGATTTCAAAGGAGAACATTTGCAAAGCAGTAGTGTGGTTCAGTTCTTGGCACTAATTCATAGAAAAGAGGCTTTCAAGTGAGTGGCATTAGAATTAGTACAAAGTGCCAGTAAACTTTAAAAAAAAAAAAAACCCTGGACGAGTATGGAAGCGCCGCTCCAATTTGAAACCGGTTTTCATTACCTTTCTAGTAAACATATAAGGAGATCTACAAAGAAAGATTATAATAATTACATTTATTTAGCCTAAAGAAAAAAAAAGGGTTTAAGGGGAAGATAATAACCTTCACAAATACATGAATGGCCCATAAACAATATGGTGGAGATCTATTCCAAGTAAAATTCCTTAAAAAGACAAGGGAGCACTCACTTCACAAATAGGTTCAATCTCCAGAGGTAATACAGCTTCTTTACCATGGGATCTATTTATCTGTGGAATAGCCTACCTGAAGAGCCTGGCACAATGAGAACCATTGATGGTTCAAAATAGTTGTAGATTATTGTTTTAGAAAAGGAAAAATAAAAAGCATACCAATGTGTATATATATGTGTTAAATTCTTGTTCTGACTATCAATCCAATATGGAGGAAAAATTGCCCTTATAGGGTAAATTGATTAATGCATTATAATTTTTCCTGTACCCCTTATCTTATTAAATTTTTTCACCTAGCCTTCTGTTAAACTTAATGAACGCATGTTTTTTCCCCACAATGCTAACTATATAACTATGTAACTGTTCTTGGCCAGAAAAGGAATATGGACAGTTCCTTATTTCCTTATTACTACATATTGAAAAACATAAATTTAGAACAACAAGGTACTATCCAAAACATTCACTCATGTTAATGGTAAAAAAATTCAATATACTGCATGATCACTTCATAAATATTATACACAGTTATGTAGTTATAACCCCTTCAGAGGTGAATGCAAACGATTAGCACCAACGTTCAAGATTCATCCATTATTTATGACTCTGTGCTGACATTATTTATTTAAAACATCTGTTACATTTTTATAGAATTAATACAGCAGCACCTGACCCGCTGACGTATCCACCTCCTGGGCAAACAGACCGCACACCATGTTCTCAAGCAAAATAAAGGAAGTCTCCACTGATTTAAGTCCAAAATTCGCAATCTCACAAGCGTCTTCATCTACGGTGCTAACGAACCGGGATGCCAGCAAATAAATGCAGACACAAACCTACAGGGGATGCCCTGGTGCCAATTTGGAAAGAACATGGAAGATTGTAGGGCTGATTTATACGCTGGCTTGAGAAAAGTGCAGTGATTTTCAAATTAAAAATAAACTATACCTGTAATATATGTTGGTAGAGAAGCAAGACCAAATTAATTCTTTTTTATTTTAATAATCCCCAAGATGTTTTGGGTTTGTATATATTTTAAAGGAAGTTAAAGTGGTGGTTTGGCACCTAAACTGTCCTTTCTTGATGCCTATATTTACTACAAGCTTCTTCTGTTATTGGATTTATCTACTCTATAATTGCCGTAGGCAAAATCGTGTCGGACCCCGAAATCGCCGTGGCTTTGTCACTATGTGACGTCACCACGTGCGAAGCATTGGCCGCGTAGCGGCCAATGCGAGTCGTTAGCCTGCGCGAGCAATGGCCGCGAGGCCATTGCGAGTCGCTGGCTTTGCGAGTTTGCACAGAATAGCCTCCAGCTACTCCAAAGCCTCACTCAATGGCTTTGCGAGTCTGCTTCACTTGCAATGTCCGGGACACTCTCTCTCTCCCAGCCCCCCCACCCGGGTCCTCCTCTGTCCTGCCCGCGCTCCCCCCGGTCCTCCTGTGTCCTGCCCGCGCTCCCCCGGTCCTCCTGTGTCCTGCCCGCGCTCCCCCGGTCCTCCTGTGTTCTGCCCGCGCTCCCCCGGGTCCTCCTGTGTCATGCCCGCGCCCCCCTGGGTCCTCCCGTCTCCTGCCCGCGCTCCCCCGGTCTTCCTGCCCTCTCTGCTTCTCGCGGGGCCCCCCTTGCTCCCGCTGCCCAGGGCCGCACCATCCATCCGTCCATGCCAGGGGGAGCGGCTGTGCAGAAGGAGCCGCCGCTTCCTGCCTGCCGCGCTGCGCCGGGAGCGGCAAGTTTAAGAGCTGTGTGCATGATGTATGTGTGTCCTGTGTGCATGATGTATGTGTGTCCTGTGTGCATGATGTATGTGTGTCCTGTGTGCATGATGTATGTGTGTCCTGTGTGCATGATGTATGTGTGTCCTGTGTGCATGATGTATGTGTGTCCTGTGTGCATGATGCATGTGTGTCCTGTGTGCATGATGCATGTGTGTCCTGTGTGCATGATGCATGTGTGTCCTGTGTGCATGATGTATGTGTGTCCTGTGTGCATGATGTATGTGTGTCCTGTGTGCATGATGTATGTGTGTCCTGTGTGCATGATGTATGTGTGTCCTGTGTGCATGATGCATGTGTGTCCTGTGTGCATGATGCATGTGTGTGCTGTGTGCATGATGCATGTGTGCCTGTGTGCATGATGCATGTGTGTCCTGTGTGCATGATGTATGTGTGTCCTGTGTGCATGATGTATGTGTGTCCTGTGTGCATGATGTATGTGTGTCCTGTGTGCATGGTGTATGTGTCTGCTGTGTGCATGATGCATGTGTGTGTGCTGTGTGCATGATGCATGTGTGTGTGCTGTGTGCATGATGCATGTGTGTGGATGTGTCCATGATACATGTGTGTGCTGTGTCCATGATGCATGTGTGTGATGTGTCCATGATGCATGTGTGTGCTGTGTCCATGATGCATGTGTGTGCTGTGTCCATGATGCATGTGTGTGCTGTGTGCATGATGTATGTGTGTGCTGTGTGCATGATGCATGTGTGTGATGTGTGCATGATACATGTGTGTGCTGTGTGCATGATGCATGTGTGTGCTGTGTGCATGATGTATGTGTGTCCTGTGTGCATGATGTATGTGTGTCTGTGTGCATGATGTATGTGTGTCCTGTGTGCATGATGTATGTGTGTCCTGTGTGCATGATGTATGTGTGTCCTGTGTGCATGATGTATGTGTGTCCTGTGTGCATGATGTATGTGTGTCCTGTGTGCATGATGTATGTGTGTCCTGTGTGCATGATGCATGTGTGTCCTGTGTGCATGATGCATGTGTGTCCTGTGTGCATGATGTATGTGTGTCCTGTGTGCATGATGTATGTGTGTCCTGTGTGCATGATGTATGTGTGTCCTGTGTGCATGATGTATGTGTGTCCTGTGTGCATGGTGTATGTGTCTGCTGTGTGCATGATGCATGTGTCTGCTGTGTGCATGATGCATGTGTGTGCTGTGTGCATGATGCATGTGTGTGATGTGTCCATGATACATGTGTGTGATGTGTCCATGATGCATGTGTGTGATGTGTCCATGATACATGTGTGTGCTGTATGCATGATGCATGTGTGTGCTGTGTGCATGATGTATGTGTGTCCTGTGTGCATGATGTATGTGTGTCCTGTGTGCATGATGTATGTGTGTCCTGTGTGCATGATGTATGTGTGTCCTGTGTGCATGATGTATGTGTGTCCTGTGTGCATGATGTATGTGTGTCCTGTGTGCATGATGTATGTGTGTCCTGTGTGCATGATGTATGTGTGTCCTGTGTGCATGATGTATGTGTTTCCTGTGTGCATGATGTATGTGTGTCCTGTGTGCATGATGTATGTGTGTCCTGTGTGCATGATGTATGTGTGTCCTGTGTGCATGATGTATGTGTGTCCTGTGTGCATGATGCATGTGTGTCCTGTGTGCATGATGCATGTGTGTCCTGTGTGCATGATGTATGTGTGTCCTGTGTGCATGATGTATGTGTGTCCTGTGTGCATGATGTATGTGTGTCCTGTGTGCATGATACATGTGCTTGAAGGTATGCTGTGTGCATGATGCATGTGCGTCCAGGTGTGCTATGTACATGATGCATGTGTGTGCAAGTGTGCTCGCTCCATCCTGCCCCCCCCCATCCTGCTCCTCCGGCTCCATCCTTCCTCGCTCGCTCCATCCTGCCCTGCTCACTCCATCCTGCCCCCCCGCCACCATCCTGCTCCTCCGGCTCTATCCTGCCCCGCTCACTCCATCCTGCCCCGCTCCCCACTATCCAAGCCTACCCCTCCTGCCACCATCCTTCTCCGCCTCCATCCTGCCCGCTCCCTCCATCCTGCCCCCCCTCCGCCTCCATCCTGCCCCGCCCCCCGGCTCCATCCTGCACACCTGCCATCCTGCCCCCCGACACAATCCCGCCACTCCCTCCCCCGGCACCATCGTCACATAGTGACAAAGCCACGGCGATTTCGGGGTCCGACACGATTTTGCCTACGGCAATTATAGAGTACATATATATATATATATACAGGACAGGGGTTATGGCACTCTGCAGTATATCTACTCTATAATTGCCGTAGGCATTTTCGTGTCGGACCCCGAAAACGCCGTGGCTTTGTCACTAAGTAACGTCATCACGCGCGACCAATGGCCGCGAAGCGGCCATTGCGAGTCGCTGGCCGAAAATAGAACCAGAGGCTCGGCCACAAACTTAGCGATTTACCACTGAGGTAGCGCGAGCAATGGCCGCGAGGCCATTGTGAGTCGCTACCTCAGCCGCCGCACCTGCCGCAAGTCCCCCTATACTTTCTATATGCTCTTAATACTGTTATTAATGCTCATAATACTGTTAATAATGCTATTAATAATGCTATTGCTAATATTATTGCTATTGATGATGCGATTATTTATTTAAAAATCTTTAAAAAAACAATAAACATATTCTAGACACCCGATGCATTTGCATCGGGCTCACAGCTAGTTATAAATAACTACACTTCTCCATATCTAGCTATAATACCTATATATTTTTTTACTGTATCTTCTGGGATCTTTTGTTTTACAGTTCTCAAACATGATGTCACAGGAGGCTGTGGCTGAAGTCATTGACCGCAGCATCCATCTATCCTCCTGGAGCGTGATGTCATCAGGGGTCATTATTGCAGTTACATACTGGTTTCTTGCATTGCCGCCCCTGTGAAGACATCCTGTATCCATGCTGATAGCCGCTGTAAGGGATGTGAGTGCAGCATCAGCACTTCACTTCTATCTTTCTTACTGCCATAGCATCTGTGAAAGACATTTGTTGAAGGGAAATAGAAGCAGTGAGTAACCTTAGTGCTGCCCCACAGCTTCTAGCACCATCCTCAAATGAATCATTATCAAGGGGAAGTGCTGGTGTTGAATAGCATGTAAATCTATGCTATTCAACATCCAAGATGTAATATATCATAACAAGGTAGTCAAATGAATGCCAGCTCTATTGTAGAGCTGGAGGTCTTGATAAGACAGGTTGGCAACAACATATTAAACACATAGTTAATGCTCTCTATGCATCTCATATGTGACTATGATTTCTGAGGAATGTTTACAGACCATAGCTTTAAAATAAACGTGATGGATCTTACATGATTCCTAAACTTTGGCTAGGGTCAAATCTGCATTTTTTTTTTAAAACCTGATCCGGTTTTGAGCTTTCAAAAAGCTCAAAACTGGATCAAGAAACGCTCCTCATAGGAGCCAATGTTAAAAACCGGATTGCTTCACAAGCAACCCGGTTTCCAGCTCCAGCTCTGCTGCTGCCGGGATAAGCAAAGTGCTCTGTGTATAGTGAAAGTGTTTATTTAATAAATAAATGCTTGTACAATGTCTCTAGGGGGTGCCCAGTCCCCCTAGAGACCTTACACCCACTCAGGTGGGCTTATACTGCTATAATGTGTTATGTACAACAGCTGACTCCTGTCAGCTGTTGAACAGTTTTATGAATGAAAGCGCCGGGCTCCTCAGAGCGGAGCGCATACTATTGCTGAAGGGAACCTGACCCCACAAACTGACCCCCCCCCGCATCTTTATACCTGTCCCTTCATCCCCTCTTATCCTTTCTAGCCATCCCTTTTGCAGAAAAAAAAACGATTTTGTAAGGTAAAGAAAAGAGGTTATATTTAACTCGTCCTTTGTGAGTTCTCTGTTTCTGAAAAAGTCTCAAAAGGCGGGCCTGTCTGCTGCTCCCTCCACCCACTTTGTAATTATGCACGCCCCCTCTCAGCTTGCTGCAGTGCTGAGAGCCTGGCTGCGTCATGAAAGGGGCGGGGCTACTGGTATGACACAATTTTGATCTGAGATATTGGAAAAAATACAATTGACTATATGTCCTGGTTATGATTTCAAATTGAATAATATGTTACAATATGCCTTTATTGTTTGTTAGAATGTTTATTTTCTTCTATGTCTTATATCTACACATAGAAGCTTAGTACTTAATTGGAACGTTTTAAATTTATGTTAAGGTTTGTTACATGGCCCGCATTGACAAGCTGCCCTACAGTAAGGCACATTGATTCTATGGCTTTTCATAATGTTTATGTGTCTACAGCATGAGAGGTATTGATCGGTTAAGCATACCTCCACCTACACTAGCAATTATTGGACTATTCATATCCCTTTATGTCTTCTGCGCATCCTGCTCCAACATGGTTCTCTGAACTGAATCTTAAATTGTAGACTGTTCTAATTAGGACAATCAATAAATCCTATTTCATAATCTCGTCCTTACATTCTTGGTGAACACTAGAGAAAAACAGATTTGCAACAGACCGAAATGTAAACTCTAGAAAAGCTTTTATGTCACACATAAATCATAAACTTTGTCCTTGTACCTACAGTATTAAGAATGCCAGAGAACAACTGCCAGTGCCAAAACGATAATAATTGTGTTTAGGAACATACATGGATACAGCTTAATGGAAAGTAACACTGCTGTAAACTCCTATGGATTTGAAAATCACCAGGCAAGACTTTCATCTACATTACAATCTAACACAACTGGGTACTTTGCTCTATAAACTAATCTTTCCCATACAGAAGGCATGTTGGAATGAAATCCCTTCAGGATCCAGCTCGAAAAGCTTTAAATTGGGTTTACACAGAGACTATCGGTGTTGTAAGCAGGAAACCAGCAGCTTTATGTACTGCCAAGTCTTACTTTATGTGCTACACAGCTAATGCATTACTGCTGGTTTGGCGGAAGCATCCAGAGTGAAAGAAGACATGATACTTCGGAGGTCAATTATTACAGTTTTCTATGAGTAAAGGTCAGTATTGTATATATAAATCTTTTAAATGAATAAATCCCAAAGAAATCTCTGCTGTCATTCATATTTATGACCTAGAGACTGTATACTTGTTTCTTTTGTAAAACATTGCTTTAAAAAGAATTTAGGCTTTATGGGTTTTTTGCAATACCTATAAAAATAAAAATCCATGTTGGATAAATGTATGCTGTGATGTCTTTATTCCACCTTATGCTGCATTAGTTCAATGTTGTATTCATATCTATTAGTCGCGGCGCATTCTGTTTACCACAAATGTTGGAAAAATGTTGTGGTTTCAGTGCATTTACGGCAAAAAATTGCAGCATGAATGTAACGTGGGACTGCAGTCTATAGGGTAGAGATCCTAATTGCACCTATTCTGTTGTTAAGCGTTTGGTAAAATTTATTATGATCTCCATTTTTTTAATAATTGCAGTCAATTGATCACATGCATGTCTGAAGGGTGGTTTGGAAGAATTTTAGGGTGACTCAGGTTTGCCCCAAAAGGAAGGCCAATAGGAAATGTCTGGCAGGTTGCATTTTCAATATCTACTATGAAATCGTCTAATGTTCTCTGTCTGTCACGGAAATCGCGCACTAGAGTTGATTGGTCCACCCAGCGGGCTCAACCAATCAGCGCTAGCACGCAATTTCTGTACACAGAAAGGAAACAAAAGATGGCGGCTGCTAGTGCGGCACAGCACAGCCTCACCGCAGCCTCATGTCATTAACCCCCGCCACGAGCCGCCCACTGACACCTGGGACCAGGGGCTGCCGGGGTCGGGGCTCTCAGGGTGCAGGGAGCAACGGGAGCGTGCATCGTGTGGCTCCTCCTTCCTATGGCTGCACAGTCTGTCACAGACTGTGCGGCCATAGGATGATCCCGGGTGTCAGCTGCCACCTGTCAATGCAGCTGGGTGGCAGCAGCACATGCCAGCCGGGGCCCAGCTGCACTGACACCCGGGGTCATCCTGCACACCGCCGCCTCTGCGTCCGCCTCATCCACACCTATGCTCTGCTGACACCGCGCTCAGCAACAGAGACAGGAGGGCCAGCACTGGGACCGCCAGGGGACGGAGAGGTGAGAGCTCTGGTGTGTGTGTGGCTGTGAGTATGAGTCGTGTGTGTGTATGTCTGTGTCTGGGTGTGTGTTTGGCTGTGGGTGCGAGTATGTGTGTGTATGTGTGTGGGTGTGTGTATCTGTGTGTTTATGTGTGTGGGTGTGTGTGTCTGGCTGTGGGTGTAAGTCTGTGTGTGTATGTGTGTGGGTCTGAGTCTGTGTCTAGGTGTGACTCTTTATGTGGGTGTGAGTCTGTGTGTGAGTCTACTGCTTCCTCCCCCTGCCTGTGCCGCTTTTTCCTCCGTCCTCCCCCACCCCGCCATATCGTCCTCCGTACTCCCCCACCCCGCCGCTCTTTGCTCTGTCCTCCCCCTGCCTGTGCCGCTCCATCCTCCCCCACCACACCGCTTCCTCCTCATTCCTTTGTCCTCCTCCCCCCCACCACTTCATCCTCCATCCTCCCCCTGCCTGTGCTGCTCCGGCCTCCCCCACCCGGCCGTCCTCCATCCTCCTCTCCCCCTCCGCTCTGTGCTCCATCCTCCCCTGCCTGTGGCGCTCCATCCTCCCCTACCCCACCGCTTCCTCCTCCTTCCTTTGTCCTACCCCCTCTGCCACTCCATCCTCCATCCTCCATCCTCCCACTGCCTGTGCTGCTCCGGCCACCCCCACCCCGCCGCTTCGTCTTCCATCCTCCACTCCCCCGCCGCTCTGTGCTCCATTCCTCCCCTGCCTGTGCCACTCCATCCTCCTCCACCCACAGCTTCCTCCTCCTTCCTTTGTCCTCCTCACCTCCGCCACTCCACCCTCCGTCCTTCCCCTGCCTGTGCTGCTCCGTCCTCTTCCCCCCCGCTGCTCTGTGCTCTGTTCTCCCCTTGCCACTCTGTCCTCCCCCTGCCTGTGCCGATCCATCCTCCCCCACCCCACCGCTTCCTTCTCCTTCCTTTGTCCTTCTCCCCTCTGCCACTCCATCCTCCATCCTCCCCCTGTCTCTGCTGCTTCATCCTCCATCCTCCTATCCCCCGCCGCTCTGTGCTCAGTCCTCCCCCTGCCTGTGCAGCTCCATCCTCCCCCACCCTGCAGCTACCTCCTCCATCCTCCATCCTCCTCCCACCTGCAGCTCCGTTCTCCCTCCTCCCCCTGCCCCTCCATCCTCCCCCTACCTGTGCCCCTCCATCCTCCTCCCCCCTGCCACGCCATCCTCCCCCCGCCGCTCCGTCCTCAAAGTCCCTCACTATTCATCCTTCACCACTTTCCCCATGCAATCCCTATTTCTATATTCTAGAATACCCGATGCGTTAGAATCGGGCCACCATCTAGTAGGTCATAAAGTTTGGTTATCATCCAAAAATATTAAACTAAAAATTCCATCAGCAAAGTTGGGTTCTAAGTTCATTGGCATGTAAAGGATTTTGGAGGTTCTGGGGGCCTTTAGATTAAGATTTCCTCGACACATCTTCGATGTCTTCCACAGATCTCTGTTGAAAAATTTTGTCCCATCGGTGTTGTCTCTCTCATCCCCAGCTTCTGATGTTTCTGTAAATATAGGTTTGGAGTATAGGGTACAGAGGATCATAGATTCTTGAATAATCTTAAATTCTCTCCAGTACCTCATTCATTGTAAAGGAAATGGACCTGAAGAGACAATGTTTGATGTCTTGTGACTGTCTCAAGTCATGTAAAGCTAGAAAACAAAGCCTTTCATTAATGAGAAGGAGAGCCAGGTTGAAGTTTGCCAAAGACCATAAGGATTGGACCATAGAGTACTGGAGTAAGGTAATCTTCTCTGATGAGTCTAATTTTCAGCTTTACCCAACAGCTGGTCATCTAATGGTTAGAGAGAGACCTGGAGAGGGGTACAAGCCACATTGTCTTGCACCCACTGTGAAATTTGGTGGAGGATTGCTGATGATCTGGGGATGCTTCAGCAAGGCTGGAATTGGACAGGTTAATCTTTGCAAAGGATGTATGAATCAAGCCGCATACAAGGTTATCCTTGAAAAACACTTGCTTCTTCTGGTCAGGCAATGTTCCCCAACTCTGAAAGACTGGTTTTTCCAGCAGGTCAATGCCCCATGCCAAACAGCTAGGTCAATCAATGTGTGGATGAAGGAGCACCACATCAAGACCCTGCCTTGGCCAGCCCGATCTCCAGACCTGAAGCCCATTGAAAAACTCTGGAATGTAATTAAGAGGAAGATGGATAGTCAAAAGCCATCTAAGGCCATGTCCACACACTTGCACTGTAAGTATTTAGCGGTTCTGCTAAATACTTAGGTGCGTGTGTGCGGGCGCTTTCTGCAGATGCAGCCCATGGTTACCCAATGTATATCATGGTAACCACTTCACACAGCAGGCTGCCTAGTGTCTGCTTTCCCCGAGCACACAGGGAATTGCTGCTAGCAGCGTTTCCCTGTGCGCTCGGCTTAAGCGGATACTAGGCAGCCTGCTGTGTGAAGTGGATCCCACAGACAGGCACAAAATCGTGATGTGAAACCGGCCTTAGTGTTTAAATGCCTCAAGTGTGACCCTAGCCTTAGGCATCACCCTCCTTAACTAAACAAATATCACCTGATCTGTTTCATCCAATAACTATTTAAGTTTATACAGCTTGAAGTTGGAAAATCTGCAGACAAATTAGGATATGGTCAAAATGCTCACTTGCCGAATAATTCTGCACACAGTGTGATAGTACTAGTAATCATATTTAGAATTTAATGACAGATTATCTCTGCAGGATTACAGCTCTGTGTAGTCTAATGCACATCTACAATATAATCTCACAAAGGAACTCTGTGGGTATGTTTTATGTATATTTACCCCGTACCTGCAAAATTTGTCTTTTCAGTTATATTTTTATTGTCATAGTAAAATTAATGAGTCTACTACAATGAAATGGCATCTGAAAAGGTAAATTACCGCATTTTTCGCTTTATAAAACGCTCCAGATTATAAAACGAAACCACAAATTTGCTGAAGGAGAAGAGAAAAGATATTTTTTTATGTTAAATGGGGTATGTCTTATAATGCCAGTGTCCGTCTTACAAATCATATATATGTCCCTCATCCTCGTATCTATATAACCTCTATCCTGGCATATTGCCTCCTTGTGCTGGCACATTGGCACATTGTGCTGGCACATTTCCCCCTGTGCTGGCACATGGCCCCCCTGTGCTGGCACATTGCCCCCTGTGCTGCTAGCATACTGGCACATTGCCCCCCTGTGCTGGTGTTACACCCCTGTGGGGGATTGCCACAGGACCCACCGATGCAGGGAGGGATGCACACCTTGGCACACACAGCATCCAATACCTTCCACCCCAGACCTGGAGGGGGAGCCCAACTGGCTGTCCTTAAGCCCTAAAAGGATCCAGGCCTGAGGGGAGGAGTCAGCCAGTAGTACTGAAGTCAGTCAGCGAGTAGTCAGTCGGAGGAAGTGGAAGGAGCTGGTTGCTGGGACCAAGCCAGACCCAGAACCAGGAAGCTTGACACAGCTGTGTAATGCCCTAGGGAGAGGGACGGAGGCTAGTGGAGAAAGTAGGAGAAAGAAGAAGGGAACATACCTAGTATCCCTTTAGCCCACCCGGACACCGGAGTCCGAAGTTGCTAATCATCTAAAGGTAGCAGAGAAAGCCCTGACAGACCAGGAAGATCTAGTCTCCCTGAAGTTACACCAAGTGAGACAAACCTGACCAAGCATAGGACCAGGGGCCCAGGAGGAGAATAGGGATCCCACAGAAAGGTCCTCATTGTCGGTTGTGGAGTAGTACCCTGAGAGGGTGAAAGAGCGGCAAGTTCAGTTACAGGCAGAACTTACCCCAATTAACGCGTACTCTAACAGAGGAGGCCTCATAACTCTCCAAGGTGAATGTCTCAAGCTGCACCGAAACCTGGTTACCCTCCTAGACCGTGCCTGTTACCGGACATCAGTAAAAAGGTACCGAAACAGAGACTATTGTGTGTGTGTGTGCCTGCTTCACCGCCGCCGCCTGCAGCGTTCACAGCAGAACCTCTACTACTACTCCCCTCATCCACCCCGTTGCCCTGAGGTAAAGCTTCACTTATGGGGAGCTGAACTACCAAAGCTGCATTTACATCACCTCAGTGGCCAGCCGTAGCGCTGACAACCCTATTGCTAGGTGCCACAGGTGGCGTCACAATACCATTCCCCATCATCATCACCCCCACCCCGCCATTGAGGGTCCAGGGCACGGAACCGGGAACTGACCAGCTGTGATCCCCCCCCCCACTGAAGTAACCCCTTGTATCAGAGTACCCCTTACCCTGTCGACCGACTCACTGGTACATTGCCCCCCTGTGCTGGGACATTGCCCCCTGTGCTGATGGCACACTGGCACATTGCCCCCTGTGCTGGAACATTGCCCCTTGTGCTAGCACATGGTCCCCATGTGCTGGCTCATTGCCTCCCTGTGCTGCTGGTACACTGGCACATTGAGCCTTGTGCTGGCACATTGCCCCCTTGTGCTAGCACATGACCCCCTTTGCTGGCACATTGCCCTCTTGTGCTAGCACATTGGCCCCCTGTGCTGCTGGCACACTGACACATTGCCCCCCTGTGAGTCAAAAGCATTTATTTTACTATGTGCGTGACAGCAAGGGGGCATATAGAATGACGGGGGGCATATCCAGGATAGGGGTGATGAGTGCGGCATGGGGGGGAGAGTGCAGGCACATACAATATGCGCCACTCCCCAGTCCACCACTCGGCGCGGCTTCAGCACCTAGGTGATGAACAGCGGGTGCAGTGCATATTTCATGAGGCTAAGGAGCAGGATCACCTGACCTCCCGCTGCCTCTGCAGTCCACAGCCAGCCTCCTCTAGCCCCCAGACACCACTCCAAAGCACCCCCCACAGTACAGAAAGTAGATTCGGATTATAAAACACACCTCCCACTATCCACAAAAATTGTGAGGAACAAAAGTGCGTTTTATAATCCGAAAACTACAGTATGTATTTTCTTGATCATTATAAAAACTAAAGAAATGATAATGAAATCTCATACATCTAACTAAACTGTTTCTTATGAATCCCTCAGAGTTGCAATAAAATATTAATACTGATAAAAGAATTGATCAGAGCAAAATAGTGACATTATCATTATAAGAAAGGGATTGTTTATAATGACCAATAAATGGAAAATTAACTAGAAATCTATACACCTGCAGTTCTACATCATGGGTGGATTGTGTTATTTTATTAAACATCCAAAATAAATATATAATAAACAATAAAATGTCAAATAATTTAAGCAAAATAAATTATTATCCAAACAGTCTAGGAAAAAAAAAAAACAGCAAGTCTACTGACCACAAACTGCAGTTAGACTAAACTAAGGCATTTTATTGAATTGCACTCAAAATAGAGTCATTTTACCATGGTATATACATTTATAACAGGATATAAATTTATGACATCAGTGCCAGGAACCACCACCCCACCAATAAGAATAATCAGCTCACATGCAAAGGAATAGGTCAGAGACTAATAAGGCCCAGTTCACATCTGCGTTTTCGCTACGTTTGCGTTTCCATTGAGTTCTTACTGCAAAACGCATTGAAAACGCATCCAAAAATGCAGCCATTGATTTCAATGCAAAATGCATGTCATTTTCAGAAATAGCAAAACGCATGCGCTTTTGCAAACGCAGCCCAAAATGTTGCATGCAATGTTGCAGATATGAAAAGGCCCTAAGGTAGTGTAAGGTTCTGGTGATGTAATAATGTAGTGATTGTAAGGCTGCGTTCACACATTGCGTATTTTGCCACGTTTTTTTACGCGCGCTTTTCAAAATACGCAATGTGCCTTTTGTCTGCCGGCAAAGTGAATGGGAAATTCACTTTGCAGTGCAGACATTGCATAAAAATACGCAGTGCGTTTTCTGGGAGAAAACGCAGCTCCGTAAACAATTGATATGTCAATTGTTTACGCAGCTACTTCTGCGTATTCTCCCAGAGGGGAGGAAGAATCCTGCTTCCTCCTCCCCTCTGTGACAGCTGTGGCCGCCCATTAGACTTCACAGTGTATTAATCTACACTGTGAAATCTAAATTAAACAAAGCAAGTGTGTGAAAAATAAAAAAGAATGAAATACTTACCCTCCGACGCCTTCTGCCGCTGTGCGATCCCCGGTTCTAAGTCAGATCTCTTCTGACAAGACCTGTGGTGACGTCAGAGGGGGGGACCACCCCGGGAACGCCCCCCTCTGACGTCATCACAGGTCCTGTCAGAAGAGATCTGACTTGGAATCGGAGATCGCACACCGGGAAAAGGCGTCGGAGAGGTGAAGTATTGATTCTTTTTTATTTTTCATTAACTTGCTTTTGTTTAATTTAGATTTCACAGTGTTTATTAATACACTGTGAAGTCTAATGGGGCGGTCACACATGTCAGAGGGGAGGAGGAAGCAGGATTCTTCCTCCCCTCTGTGACATCACTGCGCTTTCTGGGGGAAAGAAAGCGCAGTGTGTGAAAGGCCCTGCGTATTTTGCTGCACTTTTTTGAGCGGCCGAAAAACGAGGCAAAAAGCGCGCGCAAAAAAGCGCAGCAAAATACGCAAATGTGTGAACGTAGCCTTATTCTGATTTTGTATTTATGTAGTACCGATAGCTCTGTTGAGGTATTCACGTAGTGATGATAGTGACCACCCTCAGGGCCGTGGGTTACCCGGTCCAGGGCATTGTAGTTCATGGGGATGTCACGGGGCCTGTTGCCCGATCCCGTGGCCCTGGTGGTGGCTAAAAAGGGGAACAGTCAATAAAAATAATAAAAATAGTGATTTGTTATGCCACCTATGGTTCCGATAATATTACCGGCGCTGCGGGACACACCTCCCGGGTGATGGTGGAGCAGCTGGATGGTTACACTCCCCGTAGGTGGAGCGGGATCCCCGGGGCAGTAGCGGAAGTTTATGAAGGTTGGTTGCAGAGAGTCTATGAAGGGAGCAGGATCAGGGGCCGCAATTACAGTCACACACACAGTGTTGTTGTATTTGTACCTTTACTGATGATATTAGCAAGGTGAAGTCCAGCGTACAGTCCGGATGGTCTGGGAGCAGTTCGGGATCTCCACATCTGATAAGTTATGAGGCCTCCCTGTTACGCTGTGTGTGTACTTTAGTCCTGGGCTGTCTGAAGCTAACAGAGATCTCTACTGTGATCTGTTTGAAGCTAAGCCTTGACCCTATCCTGTGTCCTCACTTGTATAGCAGACTGTGAGAGCTCTGCTGTGGGCACTACTGGATCCACTGGGGTCCCAGGCTCTGCTAAGTGGCTGTGCCTCAAGTGCTGTGCCAGGAGACTTGAAGACTCCCTGGTCTCCAGTCTTGACTGCTGGGCTGACTGGACCCGTGCAGTCTCAGACTTTGGTGTCCAGGCTGTCGACGTAGCTCTTCTGGAGCAAACCGGCACGGGCTCCGCTCCCCCTCGCTAACTCGCCTCCGAACCTCACTCTCGGGTCCCTTACACTGGCTAGGCTTTCCCTATGGCATGGGCCTAGCACAGCACCGTTCACCAGGTGTCTTCCTCAGTACTGCTCCATACTGAACTGCCTAACTCCACCCCCGGGCCTGAACTTATAGGGGAACTCGCCTGAAGGTGGCAAGTAAAGCTCCCCCTTCAGGTCTGGGGTGAAAGGTATTGTGTGTAAGTTTACCAGATGTGAAAATCCTTCCGTGCTCCAGGTATTCCTATGGCAATTGAACCTTGGAGTGGGGTGCTACAAAGGTTCTTGAGCTGTAATCATCACCAGAAACATAATCAATACATGAATACATCACCAGACCAAACATCAGTACATAAAAGCATCACCAGAACCACTATCAGTCCATGAATACACACCTTGATCACCATGAGTGCATTAATACATCACCAGAACCACAAGATGTACCGAAATAGATCACTAGAACCATTATCAGTGGATGACTTCATAACCAATCTGTGTTACATTGCATTGTCAGGTCAGCCCTACAGAACATTGTATCTAATGAACTTACATTTACGTATGTTCTCAGCAGTGGTAAATAGATACTGTGAGTTGTTGTTACCAGCCATCATATAGACTGCATAAATATAGGAACCACAGTACTAATGATACGCAGACAATGACAGATAGAGGTGTCTCTAATGGGGACGTCACACGCGTCAATATCACATGCAATATCACTGCTGCTCATGACTTTGCAGCGATATTGACGTGTGTGACAGGGCGCATCAACCAGCGATAAATCGCTTGTTGATGGTCGCCAGGTTTTAGAACCTGCTCTAAAACCTGCCGATGGTTGCCCAGTGGACACGCAGTATCGCTGCGTGTGACACCAGGAGACTAGCGAGAAGCCAGCGCCTCTCAGCAAGCGCTGGGAGCTGGTATCCATGGTAAACAGCGGGTAACTAAGCGCCACACAGCGCTTAGTTACCCGCTTGTTTAAATGGTTACCAGCGTTCTCGCTGGTACTGATTGCTAGTGAGTCTGCCTGTGTGACAGCTCACCAGTGATCAGACTTCAATGTCGCCAGCGATGAGATTGCTGGTGACATTGACCCGTGTGACGTCCCCAAGACACCTGTTCATCACTAGTAAATGGACTTCATGTCAGCAATGTTTTTGGACATAATTGGAGCATTTCATGTGATGCTCCAGTTCTGTGGCAGGTGAGGGCTGGCAGCTGTGGCTTATTTTTAGGCTGGGAAAGGTCCAACAATCCCTTCCCAGCCTTATAATAGCTCATAGCTGTCTGTTTTAATTTTGCTTGTTCCACATCATAAAAATTTGTTCAATAAGCTCCATAAGCTATGCACTACAGGGTGCCATTCTATGAAATATTCAGGGAGTTATATATATCTGCTGGATATCCATCCATCCATCTATCTATCTTGCTATCTCACTATCTATCTCTATTTCTAGGGTTTGTAAGCATCAAATTGCATTCAGTGCTAAGAACACGTGAAAAATGCAGGTGAAAAAAACAGGAAAAAAAGGATGAAAACATGTAAAAAATGCATGTTTTGTATGCAGCGTTTTTCCTGGCAAGCGATGCAGAGATGGTGGACTAATTTCTGCATCCAAATACTCAACATTTGCACGTACCCTAACAAGCATTTATTTACAACATTATATATGTGAATTTTTGCTGAACCTGGCATATACACATTTACTACAGCTTATTATTTGCCTTAATGTAAAAAATGGTCATAGCTTTTTCAGATGCTAAACTGAAAAGATTTGCATTAGTGTAATGTCTATTGTTCATCATTTTCTGATAAATAACTCCTATTACAATTTCTTGGAGTTTTATTATTTGCAGACAGAGTGTGGCAAACTATATTAGTTAATAAATATGAGAACAGACAATGGTGAGAGTGAAGGGAAGATTTTGGCAAGATTTGTGCATACTCTACATTTAAATAATCGCTGCAAATTACACCTGTGAAAGTTAATTGGTTTTGCTCCACTGTAAATACATTTTCAATTAATCCGTTTTTCTTCTTACCAAACACAGTTCCTGTAGAGTCTTCATTGTGTGAGATGCATGTGTGATGATTACTAGACAATACAAATAATACAGATTAAACTTCATTTAGAGATTATTCGCCTTTGAAAAAACAGAAATGATGTGTGTTTTCCCTATACATAAACGCTTTAGAAGAAAATCGGACCAGCTCCAGATGACCCAGTTTTCAATAAAAATTCATTTTATTAACAAGTCCAAGAAAAACAATGACAAGATATGCTAGAGTACAGAGCAAACATGGATAAAAACATGAAACATACCAGACATTGATTTTTTTTATTTGTGTAAGGCTGGCTTCACATTATGGGTCCGATCCGTTTCAAGGCTGTCCGTGTAAATCTGACAGCCCCGGACCGGATTTTGGCCCCATAGTATACTATGCCATCCGGTTTCTATCTGTCCGAGACAATCCGGGAAAATCCAGAATTATCTCAGAATTATCTCACGGACACAAAAACGTTGCTTGCAACGTTTTTGTGTCCGAGAGGAGAATGTCTCCTCTAATTGCCTACTCCCAGATTGTCCCGGACTTGCCCGGATCCTCCCGGACGGGACAATCTGGCGCTCCCTAACATGGGAGCCTATGGGGCCGGATAGCTCCGGTCCAGGAGGATCCGGGAACCGGACACCTGCGGCCGCACGCCGCTGTTGTTTCTGGACCGCGGCTAGCTTCCTGTGAGCCGTGGTCCTGATTCATCAGTTGCAGCAGCTGCGTGCGTGCTGATCCAATCTGGGGCTGTCAGGTTCACCCTAACAGCCTCGGATCGGATCAGACCCGCAATATGAAGCCAGCCTTAGCTCTGTACTCAAGCATATCCTGTCATTGCTTTTAATGGACTTGCTAATAAAATTAATTTTTATTGATAACCGGATGATCTGGAGCTGGACCAACTTTCTTCTAAAGTGTTTCAATGCTACAAATTAGTGTGCACCATGCACCCGGGTGCAGGTGAGTTGACTCATTTTTAATCTGTTTCCCTATACTTAATGATATTTAAATTTAACATATAGAAGTGTAACATGGACGATAAAGAAACCAGACAGAAAACATATCAACGCCTTTCAAATGTGGAGCTGGAGAAGGATATTATCAATACCATTGATGGCAAGAAGACCAAAGAAATCCATATTGGAGCAAATCAAGCCATATATGTCACTTGAAGCAAAGATCACCAAGCTGCGATTTGCCTACTTTGGATACATCATCCGAAGAGAAAAATCACTGGTGAAAGACATGATGTGATGGTATGAAGAATAGAAAGTACGCGACAAAGAGGAAGACCAGCAACCCAATGGCTTAATACTGTCAAGATAATGGTGGTCAAGACCCTGACCTCTCTGTGGCTTGTAGAGGACCGTGGTGAACCTATCTAGGCTCACTAAAGTTCAATCTTCCTGCAGCACATTTATTAATTAACTCCTTCCCGACCTTTGCTCTCCTGCAGCTCCGGTGACAGTGTCAGTGACAAGTCACCAGAGCTGCAGGATCGCAAGGACATATACTTTTGCCGGGGGGGGTGGCTTAGTCGCTCTGATTGGCAGTTGAAAATGAAACTGCCATCAGAGCAAATCATAGGGATTCACCCCTCCAGATCTGATTGGAGCTCTCCAATCATATCTGGAGGGGCGGATCGGCAGGTGCCCCCCTCCTGCTCCAGTAAATATTAGGGATCCCCCGTTCCTCCAATCCACCCCCCTCCTCCAGTTCTGTATATATCCACCGGCGGGCTGCAGTGCTGCACCCGCCAGTGCCGCGGGTGCAGCCCACCGGCGGCTACATGCAGAACGGCCGGTCAGGCTCCTCAGCCCCTCAGCCTCCCCCCCCGATTCCTGTGTTCTGGGCCCCCCTCACCTCTCCCGGCGGGCTGCACTCACCAGTGCTCCCGCCGGTCAGCTTCCTGTGCTGCGTGGGGGCTCTCCTCCTCTCCTGGGATCCTCCTCTTTACCGGTGGATCGTGGGTGAGGTAAGTATACATTAATGCATGCATGCATGCATGGGTGCATCCGTGCATGTATGCATGGATGGGTGCATGCATGCATGGATGGATGGGTGCATGTATGTATGGATGGATAGGTGGGTGCATGCATGAGTGGATGGATGGGTGCATGCATGCATGCATGTGTGGATGAATAGGTGGATGCATGGGTGCATGCATGTATGGGTGGATAGATGGGTGCATGCATGAAAGTGTGCATGCATGGATATTGCATAGATAGATGTAAACGTGCATGGATGTGTGCATCCGTGGATGCGTGCATGTGTGGATGTGTGCATGGATGGATGTGTGCATGCATGCGTGGATGTGTGGATGTGTGCATGGATATTGCATGGATGGATGTGTGCATGTGTGGATGTGTGCATGTGTGGATGTGTGCATGAATGGATGTGTGCATGGATGGATGTGTGCGTGGATGCGTGCGTGTGTGGATGTGTGCATGGATGTGTGCGTGCATGGATGAATGTGTGCGTGCATGGATATTGCATGGATGAATGTGTGCGTGCGTGGATGTGTGCGTGCGTGGATGCATGCGTGTGTGGATGTGTGCATGGATGGATGTGTGCATGGACGGATGTGTGTGTGGATGTGTGCGTGTGTGGATGTGTGCATGGATGTGTGCGTGCATGGATGGATGTGTGCTTGCGTGGATGCGTGCGTGCATGGGTATTGTATGGATGAATGTGTGGGTGCATGGATGCGTGCGTTCGGGTGTGGATGTGTGCAAGGATGAATGTGTGCATGGATGGATGTGTGGATGCGTGCATGTGTGGATGTGTGCGTGCGTGGATGCGTGCATGTGTGGATGTATGCATGGATGGATGCGTGCGTGTGTGTGCATGGATGGATGTGTGCATGTGTGGATGTGTGCGTGCGTGGATGTGTGCGTGCATGGATGGATGTGTGCATGCGTGGATGGGTGTGTGCATGGGTGAATGATGTGTGCTTGGATGGATGTGTGCATGCATGCATGGATGATGGGTGCATGGGTGAATGATGGGTGCATGGGTGGATGGATGGGTGCAACAAGGAACCAAGTGTCCTCTTGTTGTAGTCTCTGGGATCATAGTCATGGATCATAGTCATGGTGCATTGTATGACAGATCATAGCCATACAGTGCACCATAACTCTGACCCCAGAAACTGTAGGAAGAGGACACTTGATCCCTTGCTACAGTCTCTGGATTGAGCAAAGACGATCGAGCGTCATGGGACCTTCGATGTGAATTACGTTGGAGGCGATCGAGCGTCGTGGGACCTTCGTTGTGGACTTTGTCGGATCTTTATAATAAAGATGGAGTCTGAATTTTGTTTGTGTTTTTTTTTCAAATAAAAAGATTTTTCTCTGTGTGGTGTATTTTTTGACTATTTACTAGAGATTCCTAATGGCCAGGTCTAACATTGGCCCGACATTATGAATCTCGGGCTTAGTGCCAGCTGCCAATAAAAAGCTAGCATATACCCCTTTATTACCCAGTTTGCCACCGGTACCAGGGCAACTGGAAGAGCCTGGGTACAGCGCCAGAAAATGGCGCTTCAATGAATGTGCCATTTTCTGGGGCAGCTGAGGGCTGCAATTCGTAGCATGGGGGGGCCCAGAACGCTTGGGTCTCTCCATGCTGAGGATTCCAGCCCCCAGCTGCCAAGGTGTACCTGGCTGGGCCAAAAATATGGCGGAGCCCCATCATTTTTTTTTTCTAGAATTAGTTCTAGAAATAAAAAAAAAAAAAATGGGCTTTGCTGTATTTTTGGTTGCCAGCCAGGTAGAACGAGGCAGCTGGATGTTGGTGGCAGTCCGTAGTTGCCAAGTTGTACCTGGCTGGACCAAAAATGTGGCAGAGCCCCACATAATTTTTTTTTCTAGAATTAGTTCTAGAAATAAAAAAAAAAAAAATAGGCTTCGCTGTATTTTTGGTTGCCAGCCAGGTAGAACGAGGCAGCTGGGGGTTGATGGCAGTTCGTAGCTGCCAAGTTGTACCTGGCTGGACCAAAAATATAGTGGAGCCCCACGTAATTTTTTTTTTTTAAATCTGTTCCAGAAATATAAAAAAAAGGCCTTTGCTGTATTTTTGGTAGCCAGTGAGTTACAACTTGGCAGCTGGGGGGCTGGAATCCTCAGCGTGGAGAGACCCAAACGTTGTGGGCCCCCCACACTGCAAATGGCAACCCACAGCCACCCCAGAAAATAACGCATTCATTAGAGGTGCGATTTTCTGGTGCTGTAGCCCAACTCTTCGAGTTGCCCTTCTGCTGGTGGCACACAGGGGCTCTCCATACGCGACATATTGCCCGCTAACAAGTTGAATGGAAAATTAGCTCCAATTGTTAGCGAACACAATGTCACGTATGGAGAGTTCCTGTGTGCCTAAACATTGGAGTTCCCCTACAAGTGACCCCATTTTGGAAACTAGACCCTCCCAAGGAACGTATCTAGATGCATAGTGAGCACTTTGAACTGCCAGGTGCTTCACAAATTGATCCATGAAAAGGAAAAAAGAAAATTTGTGTGAAAAAAGTACTTTTTCCTTATTATGGATCAATTTGTGAAGCACCTGGGGGTTCAAAGTGATTACTATGCATCTAGATAGTTTCCTTGAGGGGTTTAGTTTCTAAAATGGGGTCACGTGTGGGGGAGCTCCAATGTTTAGGCACATAGAAGCTTTCAATACGCAACATAGTTTCCGCAAACAATTAGAATTACTAGCAGACACCATGTCGCGTATGGAGAGTAGTGATGGGCGAATCCTAAATTACTCGGAATCGCTTGACTCTAGCGAGTCCGAGCACAGGACTCGCTACTCGTTGCGAGTCTAGCGAGTCCAATGTTAATGAATGGGGAAGCGAGTAATAGCGAGTAGTGTGAGATTTACAAATCGCAGATGTGTCTCGGAAGCTTCAGCCTGAAGCAATCCTAGTTTTGTCATTTATTTGCATTGCTCGTTTACTTTGTAAGTAATCGCTGACTCGCACAGATAAGATCCTGTCTCCTCTGTACAGGCTGCCAGCTCCAGGGTCCTAGAGCCCGCCTGCTGCCTGATGTAGCAGTGCTGAGATTGTTCTCAGTCTGCTCATTCCCTGTGTACAGACATGAATGTCTGTGCACAGAGATGATGTAGCAGAGCTGAGATTGTTCTCAGTCTGCTTATTCCCTGTGCATAGACATCTATATTTATGCACAGGGGATGTATCAGAGAGGACATCGCGTTTTGGACTGCGTCGGACGGAAGAGGATTTTTTTAATTAAAGATGGAGTCCCTAATGGCTTTTTTTTTTATTTCTAATAAAAAATTTTCCTTGTGTTGTGTTTTTTTTAAAACAATTTAATAGAAATTCATGGCGGTCATGTCTAATATTGGCGTGACCGCCATAAATTTCGGGCTTAGGGTCAGCTGATAATACAAAGCTGGCCCTAACCTCTATTACCCAGCGTGCCACCGCTACCAGGGCCGCTGGAAGAGCGGGGTTCAGCGCCAGAGGATGGCGCTTCAATGAACGCGCCATCTACTGGGGCGGCTGCGGGCTGCAATTTGCAGCGGGGGGTGCCCAGAAAGCTTGGGCATCCCTGCGCTGCGGATTCCAGCCCCCAGTTGCTTAGCTGTACCTGGCTAGACATAGAAATTGCGCGGAGCCCCACGCATTTTTTTTTAATTATTTCATGAAATTCTGAGATTCTGACTCTGAGACTCTGACTCTGAAATTCATGAAATATAATAAAAAAAAAATGCGTGGGGCTCCGCGCAATTTCTATGTCTAGCCAGGTACAGCTAAGCAGTGGGGGCTGGAATCCGCAGCGCAGGGATGCCCAAGCTTTCTGGGCACCCCCCGCTGCAAATTGCAGCCCACAGCCGCCCCAGAAGATGGCGCGTTCATTGAAGCGCCATCCTCTGGCGCTGAACCCCGCTCTTCCAGCGGCCCTGGTAGCGGTGGCACGCTGGGTAATAAAGAGGTTAGGGCCAGCTTTGTATTATCAGCTGGCCCTAAGCCCGAAATTTATGGCGGTCACGCCAATATTAGACATGACCGCCATGAATTTCTATTAAATTGTTTTAAAAAAAAACAAACACAAGGAAAATTTTTTATTAGAAATAAAAAAAAAAGCCATTAGGGACTCCATCTTTAATTAAAAAAATCCTCTTCCGTCCGACGCAGTCCAAAACGCGATGTCCTCTCTGCTACATCCCCTGTGTATAAATATAGATGTCTATGCACAGGGAATAAGCAGACTGAGAACAATCTCAGCACTGCTACATCATCTCTGTGCACAGACATTCATGTCTGTACACAGGGAATGAGCAGACTGAGAACAATCTCAGCACTGCTACATCATCTCTGTGCACAGACATTCATGTCTGTACACAGGGAATGAGCAGACTGAGAACAATCTCAGCACTGCTACATCATCTCTGTGCACAGACATTCATGTCTGTACACAGGGAATGAGCAGACTGAGAACAATCTCAGCTCTGCTACATAATATCTGTGAGCAGGCGGGCTCTAGGACCCTGGAGCTGCACAGAGAAGACAGCTGGACTCGGCTCGCAAAGAAACAGCAGTTATCTGCGAGTTTCCCTGCTATCACTGGCACAGTAGCCAGTGATTACTCGCACGAGTCTAATGCAAACAATGGCAATCCTAGTTTTGTCAGCGTTTCTGACAAAACTAGGATTGATATTGATTTGCATTGGACTCGTGCGAGTAATCACTGGGAAACTCGCAGAGTACCGAGTCCTGCGAGTCCCTTACTACTCGCCGAGTAACGAGTCCTAGCGAGTAGATTCGCCCATCCCTAATGGAGAGCCCATGTGTGCTAAACATTGGAGCTCCCCCACAAGTGACCCCATTTTGGAAACTAGACCCCACAAGGAACTTATCTAGATGCAGGTGCTTTACAAATTGATCCGTAATATGGAAAAAGTACTTTTTTTCCACACAAATGTTCATTTTTCATTTTTACGGATCAATTTGTGAAGCACCTGGGGGTTCAAAGTGCTTATTATGCATCTACATACTTTCTGTGGGGGGTCTAGTTTCCAAAATTGGGTCACTTGTGGGGGAGTTCCAATGTTTAGGCACACAGGGGCTCTCCAAACGCGACATGGTGTCTGCTAACAATTTGGAAAAACAGCTAAAACTGTTAGCGGACACCATGTCGTGTTTGGAGAGAGACCCTGTGTGCCTAAACATTGGAGCTCCCCCACAAGTGACCCCATTTTGGAAACTAGACCCCCAGGTGCTTCACAAATTGATCCATAAAAATGAAAAAGTACTTTTTTTACTACATTTTTTTTTCATTTTTACAGACACATTTGTGAAGCACTAGGGGGTTCAAAATGCTCACCACTCATCTAGGTAAGTTCCTTGGGGGTCTAGTTTCCAAATGGAGTCACTTTTGGGGGAGCTCCAATGTTTAGGCACACAGGTGCTCTCCAAACGCGACATGGTGTTCGCTAACAGTTTGAGCTAATTTTCCATTCAAATTGTTAGCGGACAGCATGTTGCGTTTGGAGAGCCTCTGTGTGCCTAAACATTGGAGTTCCCCCACAAATGACCCCATTTTGAAAGCTAGACCCCCCAAGGAACTTATCTAGATGTATAGTGAGCACTTTGAACCCCCAGGTGCTTCACAAATTGATCCATAAAAATGAACAAGTATTTTTTTTTCCACAAACATTTTCTTTTTTCATTTTCATGGATTGATTTGTGAAGCACTTGGGAGTTCAAAATGCTCACCACCCATCTAGATAAGTTCCCTTTGGAGTCTAGTTTCCAAAATGGGGTCACTTGTGGGGGAGCTCCAATGTTTAGGCACACAAGGGCTCTCCAAACCCGACATAGTGTCCGCTAACAATTTGAATCAGCTCAAATTATTAGCGGACACCATGTCTTGTTTGGAGAGCCCCTGTGTGCCTAAACATTGGAGCTCCCCCACATGTGACCCCATTTTGGAAACTAGACCCCCCAGGGAACTTATGCAGATGGGTGGTAAGCCCTTTGAACCCTCAGATGTGTCACAAATTGTGCCGTAAAAATGAAAAAGTACTTTTTTTTTCACAAAAAATTAGTTTTAGCCTACATTTTTTCATTTTCACATTGGCAACAGGATAAAATGCATCCTAAAATTTGTTGGGCAATTTCCTCTGAGTTGACCGATACATCATATGTGGTCATAAACCACTGTTTGGGCGCACGGCAGGGCTCAGAGGTGAAAAAGCGCAATTTCACTTTTTGAATGGAAAATTAGCTCCAAAAGTTAAATTGTGCTCCTTCCCTTCTGAGCCCTGCTGTGTGCTCAAATAGTGATTTTGACCACTTATGAGGTATCGATGTTATCAGGAGAAATTGGCCAACAAATTTTAGGATGCATTTTATCCTGTTGCCATGTGAAAATGAAAGAATTGAGGCTAAAAGAACATTTTTGTTAGAAAAATTAAAATGCCCATTTTTTCCTTCCATGTTGCTTTAGTTCCTGTGAAGCACCTGAAGGGTTAATAATCTTCTTGAATATAGTTTTGGGTAGCTTGAGGGGTACAGTTTTTGGAATGGTGTCACTTTGGATGTTTTCTGTCATGTACAAATGTGATGTGGTCACTAAAAAAATGTAATGGTTTTGCTGGAAAAATAAAAAATTGCTAATGAACTTTGAACCCTTATAACTACCTACCAAAATTTATTTTTTTTCTAAAATTGCACTGATGTGATGTAGACATGTGGGAAATGTTATTTATTAACTATTTTGTGTCATATAACTCTCTGGTTTAGCAGAATAAAAATTCAAAATTTGAAAATTGCAACATTTTTTATTTTTTCACAAATAAATGCAAAAATGATCAACTTAAATTTACCACTAACATGAAGCCCAATATGTCCCAAAAAAACAATCTCAAAATCGCTAGGATCCGTTGAAGCGTTCCTGAGTTATTACCTCATAAATGGACACTGGTCAGAATTGACAAAAATGCCAAAATAGGGTCAAAATAGGCTGGGTCCTGAAGGGGTTAAGTTACCTTGTGATTGAGCTGAAGGCCGATAAATAATAATAATAATAATAATAATAATAATAATAATAATTAAAAAAAAAAAGTGGATATCTGTTAGATAAAGGAAAGTAAACAATTATCACTATCAGTGGGTACAACTGGAAGAAGTCTAACATAGGGATACAAAAAGAGACAACACTGAAGGGTAAATCTCTGATATAATGACTCAAGAGGGTGGCCCGATTCTAACGCATCAGGTATTCTGGAATATGTATGTAGTCTATTTATGAAGATTTAAAAATAATGCAATAAATACACGATATCTATCATCTACCTATGTGTCTATCGTCTATGTATGCTATATTTATTTATCATCTCTCTATACATGGGTCCCTAACTAAATTTTTTCTATTTATGTTTGAATACTCTTTGGTAGGAAGCTGATTCCACAGAACTGTAGAAATGTTAAGCCACATGGGCAAGGACAGGTGTTCTAAGGCCTGTTTCACACATCCATGAAAACTACAGATGTTTGAGACAGGCCATTTTTGAGGGGAGGTGTGGATCCGTGTGTGTGGCGCCCCACGTAGTCAGGCATCACAGAGGAGTGTGGCTTGTTTATCAGCCGCAGCACCCTGCCAGACGGAGCAGTCTGCCTGCTTCCTCACCACGAAGACCCCCAATACTACCTACACGGAGCCATTGGGTATAGGCCCATCATAGGCGGGGAAGAAAGGACGTGGGTTCGTCAACTAAGGTACACCACGGGTTCCACCATACCACCTGGGATCCACTTGCAGCCACCCATAGAGATACCTGTTATTTACCATCTGATGCTGAACTGTGAACTTTGTATGACGCTGCTAAAAGTTGATAGTAAAGTACCAGAGAGAAAGTGACTTTGCCTGTGTGTGGTTTTCTACATCATCCTGCTTCTTTTCAGGAACGCTGCTCCGGAGGACCAGCTCTACCTGTAGGGAGCTTTGCCAACTCAGCCGCATTACCATCGGCCTCCGGAGGACTGTGGCGGCGTTGGTGACCTATCACCAGGTACTACAGGTGGCGTCACGTGACAAAAACTCTTATCCCCTGTAAATACATCCCTTTTTGAAGTGTCACCCAGGCCACGGGCTCAGGCGCTGCCACCCGTGACATCCCAAGCACCCCACCGAGCCTGATACCCGAGTACCCCAGGGCTTAGGGCTCGACATGTGTTACACACGTGACACATTTGTGTGCTGTCTATGTGCTATCTGTTGATCTGTGGATACCACACGGACAGCCTGTCATTTCATACTCAGCTCCCTCAAGCGCTGCCTGCTTCTCTCTCTTCTGCGGTTGCTGCAGATCTCAGTGCAGTGAATATTAGATGAGTCTAATGGTCAGCTCCAGTAGTGAGAGTAACTGCCAGCGCTGGAGGAATGTGAGTATGAAATTCTTTATTTTTGCACTTTAAACTTTTGGCCCTGGTCCATGCACACAGTGTCACGGTGTAGTGAGAATACTGATGAGGGAATGGCAGTTACGGGCAGCATGACCAGGGAAGACTAGTCTGACACTAGTCTAGGAACCCTGAATGGCCCTGATCCCGAAGGTATCTCTAAAGGTGAGAAGGTTCGGGCCTCCAGCCTCTCCCTTAAACTCCTCCACCAGCCCTGCGCTATTCCCCCTCACCTCTCTCCACAAAACTGGGACACAGCAACTCCAAAGGAAAGGACTTCAGCAACACAAACACACAGGTCAGCACAGCACAGCTTCCAGGCACAGAACGAAATGCTATCAGCAGCACCACCTGGTGGAAGGAGAGGCTACTTAAAGGCTAGGGGGAGGGGAGTTCAGGTGAGTCACACATTAACCCCTCAACCAGCAGTTGAACCTAATAGTGAATGCAGTTCTGGAGCACAACACAGGAGGCAGGACCTTCACAACTACCGTGTTTCCCCGAAAGTAGGGCGCCCCCGAAAGTAAGGCATGCTTTGGGGGGCGCCCTACTTTCTAATATAAGCCACCCCCCGAATGTAAGGCGTACCTGTCCGGATCACATCACCGGATTTGTGACACTGCGGCACCGCTCCCCGTGCCCCCGCTGTCCCCACTGTCAGTCCCCGCCAATACGCTGTGCCCTGGAGCTCCGGCGCTCTCTCCTTCTCTCCACTCCGCCCACGAGCCCTGCGCCAATCAGAGCGCAGGAATCGGCCAGCTGACGTCAGTCCTGGGCTGTGATTGGCCCAGGGCTCCTGCGCTGTGATTGGCCCTGGGCTCCGGCGCTGTGATTGGCCCTGGGCTCCGGCGCTGTGATTGGCCCAGGGCAGGAGCCAATCACAGCCCAGGACTGACGTCAGCTGGCCCGTGCGCACCACCAAAGCAGCAGAGGAAAGAAAAGAAAGAGGTAAGGTAAGAAAGTGAAAGTGTGTGTGTATGTGTGTGAGATGTGTGTGTGTGTGTGTGTGAGATGTGTGTGTGTGTGAGATGTGTGTGTTTGTGTGTGTGTGAGATGTGTGTGTGTGTGTGTGTGTGATGTGTGTGTGTGTGAGATGTGTGTGTGTGAGATGTGTGTGTGTGTGAGATGTGTGTGTTTGTGTGTGTGTGAGATGTGTGTGTGTTTTGTGTGTGTGTGTGAGATGTGTGTGTGTGTGAGATGTGTGAGATGTGTGTGTGTGTGTGTGATGTGTATGTGTGTGAGATGTGTGTGTGTGAGTTTTGTGTGTGTGTGAGATGTGTGTGTGTGTGAGATGTGTGTGTTTGTGTGTGTGTGATATGTGTGTGTGTGAGATGTGTGTGTGAGATGTGTGTGTGATATGTGTGTGTGTGTGATATGTGTGTGTGTGAGATGTGTGTGTGTGTGAGATGTGTGTGTGAGATGTGTGTGTGTGTGAGATGTGTGTGTGAGATGTGTGTGTGTGAGGCTGTCATTTTGTCTTTTTTTTTTTGGCTAATATAAGACACCCCCCGAAAGTAAGACATGTCGGTCTTTTTGGACCCAAAAAAAATATAAGACGGTGTGTTACTTTCGGGGAAACACGGTATCAACCATGCAACTCTTAAAGACAAACATACACAGCAGCATTCAACAATGTCAGCGTCAACTAAGCGCCTGACACACAGATGTCACATGGATGACATCTGTTTGCATGAACGTTTGTGCCCAAAAGCGGTCCGTGGTGCTGGCAAAAATGGACATGTCGCCATGTGGAGTGCAAAGACATGTTTCTGCTTCACATGGCGACATGGTCCATGCCGAATAATGGACATCTGAAAGGGGCCATAGAGCAGGGTTAGGGAACTCGACGCCTTGAGAGCCACACACAGTGCAGGTTTTCAGGATTTCCTTAGCATTGCACAGGTGATAATTAAATCACCTTAACAGGTGATGAATCCAGCCCCTGTGTAATGCTGAGAAAATCCTGCAAACCTGCACTGTATGTGGCTCTCAAGGCCTGGAGATCCCCACCCCTGCCATAAAGGATCAGGTGTCCCCAAATGTCCGTGCCTCCAGCATTTGTCAGCACGGATGTGGGAAACAGGCCTCAGTGTGCTTTCTCTGCCTTTTGAAAAAAATAACCTCTTCATTAATAGGCAAGCTAGGAGCTGATACCAGAGAGTAATAGCATGACAGGTCAACTAGAGCAGGGAAAGTGTACTACATATGGTGTGAACCCATACCAAAGTATAAGTAATATATGCAGCACTTATTCTGTCAGTATAGGTGCAACATTTAAACACAAATTATGCAATAAAGTAAATGGCATACTATAAAGACATATATAGAAATTGGAAAAATATGGCATAAGAAAATTTGGCTTAGGAAATTTTGAGAAAATTCAGATACCAACATCGCCAACGTCGAGGCGTACCTCTTAGGCCCCTTTCATATAGGCGTTTTTGCCCGGATACGGACAAAAAACGCATCTGCCGCAAGTGCCGCACTTGCGGCACTCTTGCGGCCAGCCCCATGCATTGTCTATGGGGCTTGCGGTAAGGTGCGGCACGTGTGGTTGCGGCATTTGCAGCCGCAAAAAAACAGCAGTCAGCAGCTTTTTTTTTCGCGGCCGCAACTGCCGCATCTGCCGGAACCACACTTGACGCACCTGCCGCACCTTACCACAAGACCCATAGACAATGCATGGGACTTGCTGCAAGTGTGCCGCAAGTGCCGCCGTTGGGCAGCAGATGCGGTAAATCTGCTGCGCTGCTGTATTTTGGTGAAAACGCCAGTGTGAAAGCAGTCTTAACTGGGTCCCTAACTAAATATTTTCTACCTATGGGTAGGGTCACATTGAAAACCTAAATTGCATTCACCGCATCCGGATCCGGATGCGGTGAACGCAATGGCGGGCACACACATTTTTTTCAAAAATGTGTGCTGAATCCCGCACTGCGGTCACCGGATGGCTCAGGATGTGTAATCCTGAGCCATCCGGTAACTGCCGAGGTTGCGGATCCCGGCTATTGGCGGGATCCGCAACCTTAATAAAGAGTTAAATTGTTGATCTCAATGACTTGTTAAGGTCTGTAGGGGGGCTTAGACCCCCCTACAGACTGGCCGACCACTTATACAGTGTTCTTGTACAATTTCTCAATGGGCACGGGCTCTTCGGAGCAAAGTGCCCTCCCCCCCCCCCCGTATCACTATACAGGGTGCATACACCCCTGTATTACAATGATGCATTAATCATGTGTAGTCCAAAAAGGATTTGATTACTCGCAATGTAAGTTCATACTTACATGCTGTTGTAGGCAGAGTCCAGCGAAATCCATAGGCGGGGCTGTGTGCAGCAGCCTCCGCCCGCTTCATGTTGATGGCCGCCCCCTCTGGCCGTAATCCACTGTTGTGAGGGCGGATACGTCGTTAAAGGGGCGTGGCTAACCTCGGCACATAGTTAGCCACGCCCCTTTAACGACGTATCCGCCCTCACAACAGTGGATTACGGCCAGAGGGGGCGGCCATCAACATGAAGCGGGCGGAGGCTGCTGCACACAGCCCCGCCTATGGATTTCGCTGGACTCTGCCTACAACAGCATGTAAGTATGAACTTACATTGCGAGTAATCAAATCCTTTTTGGACTACACATGATTAATGCATCATTGTAATACAGGGGTGTATGCACCCTGTATAGTGATACGGGGGGGGGGGGGGGAGGGCACTTTGCTCCGAAGAGCCCGTGCCCATTGAGAAATTGTACAAGAACACTGTATAAGTGGTCGGCCGGTCTGTAGGGGGGTCTAAGCCCCCCTACAGACCTTAACAAGTCATTGAGATCAACAATTTAACTCTTTATTAAGGTTGCGGATCCCGCCAATAGCCGGGATCCGCAACCTCGGCAGTTACCGGATGGCTCAGGATTACACATCCTGAGCCATCCGGTGACCGCAGTGCGGTCCCAGAAACGCTGCGAAAACTGCTGCCTGCATGATTTTAAACGCAGGCAGCAGTGCCGGATCCGGCCACCGGATGGCTTGTGAAGCCATCCGGTGTTTTGCATAGGCTTCTATCAGGAGCCTTTCCTGGTCCGGTTTTGAGCTTTTTTAAAGCTCAAAACCGGATCAGGATTTTAAACAAAAAACGCCGATGTGACCCTAGCCTATGTTTGAATCTTCTTTTGTAGGCAGCTGATACCAGAGAACAATAGACATTTTTCGTTAAATCAGATTTTATTAGAAAGACCAGACCGTTTTAACAAGTTTTTGTTCATAACAGTATAGGGGAAGATATGAAACAATAATAACAATATTGCAAAACCCTAGGAAGGAAGATTCACTTTATGACGTAGCGTCAGATACAAAATAACGATGTCTATGGGGTAATGGTGAAATGAGAATAACCTGAGGTGGGTTTTGAGAAAATATTTAAACAACAAGTCCCTCCCAGTACGAAGGGAATAAAATATGTGTCAGGCAGAGCCAAACTATCAAGAAGGCCATGTGAGAATTGGAGTAGAGATTCCAAGAGAGGGAGAGAGAAACATAAAGAAAGAGTGGAAAGGAAAGAGACGAAGGCAAATGGAAAAGAACAGATCAAGGAGGGCGTGAATGGGTGTCAAAGTCCAGTCATGAAGGAAATTGGATGTATGTATGGACGTCAAAGGGGACTAATAAGCACATCAAACACAAAGTGACAAGTCAGGTGGTTGCTATTATGTCCGTGATAATAAGGTCTCAAGATCCAGGGTTTCTCTAAACATGATCCAAAGGGCCCATAGATTACAGTGTCTAGCGATACTATTGTTATCTGGCATGCTGTGGCTTACAAGTTCCTCCAACCGGCAAATGTCATTAATTTCCACCACTAAATCTTTGCGGGAAGGACAATCAGTTTTCGTCCAAAATCTAGGGATCAGACACCTTGCGGCAGTCAAAAAATGTCGGAGTAGGCGTCGTTTAAATTTGTATAAGGATATATTGGTGAAGTTCAAAAGGGCCAGCTCTGCCGCGAAAGCAATGTGTTCAGAGTTGACTTTATGATAAAGGTCACCCATATCAGCTCAAAAGGAACAGATTGGTGGGAAATCTCACCAAATATGTAAAAAGGAGTCTGTATGTCCACACTGTCTCCAGCACATGTATGAAGCTGATGGAAAGATGTTGTGAATATCTGCGGGGCATCTGTAACATCTCGCCGTCACTTTGTAATTTCTTTCTTGGGAGACCGCCGAAATAAAGGCTTTGTGTGTAAATAAAAAAAACCTTGTCCCATTCCACAATTCTCTTCCAAGATCCCTCTCCCACTTCTTAATTAATAACGGGGAGTTGGTAGCAACCCCGTCAATGGTATCTTGGAAAATTTTTATATAGGACTGAAATTGCATGCTCCAGAGTAGTGATGGGCGAATCCTAAATTACTCGGAATCGCTTGACTCTAGCGAGTCCGAGCCCAGGACTCGCTACTCGTTGCGAGTCTAGCGAGTCTAGCGAGTCCAATGTTAATGAATGGGGAAGCGAGTAATAGCGAGTAGTGTGAGATTTACAAATCGCAGATGTGTCTCGGAAGCTTCAGCCTGAAGCAATCCTAGTTTTGTCATTTATTTGCATTGCTCGTTTACTTTGTAAGTAATCGCTGACTCGCACAGATAAGATCCTGTCTTCTCTGTGTTCTGGCTGCCCCAGCTCCAGGGTCCTAGAGCCTGCCTGCTGCCTGATGTAGCAGTGCTGAGATTGTTCTCAGTCTGCTCATTCCCTGTGTACAGACATGAATGTCTGTGCACAGAGATGATGTAGCAGAGCTGAGATTGTTCTCAGTCTGCTCATTCCCTGTGCATAGAGATCTATATATATGCACAGGGGATGTAGCAGAGAGGACATCGCGTTTTGGATTGCATCGGACGGAAGAGGATTTTTTTAATTAAAGATGGAGTCCGTAATGGCTTTTTTTTTTATTTCTAATAAAAATTTTTCTTTGTGTTGTGTTTTTTTAAAACAATTTAATAGAAATTCATGGCGGTCATGTCTAATATTGGCGTGACCGCCATAAATTTCGGGCTTAGGGCCAGCTGATAATACAAAGCTTGCCCTAACCCCTTTATTACCCAGCGTGCCACCGCTACCAGGGCCGCTGGAAGAGCGGGGTTCAGCGCCAGAGGATGACGCTTCAATGAACGCGCCATCGTCTGGGGCGGCTGCGGGCTGCAATTTGCAGCGGGGGGTGCCCAGAAAGCTTGGGCATCCCTGCGCTGCGGATTCCAGCCCCCAGCTGCTTAGCTGTACCTGGCTAGACATAGAAATTGCGCGGAGCCCCACGCATTTTTTTTTAATTATTTCATGAAATTCTGAGATTCTGACTCTGACTCTGAGACTCTGACTCTGAAATTCATGAAATAATTTTAAAAAAATGCGTGGGGCTCCGCGCAATTTCTATGTCTAGCCAGGTACAGCTAAGCAGCTGGTGGCTGGAATCCGCAGCGCAGGGATGCCCAAGCTTTCTGGGCACCCCCCACTGCAAATTGCAGCCCGCAGCCGCCCCAGAAGATGGCGCGTTCATTGAAGCGCCATCCTCTGGCGCTGAACCCCGCTCTTCCAGCGGCCCTGGTGGTGGTAGCACGCTGGGTAATAAAGGGGTTAATACCAGCTTTGTTATACAAGCTGGTATTAAGCCCGAGATTCTTAATGTCAGGCCACATTTGACCCAGCCACTAAGAATCTCCAATAAAGGGTTAAAAAAACACAGAGAAAATTTTTTATTTGAAATAAAAAAAAAGCCATTAGGGACTCCATCTTTAATTAAAAAAATCCTCTTCCGTCCGACGTAGTCCAAAACGCGATGTCCTCTCTGCTCATCCCTGTGAATAGATAGATGTCTATGCACAGGGAATGAGCAGACTGAGAACAATCTCAGCACTGCTACATCATGTCTGTGAGCAGGTGGGCTCTAGGACCCTGGAGCTGCACAGAGAAGACAGCTGGACTCGGCTCGCAAAGAAACATCAGTTACTTTGCGAGTTTCCCTGCTATCACTGGCACAGTAGCCAGTGATTACTCGCACGAGTCTAATGCAAACAATGGCAATCCTAGTTTTGTCAGCGTTTCTGACAAAACTAGGATTGATATTGATTTGCATTGGACTCGTGCGAGTAATCACTGGGAAACTCGCAGAGTACCGAGTCCTGCGAGTCCCTTACTACTCGCCGAGTAACGAGTCCTAGCGAGTAGATTCGCCCATCCCTACTCCAGAGGTCTTCTTTCCACGCATCTCCTCTCAAAGTATGTCAGGGTGCAAAAAAAATGTCTGAGGTGTGCAAAGACCTATTGTAGTTTCTAAATCGAGAGTCAGGGGGAGGCACCACCCTGGGAAATAGTTCCGATATGTCTTTGATCTCTGTTTGCAAGATATACGTAGAAATTGCGGGGTATGAAGCCTTTGAAACCTTTAGAAAAGAAGATCTGAAAGGTTCCACTGGGAAATGAGGACTCCCATAAATGGTTGTCAGTGGACCCAGAAAATTTGTTAGGTGTAGAGACTTGTTTATGCATTGGAGAAATGAGTTTAGGTGTCTGGTAATGAATGGCAAGGGTTTCTTTGGGGCCTTACCCGATGTCCAAATCATGGCCAACGGGTTAACTGCTAGAGACAGGTAGTCTCTACTGTCACTTATTTTTTTACCTTCTCCAGCTCAAAGAGACCTAAGATGCATTTACTTAAAGCCGCAGGGTGGTAGAGTTGGAGATCTGGTAATCCAACCCCTCCCTTCTCCACCCTTCTGCACAATAACCTGTGAGATAGTCTAGATCTGCCATGAGATCATATAAATTTCAAGATCATACTCTTTAATCTGGAGAAGAATGAGGCCGGTAAGAGAAAGGGAATTACCTGGAAATGGTATAATAGACGGGGGACTAGGTCCATTCTGACGGTATGTACTCTACTTAGCCATGTCAAGGATAATTTATGCCATTTAGAGAGGTCCACCTCTACCTGATTAAGGATGTGTGAAAAATTGGCCGTTTATAGAAAGGACGGGTCACACATCAATTTGGTTCCTAGGTAACTGAGAGTATCAAATTTCCACTCAAATAGGAGGTTGGACCTTAGTAAATCGATCATGGTTCGGGAGAGTGATATGTTTAGCATCTCTGATTTGGTGGTATTGATCTTAAAGTTACTCAGACGACCATATTTTTGCAAATTCGGAAAGGATATTGGGGATACTGATGAGGGGATTTGTTATGAAAAGGAGGTCATCTGCAATGAAAGCCAGTTTGTGATCGCCCCCGTCCATTCTTATTCCTTGGATTGATGGGTTCCCCCTAAGCGCCGAGGCCAGGGATACTATACAGAGAACGTAGACTAGGGGAGAAAGCGAACAACCTTGGCGTTTGCTGTTTCTAATGGTGAAAGGCTTAGAAAGGGATCTGTTAATTCTGATTCATGCTGTAGTTCATGTGTATAGAGCTTCCATTCTGTGTAATGTGATGTCGGTGAGGCCTATGTGTTTAACCCTGCTGTTCTGTTCGGGTCATAGTGACCCATAGACAATTTTTTGTGGCCCTGTAGATATTTTTCTATAAGTTTCTAAAACTTGAGATTGCTTGACTTTTCCTCATTTGGGGGGACCTATCTATGAGTATTTTTTTTTGTGTTTACTTTTAGCTACACGCTGATTTGTACACTTGTCGTGTTCGGGTCATAGTGACCCAGCATCATTTTTTACTGCTGTGAGGCCATATTTTCAGTGAAATAAAGGAGTTATAACCTCAGTTGGGTCTATTTATTGCGTCTACTATTGTACATCAATTTATTTCCTAAATTATTTCAATGCTGTCGTACACACGATTGGCCGGGTGTATGCATTGAGATCTGCGCACCATAAAAATGGCTTTACATTGATTATTTTTGGTGCGCAGTCTATACTAAAATGTAGAGCGCATCCAGAGAGATCACTAGGTGTGCATTTCATGGTAGGTGCCCATTTCGACAGTATATACCAAGCAAGCCGGCGAAGTACGGTATAAAAATATGGGCATTATGTGACAGCACAAGTTATTACCTTTACAATGCACAGGTGTATACCGGAAAAACACCTGGACAAAGAATAGAAAAAAATCAGGGGATGAAAGTTGTCCTTGATTTGACATATGGACTGAAAGGACAAAATGTCACATGTGATCATTTTTTTACTTCCTACCAACTAGGGCAAATGTTACAAAAGTGAAAACTGAGGCTGGGGTTACACATAGAAATCAGTTTTTGGAAGTCATTTTCATCACCAATCCGTTTTTTATAGGGTGCTTTTTGTGTCTCCTGCACTCCTGAACGTTTTTGGAATTTTCATTAAAAAAACGCATGCGCGAACGCATGCGCAAACGCAAGTGCATGCGTTTGCATGCGTTCGCGCATGCGTTTCCCATAGGGCCCCATGTTAAAAAAAAACGCATGAAAACGCATGCGTTTTTTAACTGATGCCAAAAACGCTGTTTACTGCGTTTTTGGCTCAAAAACGGACAGGGCAATGTTTTGAGCTCCAGAGAAAAACGCACAGGGTGTTTATTACACCCAATGCGTTTTTGGACTTAGAAAAAAAAAATGACAAAACTGAAGCCAAAAACTGACTGATGGTGGGTTTACACGCCACGATATCGTTTCGATATCGCAACTCAATGGCGCGGGAGCGCGCAATTAGTGCACGTTTCACCCGCATCGCATTGACTGTTTAGACGCTGCGATATCGTAATACAACGTCCGTGCGATGTCTCCGCCTCCCAATCCAGGATCGCATAGTTAACATGGGAGTGAATGGGTGACGTATCAAATCGCATCGTAATTGGGTGTTTACACAGCACGATCTGGCTTCAATCGCTATGCAATATCGGGGCATTGAATAGCACGCTCATTCGATCCCCGATATCGCATTGACATCGTTCCTGCATCGCATTGGACGTTCACACCATACAACGCAGGCACGATATCGGGTCCAACGATTGAACCACGTGACTTTTGATTGAAATTGTACTGCGATATCGCGACGTGTAAACCCGCCATGAGGGCTTATGTGTAACCCCAGCCTTACCATGTTGGGTACGATCTGAAAAAACAAGCCTGAACTACTGCAAGGTATCTTGAGTAAAAGAAATGTACATAGTTCCATGTTCTACTTTATTGCAAATACAACAATTGTTGCGTATGTTCCAAAGAAAAAAATAAACAAGTAAGGCTGGGGTTCCACATAAGCCCTCAGTCCGTTTTTGGCTTCAGTTTTCTCATTTTTTTTTTCTAAGTCCAAAAACTGACAGAAAAACGGATTGGATGTAATAAACACCCTGTCCGTTTTTCTATGGAGCTCCAAACATTGCCCTGTCCGTTTTTGAGTCAAAAACGTTGCATGCAACGTTTTTGGCATCATTTAAAAAACGCATGCGTTTTCATGCGTTTTTTTAACATGGGGCCCTATGGGAAACGCATGCGCGAACGCATGCAAATGCGCACTTGCGTTTGCGCATGCGTTCGCGCATGCGTTTTTTTAATGAAAAGTCCAAAAACGATCAGGAGTGCAGGAGGCTCAAAAAGCACCCAGAAAAAAAACGGATTGGTGATGAAAATCACTTCCAAAAACGGATTTCTATGTGTGACCACAGCCTAATACTAATGAGTACAAACCACCATGATAACGCAGTAAGTACCCGGGATGATAAAAAAACCTAACATGATCTTGGACTATAATTTATTTTGGACTATCATTAGTACATATACCTGCAAAAGAAAAACAAATCCGTGGCCTATGATTCTGTTTTACAACATTCTGGATTTGTCGGCACACAATGCTTTTGTGTTGTGGAGGGAAATCAACCCATATTGGAATACAAACTCCATAAACAAAGACTCTTTATAGAAAAACTTGGAAAAGCACTGGTTAGGCCGTATATTGAGGAAAGAAAGGTAACACCCAGAGCAGAAGGAGCAGCAGGCCTTGTACAGAGCATCCAGCAACATGCTCAGGAAAGTGAAACCATGGCCTCCACAACCACTTCAACCCCCATGGGATTTACCAGCGGTGCTTTAAGAATAAAAAGAAAAAGGTGCAGCTATTGCCCTCATTCTTGTGATAATAAAACAAGTATTTCATGTTCTGGATGCCAAAAATTCTTATGCAAAGCCCATGTTTATTGTTCTTCATGCAAGAACACATAAAGTAATATTACCATGTGAATATGTTCAAATTGAAGTGTTTATTATTTTTAATTTTTTTTCACAAAATGTTTGATTTGCTTGTTTTTTTTTTTTGTATTTTTTTCACCACATACTGTATGTGTAGTTTGATGTTTTTCGTTTTGCTTATTACTAAGTTTTTTTCTGAATAAAAAAAAAAAAAAAGATTTCAATTTCATTTTTCTTTTTTTCTATTTCCAAACATGTTCCCATACAGTCTAGTAAGCAAAAGGTATAAAAAATAATTGAGTTAAGGTACCTTTACACGCAGCTACAGGATGGTGGAAACAACCGGGTGCTTCACGTGCACGAGCACGCACGAACGGTTACAAACGGTACCCGCACCGTCTTTACACGCCACTATAAGGTGCTTTACAGAAGGTTGAATCTATCTCTGGATACACTGCCGGGTGCCTAAAGTTACCTTCTGCAGAGCACATTACCTCATTTACACGCCACTACAGAGGGTAATATGGGAGGACCTGGTGCAGCAGGAACAACACATAGGCGTGCCAGAATTGTGGATTACGAGAATTTCGTACGCTGATAGGACAACGCAATAGCATCATGATTGCCCAGCCAGCGCAGGAGGCTGACTAATACATGACGCTCGAGCAATTGTGTAGTGTGACAGGTTAGCTCATTAAATATGCCGCCCTATGCAGCGACTACCAATCGTAACGCAGGAGCTTCCTCCAATGATCGCTGAAGGGGGGTGGTTTCCCGGAGCCTGTGTCACGCCCCAAGTAGATAGCAAGGTGTCGAAACAACCCTCCTGTTCCTTATTTACACGCCGATACAGCCCGCTACCATCGGCTTGAAATCAACCTGTTTTAGAGCACTGCTCTGAAACAGGTGCCGCAAGTGACGGGTGGAAACAACCGTCTTTACGCGCCGCTACCTCGGGTTGATTTGGCGGTGCAAGATACATTTCTCTCATCTACCCGGTTGTTTCCACCATGTTGTAGCGGCGTGTAAAGGTACCTTTAGCGTATCTAAAATCAAGATTTCATAAACCGGGTCATAGTGACCCAGGAGCAATACAAGTGTATAGTACAGCAGAGTTAAGGGTCTCAAACATGAATACCCAGTGCACCCTGTCAAATGCCTTCTCGGCATCAATAGACAGGATGCACATGGGATCCCCCCTATGTCTAGCTCTGTCAATTAAGGCAACTGAACGGATTGTATTGTCCCTGGCCTCGCATCTGGGAATGAAACCCACCTGGTCCATATCAACTACATCAGGTAGATATTCCTTTCACCTATTAGTAATCAGTTTGGCATAGAGTTTAATGTCTAGGTTGATCAGTGATACTGGGCAGTAACTGCTAGGAACAGATTGGTCCTTTCCTGGTTTCGGTATAACAACTATGTGGGCCATAAGGCCTGGGGTGGGAATGAGCATCCTGTGGAAATATGGTTACATACCTCTAAAAATGTCGGGCTGAGGAGGTCAGAGAATGTTTTAAAGAAGCTAACCGTAAACCCATCAGATACTGGGCTTTTGTACGTTTTGATGTTTTTAAAACAATAAACATTTTAAGCCATATGGGCAAGGACAGGTGTTCTAAGGCCTGTTTCACACATCCATGGAAACTACGAACCTCTGAGACAGGCCATCACCTAATCATCATGTTGTTTCTGTGTTTCTCTACAGGTATGTTTGAGCATATGGATCAGCACCGAACTTTAATGCTTTTTTGATGTATTCTGTTTGCTGACAATATCTGGGGTATGTTTGAGCATATGGATCAGCACCGAACTTTAATGCTTTTTTGATGTATTCTGTTTGCTGACAATATCTGATTCCAGCATCAATGGAACTGTCCTTCCCCCTGCCCCCCCCAATGCCTGTTTATGATCCTTTGTTCAAATATGCCCATGAGTGACCATTTGGTACAGCCTTGCTTGGCCATGGCTTAATGGACTCCAGTTCCCTCCCCCTCTCCCCACACCTGAAATCAGTATCATTGAGCATATAAGGAGCCTTGCCTAGTCTGCTGCAGACGTGTCTGCTGCGAAAGTGCATGTTCTAAAGTGCACAGAAATGAAATAGACCTGAAATTGACCGGAATTGACTGGGATAGACTGGAAGGTACTGTCAGATAGCCATTCAAACAATGTCTACTACTCTATCCTCTACTAATCATTACCATGTCTTTAATTGCACTATTTGTGTTTCTATGTGCCATCACCACCAACTTATATCACCCTATCCTCCCTCCATCACCACTCATCTACATCAGCCCCTCTCTCCTGCCCTACTCTATGTACAGCACCCACGCCATCTTCAGTTTGCTGAAGATTTTCAGCCCACCATATTCTAACATTTGTCATAACAAACCAAGTCCAAAATCTAAAAACTATCTGCTCTTCCTCTTTTTGCTGCTGCTCCTCTCAGGTGATATCTCCCCCAACCCTGGTCCACCCTCTAACTTCAACCCCTCTCCCACCACACATAGAAACCCCACTAACCTTATTACCATCACTTGCACTCCTTCATCTCCCTCTTTTAACTGCGCGCTCTGGAATCCACTATCTGTATGCAACAAACTTCCCTTCATTCACAATTACTTCCTTACCAACTCTCTTAACCTTCTGGCCCTCACAGACACCTGGATCCAGGACTCAGACACTGCTTCCCCAGCTGCTATTTCTCATGGTGTCTTACATTTCTCTCACTCCCCTAGACCTGGGAACAGACGTGGTGGTGGAGTGGGCCTCCTCCTGTCCCCACAATGTACTTTCCAGGTCATTCCTCCAGCCCCATCACTCTCATTCCTTTCTTTTGAGGTCCATACCATTAGGCTATTCCATCCCCTCCCCCTCAAAGTAGCAGTGGTATACCGCCCCCCAGGGTCACCCACCCAGTCCCTCGACCACTTCTCCGCGTGGCTCCCGCATTTCATGTCCTCAGACTTACCAACCCTTATTCTGGGAGACTTTAACATTCCTATAAACAGCCCCATCTCCCCATCTGCATCCCAGCTCCTATCTTTTACTACTTCTCTCGGCCTCTCACAGCTCTCAACCTCTGAGACGCACGAAGACGGTAACACCCTTGACCTGGTCTTTACCTGGCTCTGCTCATCCTCCCCCTTGGATAACTCAACTCTTCTCTCTGACTACAACATTCTCTCCTTCTCACTCACTAACGCTCGGCCACCACAGCCCAATCCTACCTATCACACATCCAGAAATCTACAGGCCATTAACCCTCATGCACTCACAGATTCCCTCATCTCATCACTGTCCCCAATCTTTTCAATCTCCTGTCCAGATCAGGCAGTAAATCACTACAACGACACTCTCAGAAGCACCCTGGACCAAGTAGCGCCCCTCACCCTCAGAACCACCAAACATAGAACAAAACAGCCCTGGCTCACACCACAAACTCGATTCCTCCAGCGATGCTCTAGGAGTGCTGAACGTCTATGGAGGAAAACTCGCTCACCAGGAGACTTTATCCACTATAAATTCATGCTCAAAACTTACAACTCTGCCCTTCACCTTGCCAAACAGACCTACTTCACCACCCTGGTCTCCTCACTATCCAACAATCCAAAAAAACTCTTTGACACCTTTCACTCTCTCCTCAGTCCTAAAGTGCAGGCCCCCATCACTGACCTCTGTGCTGATGACCTGGCTTCCTACTTCATGGAGAAAATAGACAACATCCGCCAGGAAATCAGCTCTCAGCCTCCAAGCGCTGCTACCCCCATTCTTCCCCATACCTCCTCCGGTTCACTCTCCACATTTGACCCAGTCACAGAAGAAGAAGTCTCCAGGCTCCTTTCTTCCTCTCGTCCCACCACATGCACTACTGACCCCATTCCCTCACACCTGCTCCAGTCCCTCTCTCCAATCGTCACCACTCATCTAACCAAAATCTTCAATCTCTCCCTCTCTTCTGGCATCTTCCCTCCTCCTTCGAACACTCGATCATTACCCCATTATTAAAGAAAACCACTCTCGACCCAACCTGCACAAATAACTACAGACCAGTCTCCAATCTTCCCTTCATCTCTAAACTCTTGGAGCGCCTGGTCTATTCCCGCCTCACCCGTTACCTCACCGCTCACTCTCTTCTAAATCCATTACAGTCTGGTTTCCACCCCCTTCACTCTACAGAAACTGCCCTCATCAAAGTGACCAATGACCTTCTGACAGCAAAACGTAATGGTGACCACTCTCTGCTTATTCTTCTTGACCTCTCTGCAGCTTTTGACACTCTCGACCATCATCTCCTACTCTCTATGCTGCTCTCCATTGGCATAAAGGACACTGCTCTCTCCTGGCTCTCCTCCTATCTTTCTGACCGCTCTTTCAGTGTATCTTTTGCTGGCTCCACTTCTTCCCCTCTTCCTCTCACTATTGGAGTCCCACAGGGTTCAGTCCTTGGCCCTCTCCTCTTTTCTCTCTACACAGCCCCGATTGGACGCACCATCAGCAGATTTGGCTTTCAGTACCATCTTTATGCTGATGACACACAACTATACACTTCAGCCCCTGACCTTACTCCTGCGGTATTAAAGAACACCAATGACTGTCTAGCTGCAGTTTCCAATATCATGTCCACTCTCTATTTGAAACTAAACCTTTCTAAAACTGAACTACTTCTGCTCCCCCCATCCACCAACCTCCCTAAATCGGACATCTCTCTCTCAGTTTGTGGCACCACGATAACGCCTAGGCAGCAGGCTCGCTGTCTGGGTGTTATGTTTGACACCGATCTCTCCTTCTCCTCCCACACACAATCTCTCGTCCACTCCTGTCGCTTAGGGTGCTTTCACACTGTGTTTTTCTGCAATCCGACGCTGTCCGTTGAAAATCGGACAGAATCGGATCCGATTTTTGCCCCATGTTATCCTATGGGCACAGATCGGATCGGATGTGCCCTTAATGGCATCCGATTTTAGTCGGATCCGATTCTGTCCGATTTTTTGCAGCAGCCAAAATTGCAGACTGCTGCGATTTTGAGTCCACTGCAAAAATCGGATCAAATCGGATACCGATTTAAATAACATGGAGTCTATGGGAATCGGATGGATGAAAAATCGGATCCGATATCTGATCCGATATCTGATCCGATTTTATTTACTGGGCATGCTCAATTCAGACTGAGACCTCCCACAGACATCCCAAAGACTTTCCAAACACCTCCCACAGTCCCTGCAAGCACCATCTTGAAATCTTGATGGTCTGGGTGCTGCTGGATGCTGCTGTGACAGAGCCAGGATCACGGTGAGTGCTGTTTGTATGGGTGTTGCAGGGCTGTGGGTGTGTAGTGTGCAGGGACTGTGGCTGTGGGGCCAAGTCTTGGTACGGGGTCCAGCGGTGCGTATGGGGTCCAGCGGTGCGTATGGGATCCAGCGGTGCGTATGGGGTCCAGCGGTGCGTATGATGGCCAGGGCTGCATACTGGGTGCAGCGGTGCGTATGGGGTCCAGCGGTGCGTATGGTGGCCAGGGCAGCATTCTGGGTTCAGCTGTGTGTATGGGGTCCAGCGGTGCGTATGGTGGCCAGGGCTGTATACTGGGTGCAGCGGTGCGTATGGGGTCCAGCGGTGCGTATGGGGTCCAGCGGTGCGTATGGGATCCAGCGGTGCGTATGGGGTCCAGGGCTGCATATTGGGTGCAGCGGTGCGTATGGGGTCCAGCGGTGCGTATGGTGGCCAGGGCTGTATACTGGGTGCAGCGGTGCGTATGGGGTCCAGCGGTGCGTATGGGGTCCAGCGGTGCGTATGGGATCCAGCGGTGCGTATGGGGTCCAGCGGTGCGTATGATGGCCAGGGCTGCATACTGGGTGCAGCGGTGCGTATGGGGTCCAGCGGTGCGTATGGTGGCCAGGGCAGCATTCTGGGTTCAGCTGTGTGTATGGGGTCCAGCGGTGCGTATGGTGGCCAGGGCTGTATACTGGGTGCAGCGGTGCGTATGGGGTCCAGCGGTGCGTATGGGGTCCAGCGGTGCGTATGGGATCCAGCGGTGCGTATGGGGTCCAGGGCTGCATATTGGGTGCAGCGGTGCGTATGGGGTCCAGCGGTGCGTATGGGGTCCAGCGGTGCGTATGATGGCCAGGGCTGCATACTGGGTGCAGCGGTGCGTATGGGGTCCAGCGGTGCATGTGTCCAGTGAGTGCCTGTGCCTGTGAGTGCCTGTGCCTGTGAGTGCCTGTGCCTGTGAGTGCCTGTGTTTGTGAGTGCCTGTGTTTGTGAGTGCCTGTGTTTGTGAGTGCCTGTGAGTGTCAGTGCCTGTCTTGAGGGTGCCTGTTAGTGTGAGTGCCTCTTGAGTGCCTGTGGGTGTCAGAGTGCCTGTGGGTGCCTGTGAGTGTGAGTGCGCGAGGGTATCATAGTGCGCGATTTTGTACAGAAGTGTGTGATTATAACAAAAGTCCTTGGCGGTCCGCATTCTTCAGGTGGATTTACCTGATGAAGACGGCGGACCGCAGTAAGAAACACGTTGTGGTTTATTAAAGGTAATTAAACGTGTGCCTCGTGTGCTCTTGCGCTTCTGTTATAATCTCACACTTCTGTAAAAATATCATATCCCCATCCTAGGGTTGCAGCAGGAGCAGCTGTGAACCAAAGTCACCGCTAATCCAAAGACCTGCGGTGACGTAGCTGAAAACGTCACAGGGGCAGGTGATCACCTGACTGGAAGAAGGAGCTGCTGGTGGAGGAAACCCCGACCGCTGGAGTCCGGAGCCATCCACTGCGATACGCCGAGGTTGTGCAGGGTTGCAGAACCTCCAAAGGTGAGATGCGAACCCCCCATATCTGTTATTGACGCCCCCACTAGACCACCAGGTACCGCTCATGGGTTGTGCTTTCCCCCCTTTTGTTCCACATGAGTGAGTGTGAGAGTGTGAGTTAATGTGAGTGTGGGTGAGTTAATGTGTGAGTGAGTGTGATTGTGAGTGAATATGTGTGAGTGTGTAAAAAGAAGGCAGACCAGGTTGGGGATATCACTAAAACAGGGGTCCAGTATGGGGGACATTACTACACTATGGGGGCCAGGATGGGGACATCACTACAAAAGGGGACCAGCATGGGGGACATCACTACAAAAGGGGATCAGTAAGGGGGTCATCATTACAAAAAGGGACCAGCACGGGGGACATTACTACAGAAGGGGACCAGGATGGGGACCAGTATGGGGACATTACAACAAGAAAGGGACCAAGATGCGGACATTACTACAAGAAGGGGATCAGGATTTGGACGTTACTACATTGAACAAAAAATCTGGTATTACTAAAAATGTCAGGGTACCGTCACACCAGGTGACATCGCCCCGTGTAAAGTGGCGATTTTGCACCGAAAAATTGTCTCAGAGTGGTCGCCTGGTTTCACAGCGCTGCTGTGAAACCAGGCAACCACTCTCAGGCGATGTGTAAGCATCGCCCTGTGTAACATCGCGAATAGCGATGTTACAGGCGATGGGAGCTATAGGCTCCCATGTTACAGGATCCCTACTGGGGTTTCTAGACACCCCAACAGCGACGTTGCCTGAAACATCGCCAAAGCATCACCGAAGGTATCGCCACGTCTATACACACGACGCTGGCGGGGTGCCAAAAAGGTGCGCGCTCCCGTGTGTCACCTGCGATATCTCCGGTGATGTCACCTGGTGTGACGGTACCCGTAGGGCCCCTTTACACGCGGCTACATTTCTAGGGTGGCTACAGGTAACTTACTGGTTGCAGTGAAATCATGGAGAGATTATTCCATTTGTACACAGCAACAAGATGGAACCTTGTCTCCATGATTTCACTGCAACCAGTAAGTTACCTGTAGCCACCCTAGAAATGTAGCCGCGTGTAAAGGGGCCCTTAGTCCTACAAGCAATGCGGCCCCCCATAAAAAAATGTTTCTATGTGCGGCCCACCAACCCAGCCGAGTTTGAGGCCCCTGCTCTATACCATTCTTCTGCCTGACAGAACATCTCACCTATAGGGTACAGGCACACTAAAGGCCCCGTTACACATAGCGATGTTTCAACAATCCCACCAGCAATCCGACCTGGCCGGGATCGCTGGAACATCGCTATGTGATCGCTGGTCTGCAGTCACACTGGGTGATCCACATACTGCGTCCCCTGACGCTCACTGGGATCGCTCAATGTCTCGGGTGCAGAATGGGGATCGCTGGTCGTTGCCCCTGTCACACATGCCAATGAATGTTGGACAGCGGGAGACCAACGATGGGAAAATGGTCCCGACCATTCCGCAGTCAGCGAGCTCATCGTTGATTGCTGCGGCATGTCACTCGCAGCGACTTCGCTAGCGAGGTCGCTGCAACGTCACAAAACCTGTGACATTGCAGAGATATCGTTAGCAATATCGCTGTGTGTAACGCGGCCTTAAGGTATGCATTATCAGAGGGATTTTGATGATTGACAGTCGCGTGAGTGCTTTCCGTATGGTCATGCGACCGTGGTACGAGTGTGATGCAATTATGCATTTTTTTTTTATCAGCTACCATCAGTGTGACATCCATGTGACCTATACCTCTATACTATCCCCCTGCCCTGCAGAGTATCTCACCTATAATCTCACCTATAATTCTTTATTATCCTACCCTGTAAAGCAGGGGTGGGGAACTCCAGTCCTCGAGGGCCGCAAACAGTTCAGGTTTTCACGATTTCCTTAGTATTGCACAGGGATTGGAATCATCACCAGTGCAAGTGATTATGTTATCACCTGTGCAATACTAAGGAAATCCTGAAAACCTGCACTGTTTGCGGCCCTCGAGGACTGGAGTTCCCCACCCCTGCTGTAAAGCATCTCACCTACAATTTTGTTATTCTCCTGCCCTGCAGAGCATCTCACCTACACCTCTATACCATCCCGTCTTGCAGAGCATCTTACCTGCACCTCTATACCATCTGCAGTCCTGCAAAGCATCTCACTTACACCTCTATACCATTCCTCGTCTTGCAGAGCATCTCACCTACACCTCTATACCATTCCTCGTCTTGCAGAGCATATAACCTAAAATTCTGTATTATTCTCCAGCCCTGTTTTCCTGTTGGCATTCATGTCTGTGGGCATTTTTCACATATCAGGTGAACATCCTCATCTTGCACCTCAAATATCAGAGATCTGAAACCTTGTGATGCTGCAATTAGCAATTTTCCATGTGGGCAATTTTGTGTGTGGGCAATTTTCTGTGTGGGCAATTTTGTGTGTGGGCAATTTTCCGTGTGGGCAATTTTGTGTGTGGGCAATTTTCTGTGTGGGCAATTTTGTGTGTGGGCAATTTTGTGTGTGGGCAATTTTCTGTGTGGGCAATTTTCTGTGTGGGCAATTTTCTGTGTGGGCAATTTTGTGTGTGGGCAATTTTCTGTGTGGGCAATTTTGTGTGTGGGCAATTTTCCTGTCGGCATTTTTCTGGTCACCATGGGGTCATCTGGCATTTTTCTGGTCATCCAGCTGGCTACGACCAATCATCGACGCGGTATTGAAAGATGTGATAGGGCTATTAGATAATAGATATACATATATTTAACAATGGATATACATATAGATGTAAAATGATGTAGATGTATATATTTATAATGTAATATACATATAGCTAGATATATTTGGAGAGATAATCGTACAGATAAATAGATTTATATCTCGATAAAAATGTAGTATGGTTATAGTGTGGATATCTGTATATATATCCATATATATAATTTGTGGGTACTAATATTTCAATGTTTGTATTTCATATCACCTGTTTTGCGTTGAAGAATGTCTGACTCTTCTTCAGAGCGCCAGCCTCTCATCCATGTGAGTCATGTTTTAACAACAATGTTTAGGAAATGTATATTGTTCTTCACAATTGTAATAACAATTTTTACTTTTTTTAGGAGTCTTCTGATAGTGAGGCGGAGGACCAGGTTCAAGCTGCTGCGGCGATGGATGTTGAGGAAATGGAGCAGGTAAATACATCCTTCCCTCATGGTTAAAGAAGTTAAAACCAAAATTAAAAAAAATGTATATATAATTTTGTTCTTTTCACCACAGGGACATGAGGCAGCAGGAGGACAGGATTCCGACCACTCCCAGGGTCGTCGGCGACAACAAGGTGGTGGAAGGCGCCGTGTAAGTAAACTTATGCTATTGACGCACAAAAGCTATTGCAATTTATTAAATGATGTTAATATTTTTTTTTTTTTAACAGGGTTCCAGCAGAGGTCATGGGGTGGATGAGGACGATGCGGTTGACAATGACCTCCTCATCCATCTAGTTGAAGAAAGACCGCCTCTCTGGGACCATCGGCACCACCACCACGCTAATATTGTCCAAACCCGACGGCTCTGGGATCAGGTCTGTGCTGGGTTGCTAAGAGGGTGGAACAGCCTCAACGCCACTGCCCAAGATCGTCACCGTAAGTTTGGTTTTTTTTTGTTTTGTTTTTTTATGTAATTTTTTTATTTATAATCTTTTTTGAGATAGATCCTCATGATACTTTTGGATGGTTTAAAATATTTTTTGTAATATTTTGTTTACATCAGCCAAATTACTGTTCATACACTCTGGAATTTTATTTGCATTTTTTTTTTTTTTAGATTTTTCACATTCAATACATGTATTTGCAAACACATCAGGAAATGACCTTTTAGAAATTTGATAATAAAAATCTTGTACTGGAAAGAAAGGCTGATTACAATGATACAAGAATGTCATAGTACTGTGGAAGCATGCAACGTCTTGTGTAGCTTATGTTTTTTTCTCTATGTGCTTTTTTGACAGGTCAGCTGATCAGTAACAAATGGCGATCCCTCCGGGACGGGTACAGGCGGCAGTTGAAAGATGACTTGAATGCTCGCAGTGGGTCAGCGCAACGGAGGACCCGATACCGGTACTTCCGTGTCTTGGACTTCTTGAAAGGCAGCATGTTATCTCGAATGTACGTATGCTTTTCTTCTTTTTATTTAAAGGGACACTGTCACCAGGTTTTTGGTATTCCATGTGATAGCAGCATAATGTACAGACAGAGACCCTGATTCCTGCGATGTGTCACTTACTGAGCTGATTGCTGTCGTTTTCATAACATTACTGTTTTCTCTGCTTCAGATTTAGCAGGAAATAACTATGCTGGACTATTTGATTTGTCCTACAATGTTAATCTCCAACTGATTGAACAGTGATCATATGGAAACTACACTGAGCAGCCCAATAAGTGACACATCACTTGAAACAGGCTCTCTGTCTCTACATTATACAGCTATCAGATGAGATGGCAAAAACATGGTGACAGTCTCCACATGTTTTTTTCTTTCAGGACGCAGAAAAAGACCATATATGTTAATTTTTATTTTTTATTTTTTTTATACACAGCACACACGGAAGTACACTGGAGCCTTCAAGTACATCACAACGGCCGCCTGTAGTCGTCCCTGGAGAGCGCGGCAGTGACCTCTTGGCCACATCCGCAGGCCCATCTGCGGAACATCAGAGGTCCACAGCAGCATCATCCCGGGAGCCCGATAATCCTGCAGAAGAGGCAAGCACAGATTTTCCCCTACCTCCGCACTCTGACGCTGCTGAGTCCAGTACTCCGGCTTCTCGACCGGTTCGGCAGCGCCAGAGGGTGGGAGATAGGAACGTTCTCCCTGATTATTTGAATCTGTCTCAGATTCATCAGGAGATGTGGACTCATCTGTCAAAGCAGATGACAGAGGGTTTTAGTAGACTCCACATCGACCTGACGAATCTGCAGGCAGATTTTAAAAAATCTAATAACCAGTACTTCCTATCACTGGCCAGGGAGATGGAAGAAATGTCCTGTACTCAGCAGGTGAACATTATCAGGTGCTGCCAGGAGGCGTTGCTGCGGGCCAAGCAGATGGGACCTGATATGCGGAGTGAGAAAGACACTCTGGCCCCCCAGCACGAACCTCCTCCTGCTGGCCATGCTCTATTTCCTACACCGGCCCGACCACCGTGGCAAATGTCCGTCAGGCACAAGAACGAATATACCTCCCAATTCAGGGGAGTGATCGACCCCAGTCCAATATCCCAAATGTTGCCTTCCATCCTCCGTCCTCCCAATCCTCATTTTACCACGTTCTCACCTCAACCCAACCTAACTCATCCTACTATCCTCATCCATCCAACCCTTCTTTGCCCTCATCTTTGTCCCAGCAACCATACCCATCATCAACTACCTACTCCCATCCACCAAGCTTTCACTGTCCTTCCACCCTCCCATCCCATTCCTCAGTATATTCCTCTTCATTAACCAGTCAACCAATCCAACAACTTAATGCCCAACCAGCTTCTGTCGTCCTCCCCTCTTCTTCCTCCATACCCGTTCAGTCCACTGTATCCTGTTCCACTACTCCCTACTCCTCTGTACACCCTCCCACCCTACCCATTGTCGTTTGTAGCCCCCAGGATACACCCCACATTGATTTCACCCTTACTTCACTTTCATGTCTATCTTCCGCAGCTGTTCCTCCCCCCTCAACATCTTCAAGTTTGAACACTTCGACACCTCCTCAAACTGATAGACCATTCCAATCCCCACCTCCACCAACCCGATTTCATGATCTTTGATTTTTTTGCCTTTTATCTTAATAAAATTGTGTTCTACCCTGAAAGTCTTGTAATTTTGTTTTTTACTTAAATCATACAATGCTTAAAAATTTTAAATTTAAATTTGTACATGTATGAATATTCATGTTAACATATACATACATACATTACATCGTTAGGACTGGGCAGGGGGAGCAGCTCCAGGAAGCAGGGAAGGGGCATCAGGGAGTGGGGAGCGCAGCACAGACCAGGAAAGCCGGCGGTGAAGTCGTCTTCTCACCGCTGGCTTCCTGCCTGGGTTTTTTGCTTCCCACTCCCAATGCTGCGCTCACCCCTCCCTGTAGGTGCTCCCCCCACCCGGTACTAATGTTAAAACACTTCTTACATTAATTTTCAATGGTGTTCGACGTGTGATGGTGTTCGATGAACATTCAATGAACACACATCAAATTCGACAAATCGAATTCAAACACCGGGGTGGTGGGTCATCTGTAATTGTGATTACCGCATCTAGATCCACCAGGGAGGGTTGTCACTTCCTACAGACATGTTGCCCACATCTATTAATATTAACCCTTTGTTCATCCCCGCGGCAGCAGGGATGAACAAACCATCCGGCTAACGCAGGCATTCACATGTGCCTTCTGTAAAAGCCGGATGGGCTCCCATAGGAGCCCATTATAGGTCTCCTGCTACGGTTTGAAAACCGCTCAGAAAAATGCAGCCTGCATGATTTTTGACGCAGGCTGCCAGTACGGATGCAGTAACCGCATAGCCATTTAGGCAACACAGAATTATAATGGGTGCCTTTGGGATGCAGATCATGATCCGGTTTTGAGCATTTTGCATGCTCAAAAACATATCAGGATCTACAATCCCAGATGCAAATGTGACCCTAGCCTATGTCCTATGTGCATGTGTGTCCTGTGTATGTGTTTTTGCATAGTGGTGTCTGAACGGTGGATGAGGGGAGATGCCTGTTGAGGGCTATAAAAGTCCATGGCATGTCAGTTCTCTTCCTCGCAGTTTGTGACATTTGCTCACATATCGTCCTGTTTTCGCCACTGCATTCCGTTCTACACACTGAAGAAATCCATAAGGAGATGTCACAGTCTCCTGTACTGACTGTCCCTCAAGCTAGGGTCACAAGTACGATTTCATCTCGACACAGGGGGTTGCACTGAAAACATAGGTTTAACTCAGCAATAACGCTTTGCTAACGCCATGTTACCGCCGCCAATACATACCCATGGTGATCCCGACGTTAATGCAACTTCAAGGCTGGCCTTTGACTGAAATCTGTTATTTACGAACGTGAGAAAAGATGCTTTCAACAACGCCTTTTCTTGCGTTAGCCAATAATATGAGATTTCAGTTTGAGGCCGGCAGTGAAGTCTCGGTAAAGCCGGGGTCCCCAAAGGTAAGTATGGTGTTAGCAAAGCGTTATTAATATTAAAATAAAAAAAAATAACAAGTATAATTTTTTGGAAGAGAAAAATTTTAATTTACAACGCAATGAAACAACATTTTCTGTAAACATTTTTATACAAAGAAACTATACACATGACAGTACACAAAGGTAAATGGATGTAAAATTATAGGCTACTACAATAGTGGGATTAGATCATCTGGTCCTGCCATGGAACTCGGCCAGCATCAGATACAAAATAGTTTGCATATCTATCCCTCATTTGTGCTACTGCAATAGTAGATCTTAAAGAAGGAAGAGTGACGTTGTCCAAAGTGCTTTCATATATTCCCTCTTGTTCAAAAACTGGTCGCTCTCTCTTTAAAATGAAATTGTGCAAGACTACACAGCACTTCACTACCTCATCTATAGTGTCCGTTTTTAAGTTGATTGCTGTACCTAATACACGCCATTTCGCAGCTAAGAGACCGAAGGCACATTCTACAATTCGACGTGCACGAGTAAGTCGGTAGTTATAAATGCGCTTAGTAGTAGTCAAACCTCGGCTACTGTAAGGTTTAACAAGGTTCCCACACATTTGGAAAGCTTCGTCGGACACAATAACATATGGCATCGGCGGGGCCTGTGTCCCAGGAAGAGGTGTCGGTCTAGGGAAGTCAAAATCGTCGTTGTACACACGACGGCCCATAGCAGACTCCTTAAAGTTTTGGGAGTCGTTTGACCGTCCATATGCGCCAATATCTACAGCAACGAAATTATATTCTGAATCCACTATTGCCATTAGGCATATAGAAAAGTACTTCTTATAATTGAAGAATTCCGAACCGCTTCCTGCCGGCTTCACAATGCGGACGTGTTTACCATCTAAAGCTCCCAAACAATTAGGGAAGTTGCAGATTTGTTGGAATTTGGATGCAACCTGGAGCCAATGCTGGGTGGTGGGATGTGGGATAAATTCGTTGTGCAACACGTCCCACAAAGCACTGCACGTTTCTTCAATTATTGAAGATATAGTTGATATTCCCATCCGGAAATGATAATGGAGGGATGTGATGGTTTCCCCTGTAGCTAGATATCTTCAAAAGAAAGAAACGCAAAATGTTAAGATATATTTTTCCAAAAAAAAAAAGTAAATGCTGGACTGTAGTTCAGTGATATACAAGAGGGTTATGAACAGTAGGCCACCCAGATTCATTCAGACCCTGGGGCCTTTACAGTGTGCTGCGACAACGTTGAAAAAGAAGCCTTGTGTCCATTTTGCAGGGGGCAGACGCGGTAACCATTTTATGAAGCTCCTTCACAGGATGTTTAAATTAGTGCAAAAAAGGGATTAGGATGGGAACATTACTGCAAGAAGGCACCTTTATATGAACATGTACTTACATAATTGCCGCTTACTATTTCCGGCCAGTGTAACCGAATCCCAACATGCAGTGTAGCCGCGGTGACTGCTGCACTTGCGTTTGAATAGCAGTGACATCACCACTGTTCCCACATATGCGCACTACCAACCGTGGACGCACTGCATGCTGAGATTGCGCCCTCGCATGAGCACTAGGAGCCATGGCCCGTGGTTGCTACTGCGCCTGCATTGGAACAGCAGCAATGTCACTGCTATTCCCAGTAGCAGCAGCGGCCCGTGGCTGTTACTGCACCTGCGTGGGAACAGCGGTGATGTTCTATTCCCACGTATGTGGGGTAGAAAGATAACATGGGTAGACAGGGGGGCAAAAGGAGAATGGGGGGATTAAAGGAGGACAGGCCCCAAAACAGTACAGGGGAAAGGGCAAGAAGAGAGCAAGGGTGGACAAAGAGATCACACAGGGAGACAGGGGGGCTCCAAGAAAACAGGAGGGCTGAAAGAGAGGACAGGGGGCAGAAACAGTAAAGGGGAGGGGGCAGAAAGAGCACAGAAGGGGGACAGGAGAGCAGAAATAGGGCACAGGGGGCCATAAACCGTACAAGAAGGGCAGAAAGAGCACAGAGGCCATAAATAGTACGAAGGGAGCACAAACAATACAGGGTGTGCAGAAACAGTACAGTCGGTGAAAAAGACAACAGGGGGGCAGAAAGACTACATGGGGGCCAGAAAGCACACAGTGTGGTAGAAAGCGACAAAGGGGGGGGCTGTACATCGTGGAAGAGCATGCACGAAGGGAGAGAGCACACACAGAGGGAGAGAGCACACATGGATGGAGAGAGTGTGCACGGAGGGAGATATCATGGAAGGAGACAGAGCGCGCACGGAGGAAGAGAGTGAGGATGGAGGCAGATTGTGTGCACAGAGGGAGAAATCACGGAAAGAGAGCACTTGGAGGGAAACACAGTGCACACACATTAGGAGATGTACGGGGGAGAGCGCGCACACAGGGGGATGACAGCTCAAAGGACACATAGAGGGAAGAGAGACCACATACTGAGAGGACAGTACAAATGAGAGAGTAGTTGAGGGGAAAATACAGTACACTGGGGGAGACAGACAGCACACAGAGGGAAGACCACTGAAGGGAGAGCACACATGAGAAAAGAAGACAGCACAGGGGGAGAAAGCGGACGGGGAGAAAGAGCTACTGCTCTCACCACAGAGCCCGCCACCATCATACCATCACTGCCCTCACGATGCGATAGCATATGGCCTATTTCTAGTTACTGCAATAAGTGTAGGGGGACATTACTGCATAGTACTTACAGCCAAAAGTTGTATAAAGGAATATATCTAAGGGTATCTTTACATGCTGCAACCGCGGTGAGAAATATTGATGGCGAGATGTCGCCCTGCGACAATCGCCGTCAAAATCTCTCCCAATTGCGGCGTGTAATTGGGGAATTTGGAGGCGATTTGTTGCCTCGCCTCACCACGGTCACCTGATTTCAGAGCACTGCGTCACGCAGGCTGCATAGCGCTGAACTCGGCCCCTATCAACCCGCTGTGTATCCTGGATACCAGCTACACAGCGGGCTGCGGGGAGTGCGATTTGCTGCATTACCCTGTGTGTGGTGCAAATCGCACTCCCCGCAGCCCGCTGTGTAGTCTGCGTATTGATGAAAAAATTCTAAGTTTTCTGAAAACAACGCAGGGAACTTAGAATCGTGCAAGTGTGACCCTACCCTAATTTATATATAGGAACAGCAAATAACACACTGTGAGACAACAGATATACAAATACCAGTGTGACACAACATATATACACATACCTTAACGTGACCATCAGCCGCTCTTGGGGAGTAATAGCTCTCCGATATGTGGTGTCCTGCCTCGTGATGTGGCTGCGAACTCTATCCAACAACTCATCAAAGCTTGACGCAGTCATCCGCATGTAGTTCTTGAATTTATCCGGATCAGCACGCAGCTCTGGATATAAACGGGCAAACACTCCAGTAGTGACTCTATAAAAATTTATCGGGTGTTGCCAAAAACGACGCAGTTGATGCCTTCTTCTCCTGCGTTCTTCCTCACATGCAATAGCGAATGCACGTGCATGCTCATATCTAATATTAAGGTACTCGCAGAACTCATCATGTGTCATCGCCATTTTCCACAAAGTATGAAGTGAATGAAGGGAATACTCTATGTATACACACCCACTAGGAGGAGTGACATTTAAAACGGATCCGATAAAAAAACGCATCAAATCGGATGACATCTGATGACATCGGTCCGATTTTTTATCGGATCCGTCAAACGGATCCGATAAAAAACGGACCGATGTCATCAGATGTCATCCGATTTGAAGCATCCGTGACTGTCCGTCGAGTCCTTCAAAATATCTGATCCCAACGGAAGGCAGAAAAACGCAGTGTGAAAGCACCCTTACACCTGAAGAATATCTCTAGAGTCCGCCCCTTTCTCACCATGGAAACAACAAAAACCCTCACCGTGGCCCTAATCCATTCCCGCCTTGACTATTGCAATTCTCTATTAAGCGGCCTCCCCCTCAGCAGACTTTCTCCTCTCCAGTCCATCCTTAATGCAGCAGCCAGGATCACCCATCTGGCCAATCGATACTCAGATGCCTCTGCTCTGTGCCAGTCATTGGACTGGCTGCCCGTATACTACAGGATCAAATTCAAATTGCTTGTTCTCACCCACAAAGCTCTTCACAGTGCAGCACCCCCCTACCTCTCCTCCCTCATCTCTGTCTATCACCCCACCCGTTCTCTACGTTCCTCAAATGACCTTCGACTAACATCTGCACTAATCCGATCCTCCCACTCCCGGCTCCAAGATTTCTCCAGAGCTGCACCAAACCTCTGGAATGCTTTACCCCAAGAAATCAGGACTATCCACAACTTGCATGGCTTCAGACGATCCCTAAAAACGCATCTTTTTAAGGCGGCCTATCATACTCCCTAATAGAAGTCCTTTGTACTGTAGACAGTGAATGGGATATCCCTTTGGACATTACTCTTCTACAAACTCCACCAAACCAAAAAGCTCTACACAGACTGTATAATAACCATCCATGTAAGCTTAGTTCTATGCCCCATTTCCTCAAGATGCCTGGACCATCAGTGCAATAAGCCCGGCACCTTGTGCAACCCCTATCCCGTTGTAGATTGTAAGCTCTTTTGAGCAGGGTCACCTTCATTTCTTGCTTTATTTATTGTATTTTCTTTATTACATTGACTCTATGCCTATTGTTTTGTATCCAATTATTGTACTGTATTTGTTCTCTACTGTAATTACTTACTGTATATTTTCTGTACCCTACATTGTAAAGCGCTGCGGAATATGTTGGCGCTATATAAATAAAGCTTTATTATTATTATTATTATTATTATGAAGAGTGTGGATCTGTGTGTCACACACGTGGCACATTTGTGTGCTGTCCGTGTGCTATCCATGGATCTGTGGATAGCACATGGACAGCCTGTCATTTCATACTCAGCTCCCTCCAGCACTTCCTGTTCCTCTCCCTTCTGGGGCCACTGTAGATCTCAGTGCAGTGAATATTAGATGAGTGGAACTGTCAGCGCTGGAGGAAGGTAAGTATGAAATTCTTTATATTTGCCCTTTAATTTTTGGACCTGGTCCATGCACACGGATGTCACATGGATGACATCTGTGTGCATGGACGTTTGTGGCCAAAAGCGGTCCGTGGTGCTAGCAAAAAATAGACATGTCGCAGTGTGGAGCAAACGGACACGCATCTGCTCCACAGGACGACTTGATCCGTGCCGAATAATGGACGTCTGAAAGGGGCCATAGAGTATCATGTGTCCCCATATGTGCGTGCCTTCGGCATATGTCAGCATGGATCGTGTATGTGCCGGAGGCACGGATGTGTGAAACAGGCCTCAAAGTGCTTTCTGTGCCTTTTGAAAAAATTAACCTCTACATTGATAGGCAAGCTAGGAGGTGATACCAGAGAGTAATAGCATGACAGGTCCACTGGAGTGAGGAAAGTGTATTACAAAGGGTGTGAAACCATATCAAAATACAAGTAATATATGCAGTACTATTTCAGTCAGTATAGGTGCAACGTTTAAACACAAATTAAATGCAATAAAGTAAATGGCATCCTATAAAGACATATATAGAAATTGGAATAAAGTGGCACAGGAATATTTGGCTTAGAAAAATTTGAGAAAATTGAGATACTTAGCATTAGGGATGGGCGAATCTACTCGCTAGGACTCGTTACTCGGCGAGTAGTAAGGGACTCGCAGGACTCGGTACTCTGCGAGTTTCCCAGTGATTACTCGCACGAGTCCAATGCAAATCAATATCAATCCTAGTTTTGTCAGAAACGCTGACAAAACTAGGATTGCCATTGTTTGCATTAGACTCGTGGGAGTAATCACTGGCTACTGTGCCAGTGATAGCAGGGAAACTCACAGATAACTGCTGTTTCTTTGCGAGCCGAGTCCAGCTGTCTTCTCTGTGCAGCTCCAGGGTCCTAGAGCCCGCCTGCTCACAGACATTATGTAGCAGTGCTGAGATTGTTCTCAGTCTGCTCATTCCCTGTGTACAGACATGAATGTCTGTGCACAGAGAGAATGTAGCAGAGCTGAGATTGTTCTCAGTCTGCTCATTCCCTGTGTACAGACATGAATGTCTGTGCACAGAGATGATGTAGCAGTGCTGAGATTGTTCTCAGTCTGCTCATTCCCTGTGTACAGACATGAATGTCTGTGCACAGAGATGATGTAGCAGAGCTGAGATTGTTCTCAGTCTGCTCATTCCCTGTGTACAGACATGAATGTCTGTGCACAGAGATGATGTAGCAGAGCTGAGATTGTTCTCAGTCTGCTTATTCCCTGTGCATAGACATCTATATTTATGCACAGGGGATGTAGCAGAGAGGACATCGCGTTTTGGACTGCGTCGGACGGAAGAGGATTTTTTTAATTAAAGATGGAGTCCCTAATGGCTTTTTTTTTATTTCTAATAAAAAATTTTCCTTGTGTTGTGTTTTTTTTAAAACAATTTAATAGAAATTCATGGCGGTCATGTCTAATATTGGCGTGACCGCCATAAATTTCGGGCTTAGGGCCAGCTGATAATACAAAGCTGGCCCTAACCTCTTTATTACCCAGCGTGCCACCGCTATCAGGGCCGCTGGAAGAGCGGGGTTCAGCGCCAGAGGATGGCGCTTCAATGAACGCGCCATCTTCTGGGGCGGCTGCGGGCTGCAATTTGCAGCAGGGGGTGCCCAGAAAGCTTGGGCATCCCTGCGCTGCGGATTCCAGCCCCCAGCTGCTTAGCTGTACCTGGCTAGACATAGAAATTGCGCGGAGTCCCACGCATTTTTTTTTTATTATTTCATGAATTTCAGAGTCAGAGTCTCAGAGTCAGAGTCTCAGAGTCAGAATCTCAGAATTTCATGAAATAATTAAAAAAAAATGCGTGGGGCTCCGCGCAATTTCTATGTCTAGCCAGGTACAGCTAAGCAGCTGGGGGCTGGAATCCGCAGTGCAGGGATGCCCAAGCTTTCTGGGCACCCCCCGCTGCAAATTGCAGCCCGCAGCCGCCCCAGAAGATGGTGCGTTCATTGAAGCGTCATCCTCTGGCGCTGAACCCCGCTCTTCCAGCGGCCCTGGTAGCGATGGCACGCTGGGTAATAAAGAGGTTAGGGCCAGCTTTGTATTATCAGCTGGCCCTAAGCCCGAAATTTATGGCGGTCACGCCAATATTAGACATGACCACCATGAATTTCTATTAAATTGTTTTAAAAAAAACACAACACAAGGAAAATTTTTTATTAGAAATAAAAAAAAAAGCCATTAGGGACTCCATCTTTAATTAAAAAAATCCTCTTCCGTCCGACGCAGTCCAAAACGCGATGTCCTCTCTGCTACATCCCCTGTGCATAAATATAGATGTCTATGCACAGGGAATAAGCAGACTGAGAACAATCTCAGCTCTGCTACATCATCTCTGTGCACAGACATTCATGTCTGTACACAGGGAATGAGCAGACTGAGAACAATCTCAGCTCTGCTACATCATCTCTGTGCACAGACATTCATGTCTGTACACAGGGAATGAGCAGACTGAGAACAATCTCAGCTCTGCTACATCATCTCTGTGCACAGACATTCATGTCTATACACAGGGAATGAGCAGACTGAGAACAATCTCAGCACTGCTACATCAGGCAGCAGGCGGGCTCTAGGACCCTGGAGCTGTGGCAGCCAGCACACTAAGGAGACAGGACTCTTATCTGTGCGAGTTTCCCAGCGATTACAGTTGCAAAGTAAACGAGTCCAATGCAAATAAATGACAAAACTAGGATTGCTTCAGGCTGAAGCTTCCGAGACACATCTGCGATTTGTAAATCTCACACTACTCGCTATTACTCGCTTCCCCATTCATTAACATTGGACTCGCTAGACTCGCAACGAGTAGCGAGTCCTGTGCTCGGACTCGCTAGAGTCAAGCGATTCCGAGTAATTTAGGATTCGCCCATCACTACTTAGCATTATTAAAATGGCCATCTCCATAATCTGACCAATTGCCAACGTCGAGGCGTGTCTCTTTACTGGGTCCCTACCTAAATGTTTTCTACCTACCATATATTTGAATCCTCTTTTGTAGGCATCTGATAATAATGCTAAGTATCTCAGGTTTAGCAAATTTTCGTAAGACAAATATCCAATATTTAAAACGCTATAAGGGCCCATAAAACTCGCTAATATGCAGAATGGGGGGACAGGTCCAGATTTTTAGCCAGGGCCCATGAGAATCTAGTTATGTTACTGTGTACAATGAATGGTGGTGGACAATCTTGTTTTTACCTGTTCAATGCATTTAAAAAAGAGATGCAGTTAAAGAACAGACCAGCATCCTTATATTCCATGTACATGCAATTTTCTTTTTTTTTTTGGTTGAGTATGATTTGTTCATCCTTTTCTCCTATTCCAAGTGAATTTAGACCTACAGATATTTTCCAAATTCTGCAATGAATCATGGTAAATACCAGTCCTTTATGTCTCTCCAATAGTCTTGCCAAGTTACTTACTGAACCAGAAAGTTCTCCTGGGAAATAAAGAAAAAAAACAGACAAGAGGCAGCAAAATACAAAGTTTTCACTCAGGCAATTACTGCTTTTAATTAATATCAAAACATTGCACCTGATCTTTCAGCACAACTAGACATATTGCAATATTCAAAGGAAATGGAATATTACTTTTATAAATTCAGAAATTCATTTAATTTCTGTACTTAAGTGAACTCAAGTTAAAAAATAGTTTTCAAACAAATTCTGCTCTATTTTGCAATACAACAAAGGAGCTTTGAGAAAATTGTTTGAAAAAAATGTTCACATACAGTAAATTATCACTGACCATAATGATTGAAAACTAGAATTGAGAAACCTTAACCCCTTCATGACCAAGGACATATGTGGCGCCCCGCAACGAGTGGGTCACAGGAGGGTATTGCATCCCTGATTGAAGATGCAATATTCTCCGTCTCAGTAATGACATGGTTAATACTCAGAGCTCCATAATCTACATGCACCACTAGAATAGAGGGCCAATCAGGTCCTCGTGGGCGGAGTGTAGGAGTAGTGTGTAGGAGTAAAGTAGGAGAGGAGAGAAGGAGAGTGGTCGAAGGAGGGGAACGTAGGAGAAGTGGGCTCTGCACAGTGCCGTGCAGCCCTGAAGACCACCTACCGGTTGGCGCCATTATTCGGTGCCCTAAACCGGAATCTGGGCGACTACATATACGGGTCAAAATACACCCGCGCCCATCAACTACCGGATCAATGGTTCCGAGGCGAGCAAGTCGGTCTCCGCAGCTCAGCAAACCAGAAGTGAAGGAACTGCTTCCTAGGAGCGCCTCACTGCAGCCGCGACTAAAGCAGTCTTGCCAGCGGAGTACCCACCATAAGGAATCAGGCTCCCCTTGCACCGGGCTGTATACACCGACAGGGAAGTTCAAGTAGCCCCTTGTACCCGAACTGGCACACTAGGGCGACGTCGCCAAATAGGAAAGGTTAAGAAAGGAGGAACACCGCGGAGCTCTGACACAGCACCTGTCATTGCTGGGACCACCTGGTCCGTTACCTGTTGACTGTACACCCTGTATCATCTTGCTGGTTACGGTAAAAGTCCCGTTATAGAGAATACTGGTGTCTGTGCTTCTTCAGAACTGTTTGACTCTGCATGCTAAGAATCTCAAAGCTGCCATATAACATCAAGTGCAGCTCCTGGCACCGGGGACTCCCGCTCATCCTGTGGGGAGCGTCCCATCTTGCTGCCGTACATCCCCCGGAGGCCCAAGCAGCGCCGGTGAAATCACCGGAATACCCGCAGGTGGCATCACGACAACTAAGAACTAACCCTTATCTGTTCAGCCATCCCCTTTTGATCTGGATCACCGGGCCCCACGGCCTCAGGCGCGGAACCGTGACAGGGAGAAGCAACGCCCGAGGCGTGAAGACCCGGCTACGGTGAGTCACATATACGGTGTGTTGTGAAAGTATTTGGCCCCCTTGAACTGTTCAACCTTTTGCCACATTTCAGGCTTCAAACATAAAGATATCAATTCTAATTTTTTTGTGAAGAATCAACAAGTGCGACACAATCGTGAAGTGGAACAAAATTTATTGGATATTTTAAACTTTTTTAACAAATAGAAAACTGAATAGTGGGGCGTGCAATATTTTTTGGCCCCTTTACTTTCAGTGCTGCAAACTCACTCCAGAAGTTCTGTGAGGATCTCTAAATGACCCAATGTTGTCCTAAATGACTGGTAATGATAAATAGATTCCACCTGTGTGTAATCAATTCTTCATATAAATGCACCTGCTCTGGGATATTCTCAGGGTTCTGGTTCAAGTGCAGAGAGCATCATGAAGACCAAGGAACACACCAGGCAGGTCCGAGATACTGTTGTGGCGAAGTTTAAAGCCGGATTTGGATACAAAAAGATTTCCCAAGTTTTAAACATCTCAAGGAGAACTGTGCAAGCAATCATATTGAAATGGAAGACCACTCAAAATCTACGAAGACCCGGCCGTCACTCTAAACTTTAATCTCGAACAAGGAGAAAACTGATCAGACATGCAGCCAAAAGGCCCATGATCACTCTGCATGAACTGCAGAGATCTACAGCTGAGGTAGAAGAGTCTGTCCATAAGACAACAATCAGTCATACACTGCACAAATCTGGCCTTCATGGAAGAGTGGCAAGAAGAAGCCATTTCTCAAAGATATCAATAAACAGTCTCATTTGAAGTTTGCCACAAGCCACCTGGGAGACACCAAACATGTGGAATAAGGGGCTCTGGTCAGATGAAACCAAAATCAAACTTTTTGACCACAATGCAAAACAATATGTTTGGCGTAAAAACCACACAGCTCATCACCCTCAAAACACCATCCCCACTGCCAAACATGGTGGTGGCAGCATCATGGTTTGGGCCTAATTTTCTTCAGCAGGTACAGGGAAGATGGGTAAAATTGGTGGGAAGATGGATGGAGCCAAATACAGGACCATTCTGGAAGAAAACCTGTTGGAGACTGCAAAAGACCTGAGACTGGTGTTGTTACTACTTGACACATTCAATCCATGCTGTAACCTCACTGACTTCACCGCAAATTTGCAAGGAAAAAAAACAACAAGGGCAAAAGATTCAGAAATCATTGGCTTTGCTTATATAAGGACTTGTGTGCAATTTTTGTTTTACAAAACTGCACTAAAAATGCAATAAAAACTGATTAAAAATACATCACATTTTTGGTAGATTTTTCTTCCAGAAGATGCAGTATACTTGGACTATAAAACTTTCACAACACTAAACCAAGCTAATTAAGGAATCATTCTAATGGTACCTTTACATGCCGCAACAGGATGGTGGCAACAACCAGGTACATGAGAGAAATGTATCTTGCACCGCCAAATTAACCCGCTGTTGCGGCGTGTAAAGACGGTTGTTGCCACCCGTCACTTGAGGCACCTGTTTCAGAGCAGAGCCCTAAAACAGGTGGATTTATAGGCGATGGTTGCGGGTTGTATCGGGCTGTATCGGCGTGTAAATATGGTAGGGTAAGGTTTATTCGTCACCTAGATAACTCCCTGGGGTGTGACACAGCCTCTGTGAAACCACCCCCCTTCAGCACTCATTGGAGGAAGCTCCTGCGTTACGATTGGTAGTCGCTGCATAGGGCGGCATATTTAAGGAGCTGACCACTCACACTACACAATTGCTCGAGCGTCATGTATTAGTCTGCCTCCTGTGCTGGCTGGCCAATCATGATGTTATTGCTTTGTCCTATCAGCGTACGGAATTCTCGCAATCCACAATTGTGGCACGCCTATGTGTTGTCCTTGCTGCCTTTGTCCCGCCCTTATTACCTTGTTATTGCGGCGTGTAAATGTGGTAAGGTAAGCTACAGAAGGTAACTTGTGGCACCCGGCGGTGTATCCAGAGATAGATGTAACCTACTGTAGCTAACCTTGTTGTGGCGTGTAAAGGTGGTGCGTTTACCGTTGGCAACCATTTGTGCGTGCTCGTGCACGTGAAGCACCCGGTTGTTGCCACCATCCTGTTGCGGCGTGTAAAGGTACCATAAAGCTCAGTTTGTTTATTTATATGTCCAGTGTCCCTATTCTTTTTATTATATACTAGCTGTACTCCCCGGCTACGCCCGTGTTAATAAATAACTGCTGTTAGCTATAACAAAATAGAATTTGAATATGTCACATTAATGACATGTAGGAAAATAGAAGATGAGCTGTGATTGGTTGCTATAGGCAGCCTGATAAATCTGCAGCCAATAGTAAACCTTCCCCCCGGCCGGGCAGTATATATTACCTCACACATACACATAAAAGACAGCTCATGTGACTGACATGTGCCTTAATTCCCTATATGGCACATGTGTTGCACATTGGCTGTGTTTAATCAGGTGTTTATTTTTGGAAATTAAAGATACCAGACGTATGAGGCGAGTTGTGTGAGACGATTTGTGCACATCTGTGTCTGTCTGTGTGGTGTGTGTGTCCCTGTGGGGTGTGTGTGCCCCAGTGGTGTGCGTGTGTCCGTGTGGGGGGTCCCTGTGGTGTGTGTCCTTTTGGGGGGAGGGGTGTTCCTGTAGTGTGTGTCCTTGTTGGGGGAGGGGTGTCTCTGTGGTGTGTGTCCATCCCTATGGAGTCTGTGTGTTTCCGTGGGGTGTGTATGTGTGTCTCTGTGTCCCTGTGGGGTGTGTTTGCCCCAGTGGTGTGCGTGTGTCCGTGTGGGGGGTCCCTGTGGTGTGTGTCCTTTTGGGGGGAAGGGTGTTCCTGTAGTGTGTGTCCTTATGGGGGGAGGGGTGTCTCTGTGGTGTGTGTCCATCCCTATGGGGTCTGTGTGTTCCTGTGGGGTGTGTTTGTGTGTCTTTGTGTCCCTGTGGGGTGTGAATGTGTGTATGTCCCTGTGGTGTTTGTGTCCCTGTGGGGTGAGTGCATATGTCCCTATAGGGTGTGTATGTGTGTGTGTCCCTGTGAGGGGGGTGTCTGTGTCGTGTGTGTCTCTGTATTGTGTGTGTCTCTTTGTGGTGTGTGTGTTTTGTGTTCGGGATCATTGGTGAGTATCCAATGTTGGGGCTCCACCTTAGCTGTTACGCTTTGTGTGCAAGTGGTGTGTATACATGTCCCTGTCCGTGGTGAATATTCCATGTCAGGGCCCCACCTTAGTGACTATATGCTGGTATATGCTGTTAGTCTTTGGTGCTGTCATTAAGCCCCTCTCATTCACAACTGTCAACTGGTAACTGTCACTTTCTCTCCATTATGTAGATAGGGCCAAAATTGTTTGGTGAATTGGAATGCGCGCGGTTAAAATTTCACTTCACAACATAGCTTATGACGCTCTCGAGATCCAGACATGTGACTGTACAAAATTTTGTGGCTGTACTTGCGATGTTGTAGATGCCAATCCCTGACATACATACACACATACACACATTCAGCTTTATATATTAGATATGGTACATTTGTTTCTCTTGTAGTTTTGCTGCTTATTAATCAGATTTATATTTTTGAAGGATAATACCAGACTTGGGTGTCTTTTAGGGCAATTATGTGGCGAGGTTAGTGTATGTGTGGTGAAATGTGTGCTAAGGGTGATAGATGTGTTCGAGCACATGGTAGTGTGTGGCGCATTTTGTGTGTGTGTTCATATCCCCGTGTGTGGTGAGTATCCTATGTCGAGGCCCCACCTTAGCGACTGTACGGTATATATTCTTTGGCGCCATCGCTCCCATTCTTTAAGTCACCCTTGTTCACAACTGGCATCTGTCAATTTGCCTCCAACACCTTTCCTTTCACTTTTTCCCCATTTTGTTTTTGGTGAATTGGAACGTGCAGGGTTAAAATTTTGCCTCACAACATAGGCTATGATGCTGTTGGGGTCCAGACGTGTGACGGTGCTAAATTTTGTGGCTGTAGCTGGCAGCTGTCGATTTTCCTCCAACACTTTTCCTTTCACTCTTTCCCCATTATGTAGATAGGGGCAAAATTATTTGGTGAACTGGAACGCACAGGGTTAAAATTTCGCCTCACAACATAGCCTATGACGCTCTCGGGGTTAATACGTGTGATTGTGCAAAATTTTGTGGCTGTAGTTGTGACGTTGTAGATGCCAATCCCGGATATATATACATACATACACACACATGCATACACACATTCAGCTTTATATATTAGATTTGTGATTCATTAGATACTTTGTTATACCATGTCTATTGAAGAGACAGAAGGAGTCTCAAGAGCTTCCTTTAAAACATTTTTTTGTTAGCAATTAAAAGTTAGCATAATTACAATATTATTTTTAATTCTCCCATTGTGAACTGGTGGTCAAACTTGCTCACTGCAAGTAATGTTGACTATGATAAGAAAGAAGCTCATACCAATTAAAAATGCTTATAAAAAAAATAAACCTGCTTTGTAGGTGATGTTGTCATGATTTTATTCAATGTTTTTATTAGCAAGAGTCAAGATTTACATGAGTAAGCAATTCAGAAACTGAGATCAAAATTGAATTTCATCTATTTGCATAAGCAATGATTCAGAGAGAATTTACATTACATATTTGTATTAGCGTTTGAATAACTCCTGCAGTTATCTCTGCTGGAAGAAAGTGACAACATAGATTGCTGTCATATAGACTGTTCTGTCACTCATTCAATCTTTATTTACCTTCAAATTGTTTTTGGCCAACACTGAAAAAAAGGTTACCGGTACAGTACAGTGCAAACTGTTTCATGTGCACCGATGCAATATAAGTTTTTAACACAGAGGCATACCTTGACACTCATGAGAAAGCTCCAATGGGGCCTCAATTATTGCACATTTTTAATAGCAACTGTCTTTTTCTACAAGCCAAAAGGACATTTGGACCCCCCTAGGCTCTAGGGCCTAGGTGATGTTGCATCCCCTGCATTTGTTGTAGTCACGCCCCTGTTTAAACATCAATGTCCAAGAATATGGGGAGATTACAGTTTTAAAATGTATATGTTAATGCCAGTAGTTCACTGGTTAGCACTGTCTGAAGTGAAGTATAGCAAATGCTATTATTGAAGAGGCTATAGACCTTGTATATTTCCTATATATGCTTTTTTCAATAATGTGCTATTTCTGGGTTATCCACCATGTTGATTCCCCCTCTCTGATATGGTTCTCTTCTTGGAGCCCATGTTTCCTATGTAGTCTTTAAATGTGAATAAATGGTCAAATTTCATCATATTGCATTTGCTCTCACTCATAAATGCAGCAGTGATAGATTGGTGACATAGAACTGCATTTCCCTTTTTTAGCCTGTCCCCTGTGCCTCCTGCTTGTGATAAGTTTCTACTTCAAAGACAATGTGAAGCTTTTTCTCATGGACATGGAAATTTGAATAGGGATTCTGAATGGTTATTATAGAAAAATACTGTAATATAGACGTCACTGTGAGTAAGGTAGGCTTTATTACAATAATACTACTCTATAAAGACAGAAATTTAGTGGCATAAAGGAATATACAGAAGATCAACAAGGACAGATAAATACACCATGAGTGACTTAGTTTTTGAGTCTCTTCATCTTCTATATGATGATTTTCTCCTGACTCCAAGACTGACTGATTATTTTTATTTTTTTTACTGGATTTTTAATTAACATCCCTGTACCAGAGCTTCTTCCACAACAGTAGGAGGCAGAGCTGGAATCAAACCTAGAAGTGCTGTGGCCTGCTCTCCTCTGTATGCTATCAATCTCTTCCTCCAGTGAAGGAATGGGAAAAGTGTACTTCAAATCGAGCAGTTAGAGGATGAAGCTATTAGAGAAAACAGTGAAGAAAAAATTCAGCGATCTGAAAACAGAACAGTGAAATAAAAGAGTGGTGGGGACACAGAGGTTTGAGAATGGAGTGGAGACTTACCATAGAACAAATTGCTTTGGATTTAAGTTCAAACTGCCCAATCCTTATCTCTTGATGAAAATTGTGAGGCTCCTATGCACATTATATGTCCAGTCAAACCTAGCTTTCGTAAGTTCAGCCTACCTTTAGGGCCCTTAGAATTCTGTGTTTAACCCAGTGATAAGACTGCTTGTACCATAAAAATGGTGTCCGTCTTATGTAATACTTTTCGAGCTGTCAGTAGTTTTAGGCCAAGTTCAAATAGATGCTACATGTATTTGTGTTTTGTATTTGATGTCCCCATTGTGTGCTAAGTGACATTGTATAGTGAAACAATTGCTGTTTAGTTTTTAAACTGAATGATAATTTAGTATCAGAGAAATGTTTCCTCTCTTATGACAGTAGAGAATCAGCTGGACAATGAAAATGATGTTTACTAGACAGTATTCAGGAATGGATCATACTATCTTTATGTGAAAAGGACTGCTAGTACTTTCTATCTATTCCTTCAAAAGGAACTTGAAGACTAACCTCTTCCAACAAGCTTACAACCTGCAGTGACCCTAGGACCAGTACATTGCTGCACAACCAACCCCTTTCCCTGTCATGATGAACTTCCTGTTAACACAGTGCCGTCATTTACAGGAGATTATATTTTTTGCTGTCCAGAGCCATGTCATTAACAGCTAAGCAGTTTTCACAGTGATTTCTGTGACCTCTGGTGTAATCATGACACAGCGGCAGAGCAGTCCAGCAGTCCACAGTGAGCGGTCACTATTTCTAATGCCCCACTCACCACAGCCATCGGATGTAGCAGGGCTGAGGATTGTCATGGGACAACGTGTGGATTATATTGGAACTGCAGGTATGTTCTGGGGGTTATTTAGTTGGTGAAAGAGAGTGTCTGTGTTTTTTTTAGTTTCAACTAAATTGTTTTTATGGGTTCGTGCTTATTATTGTACTTACAGGGTTACTAATGGGGGAAGCTCATAGATTTCCCTGGTGCGTTGTCAATTGGGGTTAAAAATGGGGTTATTTGTAGTTATTTGTAATTTCCTGCAACCAAGCCTTGGATTAGTAGTGAAAAGGTGTCTATCAGCACCAATATTACTAATCCTGTGAATCAAAAGAATAAACATGAACCCAGAAAAATCATTTATTTGAAATAAACAACACAGACGCCATCTTTCACCAATGTATTATCCCCTAAAACACCCCTGCTGTTCTGACGTAATTCACACAATATCCCATGATGATCCTTGGCTCTGCTACATCTCATCACTACAGTGAGTGGTGACATTAGAAAATGTGACCACTCACTGCGGCCTCCGGAACACACAGATTGAAAGGTAGAAGCTGCGGCTGTGAGAGAGGTGATGTCAGTGAGGTCACCGGAGTTCACAGCTTGAATTCTCATGGTACCTTCTGTGACCATCAGTGAACTCACTGTTGGACTATTCTGCCACTGTATCACGTAGTCTTACAGCCTGGCATTCCGGTAGTGAGTTTACTGGTGGTCACAGAGGGTACTGTGAGAACCGCTTAGCTGTGAACACCAGGGTTCCCATGGACATCGCTGCACATACAGCCATGGCTCTTATGGTGATATCAGGGTGTTATGGAGGCCACAGTGAGATGTCATGTTTTCTAATGTCTACATCAACACAGCTTCTGGGATATACCAAAGTCAAGGATCATCGTGGGACATCTTGTGAATTATGTCAGAAGTGCATGGTTGTTTTAGGAATTAATAAATAGGTAAAGAGGATTTTTATATGTTTGTGTTTATTCTTTTAATTTGAAGGATTAGTAATGGAGATGTCTTATATACACCTCTTCATTATTAATCTAGGGCTTGATGGCAGGTGTGTTGTTTTTCAAATCACATATGTCATTATTCACCTATATTACTTCGATTACCACAGTACCAGGACAATCTTGAAGACATGGGCAAAGTACCATCTAATGGGATGCATCAATTCTAGGATCACTGTGTGCTGATATCCTTTGGTTAGGATGGTCAAATAACCATGGACCATCCCACCCTAGTAATATCTACTGCTGCCGTCTGCTTTTCAATCTGTGTCATTATTTTAAATTCTTTATTTACCATATTTTTCGCTTTATAAGATGCACCGGATTATAAGACACACCCAGATTTTAGAGGTAGAATATAGGGAAATAAATATTGAAGCACAAAATGACTTAGAGTTACGGCGCTTCTCCTGCTCTCTGTGCTCATCTCTCCACGCTGTCTTCAGTGTAGAGTGGTGGGAGGGGAACAAGTGAAGTGAATATTCATGTACTAAATGAGCCAGGGACACGTGGTTGCTCCTGCCCCCTGATTCTTCAGCAGGGACCATTCCCTGCCACGTCTGACCCCACTTTACCGCTGTCTCCCCCTCCCAAGCAACCCAGGATGCTAGAATGTTATATTGCGATTATAAGACGCACCCCCCCACACTCCTCCAAAATTTGGAGGAAAAAAAGTGTGTCTTATAAAAGGAAAAATACTGTATTTTTACATTACACTTCGGGTTATGACCAGACAGCTGGAGTGAGGCCAAACAATCACAGACTCCAGGACACAGGGTGAGAGGTGTGTATAACAACCTCAATGCAACTAATCACAGATGCTGCCACAGAGGGTGGGTGTGAGGAAGCTGTGAATATTCATAAGGTTTAATGTGCAGGCCAGGAAACAATCTGACAGTGGTCTTATCGTATAGGGAACAGTGTATGTATAATTGTCCTTCTTTAACCCCTTTTTTGCTTCCTTTTGCAGACCCCTAGCCCTGGTGTCTTAGCTTCCTGGAAAAATGGAAGACAAACAGCCTTTCAACAAGCTTTATTTGTGTGCCAAACCCTAACAGTAACACGGACGCACAGTTAGAAGTCCGTGTTTGGGGTTGGCACCAGACACTAGTTGTCCAGTATGAACCTTGAACTCTACCATTCGGGTTCGCTAATCTATAAACACAATTAAACAAGAATCACAAAGTAGTCATAAGAAAACTTGAACATATACTACATTTGTGTTTCTACAATATAGCTACAACATTTCTAAATGAAATCCAGTGTGTCATGGAATTAGAGCTCTTGCTCTGTGAAAATGACATTCTTATATTATTTACCTTAATTTAAAATTTAGGTCAAGTCATCAGAAAACGAAAAGAAAAATATTAGCAAATAAAGACAGGAAGGATCATCATTGTCATCATTCATTTCTTTCTTTCTATTTCCTATATTTATGGAGGTTCATGGGGCCACTGAAGGGAAGATTCCTGAGCACTGCAATGACAGGGAAATCAATCACCCTATGGGGTAAACACAAACATCCCAGCCCCAAGGCTAAATTCGTTCTTTAGTCACTCCTGTCAGCAAATTGATGTGGAAAACACAACACAATTTCTCCCATTTACCTATTCCACAAGCATTTTTACCAAGATTGGGACTTCTCTACATGTTTCCCTGTGGATTGTAATAGAAAGAAAAGAAACAAGACTTAAGAAAAGAATAGAAAGCATTGACTGATCTGGAGTAACAAAGCGGAATAATGGGCCAAGTGTATCTGTGGCTCAGCAGGAGATCTCCTATACAGAACTTGTGTCTAATGAACCGATGACGTCTCATTGATCAAAACTCATCTGTCAGGTGAAACTAGACCTTGTTCTGCTCTTATGGTAACATACACAAACCAAAACAATGGCTTCACTTGATGTAACGTTTTATTACTATTATATATATTCTTTTTTCAGAAAAGTATAGTCATCATGTAAAATTGATCACCTTGACTGTAATACTATTCTTGATCTTTACAATATTTTGCACATCTTTCTTGTAGCATTAAAAAATATGATATAAAGAAGAAAAAGACAAAAAATACACAAGTGCTTTTTATTAGAAAGTTGAGAAGAGAAAAAGATGCAGTATCGTCTGAGCACTACCGTGAATAGAGTGTCACAGGGTCAGGGTAGATTTAGGGACTTTATTTGACTATGCATTTCAGGGACGATCTGTTCCTTTCTTCAAGTTTTGTACATTATTATTATTATACCTTAAGAATAGGGATGGGCGAATCTACTCGCTAGGACTCGTTACTCGGCGAGTAGTAAGGGACTCGCAGGACTCGGTACTCTGCGAGTTTCCCAGCAATTAATCGCACAGCAATGAGTCCAATGCAAATCAATGGCAATCCTAGTTTTGTCAGACACTCTGACAAAACTAGGATTGCCATTGACTTGCATTGGTCTCATTACTGTGCAAGTAATCGCAGGGAAACTCGCAAAGTAACTGCTGTTACTTTGCGAGCTGAGTCCAGCTGTCTGCTCTGTGCAGGCTGCTGCAGCTCCAGGGTCCTAGAGCCCGCCTGCCCACAGAGATGATGTAGCAGAGCTGCGATTGTTCTCAGTCTGCTCATTCCCGGTGCATAGACATCTATATCTATGCACAGGGGATGTAGCAGAGAGGACATCGCGTTTTGGACTATGTCGGACGGAAGAGGATTTTTTTAATTAAAGATGGAGTCCCTAATGGCTTTTTTTTTTTATTTCTAATAAAAAATTTTCTCTGTGTTGCTTTTTTTAACCCTTTATTGGAGATTCTTAGTGGCTGGGTCAAACGTGGCCTGACATTAAGAATCTCGGGCTTAATACCAGCTTGTATAACAAAGCTGGTATTAACCCCCTTATTACCCAGCGTGCCACCGCCACCAGGGCTGCTGGAAGAGCGGGGTTCAGCGCCAGAGGATGGCGCTTCAATGAACGCGCCATCTTCTGGGGCGGCTGCGGGCTGCAATTTGCAGCGGGGGGTGCCCAGAAAGCTTGGGCATCCCTGCGCTGCGGATTCCAGCCCCCAGCTGCTTAGCTGTACCTGGCTAGACATAGAAATTGCTCCACGCATTTTTTTTTTATTATTTCATGAAATTCATGAAATATTTAAAAAAAAAGGGCTCCCCTATATTCTTGTGTCCGGCCAGGTACAAATAGGCACCTGGGGTTGGGGGCAGCCCGTCGCTGCCTGCTGGATCCGGCTGGTTCCAGAAATACGGCGAAGCCCACGTGAAATTTTTTTCTGAAAAATCCATAAAACAATGTAAATAAAAGGGACTGCATCTTTATTAACCCCTGGACCATGGGTGAGGGGTTAATAAAGATGCAGTCCCTTTTTAGGATTGTTTTATTGATTTTTCAGAAAAAAAATTACATGGGCTTCGCCATATTTCTGGAACCAGCCGGATCCAGCAGGCAGCGACGGGCTGCCCCCAACCCCCAGGTGCCTATTTGTACCTGGCCAGACACAAGAATATAGGGGAGCCCTTTTTTTTTATTATTTCATGAATTTCATGAAATAATAAAAAAAAAAATGCGTGGGGCTCCGCGCAATTTCTATGTCTAGCCAGGTACAGCTAAGCAGCTGGGGGCTGGAATCCGCAGCGCAGGGATGCCCAAGCTTTCTGGGCACCCCCCGCTGCAAATTGCAGCCCGCAGCCGCCCCAGAAGATGGCACGTTCATTGAAGCGCCATCCTCTGGCGCTGAACCTCGCTCTTCCAGCGGCCCTGGTGGCGGTGGCACGCTGGGTAATAAAGAGGTTAGGGCCAGCTTTGTATTATCAGCTGGTCCTAAGCCCGAAATTTATGGCGGTCACGCCAATATTAGACATGACCACCATGAATTTCTATTAAATTGTTTTAAAAAAAAACACAACACAGAAAAAAGTTTTTTTATTAGAAATAAAAAAAAAAGCCATTAGGGACTCCATCTTTAATTAAAAAAATCATCTTCCGTCCGACGCAGTCCAAAACATGATGTCCTCTCTGCTACATCCCTTTGCATAGATATAGATGTTTATGCAGAGGGAGTGAGCAGACTGAGAACAATCTCAGCTCTGCTACATCAGGCAGCAGGCGGGCTCTAGGACCCTGGAGCTGCGGCAGCCAGCACAGAGCAGACAGCCTGACTCCTTACTGTGCGAGTTTCCCAGCGATTACTTGCACAGTAAACGAGTCCAATGCAAGTCAATGGCAATCCTAGTTTTGTCAGAGTCTCTGACAAAACTAGGATTGCTTCAGGCTGAAGCTTCCGAGACACATCTGTGATTTGTAAATTGCACACTACTCGCTATTACTCGCTTCCCCATTCATTAACATTGGACTCGCTAGACTCGCAACGAGTAGCGAGTCCCGGGCTCGGACTCGCTAGAGTCAAGCAATTCCGAGTAATTTAGGACTCGCCCATCACTACTTAAGAAGAAGAAGATTATGATATAATTACACCTAAAGAAAAAGTTAACATACAAGTGCATCTCAGTATATTAGAATATCATCAAAAAGTTAATTTATTTCATTACATTACAGACAGAGTGATCTATTTCAAGTGTTTATTTATGTTAATGTTGATGATTATGGCTTACAGCCAATGAAAACTCAAAGAAATTTAGAATATTAAGTAAAACCAACTGAAATATTGATTTTAAATTATAAATGTTGGCCTACTGAAAAGTGTAGACAGTAAATGCACTCAATATTTGGTGGGGGCTCCTTTTGCATGAATTACTGCATTAATGCGGTGTGAAATGGAGGCGATCAGCCTGTGGCACTGTTGAGATGGAAGCCCAGGTTGCTTTGATAGCAGTCTTCAGCTCATCTGCATTGTTGGGTCTGGTGTCTCTCATCTTCCTCTTCACAATGCCACATAGATTCTCTATAGGGTTTAGGTCAGGTGAGTTTGCTGGCCAATCAAGCACAGTGATACCCTGGATGGTAAACCAGATATTGTTATTTTTAGAAGTTGTGGACAGGTGCCAAATTATGCTAGAAAATTAAGTCTCCATTTCCAAAAGGTTTTTCAGCAGAGGGAAGCATGAAATCTCCTGGTAGAAAGCAACGCTGACTATGGTCTTGATAAAACAGTGGACCTACACCAGCAGATGACATGGCACCCCAAATCATCACTGATTGTGCAAGCTTCACACTAGACCTCAAGCAGCTTGGATTGTGGCCTCTCCACTCTTCCTCCAGACTCTTGGATTATGGCCTCTCCACTCTTCCTCCAGACTCTTGGATTATGGCCTCTCCACTCTTCCTCCAGACTTTGGGATAGCGGCCTCTCCACTCTTCCTCCAGACTCTGGACTCTTGATTTCCAAATGAAATGCAAAATTTACTTTCATCTTAAATAACCCATTGGATCACTGCGCAACAGTCCAGTTCTTTTTCTCCTTGGCCCAGGTAAGATGCTTTTTGCATTGACTATTGGTCAGTAGTGGCTTGACCCAAGCAATGTGGCAGTTGTAGCCCATGTCCTGGACACGTCTGTGGTGGCTCTTGAAACACTAATCCCGGCAGCAATCCACTCCTTGTTAATCTTTGCCAAATTTGTGAATGTCTTTACTTAACAATCCTTCCAAGGTTACGGTTGTCCTGGTTGTTTGTGCATCTTTTTCTACTAAACATTTTCCTTCCACTCAACTTTCCATTAATATGCTTGGATACACCACTCTGTGAACAGCCAGTTTCATTAGCAATAACCTTTAGTGGCTTATTCTTCTTGTGAAGCTTGTCTATGTCTTCCTTCTTGACATCTGTCAAGTCAGCAGTCTTCCCCATGATTGTGTAGCCTACTGAACCAGACTAATTGACCAATTTAAATGCTTAGTAAGCCTCTGCAGGTGATTTGTGTTAATTATTATGATTTTCTGAAATATTGATTTCATGTTTTCATTGGCTGTAAGCCATAATCATCAACATTTACAGAAATAAACACTTGAAATAGATCACTCTGTTTGTAATGACTCTATAATATATGTGTTTCACTTTATGTACTGAATTACTGAAATAAATTAACTTTTTTATGATATTCTAATTTGAGATGCACTTGTACTTGAATTCATTAAGATGCACCTGTATATTTTCAATTAAAAAAAGGATTGTTTAAGCCAAAACAAAATCCTTTTCCTTTTTTTAATTAACTGTACAGATTAGTTATTCCCAGTGGAGAAGAGTCATTTTCCATCTCCAGAATCACTAAATAAATCTCTCCTTTCTGTAACGTGTAAGCTCTTATGGTCAGCAAGGGCATTTTTTCACTCTCTGTCTCTCTCCTGTGGATTAAACACTCCTATGATCAAGGTCCTCTCTCTTTCTGTTAAAGGTTTAAGTGTAAGATCTTATTGTCAGCAGATTCTTCTATGTCTCTCTCTCTCCTGTAGAGTGTAAGCTCTTAAGGTGGGGTCACACGTGGCGATGTCGCCCGCGACATCGCCGAAAAGTGACGTAACAGCGATGTCGCGGGCGATATCACAAGTGCGTCGCGCTGTGTGACAGCACGACGCAACTGCAAATTATCGCTGGTCGCAGGTTGACAGGTTTATGAACATGTTCATAAACCTGTCAACCTGTGACCAGCAATTAGGCTGGATCGCGCCGTCTGACACTGTTGGCGGCGCGATCCAGCCTATACCGCAGCGTTGCTGTGGATCGCTCAATGGGCTGAGCCCAACCCAGCGAGCGATGTCACCGCCCACATCGCTACACTCCAGTATAAACTTGCAGCTACCATGGAGGATCTGATTAAACACTTGGTGCAAGCCAAGCAGCAACAGCAGACTACTGCACAGCAACAACAGCTCGCACAACAGGAGACCAATTGGCTCTTGATCCAGCAAATGCAGGAGCACCATCAGCAGCAACAGCAGGCGAGTGAACAACAGCAGCGGCAAATGGAACTACTAACTGAAGCAACCCAACAGGCCTCCCCTAGAGGTGATGGCAGGAGAGCTTGAGACGGTCAAGCCGATTCTGGAGCTAGAGGTGTCTCCGAATAATTTCGGAACGGCCCAACTGCAGGATCCTATGTTGGTCCATGCACGCAGTAGGGTGACAGTAATTGATGCGGTGGCGCAAACACCCAGCACCAAAGTGAGGTTCCCCCATTTTGCACTCAAGCAGGATTTAATCTATCAAGTGGATAGAATATGAAGGGATATAGTAGAGCAGCTGCTAATACCTTAGCCATATCACCGGCAGGCCCTAGAGTTGGCTCATAAACACTTAATGAGCGCCAGCTGGGGGTTAAAAAAATGCAGGAGCGACTTTTGCAGCGTTTTTTTTTGCTTGGGGTCGTTGGGGAGGAAGAACAGCAGAACCCGGATGTCCTCTCAAACCTGCCAGGCAGGACCTCCATCATCCAACACAATATTGTCACCGAGCCTCATGTAAAAGTATGCATGAAGCCATACCAGGTACCGGAGGCTCAGAGGAAAGCCATCTCGGAGGAGGGGAAAAAAATACTCCACCTGGGGGGTGATTGAGAAGTTCAGGAGTGAATGGGCCAGTATTATTGTATTGCTCACAAAGCTTGATGGATCATTATGGTTTTGTAATGACTCCAGGAGGTTAAATTAAGTCTCCAAATTTGATCTTTACCCCATGCCTATTGTGAACAAGCTAATTGAGAGGCTGGGACAAGCGTGGTATTTCACAAACGCTCGATCTGACCAAGGGCAGGTGCCACTGACGGAGTCAGCAAAGGAAAAGACCAATTTTGTTACACCTGAGGGTCTCTACCACTACGTCATTTTGCCTTTTGGGTCACATGGCGCCCCGGTCACGTTCCAGCGGCTGATGGACATATTGTGGGAACCACATCAGGCATATACATCAGCGTACCTGGATGACATCAAAATTTACAGCACCGAGTGGCAGACCCACTTGGTTCAGGTACAGGCAGTGGTGGATTCGCTTAGAACTGCCGGTCTGACAGCTAATCCAAAAAAATGCTCATTGGGACTCACAGAAGCCCGCTAATAGTGATATGTGATAGGCAAAGGAGTAATCAAGCCCCAAGTCAATAAAATCGAGGCAATCCAGAAATGGCCTCTACCCCTACCATGATGCATATTAGGGCTTTTCTGGGCATCGTAGGGTACTATCAGCGGTTCGTCCCCAATTTTGCTGCACTGTCGGCCATATTGACAGATCTTCTGAAAGGAAATAAGTCCGTCATGGTGCGCTGAAATCTGTGGGCCGAGGACTCCTTCCTGGCCCTGAAGGAGGTCCTGTGCGGACAACCTGTTCTTTTCAATCCCGATTTTCGGAAGGAGTTTATCGTGCAGACGGATGCCTCTGAGGTCGGGCTGGGAGAGGTACTATCCCAATTGGTTAACGTGGAGCAACACCTCGTCACCTACTTGAGTAGGAAGCTGACACCTTTGGAGAGGAAGAATAGCGTAGTGGAAAAAGAGTGCCTGGCAATTAAGTGGGCCTTAGAATCCCTGTTGGGACGACAGTTTCGCCTGGTGACGGACCACTCCCCGTTGGTCTGGATGCGGACTGCCAAAGAGTGGAATGCTAGGGTCATCCAGTGGTTCCCCTCCCTGCAGAGCTACCTGTTTACTGTGGAACACTGGAGCTGGAAGGTTGCAGGGCAATGCAGATGCCCTGTATAGGGGCCTTTGTGTGGTGACTAGTGTTCAACACCACAAGCTTGAACAGAGGGGGGGGGAGGGTATGTGAGACAGTTACCACGGTGATCTATGACGGCCGTTATGTGTCTCGCAGACTGTGCTCCATATCCCTATAAGACCCCTCCACTCTTGGTCTTGGAGAGTCTCGATGTCCAGGCATGGGTTTAAACGTGAGCTGCAACACAGGGTGTGGTCTCAGTTGAAAACAAGGAGGCTAATGAGCAGGAGCTGTGAGAAGGGCTGTGTATGCAGGAATACACAGTCCAGCCTTGTGGTTTGCTCTGTGTCGACTTATACATGTATATCCAGGTATGTACCGGCTGCGATCCGGAAACCTAAAGGTCTGTAGTCGCCTGGTCTGGCAATAAACTGTGTGTGATGTGAATAAGAGCCTTCGTACTTGACTACTTCCGCTGTCTCACAACAGGGACAACTCTGATAAGTTCTTTCCCTGTAAATGTTTGTGTATGTCAGAAACCACTCTCTAAGGCTGGCTTCACATTAGCGTTCCCTTCCGCAGCGTTCTGCGGAGAGGAATCGCCATGTGTACGCAGCGGCCGCCAGCTCCTATCTTTATAATGGGAGCGCACAGTGCTGCGCTTGACAGCACATGACCGTGCGCACCCATTCACTCCCATATGTGATCTGTGCGCAGGTGGATGCCTGCACACAGATCACACACTCTCGTCCGCACCAGGAATGCAACATGTCGCTTCCCTGGTGCGGACGAGAGTGTGTGATTTGTGCGCAGGCATCCGCCTGCGCACAGATCACATATGGGTGTGAATGGGTGCACACGGTCATGCGCTGTCAAGCGCAGCACCGTGCGCTCCCATTATAAAGATAAGGGCTGGCGGCCGCTGCGCACACATGGCGATTCCCCTCCGCAGAACGCTGCGGTGGGGAACGCTAATGTGAAGCCAGCCTAAAGAGAACTATAGTATTACACAATACAATACCACACCTTTCAATTGTTTCTATCTGGTCTTGCAACCCAACTCCATTAAAGTGAATGATGCAGACATAAAGAAAACAGCCATGCTATCTCAAATAGAGATGAGAGGACCTCAACTTTAAAGTTCTGTGTTCATGCTGAACACAGACTTTACAAAATAATCAGTGTTCAGAAAGGAGCAATCAGAATGGTGACCGGTCTGCAAACCATGTCCTATGAGGAATGATTACAGGATTTGGGAATGTTTAACTTGGAAAAAAGAAGACTGAGAGGAGACTAAATAGCTGTTTACAAATATCTCAAGGGCTGTCACACTGCAGAGGGATCAGATTTAGTCTTATTTGCACAAGGAAAGACTAGAAGCACTAGGATGAAAATGAATGAGAGGAGACAGAGATTAGATATTAGAAAAACATTTTGACAGTGAGGGTGATGAATGAGAAGTGGTGAGTTCCTGTACAATGGAAGTCTTCAAACAGAGGCTGTCTAGGATAAGTTAGTGACCCAGAAGGTCCCTTCCAACTCAACCATTCTATCATTCTATGAGTTTGGGAGATTACGTATGACAACCACTGTAGCAAGCATTGCAGTGCTGGAGTATGCTTGGTGCTCAGCCCTGTTTGAGACGCTCACAGTGTTTGAATGGCTGCACTTGGGGTAAAATCAGCATCATCAGCTGTGGTCTGTACAAAAAAAAATTGCCAAAACACGGCCCTTCTTCTCCCAGAAGTGTTTTCTTTATGGCTGGCTGTATATGAGTGGTGAGCCAAACTGCTCAATCAGTGACTACCAATAAGGTTTGGGTCAAGTTCGGGTCCATAACAGAATTTTATCTAAAGTCTGGCAGTCTGGAATTGAGTATGGGGTTGGACTAGATGACCCAAGATATCCCTTCCAACTCTACCATTCTATCATTTTATGAGTTTGGTTGCTTTACGTATGACAAAAACTGGAGTGAGCAAAGCTGTGCTTGAGTAAGCTCAGTACTTGGCCCAGTGTAAACCGCTCGCAGTATGTCAATGGTTAGCATGGGGGGGGATCAGTGTTATCGAATGTATTCTATACAAAAAGAATTACAAAACCACACCTCCCTCCCCAGAGGTGCTTTGTTTACAACTGTGTTTCGGTGGAGATCAGAACTGCACAATCAGTGTCTACCAGTGAGGTTCGGGTCAAGTTTGGGTCCAGAACAGAACTTTAATTAAAGTCCGGTTGAACCTTCACAATCTGAACTTCCATGGGTCCCCTCATCTCTAATCTCCAATTACTTTATAAAATGCACCACAATTCATGAAACGTTTTTGAGCGAGAAATGTACAAATAACAATATTATAAAATATGCCATAATAAAATGTATTAAGAAAGTCATTTCAACTAATTCTCAGCTGCTGTTTCCAGTTGGAGCTTGCAATTTTTAATTTGATTACAATAAAAAGTTATTCTAAATATACTGCTGTAAGGATAAAAGGATTTATAAAAACAACATACATAGTGTAAATGTAATCTTGTGTATGGCATTTCCAATAGGTTAAATCGCACTCAAATGTCTAACTGTTGTACTCTTCCATAAAAATTGTTGAGTATGTAATTACATTGAGGCAATGTCAATGGCAGAGAGTAAATGGATTTTCCAGATGGATACTCAGGAGCCTAAGGAGATAAATGTGGAAATTGAATTATTTGTCTTAGTGTGATCTTACATTTCTATTCACTTTTTATGTCTGTGGTCATCCACTATCTTGTAATTTTTATTAATGTTATTTATTTTATCAATTAGAAGAGAATACTTTTTTATAGCTTTTGGGAAAATAATTGCTTGTTTGCGTTTTTTGTTGTTTTTTTTTTACAATTTCACTGGATAACTATTCTGTATCATCTGATAAACAGCTGTAAAACTGGCTAAATTAGTATAAATAACATATACATTTACATGCATTAAATACTATATATTATTCTAAATGTTATATTAAATTATATTTCCTTTATGTAACGGGAAAAATGGACCAGCTTCCAGTAGAAATTTGCAGTTAAATGTATTCAATTATTCTTACAGTTTCCATATACAGCACAGACAGAAACAGTCAACATGTGGATGACATGGCAGGAAGTGGTTGCGCAAGGCAACGCGTTTCAGACTGAGTCCTTTGTCAAGCCAAGTCTTTGGCCTCTTTTACATCTATGTGCGCCTGGGTTTGCCTGCATTTTACTGCTCTGCGCTAGCGCAGGTGCATTCACAGGCAAGCGCATTAGTGCATAGATGCACAGCCCTTGCGCTTGCCTGCGCTCCCACCATTATTACCTTCTATGGCGAGCACATGGGAGCGAAGTGCAGGTCTGCAGAGTGGCTGAGTTAGAGCGCATGCATCACTTCGGACACGCCGGAAATGTCAGAGTATGTATTTCTGGTGCGTCCGGAGTGACATATGCGCTCTGACTAAGCTCCTCTGCGGAGCTGCGCTTCCGGGTTTCACTCCCTTGCGCTCGCCATAGAAGGTTATGGTAGCGGGAGCGAAGGCGAGCTCAAAGGCTTTGCATCTATGCGCTAATGTGCTTGCTTGCGCTTGTCTGTGAATGCACCTGAGCTTGCAATTGCGCTAGCGCAGGGAAGGCAAACGCAGGCAAAGCCAGGGGTGCATAGATGTGAAAGGGGCCCGTGCGTTGCACAACACATCCTGCCATGTCATCCATATGTTGACTGTTTCTGTCTGTGCTGTATATGGAAACTGGAAGAATAATTGAATAAATTCAACTGGAAATTTCTGCTGGAAGCTGGTCCATTTTTCCTGTTACTTCTATGTACCGGCGGCTCAAGGATGCCAGACTGCGCATGCCAGCAACAACATGGTGAGCTGATTATTCTCTTTCTTCATATTTCTTTTATACTTAATTTACTAAATACATATTATTTGGAGTTACGTAATTATATAGAGTGCAAACAATTAACCAGATGTTCAAGTGGTAAAAAAATAATTATTCCTCAGGCGACTGTATAATGTATGTTTTTTTTTGCAATTCATTTATGTATATGAATAAATTCTTTGCTATTGTTGGAAAAGAAAAGGTTCCTGAACTGCAATACACTCTGCCAGCCAATCAGAGGCTGGCAGCTGACATCGGCATGCCCATCATAGGCAGCATATGGCAGTGACATGCACCACTGGTGATGATTGCATCAGTTGTTGGCCACTGTAATACTGTAATGGCCATGGAAGAGGACGATACGTGTCATGAGAGTGAGGGAAGGTAAAAATTATTGTTTATTTCTTTTAAAATGTGTTGGCGAAAGGTGGAAGAATAAAGGACAGTATTACAGGAAGATGCCCAGGTTGGGGGACCTTATACAAGTTTGGGGACTTTATTACAGGAATGGGTCAGGATGGGAGACAGTATTAAAGGAAAAGGCCATGATGGGAGAGGTTATACTAGTAAGGGGCCCAGGATGGGGGACATTATTATAGGAAGGGGCCCAGAATGGGGGACATTATTACTGGAAGGGGCCAGGTTGGTTACATTATTACATGGGCCATTAAAATCTATGTCTTTATATGATCTACAATGCCACAAAGGCCCATTCATCTGACCAACATCCATATGTTGCACCGGGACCCATCAGACTCTAATTACTCCACTGCCCAACATGTAGCAGCTCTAATGATCCCAATTTTTCGTACAAGCTGCTCATTTCTAGCAGAATACAGGACTTTTAATGGCAACCATAGGATGTTGACTACTGTGGATATACTGTAGGGATTTTACACCGAGTTTTAAAGAAAACATGAAACATAAAAAGAGAGCAAGAGTTGAAACTTAAAAGTCTTTATTGAAATCCCACACATCTTTCTTTTTTCACTTTATTACAGACGGAGCTCCTCATACTGCTAGGAACGTCTACCCTGCATTCTGTATGAGGTTTAGATTCTTCCACAATAAGGTATGTATTGAAGTGACACTTCAGCAGATGAGCCATATGTTGCCCAACCTATTATGAAGTCCTCATCTTATGTTGGCCAAGTGTTTTCATTTTCTGCCAATTTTAATCAGATATTGTACAGAGGAGTTACAAGAACACTACAAGAAGAGGAACGCGAGATTTCATCATTTTAGAGATGCCCTCAATAAAATAAAATAACACAATGCTGCAAAATAATACCTGTACAGTTACTAAATGGGATACATTGAAGACTTAACTAATAAAGATAACAAAGAGATGGGTAACATGTTTGTGCTAAGTGGAAAACAAGTGTAAAAGAGAAAAATGTAACTTGCTAATTACTGTCGAGACCAGAAAGCATATTTAATTGGTACTAAATTCTACTTGAATATTTAAAAATGCACATTTACCTAAATCCATCATTTTTGTAATTTGCTTTTTTATGGATACAGAAAATAGAAAGCACAGGTCAGATAAATACTTATACTTACCTTACAGCTCATCTCTCCAGACCCTCCACTTAGTACTGTCTCGTGTGCACCTTCATAGCTTTAAATCTCCGGGCCCTTTAATATTAGCTTGGGATGACCGGCTCTGATAAGACGAGGACGTTTCCATACATACGTGTGCAATGTCACAGCACATGCTGGGATATCGTGACGTTATGACTTTACATGTTTGGTCCTATCACACCCAGAAGTCCTGGTGTCCTGCCCCAGGGCCTTGGGGTACTCGGTCCCGGGCTTACAGTTCACGGATTGGGGGGTTGTCATGGGCGGCCAGTGCCCTGGGGCCGCTTTTAAAAAGGGGTTAAAAAAGTAAAATGTCTCGTGACGCCACCTACGTATCCCAGTAAGATTACCGACTCTGCTTGCAGACTTCCGGGGTGATGATGATGAGGCAGCTAGTTGGTAACACTCCCTGTAGGTGGAACGGGGTCCTCAGGGCAGTTGTAGTGGATTGGGATTTGCACAGGGAGGCGGCTCTTCAGGTAGAGGCGCTGGCAAGCAGTCTATGTTGCGAGCAGGATCAGGGGCTGTAATACCAGACACAAACACATTGGGCTTTGTTTCCATACCTTTTACTGATGATGTTGCAAGGTAACGGACAGGACAAAGTCCAGGTGGTCGGGTGGCAGTTCAGGATTTCCACACCCGATGAGTTGTGAGGCCTCCTTGTTGCTGTGTGTGAGTACTCTAGTCTACATCCTACATTTACTATGATCTAGGGTCTGGAAAAAAACACGATCATCATAAGTCATGTTAAACTTGTAAAGATTTGTATGACTGGGAAACACTTTTTCGAGAAAATTCACGTGAAAAGGTAAATTCAGATTTGCCTTCTTGGCTAATCTACTGTATATTGCAAATAAAAGACGACAGTTGTGAAGAATTAAACAAACACTTTATCACATTGTGAAAAGGCAGATGGGAAAGTCATTAGTTTTTTAGATTACTGTTCTTAAAAATGGCAAGAAACTGAAATCAACAATTTTAACACAGCTTTTAAAAGGACTGTGTTAACACGTTTTTGCCATCCCATCTGACAGCAGGATAATGTAGAGACAGAGAACCTGATTCCAGTGATGTGTCACTTACTGATCTACTTGCTGTCATTTTGACAAAATTACTGGTTTCATTGCTGCAGATTTACCAGCTCCTAAATATGACTGGACTACTTAAATAGTCTTCTAATCATAATCTCCAGTTGATATAACTGTGATTTTGTCAAAACTACACTGAGCAGCCCAATAAGTGATACATTGTTGGAATCAGTATCTCTGTCTCTACATTATCCAGCTGTCAGACGGGATGGCAAAAACATGGTGACAGAGTCCCTTTAAACAGTAGAGTAGATGAACATTGTGAGATAAAAAAGTGTTAAAGGGAATCTCTCTTAGCAGGTTTTTGCTATTTTATCTGAAAGCAGCATAATATAGGGCAAGAAATTGTGATTGCATAGACATGTCCCTTATTAGGCTGTGTGCGGTCAATACAATCAATCTTTTATCAGCAGGAGATTGTAATTACAGCACTAGGTATCACAAGCAGAGCAATCAGGCTATTCTGTGTAACCCCACCCCCACCACTGATTAACAACTTGCTGACAATGCACAGTATACACTGAAAGCTGCCAGTGAAGGGTTTGGACAGGGTTATACATAGACAAGAAGTCTTAGCTCTAATAAATCTATAGCAAAGAAAACAAGGATTGTATCAAAACTGCATCAAGCAGTCCAGTAACTGATACATTGCTGGAATTCGTCTTTCTTGCCATATACAGGGTGCGTCATTTATATCGATACACCTAAATAAAGTGAGAATGGTTGGTGATATCAACTTCCTGTTTGTGGCACATTAGTATATGGAAGGGGGAAAGCTTTTCCAGATGGGTGGTGACCATGGCGGCCATTTTGAAATTGGCCATTTTGGATCCAACTTTATTATTTTCAATGGAAAGAGGGTCATGTGACACATCAAACTCATTGAGAATTTCATTAGAAAAACAATAGTGTGATTTGTTTTATCAGAACTTTATTCTTTCATGAGTTATTTACAAGTTTATGACCACTTATAAAATGTATTCAAAGTGCTGCCCATTGTGTTGGATTGTCAATGCAACCCTCTTCTCCCACTCTTGACATACTGATAGCAACAGCGCAGAAGAAATGCTAGCACAGGCTTCCAGTATCTGTTATTTTAGATGCTGCACATCTCGCATCTTCACAGCATAGAAAATTGCCTTTAGATGACCCCAAAGATAAAAGTTAAAAAGGGGTCAGATTGGTAGACCTTGGTGCCATTCAACTGGCCCACGACAGCCAATCCACTTTCCAGAAAACTGTTCAAAACTCAGGGAACGTGCCATCTTCAGTGCATAAAGTGGGCAATACATCATCATGTATCATGGGGGAGCTCCAATGTTCACCACACAGGAAGGGGCTCTCCATACGCGACATGGTTTCCGCTAACAATTGGAGCTAATTTTCCATTCAAATTGTTAGCGGACACCATGTCACATATGGAGAACCCGTGTGACACCAGCACAAGGGCAACTGGAAGAGTTTGGGTACAGCACCAAAAAATGCCGCCTCTAATGAATGCGCTATTTTCTTGGGTCGCTGTGGGTTGCAATTTGCAGCTTGGGGGGCATACAACATTTGGGTCCCTCCACACTGAGGATTCTAGTCTGCCAGCTGCCAAGTTGTACCTGGCTGGCTACCAAAAATACAGCAAAAGCCTTTTTTTTTTTTAATTTCTAGAACTAATTCTAGAAAAAAAAAATGACGTGGGGCTCCACCATATTTTTGCTCTAGCCAGATACAACTTGGCAGCTACAGACTGCCAGCAACCCCCAGCTGCCTCTTTGTACCTGGCTGGCACAAAAAATACAGTGAAGCCCATTTTTTTATTTTTAGAACTAATTCTAGAAAAAAAAAGACGTGGGGTTCCGCCATATTTTTGGTCCAGCCAGGTACAACTTGGCAGCTACAGACTGCCACCAACCCCCAGCTGCCTTGTTGTACCTGGCTGGCACCAAATATACTGCGAAGCCCATTTTTTTATTTCTAGAACTAATTCTAGAAAAAAAAATGACGTGGGGCTCCACTATATTTTTGGCCCAGCCAGGTACAACTAGGCAGCTGGGGGCTGGAATCCTCAGCATGGAAAGGCCCAAGCGTTCTGGGCCCCCATGCTGTGAATTGCAGCCCGCAGACGCCCCAGAAAATGGCGCATTCATTGAAGCGCCATTTTCTGGTGCTGTACCCAGACTCTTCCAGTTGCCCTGGTGCCGGTGGCAAACTGGGAAATAAAGGGGTTAATGGCAGCTTTTTTATTGGCAGCTGGCACTACGCCCGAGATTCATAATGTCGGGCCAATGTTAGACCCGGCCATTAGAAATCTCAAGTAAATAGTCAAAAAATACACCACACAAAGAAAAATCTTTTTATTAGAAAAAAGGCAAAAACAAATTTTGGACTTCATCTTTATTATAAAAAGATCCGACGTAGTCCACAACGAAGGTCCCACGATGCTCAATCGCCTCTGCTACATCCAGAGACTGCAGCAAAGGAATCAAGTGTCCTCTTGTTGCAGTCTCTGGTATCATAGTGATATTGCACTGTATGGCAGATCATTGCCATACTGTGCAAACCCAAGTCTCAGAGATCACATGATCTCAGAGGCTTGGGTCAGGTGACCCGACGTTGCAGTGAAGTGATCTGACAGCCCCATAATGGATCACTGTGCCAGGACTGTCAGATTAGTTCACTGCAGCATGATCCCCCTGCATCCACACAGTGGATCACTGCACCTGATCCCCCTGCATGGGGATTGAGCTGCAGAAAGCAATCTGACAGCTCGGGTGCAGTGGTCTGAAAGCCCGGATCATTGTGCAGTGGATCACTGCGCTCGAGCTGTCAGATCGCTTTCTGCAGCTCAATCCCTATGCAGGGGGATTCCCCTGCATGGAGAGCAAGCTGCAGAATGCGATCTGACAACTTGGGCGCCGTGATCCACTGGATCACTGCACCTGAGCTGTCAGATCTCTTTCTGCAGTTCAATCCCCATGCAGGGGGATTGGGGATCAGGGATCCCCCTGCAGGGGGATAGGGGATCAAGGATCCCCTGCAGGGGGATGGGGGATCAGGGGTCCCCCTGCAGGGGGATGGGGGATCAGGGGTCCCCCTGCAGGGGGATGGGGGATCAGGGGTCCCCCTGCAGGGGGATGGGGGATCAGGGATCCCCCTGCAGGGGGATCATGCAGGGGGTCTTACCGAACATCTGGTCCGGAAGGATGAAATGGCGGTGGTGACAGCAGGAGGAGGTGAGCGGGAGGCGGCGGCTGCAGCGGCACCGGCGACGGCAGGAGGAGTTGAGTGGGAGGAAGCGGGTTGCCGGAGACAGCAGGGGACTCAGGACAGGGCGGGGAACAAGAGGGATGAGCGCGGGGGATGCGCACACAGCAGGGGACAAGGGGGATGAGGGGGGATGCGCACACAGCGGGGGACAAGGGGGGGAGCGGGTGAGATGCGCACACAGCGGGGGACAAGGGGTCGAGTGGGGGGGATGCGCACACATCGGTGGACAAGGGGGATGAGCGGGGGGATGCGCATATAGCGGGGGACAAGGGGGATGAGCGGGGGGATGCGCACACAGCGGGGGACAAGGGGCATGAGCGGGGGGGATGCGCACACAGCGGGGGACAAGGGGGATGAGTGCGGGGAATCAGTGGGGGGGATGCACACACAGCGGGGGACAAGGGGGATGAGCGAGGGGGATGCGCACACAGCAGGGGACAAGGGGGTTGAGCGGGGGGGCCAGACACAGCGGGTGACAAGGGGGGATGAGCGGGGGGGGGCGGACACAGCAGAGGACAGGGGGGATGAGTGGGGAGGAGGGGATGCGGACACAGCGGGAGAGGACGGAGGAGATCGGGAGGGAGGAGAGCGGGCACAGGAGCAATGGCACAAGCAGGGGATGCATGCAGGAGCCGGGCACAGCTGACAGCCTGGCTCCTGCAGAGATCATGCAGGGAAGTGCTGACATGCAGCATTTCCCTGCGCGATCATGATGTGATCGGTCAGTCAGATTGACTGACCGATCACATTGCTCTGATTGTGGGGACCACTAAAAAGGGTCCCCACACCTCTGCCCCTGATCCTCAGCTGTCACTGATAGCTGTTAGATCTGAGCTGTCACTGTTAATTTACAAGCAGTGACAGTTCAAAGCCATGACGAGTTTAGCTGTCATGATGCGGGAACTGACATCTTTTCATGACGGCTAAACTCGTCATTGGTCGTAATGGGGTTAAAAAATGTTCTTTGTTTGGGTTCAGACTTCCAATGCTTTATGCATGCAAATCACTGGAGTGACCATCACTGTATTTGGGTACACTCGGTGCTCAGCTCACTGTGAGCCACTTGCAGTGTTTGAATGGCTCGCACATGGGGTAAAATCAGTGTTATCAGATGTAGTGTGTACAAAAAAAGATAAATCCCCACCCCCTCCCCGAAAGTGCATTTTTTTATGGCAGGCTATGTATGAGCAGAGAGCAGAACTGCCCAATCAATGACTTACATTGAGGTTCAGGTCAAATTTGAGTCCAGAACAGAACTTTAAATAAAGTTTGAATAAACCTCCAGAACCCAAGCTTCCATGTGTCTCCTCATCTCTAACGCGTATATGAAAAAATTATCACTGTACTTACTTATATGTTAAATTGTGGAGAGGTGAATCCTGGCACCAACACGTCCAAGCACCTATTTTTCGAGACTTTCAGGTCAATTATACCTGGTTCCTGCAGGAAGAACCAAACAGTGTTGCTCGTGTTAGAGGGGAGACACAGCAATTGCATGTAAAAGGGTAATAACGGCACTCACCGGTCTTCAGTAAAGTGCAGACATTTGATTGACTAGTACGGTTTACATCATTTACAGAGAGGGGGTACAGAGGTGGACTACAGCTGCACCGTTTTGCACTTACGCATACAGGACCCGTTGAAGAGCCAACCACGTGAAATGGTGCAGCCGTTGTCTACCTCTGTACCCCTCCCTGCAAATGATGTAACACTCACTACTAAACTAAAAGTCTGCTCTTTACAAAAGACCGGTAAGTGCAGTTATTTCCTTTTTACTTGCAATTACTTATTTGTTGAAGAATCAGCAAGCAACCATTGAATGACCTTAGTCAAATATCTATTAAGGTGATGTATGATTGAAAATTGATGTATTTATATACTAATACGGCACTAACATAAAAAAATCATATATTATTCAGCCTACTGATGTACAATAGGAAAGAATACAGTTAGATGATGAGCCAAAGGAAAAGATAAGTAGGACAAGATCTGTAAATTGAAGGAAACGAGAGACACATAGATTGAGTTAGTGCGCCAGTCTGAGTGCATCCATATTTATCCTGTTCATTCATCGAGTAGTAATGGGATTAGACAGCACATCTATCCCGGTAATTCCTTCCCTTAGCCTGGGTCATTCTGCCAAGAAAACAGGCTAATTTCAGATATGTCTGCCTCATCAGGGAAAATGAATCAGTTAGTTAAGGGAGATGGTGACTGCTCTCTTGGTGGGGTGTCACAGGTACATTTTAGATTCAACGTGCCGGGAAGGAAGGAAGGCTGCTACACTTCACTGTGATCTATGAAGGAGAGAAAATTCAGCGCCAGTGTTAGCAGGAGTAGATGTAAAGCTGAGCGATCTATCATATCTGCACATAAGCAATTTCCTGAGCTAATAAGTATAATTCTCAAGCAGACAAATTCTACAAATTGAAGCAGATAGAGTTCACCAACATGACTGATAATTATTATTGTAACAGGGACAGAGGTGATTCATCACCATCACAATAAGGGCTGAGATTAAAAGAAAGGCGCTGCTGTTAGGTGTCAACGATAAAGAAGTATGTATACCATCCTATATACATTGTCAGGGATGAAGTAGATCGATGTCATTTATTATAGGGTGCTGTGCATAATGCGCTTTGTCTGCAAAAGATAGGATCATTTCATTATTGAATTACGCTTACGTTCAGTAAAAATAAAAACTTCAGTATGCTGTCAGAGCCTCATTTATAGAAGCTGAGTGAAGTCTAACCCTTCAAAACGCATCTCAGTGAATTAGGAAAAATAGTCTAAAACAAAATATGTTCTTGTCATGATTTACATATGCCATTAAGGCCTGCTAGCTCATAATGAACTGGCTATTCCTCACATGATAGCTTAATCCATCACACTGCACCAGTGCAGAGGCTTTGTAATCAAATGTATCAATGATCTAGCAAGTTCTAATAATAATAATAAGTTCTGTTTACAAAATGGATACAGTTTATAATTTCTAGTTTTGGTGATATAGTGGTGTGTTTTACAAATCTATTGATCTACCTGTCTATTGTGAGGTAGCAACTGGCTATATTGTAAATGGCAGTTATGTCTCACTGAGGTGGGGGCCATTTGCGATGTGAACCTGGAATGTTTACTCTGGGACCTGTAGTTCCATGAGAGTTGGTAATACTTTTAGGGCTAGATTCACAGGTTAGTAAGGAGTGCAGGGCAGGACTGACTAATCACATACCTCCCATCAATAAGTGTATCTCATGTGATAAAAGAGAGTAGTTATTTAGTCACATGGTCACTGTGTTTGGAAGGTCCTGGAAGGTCCTGACTTCCTGAAAAGGCAAGAGGTCAGAACAACTTGTAGGTGCAGAATCCGTGATGGCTTTGAGAGTCCAGTAAGCTACAGACATCCTGAGGTTCAGAACTAAACACAGGAGTTGTTGACTGACAGGTCCTGGTGAGTGAGCCCAGTAAGGCTGTCTTCCTGGGGATCGAGACTGGCTGCAGACAGTATGTGAATCCTGCAAAGCTTCTGACAGGTAACCCAAAGGAAGGGGGTTGTGTGACTAACTGTCACTGAGCTACTCTGTAAAAGTCAGAGCCAGGGCTTGTGGTTGCGCCTGCATTTCAAACAGATTATAGGTAATAAACATTTCTGCGAAGTATCGAGCATAGCCACTGAAGATTTGGACTGTGTGTTATAACTGTTTTCTATAAAGCCAAACAACAGCATGTGTTTAGTATACATTGAGTGATTTATGCAGAAGTTAATAAAATGGCTGGTCATATTTAAAGGAAAACTGTTCCTGTGTGTGTTAATCCCACTGCCAAACGAGTGTCCCCAATACTTTCAGTGAGCAGTGTCACACTATCTATAGTAAATATATCTAATACTTAAAAAATCCTTCTGTCTGTTTGCCTTACACACGTGGATGGGGACCCACTGCGTCACGGGCCAAGCTTACCTCAGAGGGGTGTGACTAAATGCCTACCGGGTATTCACCATATCCTCAGACAGGGAGGCTGTACTTGGCTGCCAGTAACTACTGAGTACCACTCTGGAGCAGTCTCTGGTAGTAGAAGCTGACCCAAGGGTTAGGAATGAGGGAGCAGACAGGTCCATTTATAGGACATGAGAGATAGACAGGACTGTTAGGACAGCAGGTATTGGCAGGTCCAGAGGTTCAGATATAAAGGACAGGTTCGGGCACACAAGCTGGATAGCTTGAACTGACAGAAAGACTGGCATAGGCAGGTTGGGTTGACAGGACATAAGACTGGTATGGAGACAGGAACACTGGTTATTGTATTCAAGTCAAGTACTAGTTCAGGGGATTTGATAACTAGCAAATATTCAGATAGCAAACTAGATATGTTGCTCAGGCACCTTCCAAAGGGGAGAATGTGTTAAGTATTCTGTGCCTCTCAGCCATTGGATTAGAGGCTACTATGGATTAAATGAGTTTCCCTTTTAGGAGGAGGAGTAGGTCTGTGTGTCTGCCCTTAGCGCTCTCCCAGGAGACTTTTGCAGCATGTGCAGGCCCTGGAAGCAGGATCAGAACCACCAATGGTGAGTGCGCTGATGTCCCTGCCGGAAGGAGAAGGTGGGGCAGTGCAGGAACATCTATCTATCTATCTATCTATCTATCTATCTATCTATCTATCTATCTATCTATATTTAGCAGGGAAAAAGTAAAGCGCTACTCTTAATTTTCATCATTAAAATAAACAGTATGTTCATCCTGCAAGTAAATGAAAGTAATAACCAGCACACTAAGTCCTTAAATCAAGATTATAAATTTTAATTTACACAATAAAATGACTAAATGTATGCTTTCATAGTAATGTTTTAAATCTATTTTTCTAACGGTGTAAAATCATATCAGTGAATCATGTTTTATATAAAGAAATCTTTGGAGATATTGTTCTGCAGAATCTGTTTACCTTTCTCGGTAGGTTTTCCACTTTCATTAGAACCAATTTTCACATAATATTACCACTTCTGTCACATGCAGGCAGTGAAAGACTGCTACAATATAGGTGAACGACAAAACTGAAATAGAAAAAATACATCAATGACGTTCACTATACATTTGGTTCATAAAAATTGATAAAATGTTTTCAGTTCTCAGTAACAAGTAAAGACTATAGTAAGAAGCAGCCACATAATACCACTGGGTAGAGGAACATATGAGTTATACTTTGCCCCTTTTTTAGACATATCAAGACTACAGTTCTTAAAATTTTGAGGTCTGTAAAAATAAACAAAATTTCAATGAATACATTAATTATGTCATTAATGGGATCCTGTCAACAGATTTTTAGAATCTCAACAAATGCCTCGACCATTTTATGCTTTTGTTAGGCATTTCTTTAAATACTTTATTGTCCGCTGACTCCCCCTGTGTAACCCAAAAATAACATTTGATTTGACCCCGCGCTGTATTTGAATTAGACTGATTTGGTCCAATGGGCATCCTCCTCGTGGTATCTGTTCTTCCTCTCTGCGTATAAAGGCCATCCTCTGGCTCTGATTGATGTGGATGATACATCCTGCATCATCCACATAGCTGAACAAAGTTTAGCGCCTGCACAGTGTCATCGCCAGCTGCACAGATGTCGTTTGGTCTGCGTCGCTGTGGGCATATGCTTTGATGTCCTTTGATCAGCCTGCAGTTGGGCAGAGAGAAATGTTACCTATGCCCCCGGCAATGCAAAAGTAGCGGGTTTGCTCCTTGTCTTGGGTTCTAAAAATGCACAGAAAAAATTGTAGAGAGTTAAAGTTATATACATAGGACTATCCCAATCACAAGGAAAAGAGGAATCAGATCTTTATTAGACCCATAAAAGAAATTAGCATATGGAGCAGGGCAGATTAAAAACCATTTTATGAGGTATGCAGAAGTATGCCTGTGGATCTAAAGGGGTTTCAGGAACCCAAATTACATCATGGTAAAGATGGTGGGAAGAGTTTACAACCTCCAAAACTAGTGACAGGTGCAGATTAACATAATTTAGAGAAGACTGTGAAATTCTGGGAGGATATAGTTTGGTCAGATGAGACAAGCTTTTCACTCTTTGCATGCCATAATAAACACCATGTCTGAAGACCTAAAGGCAAATCACCCCAAAACACCAACAGTGAAATTTGGAGGTGGGAACATCATGATGTGTGGCTGTTTTTCAGCGTATGGCAGTGGCAAACTTTGTATAATTGAATAAAGCATGAATGGACAAATGTATTGAGACATTCTTAATAAAAATCTGCTGCCTTCTACCAGGATGATAAAGATGAAATGAGTTTGGACATTTCACAAGACAATGATCTCAAACACACAACCGAGAAAACTCTCAGTTGGTTTCAAGGAAAGAAAATAAAGCTGCTAGAATGGCCGTGCCGATCACCGGAGTTGAATCCAATAGAAAATGCATGGAAAGAACTAAAGCTCAGAGTTCAAAAAGGATCTGCAGGATCTGCAGGATGCGAAGAGTGTTTATGTGGAAGAATGGCCCAAAATCACACCTGAGCAATGAAGGGACTAGCTTCTCACAGTTTGTTTAAGGAGCCAGCACCTCCTGCCGTGGTTACGCTGATACCAGAGTTCCTGGGGGGGCCCCCTGGAGTTAGAACTTTTCTCCTCCTTGCTGCACACGCTGTAATCCGGGTGCCTGGCCTCCTGTAAGCAGCACAACGTCACTTCCAGTTTCAATATCAAGTAGGAGCCGCACACAGGATTCTTTTTGCAGCCTTTATTTTTTCTTCTTGTGGGGTCTTACAAAGTGGAGGGTGCGGGAGGGAGGACGGGGGAGCAGCCTATGCTACGGCCGTTTCACACCATCAGTTGTGCTTCTACGGGTACAATCTCCAAGAATACAATCTCAAAGAATCCTGTGTGTGGCTTCTACTTGATATTGGGACTAGCTTCTCCATTCAGAAGGTGTCTGAAACTTCATCACCAACAAAGGCTTTTTGTACAAAGTATTAAATACATTTAAGTAAGAATGTTCAATAATGCTTCCCTGTGTAATTTCTCAGTATTACACACAACTTAATCATTTACATCTGGGGTTTAATTTCTTTGCCTGTGTGAATTGGATGGCTTCTTACTGATATCTAGTGAGAAATTCAGGTCAATTGCACCTTTAAAAATATTTAGAAAATTGGTGACATATTCAATACTTATTTCACCCCCTGCATATGTGTATATAAATGTGTATATGTGGCAAAGGCTGCTGCCTCACTCTTTCTTTACTCATCCTTGGTAGGACGGTGAGAAATTAAAATTACTAATAAGAAAAAATGCAAAGTATGGAGAGATCTTCTGGTGCAAGTATTCAATATGTGCACAATTAGTATTTTTGATGAATCGTTTTAATATTGTACCATTACAGAGCTGTTGGTCATTTCAAAAGGGTAATAATTTAAAGAGTGGCAAGAAGAAAGCCATTTCTCAAAGATATCCATGAAAAGTCTCATTTGAAGCTTGCCACAAGCCACCTGGGAGACACCAAACATGTGGAATAAGGTGCTCTGGTCAGATGAAACCAAAATCAAACTTTTTGGCCACAATGCAAAACGGTATGTTTGGTGTAAAAGCAACACAGCTCATCATCCTCAAAACACCATCCCCACTGTCAAACATGGTGGTGGCAGCATCATGGTTTGGGCCTGCTTTTCTTCAGCAGGGACAGGGAGATGGTTAAAATTGATGGGAAGATGGACAGAGCCAAATACAGGACCATTCTGGAGGAAAACCTGTAGAAATCTGCAAAAGACCTGAGACTGGGATGGAGATTTATCTTCCAACAAGACAATGATACCAAACATAAAGCAAAATCTACAATGGAATGGTTCAAAAATAAAGATATCCAGGTGTTAGAATGGCCAAGTCACAGTCCAGACCTGAATCCAATCGACAATCTGTGGAAAGAGCTGAAAACTGCTGATCACAAACACTCTCCATCCAACCTCACTGAGCTCCAGCTGTTTTGCAAGAAAGAATGGGCAAGAATTTCAGTCTCTCGATGTGTAAAACTGATAGAGACATACCCCAAGTGACTTGCAGCTGTAATAGCAGCAAAAGGTGGTGCTACAAAGTATTAAATCAAGGGGGTCGAATAATATTGCACACCTTACTTTTCAGTTTTTTATTTGTTAAAAAAGTTTAAAATATGCAATAAATTTCGTTCCACTTCATGATTGTGTCCCACTTGTTGTTGATTCTTTACAAAAAAATGTGAATTTTATATCTTTATGTTTGAAGCCTGAAATATGGCAAAAGGTTGAAAAGTTCAAGGGGGCCAAATACTTTCACAAGGCACTGTATTTATACTGATTCAAGGATCATGGATCATCCTACATGTGGTGGTCGTAGCATCAGAATATTTCTCCATATTTTTAATTTTTTCTTCATTGTAATTTCATGGTGACATTCAAAGAAATAATATAAATCAAGCTTTAGTGAAGGGTGAACGAGGACTGTAAAGTTTGGGGTCAGTTTCGGAAGCCTAGTAACCATGCACGAACCCCGAACACTGACTTTTCAGGGAAGTTTGAGTCAATGTTCGGTTTGGCTAGGGGGCTGAAAAATGAAGCAAAATGGAGAGTAAAAGCATTTAAATCATGCTTACCAAGTTTCCACACTGCTGTCACATTCCGGGTCCACTCATTTAACCTCATTCATATTCACTTGTTTTCCCACCCACCCTCTGTGACAGCATCAGAGATTGGTTGCAGACAGACTACGCCTCCACTTACTGTGCCAGTAAGTACTGTGATTGATTGCCCTACATACTAGTGTAAAAAAAAATGATTGAAAAAAATGGCGTGGGGTCCTTCATATTTTTTATAGCCAGTGCAGATAAAGCAGACAGCAGTGGCCTGCAGCCAGCAGCTGTGTGCTTTATCTTGGCTATGCATCAAAATATGAGGAACCCATTGCTGTTTTTTTCACATTATTTAAATGAATAATTGGCAAATATACTTCTTTGAGAAATCTCATAGAACAGATGCACATGAAATTCTAATACTCATTGTACTCATTGTGCAAGTACTAGTAGCTGCAGTCATCCCTCTGGTTGTATTGGTTGTGCATAGCACTTTTTAGAGGGTATTGTCATATTTGAAACCTATCGTAAATCTGAGTTTATTGATAACGACAGTTTTGGCTCCCAACATTCTGTGCTCTATGTGTTGAAAGATCAGAAAATACATTTCACCTGTTGTGTCCTGTGTGCTCAGAAGGGCATGATCTCTCTTTCAGTAGGATATGTCTCTTTCCCTACAGTAGTCACAGCAGGCGCTTACTGCAATTTCTTTTTCTAAAGGTAGAAAATGATCCCTGCAGACCAAGTCAGAAGACCTTTCAAATTGTCACACTTGTACTATCACTGTGTGTATAGACAAGACTGTATATTATTCTTTAAAGCAAATCGAAAAACTTAAAAACATGTTCATAAAAATATACAAAATACTGTGACATTGTCTCTGACCTCTTTAAGTCTCCAGTTTTCTGGAGTAATTTGCTCCTTTTTAGTAACTTGTCCTTATGCCTTATTATTTCTTTATATTTTTGCACCATTTTTTAAGGTAATTTTCTTTTTTTAAATCTTTTTAATTTCTCCTCAATGACGTTTTAGACAGATTCATGAAATGTCACTTGTACAAAATGTCACATTTTATTTTTGAACATTCTTTTGAGGAACTTGGGCTTAGGTCAGACTTGCATCTGCCCCTAGCCTGCAGGATCCGTTGAAAACATAGAAATTCTAAGGCAGAGCGCATAGCGTTACCGGCATTTAAAGCTATGCGCAGCCTGTGTATTGATCCCTTTGGCAACCAGAAGCTAAGCAAAACCGCCGTCTCCACTTACAATCCTCAGATATGCCCTTTTGCAAAGTGCATAGGAAATGCGGTAAAGCGCATATCCGGGGATTGTAAGTGGAGCCGGCAGCGCTCAGCTTCTGGTTTCCATAGGGATCAATACACAGGTGGCATATAGCGGTACATGCTGGTAACACTATGCGCTCTGCCTCAGAATTTCTAAGTTTTCAATGGATCCTGCAGGCTAGGGGCAGACGCAAGTCTGACCCAGGCCTTAAGGGCCCGTTACACGCTACGATATCGTTAACGATATAGTTGGTATGTCACGGCTTTTGGGGTGAAGCAACCAAATCTTAATGACATCGTTGCGTGTGACACATAAATACGATCAACAACTTTAAACAGAGGTTTATGATCATGACCTTAAATCAGTAATTCATCGTCCGTCCAACCTGCAGCATTGGTGTGTGTGACACCTTAATAACAATGTCGTTTACGACTTCGTCTATTCAGATCTGAAGGACATAGGCGACAAAATGACAGCAAGTGTTGTTTGCTTGTCGAGGAATCGTTGCTGCGTCGTTCGCGATATCTGTACGTGTGACACCTCACTAGTGATCAATTAACGATGTTCCAGTGATCTAGGTCAAGTCGGATCGCTGGTCAGATCGCTGAGACATTGAAGCGTGTAACCTGGGCTTAAGATTTCTGTTGGATCTTTCAAATTGAAACATCTGTGCAAAGTTTCATGCTAAAAAGTTGCACAAACTGGATAAAGTAAAAATTAGGAAAAATTTTGGCTATGCACCAAACTAATGCTATGTTAAACAATTTGGTGCAAAATACATCAGAAAGTGTGACAAAACCAAAAAATAAAAGTAAGTTCAATAATGAATGCTTAATCAGGCTCATTGACTTTTTACTCTAATTCCATTCCAATTACAATCCGTTTTTCAGAAATAGCTGATGCTATATATTTGTAGGATAAATGAATTCACTACAATGATCAACAAAGATTCCATGAGCCGCATCCATAGTGATCAGTTCATCAATTAACTAAGTATCCTATAATCAGAGTTCTCTTCATTAGCATATGTGCACACCACCATTTTCTCCGATTATGATAGGTTAGGGTCACACCGCTGTTAATCTCACCCTGCGCTGATAACTTAGAAATTTTCTGCTGAAGCGCATAGCGTTAACACTATGTGCTTCAGCAGAACGCTGCCCCATAGCAACCCTTTATTTACCTTGACAGCGGCCGCACACATAGCTGCTGCGCAGCCGCTTTTCCTCAGTTTTTCCTCAGCTTTTCCTCAGCACAAAGGAAAACACTGCATGCAGCTTTCAAAAGCGTCTTTGATCGTGTTAGGAATTAATGCAAGATTTCATTCAGTTGCCGGCGACGGAGCAGCGTTAGGGGACGCATCTCCGTAGAGATGCATCAGCAGCGCTGAGGGTGCGCCGCTAAAAACGTTAATCTGACCCTAGCCTTACCGCAGCCTCCAGCTCCACAGAGATCGCCAGGATATGTGCTTTTGGTGAGTGTACAGGTAACGCGGTCTACAGCGTTTTCCTGTGTGCTCATCAAAAGCACATATCCTGGAGATCTCTGTGGAGCCGGAGGCTGTGGTAAGCGTCCGGTTGGCTAAGATATCTATTGCCAGGCAGCACATAGCCTTACCTGCTGGTAAGGCTATGCGCTGCTCCTGCCAGAAACTAAGTTTCTGACGGAAGCAGCAGGCTAGGGGCAAGATGCAAGTCTGACCCTAGCCTAACATTGGTACTAGTGCAGTTCCTCAAAACCATGAATAACACTTTTACGATTTAGAGGTCACTCCTCATACGTCCATTTTTTTCTAAGTACAAGAAAAATGGACTGATTATTTTGATCAGATTGTAATCCAATTTTAATCAGTGTTTGATAAGTGTTATCCATTTTTCTTGTATGTGGAGAAAAAAAAGTTTTTTTCAACCTTCTCCATTATATCAATCATTGAAAATTGGACCACACATGTGATGTCATCGGAGCGTGGTCTGACTTTTTCACAGGCACGAAAATTTGCATTGTTCATTTTGATCTAACACTCAGATCTAAATCAAACAAATCTCTAATATTTTTCATAGTCCGCGTGATCTGCAAAAAATTATGGACATGTCAAAGGTCATTTAGGCTAGGGTCACACCTGCGTTTTTATTTTACAATCCTTATCCGGTTTTGAGCTTTCAAAAAGCTCAAAACCGCATCAGGAAATGCTCCTCATAGCAGCCCTTTATAACAACCGGATTGCTTTACAAGCAAAAAAATCATGCAGGCTGCAGTTTTCGGAGCGGTTCTATCATCTGCAATGCGGTAACCGCATTGCTCAGGATGTGTAATCCTGAGCAATATGGTTACTGTCTACTTTGCTTATCCCGGCTGCTGCTGGGATAAGCAAAGTGTTAACATTGTTAAAAATGCTTAAATATTAATAATAATTGTGGCCATCATGTCTCTAGGGGGTGCCCACCCCCCTAGAGACATGCTGCCCACTCAGGTGGGCATGTAATGTGTTAATAAGTAATTTACAGTTAGCCGGCTCCTGTCGGCTCTGTACAATTTTCTGAATGAAGCCGCGGCTCCTCTGACAGCTGCGCACATACTGTATGTGATGTATGTATACTATGTTCGCTGTCCGGGGTCCTGTAGGCTTTTACAGTAGATCTATGGCTGTGCGCTGCCCATAGATCTACTGTAAATGCGTACAGGACCTCGGACAACGCACATACTATACGTACATTGCGTATATAGAACAGAAGTTGAACACGACAGCTCAGTATTATGCAAATTGATTTATTTGTAGGTTAAAACCAGTATAAATTGGGGATGGGGAACAGAGGAACCTGGGTAACAACCACAGGTGGTGGGCACCCACTTATCCAGAACTAGACACCAACACAATATAGAAGAATATATGGTGTACAACAAAATTTACACTCTGGATATATATAAACTATTGAGTATAGGGTCCATTTAAAGTACAAGATATACCATAATGCAGGATTGTATACAGCTGTTGTACATATAGGATTGTATACAGCTGTTGTACATATATATCTTACAATGTGATGCAGTTATATATCGCACACATGAATGAACCTGCTGTATTCAGATAATACCCAGTAGTAGAAAACACAGAGTCTGACACTGAGTGGCAACAATCGCCGGCATCTGACAATAGACAGATGTCCTGGTGTCTCTTACTTAGTGGCTCCTGGTCAGGATAAGGGGTGCCGACCCCAACAGCCGTTTCGGGCGACCTTCGTCAGGGGGTCACCAGAATCCGGGAAGGAGACGTTTAAGAAGGCTGGCCAGCCAAGGGGATTGTGCTCCGGTGTGCACCATCGCATGCACGCTGCAACTCGGAAGCTGCGAGGCAGGGAACATGCCGCGTCATCGCGTCCGCGGTCACGTGGATCACGTGACCAGCCGGAGCGAATCAAAGAGCGGCAACGCCTCCCCGCATCACAGCACCATGGAGACGGCGGGGACGCGTCTCGTCACCGGGCACAAGTAGAATGAAAGCCTATCTGGCTTGTTCTGGTCTGTGTGCTTCTACAATACTGCACAAAATATCATAGCATGTATAGAGTAGGAATCAACCTATAGTGGTAAGGGTATATATCCAGAGGAAACACCATTATTAGATAGAATATAAGACAAAGTAGTAAATACAGAATTCTGCATAACATATATATATATATATATATATATACATCTCAGGAGATAGAGAGACAATCCTGTAGATAATAAGTCCACATTTACAATATATACCGTATATACTCGTGTATATGCCGACCCGTGTATAAGCCGACCCCCCTACTTTTGCCCCCAAAATCTGGGAAAACCTATTGACTCGTGTATAAGCCGAGGGTGGACCCCAGCACAGGTATACAGCCCCCAGCAGTGTGGTATACAGGCCCCCGCAGTGGTATACAGGCCTCCCCAGTGGTAGTATACAGCCCCCAGAAGTGTGGTATACAGCAGCCTCCCCAGTGGTACATACAGGCCCCAGCAGTGTTACAGCAGCCTCCCCAGTGGTATATACAGCAGCAGCCCCAGTGGTAGTATACAGCAGCCCCAGAGATATATACAGCAGCCCCAGTGGTAGTATACAGCAGCCCCAGAGGTATATACAGCAGCCCCAGTGGTAGTATACAGAAGCTCCAGAGGTAGTATACAGCAGCCCCAGTAGTAGTATACAGCAGCCTCAGTGGTATATACAGCAGCAGCCCCAGTAGTAGTATACAGAAGCCCCAGTGGTAGTATACAGCAGCCCCAGTAGTAGTATACAGCAGCCCCAGTGGTAGTATACAGCAGCAGCCCCAGGAGGTATATACAGCAGCAGCCCCAGGGGGTATATACAGCAGCAGCCCCAGGGGGTATATACAGCAGCAGCCCCAGGGGGTATATACAGCAGCAGCCCCAGAGGTATACAGACCCCCCCCATAAGTAGTATACAGGGGCCCCAGCTGTATACAGCAGCCCCAGCTGTATACAGCCCCCCCGTGGTATCCAGGACCCCCCTTGCTGCACCTGTAAAGGAAGATGTCAGTATACTTATCGCTGCCGCCGCCGCTTTGCTGCTCGGTCACCGCGCTGCTCCGGGTCTTCATGCTTCCTGTTCCTTCTCCGGCGCTCGAACAATGACGTCATTTCTTAAGCGCCGGAAAAGGAACAGGAAGCATGAAGACCCGGAGCAGCGCGGTGACCGAGCAGCGGAGCGACGGCGGCAGCGATAAGTATAATGACATCTTCCTTTACAGGTGCAGCAAGGGTGGCCCTGGATACCACGGGGGGGCTGTATACAGCTGGGGCTACCGTATATACCCGTGTATAAGCCGATGGGGGACTTTTCAGCACATTTTTTGTGCTGAAAAACTCGGCTTATACACGAGTATATACAGTATACGGTGTCCTCCATTTGATGTAGTTAATATATGGCATCCTCTGGGTGTAGTCGCTCATTCGATTAGTTGCACAGATAGTGGGTTCCATTAGATTTTTTCTGATATAACATTGTCAGATAGATGGAAATACCAATACCAGACCAATGACTGTTCAAAATTATCCCATATATTAGCTGTAGCCAGACCTAGATAAAAATAAAGTTAAAAGAAGCCTGATTAGGTCACTGATAGAAAATACAGCCCAGATTTTAATGTAGTCTACAAAAAGGATGCGAAGTTCCAATTTTCATTAAGTCCCAGAGGTTGGAGAGTGCCAAGGCACCAAATCCACCTTGTCTCTAATTGTGAAAGTCTTTTAGAGAGGGGACCACCCCTTATTCCCAAATCAACAACATCTATACCACGTGCCATCAGAAGATCACCCCTACACTGATGGTATTGGTGGAAATGTCTCGGCAGAGTTTTTAATGTTTTTATGTCCTCAAAATTTAACGCTCCATTAATCGCCAGCACATGTTCCCTTATACGGACCTTTAGGGCGCGTGTAGTTAGCCCAATGTAGATTTTGGGACAGGGGCACACAGCATAATAAATGACCCCAATGGTGTTACATGTAATAAATTTGCGGATGCTAAAGGTTTTTGTGCCCAGTGCATTTGTAAAAGAACTTGCTCTTTCAATATTGGGACACGAGATGCATTTCCCGCAGGGAACACAGCCCACTCTTTTTGGGAGCAAGTCTAAGAACGTTTTTTTGTTGTTGGACGCATCATAGTGACTGGACACTGATAGGTCACGCAAATTTTTTGACCTCCTGACGGCAATTTTAGGATGTATAGGTAAGATCTTTGAGAGGGTTGCATCTGTCTGTAGGATAGGCCAAGCTCTATCCAGACATTTGCGCATCTCTTTAAATTGTCCGTGATAGGTAGTTACAAAACGAATTTGTTTGTCTTGTCTAGTTGGTTTATTTTTATAGAGGACTTCATTGCGTGAAAGATGTCTTGCCCTATTAGCCGCATATTTAATGGAGCGGTGACTATATCCTTGATCCAAAAAACGGATTTTTAGCTCTTTTGCCCGATCATTATAGCCTGAATCGGAGGAACAGATTCTGCAGAGGCGCAGAAACTGTCCTACCGGGACAGATCTTATCATGAATGGAGGATGCGAGGAAGAGGCATGCAACAGAGCATTCGAAGCCGTAGGCTTCCTATAAATGTCAGTGCGTACATAGCCATCAGTGCCCCTCATCACAGAAACATCCAAGAATTCAGCCAAAACCCTATCAAACTTATATGTTATCCTGATATTTATGTCATTTGAATTTAAGCTATCTATCAAGTTGTGGAATTCAAACTCCGACCCATGCCAGATAACAAAAATGTTGTCGATGTACCGTGCCCACAAATGAGCACGGGACATCGACGGCAGTCGATCTGACATGAAGAGGTCCCTCTCCCACAGCCCCAGGAAAAGATTCGCATAGGAGGGCGCAAAGGAGGCCCCCATTGCGGTCCCCTGGAGCTGCAGGTAGAAGGACCCCTTGAAGACAAAGAAATTATGGGACAGGCTGAACTCAAGGAGCTCCAAGACGAGAGACACAATGTCCACGGGCAACACAGACATATCCAGGAAGTATTTAATGGCTCGAAGGCCATCCGCATGTCTGATGCTGGTATATATTCTATGTCGCATGTGGCCATTGTGGCCCCTTCGGCCAGCTGCATAGAGTCCACCTTTTTTAAAAATTCTGTATCCTTGATGTAAGAGGGCAAACTCTCCACCATAGGCTGTAATTTGGAATCGATCCACTTGCCCACATTTTCAAGGAAGTTTCCCCGGCCCGACACTATAGGTCGACCGGTTGGTGTATTAATGTCCTTATGGACTTTAGGCAGGAAGTATAGGGTGGGAACCACGGGATCTGCGACAAGTAGAGCTGACAACAGCTCAGATGTTATTATACCATTGTCCTTGGCGGCCCTCATGATTTTGCCCAATTGCTCAGTAAAGGCCGAGAGGGGATTAAAAGTGAGTTTTTTGTAACAGGTCTTATCATTAAGGTGCCTGTATGCTTCTTTCTCATATTTGGAGACCGGCCAGATGACAATACTCCCGCCTTTATCGGCGGGCTTTATTAATATGTCCGGCAGTTCCCGTAGTTCCCTCAACCTATCCCGTTCCTGCCTATTTAGATTGTCTCTATATCCATAATCGGAGATATTTTCAAACGACTTACTCACAAACATATCTATGCTCGGGCATGTGGAGAGCAGGGGAAACCTCCTTGAACGTGGGCGAATGTTGGGAGGAATCTTACCTCCTTCCTCAATGTGGTGTTCGGTGGAGAGTTCCTCTAAATCGTCAAGGGTCACTTTTTCTTCTGTGGAGAAGAAAAGATTTTTAATAGGGTCGAAAAAATGACGTTTAAAGATTAGATTTCTGGCAAACAGATGCAAATCTTTAATAGCGGTAAATTGGTCGAACCTTGCAACTGGAGCGAAGGATAACCCTCTTCCCAAAAGTGAGATGTCATGAGGGGAAAGTGTATAACTACTAAGATTAATTACCTAAGTGCCCCTCTTTCCTCTTCCTCCACCATGACGTCTATTCGGTTGATAAGGGGTTCTTTGAAGTGTCATCCCTAACCTCGTCACAATTGAAGAGACAGAGACATCTGACTGGTCACTTATTGACGTGATAGACACTGTAGATGTACTTGGTCGTAAGGGGTGTATTCCTGTAGCATTAGGGGGTCGACGCCAATGGTACATAGATCCCATCTGCCTGTCTCTTAGATCACGGGCATATTTTTTGGTCTGTGTTTCTTTTATTTTTTTATACACAATCATCAAGAATTTTTTCTAGCTGTGCCTCAGATGTTATTAATTTATCATCAGGGCATTCTGACCGGAATTTATTCTGGAGATCCTCCAAATCCTTATCAATCTTAACAATCATATCCGTGTTGGATTCAACCAAAAGCTCCATAAAGACTTTCGAACATGTACCACATGCCTCCTCCCATTTACTAATGAAAACCTCATCTACTACAGGGAAGGTAGGGATCACCCGCACTCTCAAACCCCGTGGGATCAAATCATTCATTAAATATTTTTGAAGGAAAACTTTGTTCCACCATAATTTAGTTCGCTTGAGCACCATCTGCTGTATAAACAGAGCAGTCTCATCCAAATTTGTAGCTACATTTGGTTGTTTATCCTGGTCCGTGACCCCAAAGACCTTATCTATCTGGTTAAGCCAAGAAAGCTCCTTGGCCCTGAAGTCCATAGTGCTGAAGAAGAGACCTGTGCAAAACACAGCAAAAGTATAATTAGCAAGCTTCATCAGAAAATGCTTATTTGTTACCCCATTAATGGGGAGCATAGCACTATAGAGAGAATCGCACCATAAGGTACCATAGGTAGAACAGAAGTTGAACACGACAGCTCAGTATTATGCAAATTGATTTATTTGTAGGTTAAAACCAGTATAAATTGGGGATGGGGAACAGAGGAACCTGGGTAACAACCAGAGGTGGTGGGCACCCACTTATCCAGAACTAGACACCAACACAATATAGAATATTGATTTGGGAATAAGGGGTGGTCCCCTCTCTAAAAGACTTTCACAATTAGAGACAAGGTGGATTTGGCGCCTTGGCACTCTCCAACCTCTGGGACTTAATGAAAATTGGAACTTCGCATCCTTTTTGTAGACTACATTAAAATCTGGGCTATATTTTCTATCAGTGACCTAATCAGGTTTCTATTAACTTTATTTTTATCTAGGTCTGGCTACAGCTAATATATGGGATAATTTTGAACAATCATTGGTCTGGTATTGGTATTTCCATCTATCTGACAATGTTATATCCGAAAAAATCTAATGGAACCTACTATCTGTGCAACTAATCGAATGAGCGACTGCACCCAGAGGATGCCATATATTAACTACATCAAATGGAGGACACCGTATATACTGTATATTGTAAATGTGGACTTATTATCTACAGGATTGTCTCTCTATCTCCTGAGATGTATATATATATATATGTTATGCAGAATTCTGTATTTACTACTTTGTCTTATATTCTATCTAATAATGGTGTTTCCTCTGGATATATACCCTTACCACTATAGGTTGATTCCTACTCTATACATGCTATGATATTTTGTGCAGTATTGTAGAAGCACACAGACCATAACAAGCCAGATAGGCTTTCATTCTACTTGTGCCCGGTGACGAGACTCGTCCCTGCCGTCTCCATGGTGCTGTGATGCGGGGAGGCGTTGCCGCTCTTTGATTCGCTCCGGCCGGTCACGTGATCCACGTGACCGCGGACGCGATGACGCGGCACGTTCCCTGCCTCGCAGCTTCCGGGTTGCGGCGTGCACGTGATGGTGCACACCGGAGCACAATCCCCTTGGCTGGCCAGCCTTCTTAAACGTCTCCCTCCCGGATTCTGGTGACCCCCTGACGAAGGTCGCCCGAAACGGCTGTTGGGGTCGGCACCCCTTATCCTGACCAGGAGCCACTAGGTAAGAGACACCAGGACATCTGTCCATTGTCAGATGCCGGCGATTGTTGCCACTCAGTGTCAGACTCTGTGTTTTCTACTACTGGGTATTATCTGAATACAGCAGGTTCATTCATGTGTGCGATATATAACTGCATCACATTATAAGACATATATGTACAACAGCTGTATACAATCCTATATGTACAACAGCTGTATACAATCCTGCATTATGGTATATCTTGTACTTTAAATGGACCCTATACTCAGTAGTTTATATATATCCAGAGTGCAAATTTTGTTGTACACCATATATTCTTCTATATTGTGTTGGTGTCTAGTTCTGGATAAGTGGGTGCCCACCACCTGTGGTTGTTACCCAGGTTCCTCTGTTCCCCATCCCCAATTTATACTGGTTTTAACCTACAAATAAATCAATTTGCATAATACTGAGCTGTCGTGTTCAACTTCTGTTCTATCTATGGTACCTTATGGTGCGATTCTCTCTATAGTGCTATGCTCCCCATTAATGGGGTAACAAATAAGCATTTTCTGATGAAGCTTGCTAATTGTACATTGCGTATAGTATGCGCGCAGCTGACAGGGGAGCCGCGGTTTCATTCAGAAAATTGTACAAGGCCGACAGGAGCCAGCTTACTGTACATGAGTTATTAACACATTACATGCCCACCTGAGTGGGGGGTGGGCACCCCCTAGAGACATGATGGGCACAATTATTATTAATATTTAAGCTTTTTTAACAGTGATAACAGTTTGCTCATCCCTGCAGCAGCAGGGATGAGCAAACTGTACGGTAACCGGATTGCTCTGGATTACACATCCAGAGCAATCCGGTTACCGGATAGTGGCTTCAGCCACACATTTTGCTTGCATTGGGAAGCCAATTACGTTCACCGCATCCGGATCTGGATGCGGTGAACGCAATTTCATTAACAAATGTGACCCTAGCCTTAGAATATTTCAGGTGTGAGTGCTATCTGTGAAAAACAAATTGGACTTGTGAATGAGTCTTTACTTTCATCAATTTTGGACTTTAATTAATAAAAATTACTGAGTAATATATCTGGAATCGTTTGGATCAACCTTTAAATGTAGTCCAGTACTACATGAGTTATTTAAAAAAAAAACTCCAGAAAGAAAGATATTAGTCATATTAGATAATTTTCTTTATATCAAATGAGATGAAACAGGAGAGGATAGGGATAAGTGCAGAGGACAAGTAATCCATGTTTTTTTTTACATTTTTAGTTCAAGCCATTTTCCAACACAGTAACTTACTATAAAGAACTTAGACAGTCATGGTACCGTCACACACCACCATATCGTTGGAAATTCCCGAATTCGGCGATGTGGAAACCACATCGCATGTATGTAGTGGCGTGTTACTGGGCAATTCTACTGCGAGAAATCGCTGGTGGAGCGTCGTCTGATTGCCCTGCACTGCAGTGAAATCAGGCGATATCCACTAGGCAATTTCAGCGGATCGTGCCGTGCGACTGGGCGATAGCGATGTACACAGTGATCGTGAAATAAATCCCTTAGGCGTGCTTGGATGTTGTTTTTTTTGCGAGAGCATCTGTGGCGATTGGTAGGCTATACTGCGTTCTGATTGGCTAGCCGTGTCCAAGCTGCCTTATTTGATGATCCGTGCGTTCACGCAAGTCTGACCAATGGGAACGCAATTCCGTCCACCAATCGCAGTGATAAGGGCGCGGTGAAACCCACTCTAGCACACCCCTATAAAAACAGTATGCCCACATCGCTGCTACGATTGTGGCGTGTGACATGGCGATGTGTGAATGGAAGATCGCTTCTGGTCTTTTGCAGGCGATTTCCGGAACGCTGGATCGACGGAGATCGCATGCGAGATCGCTACATGTAACAGCTCCACAGCGGTCTGAAAAAAGTGCCCGAAACGTGCGCGCTCACATCAAATCGCCAGCAATATGGAAGCCATATCGCGGCGTATGATGGTACCTTCAGCAATTCACATCGCAACCATATGTAAGGATAGAAGGAGGAAAGCTTGGCACTAGAAAAAGAGCACACAAAAGGTGTTGAAAAATAGCAAAATTTGTTTTATTAATGAACTTTTAAAAATACACCAGTTACAATCAAAGCATAACATATGGCTATGATTTCTCACAAACTTGTTCACAATACAAAAGGTGCCCAATTCTATGTGAAGTGTTACTCCATTTAATATTCCATATAAGGGTCAGTTCTTAAAGTTATTAGATAAACTAGTCACTAATCTCTGTGTATATTGCAACCATATGTGGCCACACAAAAACACATACAGCATAGATGTCTTCTAAATTCATGGGTTTGTTTAGACCTGGTCGTCTTACCACACTGATCCTCAAATATGTGAATTCAAGAAAAAAGAAAAAGCTAAGAATAGGGCAAATGGGTATACTAATAATTTACCATATTTTTCTATTTATAAAATGCACCAGATTATAAAACCCACCCCAAATTTGGTGAAGGAAAAGAAGAAAAAAAATTATTTAATATTAAATGATGCCCGTCTTATAATGCCGTTGTCCATCTTAAAGAGGACCTGTCACCCCCATGGTGCCTGGCAAACTGAATGCAGCACTGAATGCAGCATGTCTGCTGCATTCAGGGAAGGGGTCCCCCATGTCTCTAGCCCCCCCTGTAAGCTTTAAAAAAGACTTTAGAAACCTTACAGTTAAGAGGTCGCCTGGGTAGGATCTTATTAAGAGGTCCTGCCTGCGGGCACAATCCTCCCTGCCTTCTCCTTGTGTGTTCCGCCCCCTCTACGTGTCTGCTGTTGCCTCCTCTACTCCTGGGTCTGCACTCCTCTTCTGCTCCTGCTCTGTGTGACATCAGGAGCAGAAGAGGAGGGCAGAGCCAGAAGAAGAGGAGGAGGCGGCAGACACATAGAGGGCGCGGAACACGCAAGGAGAAGGCAAGGAAAATTCTGCTCGCAGCCAGGACCTCTTAATAAGATCCCACCCAGGCAACTTCTTAACTGTAAGGATTCTAAAGTCTATTTTAAGGCTTACAGGGGGGCTAGAGCCATGGGGGACCCCTTCCCTGAATGCAACAGACATGCTGCATTTAGTGCTGTATTCAGTTTGCCAAGCACCGGGGGATGGGGGAGGGTGTGACAGGTCCTCTTTAAAATCAGTATATATGTCCCTGGTATATATATCCCCTATCCTGCTATATCCAAGGACAGAAGACCAATACAATCTGCGCTGCTGTAATGAGATCATAGACTCTGTCTGTAACAGTGTCTGACAGTGTCTGTGATCTCATTACAGCATCATTACAAATCATATTGGTCTTCTGTCTTTGGATATCACGAGGCCATCTCTGGGGGTGGTGGATCCTGCAGCAGCTGTTCAATGCGTAAATACTAGTTGTGGGTTTTCACAACTTTCCAAGGTGAGCAATTAATGCACTGCATACATTTATAGCACTAAGGAGATAAGACCTATAGCATCCTTGTCTATCCTATTATAGCCATCCTAGTACATAGCCCCCCATCCTGGATATGACCTTCTTGTCCTGGTACACAGCCCCCTTGTCCTGGTACACAGCTCCCTTGTCCTGGTACATAGCCCCCTTGTCCTGGATATAACTCCTTGTCCTGGGATATATAGCCCCCATTCCCGAATATGCCCCCTGCTGTCCTGGTACATAAAGACCCTATGTCCTGGAACACATAGACCCCGTATGTCCTAGCACATATAACCCCTATGTCCTGGAACACATAGCCCCCTATATCCTGGGACTCATAACCCCTATGTCCTGGTACAAATAGCCCCTATGTCCTGGCACACATAACACCTATGCCCTGGTACATATAGCTCCTATGTACTGGCAATCGTAGCCCCTATGTCTTGGGACACATAACCCCTATGTCCTTGCACACATAGCCCCCTATGTCCTGGCATGCATAGCTTGCTATATCTAGTGACACATGGGCCCCCTTGTCCTGAGACACATGGCCCCCATCATGCTATATGCCACCTTGCTGGTGCGCACAGTAAAATATAAATGAGGTTACTCACTCTCCACGCTCCCTGCCTGCAGCATCTTCGTCTTTCTGCTTGTGGCTGTGCCCGGCATCCGATCATGGAAACAGAGGGGATACAAGGGCGTAATAGAGTTTTATCATTTCTAAAATAAAAATAATCACTGCATTCGCTGCTCACCTCATTTGGTCGTGAGACCCACAACCGGTATATTAGCCTCGTACAGCCGCTGCTGGATTCACCATTCCTTGTGGAAGGCAAGACAATGCTCCTATATGGGACCAAGCGATGATAGAAGATTTGCGCTGCTGCACTTAAAAGATGAATCCTACAAGGTCTTCAGGGTAAAGGTATTTATTGATTCAATGCATTTCGAGACATTCCTGGTCTCTTCATCAGGAATACACCAAAAATTGAATCAAATTTTTGGAGTATTCCTGATGAAGAGACCAGGAAGGTCTTGAAACACGTTGAAGCAATAAACATCTTTACTCTGAAGACCTTGTAGGATTCATCTTTTAAGTGCAGCAGCATGGATTGTCTATCATTTCTTGGTCCCATATAGGAGCAGCGGCATCTGATCATTTCACCAGGGCCCACAGCGATCACATAACCAGATACCCATGACACTCAGGAAGATGGTGATGCTGCAGGCAGGGAGTGTGGAGGATGAGTAACCTCATTTATTATATTGGTGTGTGCGGCAGCACAGGGCATATAGCGTGATGGGGGGAGCCATATCCAGTATGGGGGGGGAGCACTGAATACAGGGTCTTTTAATATCCTACGCTTATCCCCGCCCACATTTCAGCGCTGATTTAGGTACTGAGCTGAAGGACAGCAGGATGCAGTACATATTATGTGACCATAAAGAGCAGAGGAACGTGACCTCCCGCTATTTCTGCAGCTACAGCCAACCTCCTTCAGCCCCAGACACTACTTCAGAGCCACCCCTCCTCTACTGCACAGCTAGCAGTTTTGGATTATAAAATGCACCCCTCTCACTTTCTCCCAAAATTTGTGTGAAAGAAGTGCATATTATAATCCAGAAAATAGAGTAATAGTTTTAAGTGGACAATGACTTATTGATTAAAATACAACTGATATTGTTGCAAATCCTTTTTACTGTTTTTGTATTTTCTGAATTAATCAAGTAATTTCATATTGTTTTTTTTTTTCCATTTCATTTTTGTGTTATTCTCCTAGAACTGTACTTCTTCTAGAAATGGTGAGTGATGAGCTGGGTTCTGGCATCCTTGAGGAACAGGCAGAGCTTGTCTCATTAGAAGCAAACTTCAGTTACGCATCAAGTGCCCTTGTCTTTTCTAGTCTCATGAAAACTATATTTATGTCAGACATTGTATTTTGCCTCCCTTACAGTTGTGGCCAAAAGTATTGACACCCCTGTAATTCTGTCAGATAATACTCAGTTTCTTCCTGAAAATGATTGCAATCACAAATTCTTTGGTATTATTATCTACATTTAATTTGTCTTCAATGAAAAAACACAAAAAAGAATGCAGCAAAAAGCAAAACATTGATGATTTCACACAAAACTCCAAAAATGGGCCAGACAAAAGTATTGGCACCCTCAGCCTAATACTTGGTTGCACAAACTTTAGCCAAAATTACTGCGATCAACCGCTTCCGGTAACCATCAATGAGTTTCTTACAATGCTCTGTTGGAATTTTAGACCATTAGTCTTTGGCAAACTGCTCCAGGTCCCTGATATTTGAAGGCTGCCTTCTCCAAACTGCCATTTTTAGATCTCTCCACAGGTGTTCTATAGGATTCAGGTCTGGACTCATTGCTGGACACCTTAGAAGTCTCCAGTGCTTTCTCTCAAACCATTTTCTAGTGCTTTTTGAAGTGTGTTTTGGGTCATTGTCCTGCTGGAAGACCCATGACCTCTGAGGGAAGACCCAGCTTTCTCACACTGGGCCCTACATGATGCTGCAAACTTTGTTGGTAGTCTTCAGACTTCATAATGCCATGCACACGGTCAAGCAGTCCAGTGCCAGAGGCAGCAAAGCAACCCCAAAACATCAGGGAACCTCCGCCATGTTTGACCGTAGGGACCGTGTTCTTTTCTTTGAATGCCTCTTTTTTTCTCCTGTAAACTCTATGTTGATGCCTTTGCCCAAAAAGCTCTACTTTTGTCTCATCTGACCAGGGAACATTCTTCCAAAACATTTTAGGCTTTCTCAGGTAAGTTTTGGCAAACTCCAACCAGGCTTTTTTATGTCTGTGGCGCCCCGCAACGAGTGCGTCACAAGGGAGTATTGCAGCCGCAATATTCTCTGACAAAGCAGTGCAATAGTTAACTCTGAGATCCAACCCAACATACAACACCTAGAACAGAGGACCAATCATAGGTCCTAGGGGGTGGAGTGTTAGGGTAGTGTAAGAGAACACACAATAATCTAGAACCTGGAGAGAGCAGACTAGAACTTGGAGAGGAGCGGGGCTCCGCACCTCGTGCGGGCCCCTGGGCCATCACCGGTCGGGTGTCAGCACCTGAGGCCTTAACCACCGGGATTGGGCATTTCTACACGGGTTCCCAAAAGACTCCCATGCCCACAACTCACAGCCGGTTCACTGGTACCGAAGCTGGCAGCAGTTCACCTCTGCCACGCGAACCAGCCCCGTGGAGGAGCAGCTTTATAGGAGCACCCCACCACCAGCCAGTTTCCAGTCGTCTAACCAGCGGTGTACCCACTGAGGGATCCAAGGCTCCCCAAAGCATCCAGAACGTACATCATGGATAGGGCATTGAAGCAGCCTCCCCGTACCCGACCTGGTATTCCTGGGCGACGCTGGCACAACAATCAAGTTAGGTAGAATGGAGGAACACTGCGGATCTCTGAGGAGCACTATCACTGCTGAGTCCACCCGGTCTTCTACTCAACCACTGTAAGCCATGTACTGCCTGCTGGTGACAGTAAAGACCCGTTGCAGAGACTATCTGTGTCCGTGTCTCCTTATGAACTGTCCGTCATTAACTAAAGGTAACCGCAGCTGCCGCACAACATCTTGAGCAGCTCCAGCCCCGGGGATCACCGCTCAGCCTGTGGGGAGCGTAACATCTTGCTGCTGTCCATCACCCCGGAGGTTCCGCAGCGTCGGTAGCCCTTACCGAACTACTCATAGGTGGCGTCACGAAGAAAACAAATTAAACCCCCCTTTAATCTGTTCCCGTAAGACGTCCTTAAATTTTGATCTGCACTACACCGGGCCCACTACCGGCAGGCGCGGTCCACCCGTGACAAGGAAGGAGAAGAATCGCCTGTATCAACCGGAGTCCGCCGGCCTCGGTGAGTCAGAATTTGGCGTCACGAACAGGATACGAGCAGGCCCGTTATCCAACGGGTATATTGTGCTTAAACTGGACTTTATTGTCTACAATTGGACTTTGTTCGTCCTAAAAAGAACTTTCCCGCCTTTACACCATTGGGTCAAGATGGCGCCCAAGATGGCGTTCCCGCCACAAGAAGCCGCCACGTGAAGCCCAGGAGTGAGTCAACCCCCCCCCTCACTGTGGGAGGGCTAAAGACAAAAGGCGCCAAACTCTTTGTCCGCCCTGATTGCTCGAAACAACCATGGGGGCGGACCCCAAAGACTTTTCCCACGATTGGACTACAAAAGCCCAAAGGAAATGGGAGTGTCATAGACACACCGACAGAAAGAGAAGACTTCTTCACCAGCTCTACCAGGACGTCTTACCGGTTCTACGGGTGTGGTTCCCCTCCAAGAAGAATGGCCAGCATGAGACTCCAAGACCTGATGCGGGAGGTCGAGGCGGAGGCCAGAGCAGCCGTCAGCCAACCGGGTCCGGATCCTGCCCTTACTATAGATGGCAGCCCCGACTTCTGGCTAGAGGCTCTACAAGACCTCCGAGTGCGGTTACTAGAGACAGTGGAATGGACGATCCGTAGCTGGAGCGCGACCCTAGGCAGACGACTACACCATGCGATGCAGCAGAGCCGACCGGGTACAACTTCTCCAAGCCCAGACGACGTCACCAGCTTCTCGACCGCCTCACCGTCGCCTGCCACCTGTCCTGCTCCGTCACCTGAGCCAATAGACTGTGTCATTCCGGTGGAGGCCGCAACTCGACCCGTTCCAGCGACCAACATCGTAACCGATTCCGTTCTTGAGCCGGAGCTCATAACACGCTCCATTGAAGAACTCGATCTTTACCAGGTTCCCACCGAGGAACCCGCGACATGTTTCACCATTACAGAGACAGTCGCTTGTTTCGTCCCCATACCGGAGGCTTCCCTTGCCATTGCCGAGGCCTACCTGGTAACCGGGATTGAAACACCTTTACCTGCGGAAACAGATGAAGAAGCAGGCAGCCTGGAAGCCCTGCAGGACGTCCCTACGGAAGGATCCGCAGCACCACCGCCCTGTTGTACAACGGAACAAGCTTCAATATCTCTCATCATCGAGCAGCCTGATGTGGTCATCGAGGAAGAGGTCGGAGAGGATGACGACGAGACCCACAGCACCGCTGAGGATTTCGACACCGGGTTCGCTTGGGGAGACAACAAGGAACTTCCTTCCGGGCATACAGCTCGGGTACACTGGTCGGGTGCAACGCCGACACCTTCCCCTGTGCCGTTCCACCGGGTTCCGATACAGACAGCCCGCCAAGTTCAAGCTTCCCGCCAAACCACCAGCTCCGTTACTCATCTCTACACCCCGAGCCGTAACGACGGAGATGTACGCCAGAGACGACGAGAGGAGTGGCAAGCCCGAGAACGCGCCAACATGCAGGCCCGTGCCGAGGCTCGCCGCCAGCCGCCGCTGCCTGATGAACTCCGCCGTGAAGGTAGAATTTCCACCTTTAATTTAAATACCGGGTGGGGGTTCGCTTGGGAGGTGGGTTTGAATGAGGAGGTGTTTGTGGGGCGCCGGGACGTTGAGTCAAACTTGCCAAGAGGACATCCCGATCGCGACCTATACCGGGGCGATATAATCACCTACGAGCGCTATGCTTGTGCAGATGGGTGGTTTGCTATCCGGGTGCGCCATCGTTCTCAGAGCCAGTGACTTTAAAACTTGAACTTAATCAATGACTCTGTTCCCGTTAATCACTGACTGTGTGATCTCGCGGCTACAGCCTGGACTCTAGTTAAAGTACAGCCGACCGCCCGCCGGGTCCGCACAAAGTGATTACCTGTTTCTTTGCTTATATCACCAAAGCATACCTTTACCTGTTTTTCTATTTTAATAAAAGTGTGTCATATATGTGTATAAAAATGCAAAAACCTCTGTAATGTGAGTAGTTTGACGCTTGGGGACAAGCTGATTTAACCAAGGGGGAGTGTGGCGCCCCGCAACGAGTGCGTCACAAGGGAGTATTGCAGCCGCAATATTCTCTGACAAAGCAGTGCAATAGTTAACTCTGAGATCCAACCCAACATACAACACCTAGAACAGAGGACCAATCATAGGTCCTAGGGGGTGGAGTGTTAGGGTAGTGTAAGAGAACACACAATAATCTAGAACCTGGAGAGAGCAGACTAGAACTTGGAGAGGAGCGGGGGCTCCGCACCACCGGTCGGGTGTCAGCACCTGAGGCCTTAACCACCGGGATTGGGCATTTCTACACGGGTTCCCAAAAGACTCCCGTGCCCACAACTCACAGCCGGTTCACTGGTACCGAAGCTGGCAGCAGTTCACCTCTGCCACGCGAACCAGCCCCGTGGAGGAGCAGCTTTATAGGAGCACCCCACCACCAGCCAGTTTCCAGTCGTCTAACCAGCGGTGTACCCACTGAGGGATCCAAGGCTCCCCAAAGCATCCAGAACGTACATCATGGATAGGGCATTGAAGCAGCCTCCCCGTACCCGACCTGGTATTCCTGGGCGACGCTGGCACAACAATCAAGTTAGGTAGAATGGAGGAACACTGCGGATCTCTGAGGAGCACTATCACTGCTGAGTCCACCCGGTCTTCTACTCAACCACTGTAAGCCATGTACTGCCTGCTGGTGACAGTAAAGACCCGTTGCAGAGACTATCTGTGTCCGTGTCTCCTTATGAACTGTCCGTCATTAACTAAAGGTAACCGCAGCTGCCGCACAACATCTTGAGCAGCTCCAGCCCCGGGGATCACCGCTCAGCCTGTGGGGAGCGTAACATCTTGCTGCTGTCCATCACCCCGGAGGTTCCGCAGCGTCGGTAGCCCTTACCGAACTACTCATAGGTGGCGTCACGAAGAAAACAAATTAAACCCCCCTTTAATCTGTTCCCGTAAGACGTCCTTAAATTTTGATCTGCACTACACCGGGCCCACTACCGGCAGGCGCGGTCCACCCGTGACAAGGAAGGAGAAGAATCGCCTGTATCAACCGGAGCCTCGGTGAGTCATGTCTCAGGGTAAGAAGTGGGGTCTTCCTGGGTATCCTACCATACAGTCCCTTTTCATTCAGACGCAGACGGATAGTACAGGTTGACACTGTTGTACCCTCTGACTGCAGGGCAGCTTGAACTTGTTTGGATGTTAGTCCAGGTTCTTTATTCACCATCCGCACAATCTTGCGTTTAAATCTCTCATCAATTTTTCTTTTCCGTCCACATCTAGGAAGGTTAGCCACAGTGCCATGGACTTTAAACTTCTTGATGACACTACGCACGGTAGACACAGGAACATTCAGGTCTTTGGAGATGGACTTGTAGCCTTGAGATTGCTCATGCTTCCTCACAATTTGGTTTCGCAAGTCCTCAGACAGTTCTTTGGTCTTCTTTCTTTTCTCCATGCTCAATGTGGTACACACAAGGACACAGGACAGAGGTTGAGTCAACTTTAATCCATGTCAACTGGCTGCAAGTGTGATTTAGTTATTGCCAACACCTGTTCGGTGCCACAGGTAAGTTACAGGTGCTGTTAATTACACAAATTAGAGAAGCATCACAAGATTTTTCTAACAGTGACAATACTTTTGTCCACCCCCTTTTTTATGTTTGGTGTGGAATTATATCCATTTTGGCTTTAGGACAATTCTTTTTGCATTTTTTCATTGAAGACAAATTAAATGAAGATAATAATACCAAAGAATTTGTGATTGCAATCATTTTCAGGAAGAAACTGAGTATTATCTGACAGAATTGCAGGGGTGTCAATAATTGTGGCCACAACTGTATAACTTGTTTGATACTTACTAACACTTTTAAATCTAGATCACAGCTTTTATCCATATGATTTTGATTTATGATGTCAAAGTATGTTTGCCCTGATTGGTAATGGGCTAATGAAGTCCAGTACCCTCCCCCTTCTTCCACACCTAAATTCACTTCTTTGAGTATATCATACAAGCTTACACGTTTGCTCAGACGTTTTTGCTTCAGACGTGTCTCACAGAAGTGTTTCATAAAAGTGTTAAGATTAGAAATAGACAAAAATTGATCAGAATTGACTGGGATAGACTGGAAGGTAATTATATAGAGTGCCACTGAAAATAATGTGTATAACTCTTTTCACTATCAATCTTTACCATGTCTTTTATTTCATTGTTTATTTTCCTATGTGCTCTTGCCACACACATATACCACCCTATTACCCCTCGATCACCACTCATTCACATCAGCCCCTCTCTTTTGCCTTACTCTATGTACAGCTCCTATGCTATTTTAAGTTTACTGATGAATCTCAGCCTATCATATTCCAAAGTTTTGCCTAATAAACCATGTCCTAAATCCAAAAACTATTTGCTTTTTCTCTTTTTGCTGCTGCTCCTGTCAAGTGATATCTCTCCCAACCCTGGTCCGCCCTCTGCCAACTTCAATGTCTCCCCCACGTCACATAGAAACTCTACTAACCTTATCACCATTATGAGCACACCTTCATCTCCCTCTTTTATTTGCGCTCTCTGGAATCCACGGTCTGTACGCAACAAGCTTCCCTTCCTCCACAACTATTTTCTCACTAACTCTCTTAGCCTCCTGGCCCTCATTGAAACCTGGATCCAGGATTTAGACACGGCTTCCCTTGCTGCTATTTCTCATGGCAGCTTACATTTCTCCCATTCCCCGAAACCTGGGAACAGACATTGTGGTGGAGTTGGCTTACTCCTGTCCCTACAATGTACTTTCCAGGTATTTCCCCAGCTCAATAACTCTCATTCCCCTCTTTTGAGGTTCACACCATTGGGCTCCTCCATCCCCTCCCCCACAGAGTAGCGGTGGTATACCGACCCCAGGCAGGGCCGACTCCAGGTTTTTGTGGGCCCAGGTGAAAAAGTCCTAGGGGGCCCCCTTTAACATATACCGCTCTATGTGGAAATACATGATAATATAAATGTTGCAGACTGTAATATATATATATATATATATATATATATACACACACACACGCACACACACACGCACACACACACATCTCCCCCACAGATATGATCCCTCTTATGCTGTCTCTCCCCCATGCACTGTAACTCCTTTTCTATGTGCTGTATCTCCCCTCCCATGTGCTGTCTCTTCCTTCCTATTTACTGTCTCTCCCCTCACGTGTTCTGTCTCTCCCACACCATGCATATCTTTCCCCCCTGTGCGCAGTCTCTCCCACCCTGTACCTGTCACCCTATACACTCTCTCCCCTCTCTGTGTATGTCTCCACTTGTGCGCAGTCTCTCCCACCCTGTGCCTGTCACCCCATGCACTCTCTCTCCCTTTGTTTGCTCTATCTCCCTCTGTTCGCTCTCTCTCACTACATTCTCTCTCTCCTGCCATTCGCTCTCTCTCTCCCTCCGTTCACTCTCTTTCTCCCCCTCCATTCGCTCTCTCTCTCCCTCCGTTCACTCACTCTTTCTCTCCCTCCATTCACGCTCTCTCTCTCCCTCTATTCACTCTCTCTCTCCCTCCATTCGCTCTCTCTCTCCCTCCATTCGCTCCCTCTCTCTCCCTTCTCTCTCTCTCTCCCTCCATTTGCTCTCTCTCCCTCCCTCCACTTGCTCTCTCTCTATCCCTCCCTCCTTTTGCTCTCTCTCCCTGTGTCTACTCTCTCCCCTGTCCCTGTCCCCACATGGGCACTGTGTACTTATCCACTGACAGGGGGCCCCTGTGTGATTTGCCCCTGACAGGGGGCCCCTGAGTGATTTGCCCCTAACCAGGGGCCCCTATGTGATTTGCTCCTGACAGGGTGCCCGTGTGTGATTTGCCCCTGACAGGGGGCCCCTTTGTGATTTGCCCCTGACAGGGGACCACTTTGTAATTTGCTCCTGACAGGGGACCCTGCCCCGAGTACTGTTACCCCCACCCCCCTCTCTCCCTCCTAAACTAAACGGCAGCTGGCAGATGCTGATTGCAGCATCAGACTGTAGTGAGCAGCAGCATATTTCTTGTCTCCTGCACCATCGCGATGCAGGAAGTAGAGATCTGCTGCTGCCCGCAGGTTAGGAGGGAGAGAGGGTGGGGGCAGTGATCAGAGCCCCTTACAAGGGGAGACATACACAGTGCACAGGGGGCCACTTACCCGCTAGTCCAGGGCCCCTGGTGCTGCTGATGACTGGCCGTCACTTCTCATTACTTTGCATTCCACACTGTGGATCGCAAAAGAAGAGGAAAGGTAGGGGCGGAACAGGGGCGCCTCTTCTATGCGTTCCACAGTGTGGACCGCAAAGGAACCAGAAGTGACGGGCTGGAAGTGAAGCCGGAAGCGGGGGTAGAACGGTGGCTGGCGGCCGGCCTCAAGGAATTGGTACTGTACTGTGACGGTAAAATAATACTGGCACGATGCAGATTGGCGGCAGTGGGCCCCTGAGTCAAGCCAGGGCCCCTGCACTTGCCCGGGTATGCCGTGTGCTGACGCCCTGACCCCAGGTTCACCCACTCACTTCCTCGATCATTTCTCTGCATAGCTGCAGCATTTCATGTCCTCAGAAAATGTTGATTGCTTTCAGTGGGAGAAACAAGATACAAATCTTGTAGTTGTGATACCTTTTAATAGCTAACAAAAATAAAATAAGTGATGTTATAAGGCAAGCTTTTGAGACGTCTCAGGTCTCTTCATTAGGCATGGTATGACAAAATATTGAAAGAAACTCAAAATATATACCGTGTTTCCCTGAAAGTAAGACCCTGTCTTACATTAAATTTACCTCCAAAAGTCCCACCCTGTCTTACTTTCGGGGGAGGTCTTACATTAGGAAAAAATGAAAAAGACAAATTTATAGGACACTTGCGGTTCACTTGCGGCGCAATTGTGGCACGGCCCCATGCAATGTATAGGACACTTGCGGTTCACTTGCGGCAAGTGCGGTTGAAAAAAACGCACTTGCCGCACTTGCCGCACAGCACTTGCGGCGCAATTGCGGCACGGCCCCATGCAATGTATAGGACACTTGCGGTTCACTTGCGGCAAGTGCAGTTGCCGCACTTGCCGCAAGTGAACCGCAAGTGTCCTATACATTGCATGATGCCGTTCCGCAATTGCGCCGCAAGTGCTGTGCGGCAAGTGCGGCAAGTGCGTTTTTTTCACCGCAACTGCCATTTTAAAATGGGAGCCATATTTGAGCAAGTGGCTTTGCCGCAATTGCACCGCACACAGTGCACACACACAGTGCACACACACACACAGTGCACACACACACACAGTGCACACACACACACCCATGTTTACAGTACACACGTGTACGGTACCTGTTTTCACCGGATCACTTCCTCTTTTCCTCTGCGGTGCTGGGTGACGATTCCTCAGGGCTGGGCGGCCAATCACAGGTCGCGCTGGGCGGAGATCGGCGGGGCACAGCAAGTTAGGCTGTGATTAACCCCATGATCTCCGGACCAGCGGCTGCACCAGGGGGACGGAAGGAGCCTGGACGGCGGCGTATACCGTAGAACGGTAAGCCTGCGGCAACCTAAAGAGAGGCCCGTGACCCCCCCATAGGCGGCCTTACATTTCCCCGCGACCCCCCCGAAAGTGGCCTTACAATCGGGGGGGCCTTACATTAGAAACCATGGGCAACCCCCTACCCTGCCTTACTTTCGGGGGAATCTTACTTTCGGGGAAAACACGGTACATGCACAACTAAAATAATTGGTCATTTAACTGAATAAACATTACAGGGCCTGGGCATTTAGCTAAATAAACAAAACAGCCTGGAAAAGTTCCTCAATCAGGCAGGCCTAGTGGTCTGAAAGTTTTTATGATGCTAATTTATAAGGAAACTTGGTGTCTTTAAGGTTTCAGTGTCTTTGAACAACATTTTTTAGATGTGGTAATGAGCCATAAATCCTCAGAGATGTTTAATCCATCCTGTATTCAATTGAAAGTTGTTATTAGCTTAGATTCACAGACTCTTTGATGTTTTTGCAATTTGAAATTACCTCTCAAAATTAAAACCTTCTTATTTTCAATGTTAAGTCTCTGGTTAGAAAAATGCTTGGTTACTGGAAAATGTATTTTTTGTGTGTATTTGTGTGACAATAAGACCATATCCTTACTCTTGTCCAGTCTCACCAACATAAAAAGCCCCCACTGGGCATATAGTGCTCATAATTAAATATACCACATTGGAAGAGGAGCATGTGAATGTCCCAGGAATCATATAATCCTGCTGTGTGTTGGGGATCCGTATACTGTCTCTGGTCTCCATGTGAGCACAGATCTTGCAGCTCTTCACATTGCATGAATAAGTTCCTATTGGTGTATTCAAGGGCATCGAACTTCGGACCATGATGTGTCTTAAATAGGGAGGGTGCCTGTAGCACAGTAATGGAGGGTCTTTAAATATTATTTTTAGTCGGTCATTCTTGTGTAGGATATGGTGAAGTTTTCTGGCAGTTTCCTTAGTACCTCAAGCTGTGGGTTGTAGGTCACCACCAGAGGAACACGATGGTTCTATTCTTTTTCTCTGTATTGGAGTGCTTGACTTCTAGGGATCCTTGCGGCCTTAATGATCTGATCCTCAATTGAGGTGGGGTGGTAACCCTGGTTTACAAATGTCTTTTTTTAGACAGTTTAAGTGTTCATCCCTTTCCACTGGGTTGGATCAAATACTGTTATATCTGAGGGCCTGGCTGTAGACAATGGACTTCTTGATGTGTTTCGGGTAAAAACTGTCCCATCTGAGGTATGTGGGACGGTCAATAACATTGAAAATATTAAGGTTTTAGTTTTGAGAGGAAATTTCAAATCGTTAAAATGGCGAAGAGTCTGTGAATCCAAGCTAATTACAACTTTCAATTGTATACAGAATAGATTAAACATCTCTGATGGTTTTATGGCTCATTACCACATCTAAAAATGTTGTTTAAAGACACTGAAACCTTAAAGACACCAAGTTTTCTTATAAATTAGCATCATAAAAACTTTCAGACCACTAGGCCTGTCTGATTGAGGATCCTCTCCAGGCTGCTTTGTTTATTTAGCTAAAGGTCCAGGCCCTGTATTGTTTATTCAGTTAAATGTCCAATCATTTTAGTTGTGCATGTATATATTTTGAGTTTCTTACAATATTTTTTCATACCTGACCTGAGACGTCTCGAAAGCTCGCCTAATAACATCACTTATTTTATTTTTGTTAGCTATTAAAAGGTATCACAACTACAAGATTTGTATCTTATTTCTCCCACTGAGAGCAATTAACATTTTCTCTACTGGCTAACAGCGTACCAAAACATTTTCTTCTAACCAAATGGAAGATACCTGAATGTACCGCACATCTATGGAACTAAAAGATCGTCTGAAGTAACTAACACAACTGGATAGTAACATCTTTTTAACCAAATGCAGGAAAGAACATTTAATACCCAAAAGACTAAGCTTAAAGAATTCTATTCAGAATATCTACAATACTCATTATTCACAACACCTTTGCTACAGGACTTCGGAGGGACTACGGAATCGCCTTATTCATGTTTTCTACAGTAACAAGAAAAAGGTCCAGATGGAAATACAAACTTTAAGGAGCACACTTACTGATAACATACAACCGAGGATGCAGCATTTCTATACTTCACTGCAATCATTCATTATATACAAGAAGAAGAAGCTGTACAGACTTCAACTGAAAGCAGGATTATAGTCAAACACGAGCAAAGTTCCTTATAACCACAACTGCCGGAAGGACACAGGTACTGTCAGCTATGTTATTAATTTGTCATCTCACAAACCCACTAATCTAGAATTCAGTGTGCTTTCTAGAGGTCTCACATTTTGGCCCACAAAATCTCTAGACAAAACTGAACTGTCTAGTGACATGGAAGAATATTTTAGAAGGTTGAGACTAAAGGAGTTCTTTGGGGATAAAGAAAACTTGAGGCCTCTAAGCAGCCAAACACAAATGCAACAAAGTAAAAAGAAAACCTCTGACTGGACACCTTGTCCTGGCCACAACACCATTTTGGACCAATATATTGACTCATTCAGACATTTGGTACAATCCACAGTATTAGATAAGAAAACAACAGAAATATCTAATATCAGTGTGCAAGAGAGGAAGGCAATTTACAGCCTGAAGAACAACAGGGAGATCACTATTAAGCCTACAGACAAAGGTGGGGCCATTGTTCTCCTGGATACAAAGGACTACATCAAAGAAGCACACAGAGAGCTGATGGATGTACAGTACTACACCAAATTGGATGAGGGCCCAACTCCAAAATATATGAGGGAGTTGAGAAGACTCATCAAATGTTTAGGTACGGATTCCACAAATTTTCTCGACTTAATACCTGAGGATCCAAGGATGGGAGTGTTATATATGCTTCCCAAGATTCATAAACCAGGTAACCCAGGGAGACCCATCATCTCAGGGGTGGGAACACTCACTGAAAGAATCTCTGGATGGGTGAAAAATGTCCTTAAACCGCTGCTAAGGAAGACAGACAGCTGTATACAAGACACAATGGACCTTTTAAATAAGCTCTCTACAATAGGTCCCCTCCCCGAGAATACCAACTTAGCCACCATGGATGTGGAATCCTTATATTTTAACATCCCACACAAAGATGGACTTACTGCTTGCTGATTGTTTCTTGAAGCCAATGGGATCCCTTCTGAATCAGTACTAAGGCTCATCAGATTTATCCTCACACAGAACATTTTCTCCTTTGGTGAAGAACTGTATTTACAACGCACCGGAATCGCTATGGAAAGCAAAATGGCCTCCCAGTATGCCAATCTCTTCATGGCTAAACTGGAAAATGACTTTTTAGCATCCTACCCCATAAAACCCTTGGCGTACCTCCGTTTCATTGATGACATATTAATAATCTGGACTGAGACTGAACATGAACTTCTATAATTCCATGACAATTTCAATAAATTTCATCCCACCATAAACCTGATACTGGACCACTCAAAAACAGAAATTGACTTCCAGGATACCACCATAAAAATTCTAAATAGTTCATTCCAGACATCGGTATATCGGAAACCGATTGACCATCCCACATACCTCAGATGGGACAATTTCCACCCGAAACACAACAAGAAGTCCATTGTCTACAGCCAGGCCCTCAGATATAACTGTATTTGCTCCAACCCAGTGGAAAGGGATGAACACTTAAACCATCTAAAAAATACATTTTTAAACCAAGACTACCACCCCACCTTAATTGAGGATCAGATCATTAAAGCCACATGGATCCCTAGAAGTCAAGCGCTCCAATAAAGAGAAAAAGAACAGAACCATCGTGTTCCTCTGGTGGTGACCTACAACCCACAGCTTGAGATACTAAGGAAAACTGCCAGGAAACTTCACCATATCCTACACAAGGATGACCGACTAAAAATAATATTCAAAGACTCCTCTTCCTTAATGTGCTACAGGCAGCCTCCCAATTTAAGAAACATCATGGTCCGAAGTTCGATGCCCTTGGATCCACCAAGAGGAACTTATCCATGCAATGTGAAGAGCTTCAAGACCTGTGCTTTCATAGAGACCAGAGACAGAATACAGATCCCCAACACACAGCAGGATTATATGATTCCTGGGACATTCACATGCTCCTCTTCCAATGTGGTATATTTAATTATGAGCACTATATGCCCAGTGGGGACTTTTTACATTGGTGAAACTGGACAAGAGTAAGGATGAGGTCTCATCATCACAATTACACACAAAAAAATACATTTTCCAGTGGCTAAGCATTTTTCTAGCCAGGGACATAACATTGAAAATATGAAGACTTAAATTTTGAGAGGTAATTTCAAATCGCAAAGCATCGAAGAGTCTGTGAATCTAAGCTAGTTACAACTTTCAATTGTATACAGAATGGATTAACATCTCTGATGGTTTTATGGCTCATTACCACATCTAAAGAATGTTGTTTAAAGACACTGAAACCTTAAAGACACCAAGTTTTCTTATAAATTAGCATCATATAAACATTCAGACCACTAGGCCTGCCAGATTGAGGATCCTCTCCTGGCAGCTTTGCTTATTTAGCTAAAGGTCCAGGCCCTGTAATGTTTTATTCAGTTAAATGTCCAATCATTTTAGTTGTGCATGTATATATATTGAGTTTCTTTCAATATTTTGTCATATCATGCATGATGAAGAGACCTGAGACGTCTCAAAAGCTTGCCTTACAACATCACTTATTTTATTTTTGTTAGCTATTAAAAGGTATCACAACTATAAGATTTGTATTTTGTTTCTCCCACCGAGAGCAATCAACATTTTCTCAACTGGCTAACATGGTACCAAAACTTTTTCTTATGTTCTGATTGTTCTCAGAATTACCAGCCTTTATTCTGGGAGACTTTACCATCCCCATAAACAGCCCCATCTCCCCATCTGCATCCCAGCTTATATCTCTAACCACCTCTTATGGCCTCTCATAACTCTCAACCTCTGAGACACACAAAGATGGTAACAACCTTGGCCTGATCTTTGTCCCACTGTGTTCAACCTCCTCCTTAGATAATTCACCTCTTCCTCTCTCTGACCACAACATTCTCTCCTTCACACTCACAAACCCTCGCCCACCCCAGCACACTCCTATCTATCATACATCCAGAAATCTACAGTCCACTAACTCTGATACACTCACAGAATCTGTACACTCATCACTGTCCTCAATCTTCTCCTTCTCCTGTCCTCATATGGCTGTGAATCACTACAATGACACTCTCAGAAGCACCCTGGGCCAAGTAGTGCCACTCACTCTCAGAACCTCCAAAAAAAGAGTAAAATATCCCTGGCTCACATCACAAACTCTATTCCTCCAGCGACGGTCTCGGAGTGCTGTATGCCTATGGAGTAAAATTCGCTCACCAGAAAACTTTATCAATTATAAATTCACTAGAAATAGGCCCGATGCTATCTCGTTGGGAGGGCGTCACTGCCACGGTGCGCTCTTTTTGGCTCCCTACGCTCCCTTTGACCATCCTGTGCTCTCTTTGCCTCTCTGCTCCGCCTTGTGTCTCTTCCCCCCCTTCCTTCCCTGTGTCTCTGCCCCCCCTTTCCTCCCTCTTCTGCCCCATGTATCTTCCCTCTCTTCCGTCTCTCTTCTTCCCCGTGTTTCTGCCCCCCATCCCTCTCTCTGCTACCTCCTTTCGTCTCTCTGCCCCCCTTTCCTTTCTCTGCTCCTTCTTTCGTCTCTCTGTCCCCCATCCCTTACTCTGCTCTCCCCTTTTGTTTCTGTGGCCCCCCTTCCCACTCTCTTCTCCCTCCTTTTGTCTCTCTGCCCCCCTTCCCTGGTTCTCCTTCCCATTCTGTTTCTTGCCCCTCCTTCCCACTCTCTGCTCCCCTCTTACCTCTCTCTGCCCCCCTTCAGTCCTTCTGGTCACCCCTTGTCTCTCTGCCCCCCTTTCAGTCTTTCTGGTCTCCCCTGGTGTCTCTGCCACCCTTCAATCTTTCTAGTCCCCCCTTATGTCTCTCTGCCCCTTTTTATCTTTGCTCCTCCCCCTCCCCCCCTTCGTCTCTCTGCAACCCTTCAGTCTTTCTGGAACCCTTATTGTCTCTCTGCCCCCTTCCCTGTCTCTGCTCCCCCTTCCCTCTCTCTGCTCCCCCTTCCCTGTCTCTGCTTCCCCTTCCCTCTCTCTGCCCCCCCTTCAGTCTCTCTACTCCCCCTTCAGTGTTTCTGGTCTCCTTCAGTCTTTCTGGTCCCCCCTTGTTTCTCTGCCTTCTCCTTCAGTGTTTATGGTCCCCCTTATGTTTCTCTGCTCCCCTTCAGTATTTCAGGTCCCCCCTTTTGTCTCTATGCCCCCCCTTCATCTCTCTGCCCCCCTTCATTGTTTCTAGTCCCCCTTATGTCTCTCTGCTCCCCTTCAGTATTTCTACTCCCCCCTATGTGTCTCAGCCCCCCTTCCCTCTCTGCCCCCCTTTTGTCTCAATGTCCCCCCTTCATTTCTCTACCCCCTTCCCTTCATCTCTCTGCCCCCCTTCAGTGTTTCTAGTCCCCCTTATGTCTCTCAGCTCTCCTTCAGTATTTCTAGTCGTCCTTATGTCTCTTGTCCCCCCTTCTCTCTCTGCTGCCCCCCTTTCGTCTCTATGTACCCCCCTACATCTCTTTGCCCCATTCAGTCTTTGTGGTCCCCCTTATGTCTCTTTGCCCCCACTTAAGAGTCCCTGCCCCCTTTCAGTCTTATTGGTCCCCCCTTATGTTTCCTGATCCCCCTTCAGTCTTTCTGGTCGCTCTTGCTTGTTTGCCTCCCTCTTCAGTGTTTATGGTCCTCCTTATGTCTCTCTGCTACCGTTCAGTATTTCTGTTTCCCCCCTTCATCTCTCTGTCCCCCTTCCCTCTCTGCCCCCCCCCTTCATCTCTATGTCCCCCTCTTCATCTCTCTGGCACCCTTCAGGATTTCTGGTCCCCCCTTATGTCTCTCTACCCCCCTTTCCTGTCTATGCTACCCCCTTCATCTCTCTGCCCCCTTCAGTCTTTCTGGTCCCCCTTATGTCTCTCTGCCCCTTTTCAGTGTCCCTGCCCCCCCTTTAGTCATTCTGGTCACCCCTTGTCTCTCTGCCCCTCCTTCAGTCTTTCTGGACCCCTTTATGTCCCTCTGCCCTACTTCCCTCTCTGCTCCCCCTCTTTCATCTTTCTGCACCCCCCTTCCATCTTTCTGCCCCCTTCAGTCTTTATGGTCCCCCTTATGTCTCTCTGCCCCCCCCCCCTTTTGTGTCTATGTTACCCCCTTCATCTCTCTGTCCCCTTCAGTGTTTCTGGTCCCCTCTTATGTCTCTCTGCCCCCCTTCAGAGTCCCTGCCCCTCTTCAGTCACTCTGGTCACCCCTTGTCTCTCTGCCCCTCCTTCAGTCTTTCTGGATCCCTTTATGTCTGTCTGCCCCACTTCCCTTGCAACTCACCCTCTTTAGTCTTTCTGCACCCCTCTTCCCTGTCTCCAGTTTTTCTGGTCCCCTCTTATGTCTCTCTGTTTCCTCTTTAATCTTTCAGCTCCCCTTCTGCCTCTCTGCCTCCCCTTCTCTCCTTCCCAGCTGTGACAGCTCCATGTCATAGCTGGGAAGCAGTGTAGACTTCAGAAGGTGGAGCTACGGTGATGTAAAAGTTGTCGGGGGTCTGCAGCCGCCAAAGTGGGGTGCGAGGGTCTACTGTGGGGGTGAATGCGGGCACCGGAGGGGGGGGGCGATGGTCTACTGCGCGGGTATGCAGGCGTGGGGGTCTATTGCAGGGGTGTGCTGGCACCGGAGGGGAGGTGCAGGGGTGTGCGGGCGCGGGAGTCTATTGCAGGGGTGTGCGGATGCTGGAGGGGAGGTGCAGGGGTCTACTAAGGGGGGGTGTGTGCAGGCACTGGAGGGGTGGTGCGGGGGTCTACTACTGGAGTGTGCAGGTGCCAGAGGAGGGGTGTGGGAGTGTGCAGGTGCCAGAGGAGGGGTGTGGGGGTCTATTGCGGAAGTGTGTGGGGTCATCGGCATCAGGAGAGGTGCGGTGGGAGGCTGGCGGGGGTCTGCAGGTGGCTTGTGTAACCTGTGCCGCCGCCAGCCTGCGCCATGTTAGCATACTTATCACTTGGGTGTGCTAGTATGGCGTTACTTCTGGGGTGGCGCAGTGCATTCTGGAATAGTGACATAAGCCCCGGAAGTCTGTGACAACCATTATTGGTGATTATATAGTAGATGTTAAAAACCTACAACTCTGCCCTTCACCTTTCCAAACAGACCTACTTCACCACCTTGGTCTCTTCAGTATCCAACAATCCAATGAAAAACTCTTTGACACCTTTCAGTCTCTCCTCAGTCCTGAAGTGCAGGCCCCTATCACTGACCTCTGTGCTGATGATTTGGCTTCTTTCTTTATGGAGAAATTAGACAACATCCTCCAGGAAATCAGCTCCCAGACTCCAAGTGCTGCTACTCCCATTCTTCCCCACATCTCCTCTGGCTCATATTTGACCAAGTTACAGTATAAGTCTCCAAGCTCCTCTCCTCTCGTCCCACTGACCCCATTTCCTCACACCTACTTGAGTCTCTCTCTCCGGTCTTCACTACTCACCTAACCAAAATCTTCAATCTCTCCCTCTCTTCTGGCATCATACCCTTCTCCTTCAAACATTCTATCATTACTCCATTATTAAAGAAAATTTCTTTTAACCCATCCTGCACAAATAACTATAGAGCAGTCTCCAGTCTCCCCTTCATCTCTAAACTCTTGGAGCACCTGGACTACACATGCCTCACCAGTTACCTCTCTACTCACACTCTTCTAGATCCATTACAGTCTGGTTTCCATCCCCTTCATTCTACAGAAACTGCCCTCATCAAAGTGCCCAATGACCTTCTGATGGCAAAACGTAATGATGACCACTCTCTGCTTATTTTTCTTGATCTCTGCAGCCTTTGACACTGTTGACCACCATCTCCTACTCTCTATTCTGCACTCCATTGGCATAAAGGACACCGGTCTCTTCTGGTTCTCTTCCTATCTTTCTGACCGTTATTTCAGTGTATCATTCGCTGGCTCCACTTCCTCCCCTCTTCCTCTCACTATTAGGGTCCCTCAGGGTTCAGTCTTTGGCCCTCTTCTCTCTCTACACAGCCCCGACTGAACACACCATCAGCAGATTTGGCTTCCAGTACCATCTCTATGCTGATGACAAACAATTATACACTTCAGCCCCTGACCTTACCCCTACTGTATTACAGGTCGCAGGTTGGGGGATTAGCAGACGCGGACTACGGTCACACCGTTTTGCATATTTGCGCTTCAATGGGTCCTATAGGACCATACTTTATTTACTTGATCGTTGGACACAACTCTATACTTTGCTTTTCCTTATTATTTATTACTCACAATATATGAAAAGTATGCTTTATGCCTCGACTTACATCTCCATGCCACTGTGGCAGCCATCTTGAAAGAAGGTGGAATGGAACTTAAATGTGAGCAGACAAGCAGGTATAAAACATTGGTACCAAACAAAGCAAAGTAAGTAGATAAAGTAAAACATAGTAGCAGAATTCAAGGAAAACATATGGGTATTCGCCCCACAATTGCACAAGAATGCACAAATGTAGCATAGGAATGAAGAATGTGGGGGGGGGGGGAATTGTAGCCACAAATGCAAACAAAAAGTAAAAATGTTTTATTTATCCTGTTCCAGGATGACCTTAGTGTGCCCTTAATGTACCTCCCTCCCTGATGACCAGTGGAAGTTGGCACTATATGGAATAGCTCAATTTGGTCCCCCCTGCTCTCATTGACTGACCCTGCTACAGCCTTAGGCATCCCTGCTACACCCTCAGCTGCACATTTTGTATATATATATATTTTTGTTATTGCTTTATATTAAAGCGGCTATTGTTTGAGGGAGTCATAGGGACACGTAGGGCTGTAGCAGGGTCAGTTGACAAGACACTCTTTTAGTTTGGCAGCAAAACAGTTTTCTAATGCTAACAACCTACAGATTAACTTTCTATCTGAAGGTTAATGGCATTACCCAACATGACAGGTTCCCTTTAGCGATGAGCGGACTTAAACTGTAAATTTCAGGGTTCGTGCTGGATCTTGGGTGTCCGGGCTCAGACTCGAGTTTTGATAAACAGCCAAGGTAAATCAGAAAGCAGGGGGATAATATTATTGGGGAGAGGAAGCCATCGTTATTTGGCCCTTCCCAGCATACATATTCCAGCCAGCAGCCCTCAAGATGTGTTGCATCCATTAGTTGCACCAATTCTGGTGCTTTACCCAGCTTTTCCCGATTGCCCTGGTGCTGTGCCAATAAGGGTAATGGTTAATTAAGTGGATGTCAGTTGTGAATTGTCAGCTGTCAGCAAGCTCTGGTGTTAGCAATAGAGAGGGGTCAATTAAACACTTCTATTACTTACCCAGCAGGTACAGAGCAAAAAATAAGATGGGAAAAAAAGTTTATTTGCGTAAGGACTCCTCTCGTTCACAAACTTATTAATTTAAAATAAATCATGGAAGTTGTAATATAATCCAAATAATAATGTCCTATGACACCCATCGATTCTTATAGAGCTTTGCTCTTAGAACTTTCTTAGAATGAGGCTTCAGAGACCACTCCCGGTCAGCGGTATGTATGGTCTTTCTCATATGCGTGAGGATTTATAGCTGACTGGCAGTGACCTCTGGAGCCTTGATCTGAGAACCTTCTCAGGTGCTCCTCAACTCCTACGGAGCTTTGCTCTGAGAAAGATCTCAGAATGAAGCTCTATAGGAATCAATGGGTGTCTGAGTTCTCAGAACAAGGCTCCATTGGTCACTTCCAGTCAGCAGTATGTACACACTTACTTTTGTTGCCTGCTGTGAATGCTAGAGCCTCATTCTGACTAAGTTCTCAGAACAAAGCTCCTGTTGAGGGGGAAGTGATGGCATAATTAATATGACACTGTTGGAAGCTAACATGGACAATGTAAGTTTTATAGGAATCACTGAACTCCATATTGGATTTTATGAGAGCTGAATATTTCCAGGACTCTATCAAGGATCAACCATGTATAGGATTGTGAACCTATTGGGCGAGAAGGTCTGCATTCTTCTGTGTGATGTCCTTTGTTTTAGGAGTAAAGGTTGCATCTACATGCTAAATGGATATTGGCCCTCCAGCCTCTTAGATAATACACATCCTATGTGGTGATATTGAATGCAGATCCTGTTGTCACCAAAGGTAATCTACATATGTGAACAGCTCCTGTGGATGTACACAACACTTGTGGTGTTTGAATGATAAAGCATTGTTCTTCAGACAGACATCCTGGAGCCAACCAAAGGGTGTTAAACTTATTTTACACAAGACTTTCTTCCCCGATACAAGGACGCCATCCACAGGCAGGGGATTATTACTGCATATTACAGGAGGTGATTGGACCTATTTGCCACAGAAGATATCGGAGAAGGGTGGAGTCGTGGGTTGTATGTGGGTGTGAATGTAAAATCTTTACTATAAATGGAGGCTGAATCAAGACACTCTCTTTCTACTTTGGACCCACCATGGAATAGGACCATCAACACCAGGCCTTAAGTATTACCCCCACATCTCCTCTATCTTCCCTGTAACTTTTCCTTCTCTCTCTCTCATAATATCACAATACTGTAGTTTGACCCTGGAATTGCTGTCTATCTTCTATAGGGATAGTTAGATAACTAATATAGTGTGCATGTATGGTTAGATAAAATGAGTGGGGTATAATTATTAGTAACTGTGGGTGTTTACATATTGTAACAGTAATTGTATTGTGTATTAGTTATCATGCTATCTAGAATATATATATTATTGTTGTAGACTTTTTGGGTGTGTTTAATAAATATTAATTTATTAGAACAGACTTGTTTTCATTAAGTCATCGGTACATACATATATATATATATATATATAGTTAATTTGCATAGGAATAGAAAGCGGTAGAGAAGGGTGGATTCTGGATATCGGTGATTGTAGTCTTAGCCGACAATAAGAACCGATAAACAGAACCAGCCTTACAACAGCTCCAAAGGCATCGATGGGTGTCATAGGACATTTGTCTTCGGATTATGTCAGAACTTCCAGGATTTATTTTAAAGTAATAAATTAATGAACGAGGGAGTGTTGGGGAGTCTTTATTCAAATACACTTTTTTTCCCTTTGTCATGTTTTTTTTAACTTTATACTAGGGATGGGCGAGTATACTCGGTACTATTCGGCACTCGCCGAATAGTAGCGGTATTCGTGTACTCGCTACTCGCCGAGTAAATTAGGATTACTCGCGAGTAGCAAGTACCGAGTACTTTTGCAGTGTATTAATAGATACACTGCAAGAATCCTGTAAAAGAGAGAAAAAGTGGTTAAAAAATAAAAAAATCGGATACTCACCTTAACCGACGGCTGTACCGGGACCGGCCGATGCACGTCTATTCATGGAAAAGTAAAAATAAAATAGGGAGGGGGACAAGAGGCGCAATAGTGCCCTATCACTAGTGACACTAGTATAAAATGGTGGTGCTGTGAAGCCGCTCACCTGATCCAGTTGTGATCCCCACAACTGGTTTGAAGGCGTTTAGGAAACAATGTTCCAGCTGCTGCAGGACCTCCACCAACCACTGGATAGTGGTATGAATCAAAGAGATGATGGGAGTGTTGGTGTCTCACGGTCCGCGCTGCTCCAGGGTTAAATAAACTCACCAAAGAGCGGGTTAGATTTCCATCCTTTTTATTTTTCCTTTCTCCTACGCGTTTCAGCGCCACACCCGGCGCCTTCCTCAGGGTAATCCCTGAGGAAGGCGCCGGGTGTGGCGCTGAAACGCATAGGAGAAAGGAGGAATAAAAAGGATGGAAATCTAACCGGCTCTTTGGTGAGTTTATTTAACCCTGGAGCAGCGCGGACCGTGAGACACCAACACTCCCATCATCTCTTTTATTAATGGAAAAGGACCTTCCACTCTCTCAGCCAATCACATGGCTGGGAGAGATCTGGCCAATCAGATGCCGCCACGTCACAATCACGTGATCGCTAGCAGCCACCTGATTGGCCAGATGGAAAGGTCCTCTCAGGTACACCGAGGACCTTTCCATCTGGCCAATCAGGTGGCCACTAGAGATTACGTCATTGTGGCGTGGCGGCATCTGATTGGCCAGATCTCTCCCAGCCATCTGATTGGCTGAGAGAGTGTAAGGTCCTTTTCCATGAATAGACGTGCATCGGCCGATCCCGGTACAGCCGTCGGTTAAGGTGAGTATCCGATTTTTTTATTTTTTAACCACTTTTCCTCTCTTTTACAGGACTTTTGCAGTGTATCTATTGATACACTGCAAAAGTATTCGGAATCGCTATACTGGCAACGAGTAGCGACTATCGCTACCTACTCGTTGCGGGTATAGCGATTCCGAATAGTAAGGTATTCGCCCATCCCTACTTTATACATGTCGGGTTAGCAATGTGGGTGACTGATTAGTGATGGGCGAATCCTAAATTACTCGGAATCGCTTGACTCTAGCGAGTCCGAGCACAGGACTCGCTACTCGTTGCGAGTCTAGCGAGTCCAATGTTAATGAATGGGGAAGCGAGTAATAGCGAGTAGTGTGCGATTTACAAATCACAGATGTGTCTCGGAAGCTTCAGCCTGCCAATGAATTGCATTGGACTCGTTTACTTTGCAAGTAATCGCTGGGAACCTCGCACAGATAAGAGTCCTGTCTGCTCTGTGTGCTGGCTGCCGCAGCTCCAGGGTCCTAGAGCCCGCCTGCTGCCTGATGTAGCAGAGCTGAGATTGTTCTCAGTCTGCTCATTCCCTGTGCATACAATGGAATAAAACGATGTTTGGGTGAGCGCTGGGATATGAAGACAGCTGCACTTCAACAAGTATTTTACCTGTAAGTTTATTGTTCAAATCACACTAGGTCCTCTCCCACAACATGTTTCGACGCTCAGGGCGTCTTCCTCAAGTGGTGACTTAACAGAGGGTGGATATAAAACATAAAGCAGCATGGCGCAACCAATTTCTATATCTCATTACATTCCCTGTGCATAGACATCTATATCTATGCACAGGGATGAGCAGAGAGGACATCGCGTTTTGGACTGCGTCGGACGGAAGAGGATTTTTTTAATTAAAGATGGAGTCAATAATGGCTTTTTTTTTTATTTCTAATAAAAAATTTTCTCTGTGTTGTGTTTTTTTTTTAAAACAATTTAATAGAAATTCATGGCGGTCATGTCTAATATTGACGTGACCGCCATAAATTTCGAGCTTAGGGCCAGCTGATAATACAAAGCTGGCCCTAACCTCTTTATTACCCAGCGTGCCACCGCCACCAGGGCCGCTGGAAGAGCGGGGTTCAGCGCCAGAGGATGGCGCTTCAATGAACGCGCCATCTTCTGGGGCGGCTGCGGGCTACAATTTGCAGCGGGGGGTGCCCAGAAAGCTTGGGCATCCCTGCGCTGCGGATTCCAGCCCCCAGCTGCTTAGCTGTACCTGGCTAGACATAGAAATTGCGCGGAGCCCCACGCATTTTTTTTAAATTATTTCATGAAATTCTGAGATTTTGACTCTGAGACTCTGACTCTGAGACTCCGACTCTGACTCTGAGACTCTGACTCTGAGACTCTGACTCTGAGACTCTGACTCTGACTCTGAGACTCTGACTCTGAGACTCTGAGACTCTGACTCTAACTCTGACTCTGACTCTGAGACTCTGACTCTGAGACTCTGACTCTGAGACACTGACTCTGAGACTCTGACTCTGACTATGAGACTCTGACTCTGAGACTCTGACTCTGAGATTCTGACTCTGAGACTCTGACTCTGACTCTGAGACTCTGACTCTGACTCTGACTCTGAGACTCTGACTCTGAGACTCTGACTCTGACTCTGAGACTCTGACTCTGACTATGAGACTCTGACTCCGAGACTCTGACTCTCAGATTCTGACTCTGAGACTCTGACTCTGACTCTAGACTCTGACTCTGACTCTGAGACTCTGACTCTCTGGACTCTGACTCTGACTCTGAGACTCTGACTCTGAGACTCTGACTCTGAGACTCTGACTCTGAGACTCTGACTCTGACTTGAGACTCTGACTCTGAGACTCTGAATCTGAGACTCTGACTCTGACTCTGAGACTCTGACTCTGAGACTCTGACTCTGACTCTGAGACTCTGAGACTCTGACTTGACTCTGGACTCTGACTCTGAGACTCTGACTCTGGACTCTGACTCTGACTCTGAGACTCTGACTCTGAGACTCTGGCTCTGGCTCTGACTCTGAGACTCTGACTCTGAGACTCTGACTCTGAGACTCCTCTGAGACTCTGACTCTGGACTCTGAACTCTGAGACTCTGACTCTGAGACTCTGACTCTGAGACTCTGAGACTCTGACTCTGAGACTCTGACTCTGAGACTCTGATCTGACTCTGAGACTCTGACTCTGACTCTGACTCTGAGACTCTGACTCTGAGACTCTGACTCTGACTCTGGACTCTGACTCTGAGACTCTGAATCTGAGACTCTGACGTCTGAGACTCTGACTCTGAGACTCTGACTCTGACTCTGAGACTCCTGACTCTGAGACTCTGACTCTGAGACTCTGACTCTGGACTCTGAGACTCTGACTCTGAGACTCTGACTCTGACTCTGAGACTCTGGACTCTGACTCTGAGACTCTGACTCTGACTCTGAGACTCTGAGACTCTGACTCTGACTCTGAGACTCTGGACTCTGAGATCTGACTCTGAGACTCTGACTCTGAGACTCTGACTCTGAGACTCTGACTCTGACTCTGAGAGACTCTGAGACTCTGATCTGAGACTCTGAGACTCTGAGACTCTGACTCTGAGACTCTGACTCTGACTCTGACTCTGAGACTCTGACTTTGACTCTGAGACTCTGACTCTGAGACTCTGACTCTGTGTCTCTGACTCTGACTCTGAGACTCTGACTCTAGACTCTGGCTCTGCTCTGACTCTGAGACTCTGACTCTGAGACTCTGACTCTGAGACTCTGAGAACTCTGAACTCTGACTCTGAGACTCTGAGACTCTGAGTCTGACTCTGAGACTCTGACTCTGACTCTGAGAGACTCTGACTCTGAGACTCTGACTCTGAGACTCTGACTCTGAGACTCTGAGTCTGACTCTGAGACTCTGACTCTGACTCTGAGACTCTGACTCTGAGACTCTGACTCTGAGACTCTGACTCTGAGACTCTGACTCTGACTCTCAGACTCTGACTCTGACACTCTGACTCTGAGACTCTGACTCTGAAATTCATGAAATAATAAAAAAAATGCGTGGGGCTCCGCGCAATTTCTATGTCTAGCCAGGTACAGCTAAGCAGCTGGGGGCTGGAATCCGCAGCGCAGGGATGCCCAAGCTTTCTGGGCACCCCCCGCTGCAAATTGCAGCCCGCAGCCGCCCCAGAAGATGGCGCGTTCATTGAAGCGCCATCCTCTGGCGCTGAACCCCGCTCTTCCAGCGGCCCTGGTGGCAGTGGCACGCTGGGTAATAAAGGGGTTAATACCAGCTTTGTTATACAAGCTGGTATTAAGCCCGAGATTCTTAATGTCAGGCCACGTTTGACCCAGCCACTAAGAATCTCCAATAAAGGGTTAAAAAAACACAACACAGAGAAAATTTTTTATTTGAAATAAAAAAAAGCCATTAGGGACTCCATCTTTAATTAAAAAAATCCTCTTCCGTCCGACGTAGTCCAAAACGCGATGTCCTTTCTGCTACATCCCCTGTGTATAGATATAGATGTCTATGCACAGGGAATGAGCAGACTGAGAACAATCTCAGCTCTGCTACATCTTGTCTGTGAGCAGGCGGGCTCTAGGACCCTGGAGCTGCACAGAGAAGACAGCTGGACTCGGCTCGCAAAGAAACAGCAGTTACTTTGCGAGTTTCCCTGCTATCACTGGCACAGTAGCCGAGTCTAATGCAAGACAATGGCAATCCTAGTTTTGTTAGCGTTTGCCATTGATTTGCATTGGACTTGTGCGAGTAAACGCTGGGAAACTCGCAGAGTACCGAGTCCTGCGAGTCCCTTACTACTCGCCGAGTAACGAGTCCTAACGTGTAGATTCGCCCATCCCTATGACTGATAGATTCCTCTCCATTACTTCACCAGGGAACATACGTTTGGGTCCCCTTTGACTTATATGGGTTTTAGAGTTTGGGCTCAATTTCCGGTCAAGTCCAATTCCTGAACCAACCTTTTTTTTAAAGTCCATCCGAACGTGGCGAATCAGAACATCCACAGGTCCGCTCAACACTAGTTCCTTTCAAGATTATTAGTTGTTAAAAGTCAGACAACAATAATTTTAGGGAGGGAAGAAATGCCTACTAGTTCCAGGAATATATTGTACACTATCAGTACCATTTAAGTTACTACTTGAGATAATGGTGATACACTAATATGATGCTTGCAATAATTGAAATTATGCAATAATTGAAATTACTTCCAAAATGTCCTTGAGGTTGTTTACAGCAGCACATCCCAAGATACTGTACAAGGCAAATGGGGAGATAAAATGTCCATATTTATAGCAATCAAGATTAAATGACAATTAAATGGAGTGTTGATTAAAATGTTTTGGTTTTTTTATAATTGAGCAGCTGGGAGCAAAGCTTTTTGCATTGTTTATACATTGCCTTTCCAAACATAAAGACATGAAAAATAGATCCAAATGAAGTGCAACAAATTGCTAAAAACTAATCTACTGACTAATAAAAAAAAACTTCAAGATGACAATTAATGTTTCAGGAAATAAGAAACCTCTCATATAACTTCCTAAGTGGACATTTTTTCATCTAGTTGGTGCCACTTTGAGCATATGTGGGGGAGTATATAGAGTGCAAATAAATGCATGAAGGAAGTGAAAAATATGCTAATATCTCTTCCTGGAGGTCATTATCAGGGTGACAGCTGATGGAAGTCATTTATATGCTTACGATATTGGACACATTAATATACTATATGTGAAATATGATGCCAGAGATAGCAACATAGCATACCGGTATATGTCATCTCATAAAGATTTAATGTGAAAATCTAGAATGTGATTTGCCACTAATTTATGAGAGAAATATTGGAAAATCTCATAGATCATCTTTCCACCGACACTTTTTCACTCTTTGAATCAATTACAAAGACATTTCACTTCCCATTCTCCTCTTTGCATTAGTGATCCTAATAGCTCACACCTCGCCCAGTCCCTCGTCCAGACAGTCATTAGTAACGTAACTGAAATATACTAATAATATTGATATTCTAATTTATTTTTATTGTATTTTTTTACTTTTTATTAAACATGGTTTTACAACCATAAAAACATCTTAACACATTCTATGCTGAAAACTAAAGATCCTTTATTTATCTCACCTTCATCTTAATCTTCTAGAATATTTTGTCTCCTTATCAGCTGTCTGCTAATGTACCATATTTTTTTGGTTTCAATGATTTTCATTGAAAGAATGTAAACATCAAATTTAAATCAATAACTCCATTGGAATCATGACATTCAATTAACACAGATGAATGTCTAAAGGGGGGTGGCGACGGGGGGGGGGAAGGGGGAGTTGGAGGGGTAGGGGGGGTAACATTGTGCCATCATTGTGCAAGTAATATCACACACAGAAAGTCGGATGAAACAACTGAACTTCATAAGAACAAGAGTAAATGAGCAAAGGGTAAATATACACCTATCGCTGTGAAATATTATATTACGGTTGAGCACACCTCAATAAGGTGGGATCAGGTGTGCGAGAGGATGAGATGCCCATATAGTCCAAGAATCCAGGGTTTGGAATCTAGTCCAAAGCCAGGTGGTATTCATAGTGGAGAATCGAATTTAGTTTTTCTGTCATATCCACCAGTTCTGTAGGAGAGTGTGACTTCCATTTCACCGCTATACAGAGCCTGGCTGCAATCAACGCATAAGAAACCATCTGACGCAGAGGTGGAGGGTAGGCCTCCATGCGAATGTGGAGGACTGCAAGCTGGGGAGAAAAGGGAACCACAATTCCCGTTACCATCTGTAGAAGGCTGGATACCAGATGCCAAAAGGCCGACACCTTTGGGCAAGACCACCAGACATGGGGCAGATCACCCCTCCCTCCACATTGCCTCCCACACAATGGGGAGAGCTCCCTGTAAACTTAGCCAACCTTGTCGGAGTAAAGTGCCATCTTAGATTAATCTTTTTAAGATTTTCTACATGGTTGATGCACCTGGAGGAGACTTGAACCCACTTAACCGCCTCTTCCCAATCCTCCTGATTAGATAAGAAATTTAGGTCACCTTCCCATTTTGTCATGTACTCTGTCTTTGGAGGAGAGCTATTAAGCAACAAACTTCCGTAAATCCTAGACAATCCTTTAGTAATCTTCGGGTCTGACAACAAGAATTTCGTAACAGGGGAGGAGGCTACGCGCCCCCCTCCAAATTTGCAGATCTTAGATTTCAAACAATGTCTGATCTGGAAATACTGCAGGAAGACGCCTTTGAGTTAGGGAAATGTCGTGACCAAAGAGTCAAATGGGATCAGTTCGTCATCGACCAACAGATCACTCAAAGCCATGATCCCCGCACCGGTCCACAGATTCACTTCTAATGATGGGACATGAAAACGTAGAGCAGCCAACGAAATCACCGAGGGGGGGAGGAGAGTCCACCCATCGGAGACCGCCTCCAATGACTAAGCAGTGTACATGCAGCATCCAGACCACACACTCGACCAATTGGACCCAGGGACTCCGCAGCCAAGATTCCACGTAAGGAGCCCCCGCCCAAAGAATCACTCTCAATTTGCATCCACCTCAAATCCTCAGGAGAGTTCAACCACTGTTTAGCTTCTTCCAAGATCACGGCCTTGTGATAAGACTTAACGTCAGAAATTCCATCCCACCTTTTATCAAGCTAAGGAACATCACTTGTTTGGCAACTCTAGGCTTGTTTCCTGCCCAAATATAATTAGTAACCAATTTCTGGAGTTTCATCAGTTATTTGTTAGGAAAGGAAATAGGCAGGCATCTAAAGCAGTATAGAATTTTCGGAAGTATTAGCATTTTAAATACTTGTTCTCTAGCTATCCAGAAGAGATCCCGCAGGGCATGTGCCTCAATGCAGTCCCTTAAGGCGGCTTCGAGAGACTCCAAATTTTTTGTTGCCATTGAGGCCAACATATAAAACGTAACTCCCAAATATGGGACCCCTCCGGACACCACTTGAAGGGGAACCTCAAGGCTAGCCTAGCTGACATTAAAGGGGGGACATGGATAGGAAAAATAATTGACTTAGTCGTGTTTAATTTATAATAAGAGACCTGGGCAAATGAAGAGAGGGTCTGCATTATAGCTGGTATGGAGGTGTCGGGATCAGTGCAGGAAATAATGATGTCATCTGCGTAAAGACCAATGACATGATCTCTCTTCCCAACTCTGATCCCCGAGATCAGGGGGTTAGTATGGATTACCACAGCCAAACGCTCCACTACCTAGGTGAAAATCACTGGTGACAGCAGGCAGCCCAGGCGTGTGCCATTTGTGATCGAGAACTGGCCGGACAAAAATCCAGAAGAGAGGACTCTAGCATTAGGGTGAGAATAGAGACTGAGAACCGCAGAGACAATAGGGCCTATAATGCCAAATCTCCGCAGCACTTCCTCAAGGTAGCCCCAGTGTACCCTATCAAACGCTTTTTCTGCGTCCAATGACAGGATCACACTGGGGACCACCCTGCTCACAGCCACCCCAATGAGGTCCAAAATTCTCCGTGACCCATCCTTCACCTGTCTTCCCGCCACCAAGCCCACCTGATCCGGGTCGACCAGAGACGGGAGAACCTCTGCCAGAAGGTTCGCTAAGACCTTAGAGTATATCTTTAAATCACAATTTAGAAGGGAGATAGGGCGATAATTACTAGGCAAGTCTGACCGTTTGCCTGGCTTTGGAATAGTGGTTATTGTGGCTCTTCCAAAGAGACAGCAGGGATTGTGCCGGCCCACTGCCAGAAGTTAAAAAGTCTAAGGAGATAGGGCATAAGATGACGTGAAAAGGACTTATAATATTCATTTGGGAAGCCGTCTGGCTCAGGAGCTGAATGATTTTTTGTCAAGGTAATAACTTTAGTGATCTCAGCAAGAGAGAAGGGGGAATTCAAGGCCTCCACTTGTTCCTTGGAGACCGCAGGAAGACTTAAGGCAGCCAAAAAGGTGTCAATAGATTGTGGGGTCGGCTGCGTAGTTCCCTCATTGTTTTTCAAATTATACAGGTCAGCATAGTATTGAGCAAAAATCTCAACTATCTCCCCCAGATTCCTCACTCGCCTACCTCTGCCATCTACCATAGAGTCTATCACCGCGCTGGCTGTGCGTTTTTTGATCCATCTGGCCAAAATGGACCCTGACCTGTCTCCAGTAGCATAATGGTTTAGCTTAAGACGTAGAAGACATTTTTCATGTTGGTGCAACAATAACGCACGACGCTGGTGTCTGATCAGAGTTATCTGAGATAGCAGAAGTGACGCTGGGCTCCTCTTATTCTGAGTTTCCAAGCGGTGAAGTTGCGAGATCATATCCGACCTCATCTGGTCCCTCACTCTTTTCATTTGAGAGGACTTCTGAAGAAGAAGACCTCTCATAACCGCTTTATGTGATGCCCAAAACGTGTCATCCGACACCTCGCCATTGTCATTTATATCAAAGAAAGAGGACAGATTCTGTTCCACTATATGTAAGACTTCCCTGTGAGAGAGGAGACCGACATTCAACCTCCAAGAATGTTCAGAGTGCTGACTTGCAAACGTGAGATAAATGCGCATAGGGTCTAATCCTTTTTATTAAAGGTTATATCGGTGTAAATTAAGAACTGCTCACCTGATTCAGTTGTGTCACCCACAACCAGTATAATCGCCTGTAAGATGGCTTATAAGATGGCTGCTGCAGGGCCGCACCTTCACGATAAACGTGGAAACAGGAATGCTGTAATAGGAACAAATGCCGAAATGCCCGCGCTGCCAAAAAGGAATCACCAGGAAACGAAGAGTTAACTGGGCAGATTTTTTTCTTTATTTCATCCTACGCGTTTCGGAGCCTCTATCCGAGCTCCTTCCTTAGGGAACAACCTGAGGAAGGTTGTTCCCTGAGGAAGGAGCTCGGATAGAGGCTCCGAAACGCGTAGGATGAAATAAAGAAAAAAATCTGCCCAGTTAACTCTTCGTTTCCTGGTGATTCCTGTTTGGCAGCGCGGGCATTTCGGCATTTGTTCCTATTACAGCAGAGTGCTGACTAGCTCCCAGCTTAATCTCCAACGACTCCGGCGCATGGTCTGACCAGGTAATCAACCCCAAGTCCGCAGAGGCACAGGACACTACCGTGTCAATATCCACCAGAAAGTAGTCAATCCTGGAGTACGTCCTGTGCCTGTGGGAGTAGAAGGAAAAATCCTTCTCCGTAGAATGCAAATAACACCAGACGTCGTGGAGACGGAACTCCTTACATAAAGGCCCCAGCTCTCTCCCCTTCTGACCTCCCTTGTAAGAACTGTGCATTTGTCTATCCATGACTATGTTGAAGTCTCCACATATAAATGTCCTACCTTGCGCCACCTCTCTGTTTTCCAAAGAAGGACCTCAAGAAATGGATCTGGGCATCATTAGGTGCATACACATTGCCAATTGTTATAATTTTGCCAGAAATGGAGCAAATCAGTATGAGAAATCTCCCAGCTGGGTAAGCTATGGTGTTAATCAGTTGGAACTGGACAGAATGTTTTACCATAATGCATATGCCAGCCTTTTTTTACCGTATGATTAGCAAAGAAAATATTAGTGAAAGATTTATGCTGACGTCTACCATTAACCCCCTCCAGGAGATGTGTCTCCTGGATACAGAATATGTCGGCATTAGAATAACATACCTCCTTCTATAGGAATGAACGCTTAGCTGGGGAGTTCAGCCCCTTTACATTTAGCCCCTTTACATTTGACCAATTTAAGATTCATAACGGCTTAAACTACAGCTTTCAATATTGCAGGCAGAAAAATCAAAAGGAGACGGTTAAGAGGAAAATACAAGTGGGAAGAGACTAAAACAACCACACGGACAAAGGAGTGAAACAATGGGGAGAGTAAAAGGGAAATTACAAACCACAAGAACCACAAATATGTAAACTCAAATTAGCTCAGCTCAATAACCAAGCTTCGGGAGGGCAGGCTCACTATCTACCTCTTCCGTACAAATATAGAAGAGGAGGCCGAATGTACTTCAAAAAAGCAATCAGCCTAACTGTGAACCTCGCGGCCAAAAATCAGATCTAACAAAGGCCACTACATAATGCAGGAGTATAAACAAAAAACTTAGTCAAGTGCAGGGGGAGTGATTGTTTCCATTCTCTGCAACGGAGGTCTCCCTGGAGTTTCCTCTTGATTTTGAGTTTTGCTAGGTGGCGCTAGATCCCAAGCTCTTAGTGCCTGTCCAAGGTGAGTTGGGGAGGAGAAAGATTGCTGGGTCCCTATTGTCACTGTCCCTTCCCAGCCTGCGCCTGCTGCCGCTCGGTCGGTGCCAGCTCCTGCTTCTGCCACTCACCTGCTGCACCGGGGGTCCCGCTCTGTGTTCCGCCGCCGTGCCGGTCTGGGTCGCGTTCCCCTGTCCTCCCCTCCAGCTGCTGCAGATTCCAGCCCTCCTCTGTCCTCCTGTCTTCCTGGTAGTGCACATAGGGGGCGGGCGCCCACTCGTGCACTCTCTTAAAGGGCCAGTGTGTCCTTCCCAATCACCCCTCTCAGCCAATCGCTGCTGAGGGGTGGATATATAAGTTTAATTCCTGCATTCAGCCAGTGCCTGGGCGTTCTACTGTGCACCCTGAGCTCTTGTCCAGGTCTGGCTAGCTTTAGTGGTTTCCTTACTTAATTCTTACACTGTGTTCTGTTTTTCTTTCAGAGGGATCCAGTCTTGCCGGTTATTCTGATTTCCAGCTACAGACGTCACCAGCTGCTGCCGGAGGATCCCTACACCACTCGTGCCTCCTTTCTCACTGTGTGCCGCCTGGCAGTCGGTTAACAGGCTCCGGGGTCATCGGTCCTCCCACGTTGCGCTGAGTCAAATCCCTGTACAGGGGTCAAGGTCGCAGGGTTTCGGTGGGAGGCTCTGGTGGCTCTGACCCTGAGGCCCTCTCCAGGGGCTCCGTGTCTCCTTTTGTTATTATAAATAAAACTCCTTAACCTGCCTTCTGTCTCCAGCGTGTTTCTGGCGTCGGCATCCACAGACTCTGTGGTCCAGTGGGTCTCTTTGTTCCCTCCGCCTGTGTTGGCGTGACAGATTACGCCCAGGCCAGCCTCCGCCAGAGTCAGGAGCAGGTGGTTGCGTTCATGCGCAACCTGGAGACCCGTCTGGGGTCTCTTCAGGTGACCGATCCCTCTTTGACTTCTCATATTTCAGGTCTTCACCAGGAGCTGGATCACCAGGGGGAGATGCAAGCCCAGATGTTACACTATGTGACGTCGGTGGAGGAACGGCTCTCGGCTATTCAGAGGGCGCCTCTCCCTCAGGTCGCAGTACCTGCACAGGATCCTGGAGCCATGGGTGGCGCTATTTCTTCTCCTCGCCTCTGCAAGCCTACAAGGTATTCTGGGGATCCTAAGTTGTGTCGGGGGTTCCTCAACCAATGCCAGCTGCATTTCAGGTTACTACCACACCAATATCCCACGGACGTGGCAAAGGTAGCCTTTCAGGCCTGTCTTGGGCGGGGGGGGCGTGAGGGGGGAGGTACTGTCACTGTCCCTTCCCAGCCTGCGCCTGCTGCCGCTCGGTCGGTGCCAGCTCCTGCTTCTGCCACTCACCTGCTGCACCGGGGGTCCCGCTCTGTGTTCCGCCGCCGTGCCGGTCTGGGTCGCGTTCCCCTGTCCTCCCCTCCAGCTGCTGCAGATTCCAGCCCTCCTCTGTCCTCCTGTCTTCCTGGTAGTGCACATAGGGGGCGGGCGCCCACTCGTGCACTCTCTTAAAGGGCCAGTGTGTCCTTCCCAATCACCCCTCTCAGCCAATCGCTGCTGAGGGGTGGATATATAAGTTTAATTCCTGCATTCAGCCAGTGCCTGGGCGTTCTACTGTGCTCCTTGAGCTCTTGTCCAGGTCTGGCTAGCTTTAGTGGTTTCCTTACTTAATTCTTACACTGTGTTCTGTTTTTCTTTCAGAGGGATCCAGTCCTGCCAGTTATTCTGATTTCCAGCTACAGACGTCACCAGCTGCTGCCGGAGGATCCCTACACCACTCGTGCCTCCTTTCTCACTGTGTGCCGCCTGGGGTCAAGGTCGCAGGGTTTCGGTGGGAGGTTCTGGTGGCTCTGACCCTGAGGCCCTCTCCAGGGGCTCCGTGTCTCCTTTTGTTATTATAAATAAAACTCCTTAACCTGCCTTCTGTCTCCAGCGTGTTTATGGCGTCGGCATCCACAGACTCTGTGGTCCAGTGGGTCTCTTTGTTCCCTCCGCCTGTGTTGGCGTGACACCTATGTAGAGAAAGTTCACCTTGACCGGGGAACCCCAATGATATGGGATTCCTTTCTCCCTTAACACCTGACAGTATGGGCAAAATCGCACCTCCGTGTCAGAGTCCCAGGTGACAAGTCAGGGAAAATTTCCCAGTCTTTGAAAGGAGCAATAAGCGGGGGACTGCATTTCAATGCCTGAAGGATCAAGTCCTTATCTTTAGGGTGTACAAAGCAGATAAGGGTGTCTCTAGGAAGGTCCTTATGGACATGTGCAGGCTTGGGGAGCCTATATGCTTTTTCAATGGAGAAAACAGGTAAGGGGAACCTCTGGGAGGATGGTTTGGAGAAAGGTATTGACTGTGCCTGGAATGTCTTTGTCCTCCACGGATTCCTCCATTTCTCTTATGTTTATATTCCCCCTGTGCAACTTATCCTCCATGCCCCAAAAATGGTATTCACGGTATGGATCTCCCTATCCAAGACCTGAAAGTCATCAGCTATCTGGTGGTGTGCTGTTGTAAATTCTGTCATCTTGCTCTCCAGATGGCTAGTTCTCTCCCCTATAGCCACCATGTCCACTCTCAGCTCTCCTATTAAACCCCTCATGTCCGCCTGTAATGTCTTACGCATATATTCAAACAAGGAGCGCATATAATGCTGTGTGACAGGGTCTATCTACTCATCCCTGTCAGCACGCTCCATGGGGCTGTGGGAAGCACGAGGAGAATGTGCTGGAGAGGCTGCAGCTGGCGCCACTTTGGAGCGGTGCGCGCGCTGCTTCTCTACGGGGAAGAAATCAGTCACCTTTTGTGGTGGATCTCGGCGGCGAGAAGAGGCTCGAGGCATCCCCAGGGGTTCCGTGGGTCTTCTCTCAGCGGTAGGTGGAACAAGTGGTCCCGCAAGTGCTGGAAAGTGCCAGTACAAGGGCTACGTTTGAGGAGCTCCCTCTCACACTGTGTGAATTGATAAGTCCCAGCAGTTGCTTGCTGGGGGCCACGAGTCTCCCAGCAGTTGATGCAATGGGCAAAACAGAAAATGGCCACAGAGGCAGCGCATGCACAGATTGAGATCTCAGACAGATCCCTGCCTCCTATTGCCACACTCCACACCATCGTGCACCCTCTAGGTAAGCTACACTGCTTCTAAAGTACAGGGTGGGCCATTTATATGGATGCACCAAAATAAAATTGGAATGGTGGTGATATCAACTTCCTGTTTGTGGCACATTAGTATATGGGAGGGGAAAAAAATTCCCAGATGGGTGATGACCATGGTGGCCATTTTGAAGTCAGCCATTTTGGATCCAACTTTATTTTTTTAATGTAACTTTATTCTTTCGGTCTTTTCAAGTTTATGATCACTTATAAAATGTGTTCTAAGTGCTGCCCATTGTGTTGGATTGTCAATGTAACCCTCTTCTCCCACTCATGACACACTGATAGCAACACTGCAACAGAAATGCTAGCACAGGCTTCCAGTATCCGATGTTTCAGACACTGCACATCTCGTATCTTTACAGTATAGACAATTGTCTTCAAATGAGTGATGAGGCAAACTTTTTTGTGAATGGTGAAGTTAACAAACAAAACCACCGCTATTGGTCTGACACTAACCCACAGTGGATAGATCCCTCCAAGACTGTTGGAACACAAAAATTGATGGTATGGTGTGGTATATGGGGTACAAAGATAGTGGGACCATTCTTCATCAATGGAAACCTCAATGTCACTGGATATCTGAAATTGCTACATGATTCAGATATCTAGTGGCATTGAGGTTTCTGGCCCCACTCTCCTTGTACCCCATATACTACACCATACCATGAAAGTTTGCTGACTGAAAAGATGGTAAATAATCGCAAGCTTTCAAGACTCCAAAGTCTCTTCATCAGGCTAATAATGACACAAATTCTGAACGCACACTTATATACAAACAAATGGGAGTTGGATAATGCACTAAATAAACCAGGTGAGGTGAAGCATAAGGCTATGTGCACATCAGTCGTTTCTGCATCTTTGCAGAACGACCGGGAATCGGTGGAGAATGGCAGAACTGAGTTTTCTGAACTCGCTAGTGTCCCTGGTTTTGTTAGCGTTTTGCTAACGATTTGCGATCGGGTTACTAGCGTTTGGACAGCGTGTTCTTGGTGATTTCCCCGGCGTTTTTCTTAGCGATTTCCAGATTGGTCTTTGGTGCACTTGTTCAGCTGGACCCCCTGGAAAAACGCTAAAAAGAAGTCGCTTGCTCTATCTTTGACAACCGGTGGAAAACCGGTGAATAAACTGAAATCGTCAAGACAAAAATCGTTCTAATGTAGACAGCGTTTCCTAAACTCCATTGACTAGCATGTTAATCCAACCGGTGGCTAGGATTAACATAAATGAACATAAAACTCAGCGGAAACCGCCGACGGAAATTGTTCAAAAACAGCCCACAAAACGACTGATGTGCACATACCCTTATACAGAACAGACAGAGTTGGGAGGGCTGAAAGAGCATTTTGGGGAGTAAACATCATTGTCCAGAGACAAGAAGCAGATAGTCTTATGTCCTTTCATTAGTTGTTGGTCCAAGATTTGAAGATTCCTTAATTGATGTAAAAAGACATAAATCCGTGCAACACATTCATTCCCTCTCTGAATGTGTCAAAGGCCACATTAATTTATATTCCCAGACTCTTATGATTCTTTGAGATTTTAAATTACCTTTCAAAACTAGTATTTTCTTATCCATTAGGGTACCTTTACACGCCGCTACAACAAGGTGGAAACAACCGGGTTGATGAGACAAATGTATCTTGCACCGCCAAATCAACCCGAGGTAGCGGCGTGTAAAGGCGGTTGTTTCCACTCGTCACTTGCGGCACCTGTTTCAGAGCCGTGCTCTAAAACAGGTTGATTTCAACACGATGGTAACGGCGTGTAAATACGGTAGGGTAAGGTTTATTCGTCACCTAGTTAACTCCCTGGGGCGTGACACAGCCTCCGTGAAATCACCCCCCTTCAGCGATCATTGGAGGAAGCTCCTGCGTTACGATTGGTAGTCGCTGCATAGGGCGGCATATTTAAGGAGCTGACCAGTCACACTACACAATTGCTCGAGCGTCATGTATTAGTCAGCCTCGTGCGCTGGCTGGCCAGTCATGATGCTATTGCATTGTCCAATCATCGTACGAGCATCTCGTAATCCACAATTCTGGCATGCCTATGTGTTGTCCTGCTGCACCAGGTCCGCCCATATTACCTTGTTGTAGTGGCATGTAAATAGGGCAAGATGCTCTGCAGAAGGTAACATTAGGCACCCGGCGGTGCATCCAGAGATAGATTCAACCTTCTGTAGAGCACCTTGTAGCGGCGTGTAAAGGCGGTGCGGGTACCGTTTGTAACCGTTGGTGCGTGCTCGTGCACATGAAGCACCCGGTTGTTTCCACCATGCTGTAGCAGCGTGTAAAGGTACCCTTATGGTGTGATCAGGGCTACAAAAATGATTGGCCACAGGTAGAGCTATTCTTTTTTCTTTTATTGTATGGCGAAAAGAATTCTTGTTCTAAGTTTCTGCCCTGTCTCCCTTGTATACAGATACCCATTCACACATTTTGCTCATATAATTAAATACACCACGTTTGTTATAGTGCAGCTGATGTTACCTTGGATCTTGTAGTTCTGATCTGTGCTGGGAATCTTTATCTTGTACATTGTCATTATAAATGGACAGGTTTTTCTCCTGATATAAAATTCGCACCTCTATAAAGCACCAGTTATTGTCTGTTCACTGTTTCCAAAATTATGTCCTTTCTCTATCTAAACTACATCTTTCAAAAACTAAACATCTTGTCTTTCCACCATCTGCTAAACCTATTATACCTAAAATTGATATTTGTTTTTAACTGTTTTACTACCATGACTTCTAGGCAGCATGTTCATTTTCCTTCTTTCTTTAAATATCTTTTATTTTTGCATGCACTTAGCACTTACACATCAAAATCATTTCAATATAATTCCATATTCTTACATTGGAAACACAAAAGTGAGTACTGTGGCTTTGATTCATTCACAATTTGAATTCTGTAAAGTTACTGAAACTTAATGGTGCCGTCACACAGCCCGATCTGGCCAGCGATGTCGGAAGCGATGCGCGGGTGCCCGCTCGGTTCCGACATCGTTGGCCAGCTGTCACACAGCATCGCTGCGGCCGGCGACACCGCAGCGATGCGGGCGGTGACATCGCTCGCTGGGATGGGCTCAGCCCAGCGAGCGATCCGCAGCAATGCTGCGGTATAGGCTGGATCGCCGCCGACATCGCTCTGGCGATGTCACACAGCGCGATCCAGTCTTATCGCAGGTTGCCGGTTGACAGGTTTACGGTTCTTCCCGTAAACCTGACAACCTGCGACCAGCGATAAAACGCGGTCGCGCCGCTCGTTTACACAGCGCGACGTCGCTAGCGACATCGCTGATACGTCACTTTTTCGGCGATGTCGCTAGCGACGTCGCCAGGTGTGACGGCACCTTAAGAGATAGCTGTCAGCCTAACTATTTCTATGAACTCTTTGTCAGGCATTAAAATGTATTTGGCTAAATCCGTAAATCTCCCAACATCATCTTTTGGGGAGAGCAAGGGGTTTCTTATGCTTGTTGAATGGTTGGCCAGTGGACTGGGCCAACTTGAATCTGATGTGGACAGAGGCCTTAATTCACATTTTTGTCATTGCATTTTTGGCCTCCTTTTGTCAAGACATGTGCTTAATAGTGGTGCAGCTATTGTAGATTTACAAGTGCACAGGACAATGCAGACAATGCAGAAAAAGAACAGAAGATATGTTCAATCCACGCTGCTGAAGATTTTCCAAAGGAAGATCCAGGGCTCACCAGTGGAGATAGGTGGAGATAGGTGGTTTCTATTCAATGTATTTTTAAGAGTTTACACTCTGTGGTTACTTTCTTGATGAAGATTCTTATAATGGCTTTGAAAATAATTAAATAAAAACCACTTATCTCCACTGATGTGTCCTGAATCTTCCTATGGAAAGTCTTCAGCAGCAGAATGGAGTGAACATGTCTGTTCTTTATCTACAAATCTTATGGCCACTTTACACGTCCCGATATCGTCATACAATTTCGATAAACAGTCATGTGGTTCGTGTGTTGGCCCTGATATTGTTCGTGCGTTGTGTGGTATGAATGTACAATTCGATGCAAGAACGATGCCAAAATGATATTCGGGGAGAAATGAGCAGCCTCTCCAACTGCCCGATATTGGATAGACAATCTGGCAGGATCGTGCTGTGTAAAAGCCCAACAACGATTTGGAGAGCAACTTCCCCTATTCTCTCCCATGTTAAATAGTCGTTCCCTGCTTTGCGTGTACAAGGGGGCGTAGACATCGCAGTTGTGTTGCCTGCCGATATCTCCCTGTGTGACAGCTCCTATGCGATCTTGGATTTCTGCCCAAAAAGTGTTCACTCCCGTGCCGTTGTATCCAACATCGAAACGATGTTGGGACGTGTAAAGCAGCCATTACTGTAGATTCTGGATGGCGTAAGATTTGTGGCATGGTGTATGCAGACACAAGAATCAGGAGCTTTTCACTCCAGAATGCTGGTTTTGGTGTTGACGCCCGCCTTGATGAATCGGGGCGATGATGTTCTGTTTAAGCTCTGCAAACAATAAAAAAAGCTGACTAGTTAATGCAACATTTTATACTATAAACAATATTATCCAAATCCTTTGTATGTTTTGATGTTGTATAATAAATGTGTAATTATTATACATTATTCATATTTAATCCTTTGCTGAATTTCCTTCCTTCACACCCTACTAACCAAGCCAAGTCATCAATATATTTTATCAGTTTATTCATGGTATTTGGGTGTCAGCAGAGAGAATGACCTTTAAACACAACAGGAGCTTACATCAATTCCCAGTCCTGGCAGCCAACAAGACAGAGCTGTCAGCAAACACTTGGAGATTTCAAGGCGACAAAAACAGAAAGAATGACAGCCAGGACTGTAGTATGTTTATGCAATGGCCACTCAGGTATGAAGATAACTATGTAGCATTAGTAAAATATTTCCTATTTTCTGCATATTTACTGATGAAAAAAAGATCATACAAAATTCATCCTGTTATGAAAATCTTCAGCTTTTTTATTATTTTATGTTAACTAACCAAACGAATAATGCATTGATTTCCAAGTCATTGAGTAAAAAAAGCCTATGTACTAGTATTGTACTTGCTGATCCTAGACATCATGTCAATATAAACCTGTCAAAATCATCAATGGCCCCCAAGATCTACTACTTTACTGCACTCCTTACACACTGCGATGAGGCTCATATACAGCAGGTGCATTACTTATTGTTTTCTTTGATACAATTGTATCTGTTTATTCCAGGTCTTTCTGTAGTTCTCCACAGGCGTTTTTTGGTTCTTGGGTAACTCTTCTGATAATTGTGTTTACTCATCTGTCTGAACTCTTGCGAGCAGCACCTGGTCATGGCATCTTTATAGTGAAATGATGTTCTTTCCACTTTCAGATTATAGCCCCAACTGTGCTAATTGGAACTTATATGTTCTGGTTACCAGGAGAGCGAGTGTTAGGGAGGTATACTCACTGGATCACAGTTTGAGCTGTCGCAGCTGACTCCCCAGGGCAAGGATGTACAAAGGGATATACGCAGGTAAAGCAGGTGCAGTTGAGGGACCGTAGCAGACAGGGCAAGTGCAGTCTCTGGTATACCACAGTCTCCAGTTTAGCAGGGTGCTGGCAGTAATGCAAGGACAGGGCACAGGGACATGTATTGACAGGCAGACAAGGAAAGATTGTAGACTGAACGCAGCACCTGACAACTTATAGACTAATAGATGAAAACTCATCTAGCTAGGGGTGTTAATCAGGCATCTCCCCTAGTGGGAGGGTGCTTTAAATAATCAGTGCCTCTCAGCCATAGACTGAGAGACACTTCCAGTTAAAGGGTGCTGACCTTTTAAGAACAGTCCATGTGCGTGTCTTGGTTGCACAGCTAAGGACCACATGGAGACACGAGGAAGAGAAAGAAGGCATGTGGTCAGGCCACAGCAGTAAGTAATCCAACATTCCTGCTGCAACACAGCAGAAGAGCACAGGGATGTCGGCATTACAATCTTTATGTTTTGATACAATGAGGTTGCAAAATACAGCTCACTGGTTTTACCCATCGTGATATGTTTCTTGTATGGCACTCTGGTAATGAGACACCTTTTAATAAGTGGCAGAATTTGCTAATTACTGATAGATTTCAGCTGATGTCATGACATTACATGGCTTTCTGCACCTCTCTTTCTTTATGTGTTCAATACTTTTTCTCTATATCATTTCTCATTATTACACATAATTTATGGACATCTATGGTCTGATTTCTTTGCCTGTGTTGTTTGGATGGATTGTCACCGACATCTGGTGAGAAATTCATGTCAATAGAAACTTTAGAAATGTATTTACTTTGAAAAATCATGATGTGTTCAATACTCATTTCATGGGCTGTATGTTAAAATCCCTTTGTAAAAATAAATACTTTCAATATAAAAAACATACAAAGAAAAAATAAAACCATCGTGTTATTTCCCCCCACATTACTTTGCCCATGTCATACAAACAGCAATGCCATAATTGCTGGGCTTTTTTTATATTGAAGAAGTATCCATACAAAGGGACTAGAAAACCTCTTCAACTTTATGGAATAGCAAAGGGATAACAAGTGTTGAGAAAAGCAGAGTAGAGCTCCCGTTACACATAGCAAGATCGCTAGCAAAATTGCTGTTACGTCACAGGTTTTGAGACGTAGCAGCGACCGGGCCCCTGCTGTGATATTGCCGATCCTGTCGGAATGGCCTGGACCATTTTTAGATCGTCAGGTTCCCACTGGCCAGCATGCATCGGTGTGTTTGATGCCTTAATAATAACCTCGTTGGCGACTCAGAACTCGACCACATAGATCTGAGTCGTCAGACTAGCTGCTGTGTGACAGGGTCCCAATGACGGACGAGGTGATTATATGGGTCACCGTATCATTGCTGCGTCGTTCAGTAGATCTGACTGTTTGACATCTCACCAGCGACCACATAGTGACGTTTCAGCGATCCTTACCAGGTCACAACGCTGTTAAGATCGCTGGAACGTTGTCAAGTCTAACAGGACCCTAACATGATAGTTGGTAAGATGAAAAGCTTTGGTATGAGCTAAAGAGGGAGACAAGCACAATAGGGTCTTAAATGTATAATACCAGTGCTACTGAAGGGAGACTGCGCACTGACACAATTCATAGTAGTGTCTGTCCTGAAGAAGAACTTTATATTTCGAAATACATAGACCTAATAAATTACTTGGATTATACTTACCTGACTTGTCCTCTTCACATCCATTGGAAGCATGGATTTTAACCCCCAATTCCAGTCTCCTGAAGATAAATTCTTTATGACAGGTTCTCTTTAAAACCAATACACAGCATGTTCCATGTGAAAAAGATAGGTCTATAAGTTTGCCCACCGATTACAAAATCCAAAATCTCAAGATGATCTGATGGTGTGATCTTTATTTGTCTCTTTAAAGAAATAATTGGTTTATTGATCAATTTTCTTATTAATATATCGGAAATGCCTTGGTAGAAGGAAATTTGAAAGCATGGACCTCCCATAATTACTTAAAAGTAATTATGGAGTGCCAAATGGTAACCTATTCCATCATGAAGACACGCCATGATATTTATATCTAACAAGGGCATATATCTTAATGGAGAGAGATAAAAAAGAACATTGCATTTGGTAATACACTGTTATGAGCAGATATTACATTTTCAAACTAAGATTAAAACTAAAATATTAATTGAATTAAATAAAATTAGTTTGTTTTCTATACTTTAGTTTTTGATTTTCAGCACAGTATAACCAGGTAATGTGATGCAATCAGAAGAATGTGAGTGTAAGTATGAGGAGTTACAAGTAATAATGAGGGAGTAATTAAATATTCATAATTGCTATATTCGTAACGAGCAGTTGTCAGTACCCGCGTACTTATCTAAATAGCGAGTCTAATGTTAATCAATTAGTGATGATAGGCTCCATCCACACACATCCAGCTATAAAACGAGTCTTTCCGGGGCCAGGGCAGGAGGGTGGGCATTTTTGCGTTTTCACTGCATTCAACACCTTGCTGTTTTACCCCCCAGAGAGAGCCAAACATTCAATCTGCTCTCACTGGGGTGCCGACTCCCTTTGTGTACTGAAGTGAGCAGTCAATATATAATCAGATAGTTAATGATGGACACATCACTCACGAGCCCCAGCGATACTGGCCGAGTAAGAAGAATACAAAAATATAAAGAAAGAGGCAGCACTCACCAGTATTGTGCAGCAAGGGTCTCTTTAATCTGGTATATTCACGGATTCATGACAGGGTGCAGGGAGGTGACCACGGAGGGCGACAAAGCCGTTTCGCAAAAAGACCTACTCGTAGTACCCTACCGGACCCGTAGAAACAAATTTTTTTGCGAAGCAGCGTCGTCGTCCGCCCTCCGTGGTCACCTCCCTGCACCCTGTCATGAATCCGTACCGGATTAAAGAGACCCTTGCTGCACAATACTGGTGAGTGCTGCCTCTTTCTTTATATTTTCATTACTGCTTGTGCTGTGGATTAGCACCACCAGGGGAAGAATCTGCACACAGGACAATCTGCCCGGAGCATGACTGTTGATACTGCCACTTAGTGCCCTGAAGCCTTATTATTTGACAGTATCGCGAATACCGTACTATCCTTGCGAGTAGCGAGTAGTGATGATTACACTCGCTCATCACTAGTTACAAGGCGTAATAGGATATCTCATTTATGTAGGAAGCTGAACAAAATTGTGTAATAAATCTGTGCCGCTGTAGAAAAGATGAAGGTCTAAAATATGGTATCATACAATGCAGGTTGTTTATTTTAACGCGTTTCAAAGAGATTCCTCACTTCTTCCTCATGAAAAAGATTATTGGTTTTCTACCAACACACCTTGAAATGCATTAAAATAAACCACATGCACTGTACGATTTATTCCACAGTTGTGTCAAGGTTCCTGCATATTTGTTTGCCTTAAAGAAATTTTCTGGTCTAAAATGATAATTCTGCAGTCACTCTATATGGACTGCACTTATCAGATTAATCAGTCCTATGAACACGCACTCTGTGCACTGCACAGCCAAGAACAGACCACAATCATGCGGAATGCATGTTCCCGGCAAGAACAATATTAGTGGGTGTGGCCTCATGCCTGCACGTGTTCAGTTACTGGTTTAGAAACAGCGGATCCTCGATGAATTATCATTTTAGACTGGACAACCCCTTGAAAATGTGTGGATTCTGCAGCAGCCGTTCTGGGTTTTATCCCCTGGTTGTGTGTCATACAACCAATGTGTGCGAGCAGCTCTAATCAATTGATTTCTGTTTATTGGGGTGAAACCCTATTGCGCTTTGTTTAACCACCGCAGTGTATATGATGTTTCGTTAACAGTATGAGGATCCAAATATGAAGTCTTTCTGCTATTATTGTCCACTCAAAAGGGAAGAATTACTTTAATTTAGGCAGAATTACAAATGGCACCATACTACATTAGAACTGTATATTGCCAAAATAATATGAATGGAAATTGTCACCTTTTCAATAATGATGGTCAGACTCAATGTGTAAATTATTTTCAAAGAAAGCCTTATTTAACTGTTGACAGTGCTAGCATATTTTTCACATACATAAATATACGAGTATATTAAACATTCATTTTTAGATTATTTTTAAATTTTACTTACCGTAAATTGAAAATGATTTTACTGAATTTAAAGAAATATTCTAATGTTTAGTTCCAGTATGGACAAGCTCCTCGTCTTATCTGCAAGAAAATTGAAGTAAATTAAAGACCCGTTAATCAAATAACAAATGGTGTCTTCATCAAGTCATTCTCCACTAGGAGCAATTTTGGGGCTGAATGACTATATGACATCACATTTTTTGAATTGTGAATTTATATATAATAAAAGAGGTAAAAAAAAGTTTGAAAGAGAAATAATCCTACATCAGATATAATATTATATATTTTAATCATATTAGTACTACATATTTACATGTTATATTGATATTTTCTTTGTTAAACTGGATATATGATGTAATAGGCGTTACAGAGCAAAATGAAACATTTTTTCAAAATGTGCCCCTCCGTTGCAGAGATATTAGCAATCAAAGTGTTTGGCACCTAAACATGTAATTTTTTTTGTCCAAATAGTGTGCACTTCTTTCTCTTTTTGAAGCTAACCAATCATAAATAGACAACAATAAAGTGATTAAAGAGGAACATCCACCACAATAGTGTTCTCAACCGTTCCTCTGTAGTCACTGCTGTGTGATTACACTTGTAGAGTTGGAAGCAATACACATACTTTAATAATGTTAATTGTTACTGTGGTCTCACATCAGACCAGAGCACCTTTTTTCCATAATCTTGCTGGGTCTCCTTCATGGCATGTAGAAGAAGGTGCCTTGTTTAGATGATACCAAAATAGAACTTTTTGGGCTAAAAGCAAAGCAATATGTGTGGCAGACAAACAACACTGAACATCATCCTAAACAAAACGATCCATACTGCCAAACATTGTGTTGGTGGTGGCATCTTGCTGTGGAGAGGCTTTTATTCAGCATGAACCGTATTTTTGCTTTATAACATGCACAAGATTATAAGACGCACACCCCAAATTTGGTGAAGGAAAAGAGTAAAAAAAATAATTTTTAATGTTAAATGGAGTCCATCTTATAATGACAGTGTCCATCTTACAATCAGTATATATGTCCCTCATCTTGGGATATGTGTCCCCCATTCTGATAGCACTTAAGGTCAAGTAATATAGCAGGAAATAGTTACCAAAAAAATCGGACAGCACTCCTTGTTGCAAACCATGCTTTTCTTTATTGGCCCATCAAGACTGAACGTTTCGGTTCCTCAAGAACCTTCTTCCAGCAGGACTGCTGGAAGAAGGTTCTTGAGGAACCGAAACGTTCAGTCTTGATGGGCCAATAAAGAAAAGCATGGTTTGCAACAAGGAGTGCTGTCCGATTTTTTTGGTAACTGTATGCAGCTGAATACTGCTGGACCTTTGCACCCGAAGTGAACTGTTCCTAGTTCTGCTTTCAATTTTTTCTTATTATATGCAGGAAAAAGAAAGGCGCACAGTGTGTATACCTGTGAGACAATTTTCAGAGTTAAAATTAGAATTGCTCACTTTTTTACAGTTGTGAAAGTCACAACCGCTATTAAGACATGTAGCCGGCTCTCAGTCTGCTGTGATCTCCCACTATAAGCTTAAAACTATAAAAGACCAAAGAAATTGGCATAGAAAGAAAATTCTTCTTGACCAAAAAATTAATAATTGTGTGATTTTATTTTCTAGGCGTTTCAGGATAACAAAAAAAAACCTTCTTCAGCACTTAAGGTCAGCAGGGTACTCTCTCCTGTAGAATTTAAGCTCTTATGGTCAGTGGGGTCCTCTTTCTCTCCTGTACAGAGTAAGCTCTTATGATTATTGGTGTCCTCTCTCTCCTTTAGAGTGTAAGATCTTTTAGTTAACAGGGTCCTGTAGAGTGTAAGCTCTTATAGTCAGCATTGTCTTCTCTCTGTCCTGTAGATTGTATGCTGTTATGGTCATCATGATTCACCCTCTCTTGCTCTACCTCCCCCACATGTATTTCTGGAGCAATCACAAGCCTCCCAGTAATAAGATTCCCACTAATTTTTTCACTTTGTATAATATTTTTCTTAAAAATCCAACTAACTTCATTACAAAAGATCTGATTATTCCTTAGTTATGTAAACTAAGATTCTTTCTAAATCATAGGTTCAAAACGCATAGACTAACATGGCAATAAATATGTAACTTTTGTTATTTTTATCAATTGGGATTTTAACATTATATAACAAAGGATCAAAGTGTTTTATACATGGAAGTTAGATGGTTGAACTTTGATTGTTGTCTCTTTGATTTAGCATGTAGCACCCACTAACTGGCTAGGTTCCTTTGCATCATACTCAAATTGTAACATCTTCTGAAGCATTTTAAAGGGAATCAAATTCAAGGTCAAAAATCAATATGTACCTGATACAATTGTCTAATTGCTTTCTCTAAGCTCTCTCTATTAGTGTATTTCTATTATTTATACTTACCGTATATACTCGTGTATAAGCCGAGTTTTTCAGCACATAAAATGTGCTGAAAAGTCCCCCTCGGCTTATACACGGGTATATACGGTAATTCTCTCTATAACAGCCCCCCCCCCGTGGTCTCCCCCCCCGCCGTATATACAGCCCCCCCGTGGTATCCAGGGCCCCCCTTGCTGCACCTGTAAAGGAACATGTCGGTATACTTATCGCTGCTGCCGCCGCCTCTGCTCCGCTTCTCGGTCACCGCGCTGCTCCGGCCGGGTCTTCATGCTTCCTGTTCCTTCTCCGGCGCTCAGGAAATGACGTAATTGTTCGAGCGTCGGAGAAGAAACAGGAAGCATGAAGACCCGGCCGGAGCAGCGCGGTGACCGAGAAGCGGAGCGGCGGCGGCGGCAGCAGCGATAAGTATACTGACATCTTCCTTTACAGGTGCAGCAAGGGGGGCCCTGGATACCACGAGGGGGCTGTATACAGCTGGGGCTGCTGTATACAGCTGGGGCCCCTGTATACTAATGGGGGGGTCTGTATACCCCTGGGGCTGCTGCGGTATATACCCCCTGGGGCTGCTGCTATATATACCCACTGGGGCTGCTGCTGTATATACCCCCTGGGGCTGCTGCTGTATATACCCCCTGGGGCTGCTGCTGTATATACCCCCTTGGGCTGCTGCTGTATACTACCACTGGGGCTGCTGCTGTATACTACTACTGGGGCTGCTGTATACTACTACTGGGGCTTCTGTATACTACTACTGGGGCTGCTGCTGTATATACCCCCCCCCCCGGGGGCTGCTGCTGTATACTACCACTGGGGCTGCTGCTGTATACTACTACTGGGGCTGCTGCTGTATACTACTACTGGGGCTGCTGCTGTATACTACTACTGGGGCTGCTGCTGTATATACCACTGAGGCTGCTGTATACTACTACTGGGGCTGCTGTATACTACCTCTGGGGCTTCTGTATACTACCACTGGGGCTGCTGTATATATCTCTGGGGCTGCTGTATACTACCACTGGGGCTGCTGCTGTATATACCACTGGGGAGGCTGCTGTACATACCTCTGGGGCTTCTGTATACTACCACTGGGGCTGCTGTATATATCTCTGGGGCTGCTGTATACTACCACTGGGGAGGCTGCTGTATATACCTCTGGGGCTTCTGTATACTACCACTGGGGCTGCTGTATATATCTCTGGGGCTGCTGTATACTACCACTGGGGCTGCTGCTATATATACCCACTGGGGCTGCTGCTGTATATACCCCCTGGGGCTGCTGCTGTATATACCCCCTGGGGCTGCTGCTGTATATACCCCCTTGGGCTGCTGCTGTATACTACCACTGGGGCTGCTGCTGTATACTACTACTGGGGCTGCTGTATACTACTACTGGGGCTTCTGTATACTACTACTGGGGCTGCTGCTGTATATACCCCCCCCCCCCTGGGGCTGCTGCTGTATACTACCACTGGGGCTGCTGCTGTATACTACTACTGGGGCTGCTGCTGTATACTACTACTGGGGCTGCTGCTGTATACTACTACTGGGGCTGCTGCTGTATATACCACTGAGGCTGCTGTATACTACTACTGGGGCTGCTGTATACTACCTCTGGGGCTTCTGTATACTACCACTGGGGCTGCTGTATATATCTCTGGGGCTGCTGTATACTACCACTGGGGCTGCTGCTGTATATACCACTGGGGAGGCTGCTGTACATACCTCTGGGGCTTCTGTATACTACCACTGGGGCTGCTGTATATACAGTGCCTACAAGTAGTATTCAACCCCCTGCAGATTTAGGTGGTTTGATAAGATGCAAATAAGTTAGAGCCTTCAAACTGCAAACGAGAGTAGGATTTATTAACAGAAGCATAAATCTTACAAACCAAAAAGTTATGTTGCTCAGTTGAATTTTAATAAATTTTAAACATAAAAGTGTGGGTCAATTATTATTCAACCCCTCAAACCACCAGCATTCTGTTTGCTCCCCCCAAAGTATTAAGAAGTAGTTCAGGCACAAAGAACAATGAGCTTCACATGTGTGGATTAATTATCTCTTTTGCCAGCCTTTTCTGACTATTTAAGACCCTCCCCAAACTTGTGAACAGCACTCATACATGGTCAACATGGGAAAGACAAAGGAGCATTCCAAGGCCATCAGAGACAAGATCGTGGAGGGTCACAAGGCTGGTAAGGGGTACAAAACCCTTTCCAAGGAGTTGGGCCAACCTGTCTCCACTGTTGGGAGCATCATCCGGAAGTGGAAGGCTTATAGAACTACTGTTAGCCTTCCACGGCCTGGACAGCCTTTGAAAGTTTCCTCCCGTGCCGAGGCCAGGCTTGTCCGAAGAGTCAAGGCTAACCCAAGGACAACAAGGAAGGAGCTCCGGGAAGATCTCATGGCAGTGGGGACATTGGTTTCAGTCAATACCATAAGTAACGTATTCCACCGCAATGGTCTCCATTCCAGACGAGCCTGTAAGGTACCTTTACTTTCAAAGCGTCATGTCAAGGCTCGTCTGCAGTTTGCTCATGATCACTTGGAGGACTCTGAGACAGACTGGTTCAAGGTTCTATGGTCTGATGAGACCAAGATCGAGATCTTTGGTGCCAACCACACACATGACGTTTGGAGACTGGATGGCACTGCATACGACCCCAAGAATACCATCCCTAAAGTCAAGCATGGTGGTGGCAGCATCATGCTGTGGGGCTGTTTCTCAGCCAAGGGGCCTGGCCATCTGGTCCGCATCCATGGGAAGATGGATAGCACGGCCTACCTGGAGATTTTGGCCAAGAACCTCTGCTCCTCCATCAAGGATCTTAAGATGGGTCGTAATTTCATCTTCCAACAAGACAACGACCCAAAGCACACAGCCAAGAAAACCAAGGCCTGGTTCAAGAGGGAAAAAATCAAGGTGATGGAGTGGCCTAGTCAGTCTCCTGACCTTAACCCAATTGAAAACTTGTGGAAGGAGCTCAAGATTAAAGTCCACATGAGACACCCAAAGAACCTAGATAACTTGGAGAAGATCTGCATGGAGGAGTGGGCCAAGATAACTCCAGAGACCTGTGCCGGCCTGATCAGGTCTTATAAAAGACGATTATTAGCTGTAATTGCAAACAAGGGTTATTCCACAAAATATTAAACCTAGGGGTTGAATAATAATTGACCCACACTTTTATGTTTAAATTTTTATTAAAATTCAACTGAGCAACATAACTTTTTGGTTTGTAAGATTTATGCTTCTGTTAATAAATCCTGCTCTCGTTTGCAGTTTGAAGGCTCTAACTTATTGGCATCTTATCAAACCAGCTAAATCTGCAGGGGGTTGAATACTACTTGTAGGCACTGTATCTCTGGGGCTGCTGTATACTACCACTGGGGAGGCTGCTGTATATACCTCTGGGGCTTCTGTATACTACCACTGGGGCTGCTGTATATATCTCTGGGGCTGCTGTATACTACCACTGGGGCTGCTGCTGTATATACCACTGGGGAGGCTGCTGTATATACCTCTGGGGCTGCTGTATACTACCACTGGGGCTGCTGTATATATCTCTGGGGCTGCTGTATACTACCACTGGGGCTGCTGCTGTATATACCACTGGGGAGGCTGCTGTAACACTGCTGGGGCCTGTATGTACCACTGGGGAGGCTGCTGTATACCACACTTCTGGGGGCTGTATACTACCACTGGGGAGGCCTGTATACCACTGTGCGGGCCTGTATACCACACTGCTGGGGGCTGTATACCTGTGCTGGGGTCCACCCTCGGCTTATACACGAGTCAATAGGTTTTCCCAGATTTTGGGGGCAAAAGTAGGGGGGTCGGCTTATACACGGGTCGGCTTATACACGAGTATATACGGTACTTTCTATCCTGGTAACTTTAAAACAAAATATTTATTCCATCTCTCTATAATAGTGAGTTCTCTGCTGCCCGCTCCCCAAGGAATGAATATTCATGTATCACTGCCTGCCTCCTCTGGGTTATATGTTGTGTGACTCATCACAGACAGAGGAAAAATGAGGGGGCGGAGGTGTGTGCTCTTAGTAGATGTCATCTTAGCAGAGCAGCTGTGAGATCTTCATTTGTGTATCTGAGGCATGTGTGTCATGTGTACTCTGGGATATTTCTTTGTGTTTATATGACATTTGATCATTTGCTTAACAGATGCCCATGTTACATGTATGCAGGAAAATATATTTATATAAACAGAAATCTATTATGGTACCTTTACACGCCGCGACGGCAGGCTGGATACATCGCGCTACAGGCTACAAATGTAGCTTGTAGCGTCAATGTAGCCCGTCGTAGCGGCGTCTGAAGACGCGCACGCTACAGCCGGCGACAGATACATCTGTTTATGGGCTCTGCTCGAAAACAGATGGCTATATCGCCGATGGTAGCGAGCTGTATCGGCGTGTAAAGAAGCAACGGAAGGGAACTCTGGACACCCGGGTCTGTAGCTGCAATGTAGCTAAGGCGTGACCTCGGCTCCATGTTACCGCGCCCCATGTGCGATCATTGGTGGAAGCTGCTGCATGACGATTGGTAGTCGCTGCATAGGGAGGCATATTTAAGGAGCTGACGAGTCACACTACACAATCGCTCGAGCGTGCTGTATTACTCAGCCTCCTGCGATGCCTGCCCAATCAGGATGTTATTGCTTCGTCCTATCAGCGTACGGAAGTCTTGTAATCCACAATTGGAGCACGCCTATGTGCTGTCCCTGCTGCACCAGGTCCGCCCATAGTAGCTGGTTGTAGCGGTGTGTAAATGAGCAACAGCTGGCTACTTGAGACACCCGGCGATGTAGCTAGCTATAGATGTAGCGTGGCGTAGCGAACCTTGTGGCGGCGTGTAAAGAGGGTGCGTTGACCGTTTGTAGCCGTTTGAGCGTGCTCGTGCACGTGAAGTAGCGGGATGTATCCAGCCTGCCGTGGCGGCGTGTAAAGGTACCATAAGAGATAGAACAGACTGTAGTGATGTTACCCAGCAGCCTGCAGAAGGCTGAGAAATTCAGTGTAACCAGCACAAAGGAATGGACAGAATACCAGGTTGGATAGGCATGGATATTTAAATAACGCTTGCAGACTGTGACTCTCAGACTGCTCAGTTGTCATGAAAATTACTTTTACAGCTGCCTGCAGGGTGTGAAGGTGCTTATAACAAGAGATATAAACAGGGTACATATTCTGAAAGGTCTACCCAAGAACTTGTCAAGGGTACTATTAGTATCATAGTGAAAAATGACCTGACAGAGTCTCTTTAAAGATATTAATCTCAAGAAGATGAGCAGAGATAGTAATATGTACTTTTTACTGTTGCAAATCATATAGAGAGCTTAGAATTTCAAAAGAGGAGTCATAAAGTGTTTTTTATGACCATTATATTTAGAATAGGTAATACATTTTATAATGGTGTTGATCTCACTCTCAGCACCTGCACTGATCAAATGATTAAAGGGGACATGATGCACTTGTAAGGAGGTGGACATGCAGTCGCATTCCTACCTGAAGACACCACGTGCACTATCATAATGTCATGTGAATTCTGTCCAGCAATTTTGCAAATAGTGTACAATGTTAACTGTGAGCTAATGTATTATAATGTTTTCATGTATAATGTATTTCTTTTGAATATGTAGTGGCTAGACTGTTGAGCAAGTAATAGTTAACTGTTGGGCTAGCCAAAAATTGAAAGGGTTGGTCTCTAAGGAAAGTGATGGTTTCCTGTATGACTGAAGATAGGGCCACACTTGTAACTAGAGCTGACGAACTGTCTGAGAGGTCGTTAAGACCACATGCAATGGGTAACTTGTGGCAATCAACAGAGAGAAAAAGGAGACCAAAGTAAGATAGTGTGATCTTAGAGTGTTGATCGAGAGACAGACCATGAGACACCATTGAAGCTAAAGATTGTTCACTCAATGAGGTGACCCCAGAAATGGACGGGACATTAGTGATCAGATCCCAAACCTAAAAGGTAACGGGTCAGGATGGACTGTTACGTGAATGGAGTCGGCTTTCCTGGATGGATCCTCCCCAAGGGTCTACAAGCGAAAGCCTCTTCATTGACACTATGGTAAATACCCTACCCTTCTCTTTGAGCTCATCTGTGATGAACTGTTGTAATGTGTTCCACAGTGCATGTGCAATACGCATCTTTGATGACGTATTTGTCATCATACCTGGAACTCTATAGAGGGCTCCGAGGCAGGCTGGGGGCGTGTATTGTAATTTCAATATCACGCCCATCGGGGCTTGATAAAGACTGCAGGAGGCAGTAAAAGGGAGCGAAAGAGGACGCCCAGGGGGCTTATAATGATAGCTGCCGTTTCATTCTAATGCGAGGCAGTAAGTTAAAAAAATGTATTATAAAACAGTCATACCACACATTTAGGAGAGAGAGGGACTGTTAGAATAGCAAAAGGAAGATGCAGGGACAGGAAGTGATAGCCTGGGGTGAAATAACTAGGTGACAGGTTCACTTTAAAGAGGACATGAACTCGACATGCCAGACTTAACATGTTATCTCTCCATAAGGAGAAACGTTGTAACTTAGATCTCCAGTCTTAGCCCCTCACTTATCCAAGTCTTGTCTCATACTTTCAACTGATGAGAAGCAAACACTCCAAAACACTATCTCTGCAGATTGAGAATATGATTTGGCTTATATGTTTGGTCATATGATAAAGCTAATTAAAAGGTCAATATTGACTTTTAAGATTGCTCCTACCAATAGGTTCACGTCCTCTTTAAAAAGGCAATTTGCATATAAAATTACCCAGAGGAGCATGTAAGGCATTTAAGTCTCCTCATGCCAGACTTGACATGTCATCTCTCCATAAGAAGAAACATTAAAGCTTAAATCTTAACTTTATCCAATAATAATCGAGCTGTGTCTGAACCAATGGAGTGTAATGCTTAAACCTTGTAATCAATCGTGAATACCTTTAGGGGACAGGAAGCCCTCCCCAAGAGACATTATATAATGTCATGATTTAAGGAAATAAACAGGAATTCTACCATAACCCCTTAGCTAGTGATGGGCGAATCCTAAATTACTCGGAATCGCTTGACTCTAGCGAGTCCGAGCCCAGGACTCGCTACTCGTTGCGAGTCTAGCGAGTCCAATGTTAATGAATGGGGAAGCGAGTAATAGCGAGTAGTGTGAGATTTACAACTCGCAGATGTGTCTCGGAAGCTTCAGCCTGAAGCAATCCTAGTTTTGTCATTTATTTGCATTGCTCGTTTACTTTGTAAGTAATCGCTGACTCGCACAGATAAGAGTCCTGCTTTCTCCTCTGTGCTGGCTGCCAGCTCCAGGGTCCTAGAGCCTGCCTGCTGCCTGATGTAGCAGTGCTGAGATTGTTCTCAGTCTGCTCATTCCCTGTGTACAGACATGAATGTCTGTGCACAGAGATGATGTAGCAGAGCTGAGATTGTTCTCAGTCTGCTCATTCCCTGTGTACAGACATGAATGTCTGTGCACAGAGATGATGTAGCAGAGCTGAGATTGTTCTCAGTCTGCTTATTCCCTGTGCATAGAGATCTATATCTATACACAGGGGATGTAGCAGAGAGGACATCGCGTTTTGGACTGCGTCGGACGGAAGAGGATTTTTTTAATTAAAGATGGAGTCCCTAATGGCTTTTTTTTTTATTTCTAATAAAAAATTTTCTTTGTGTTGTGTTTTTTTTAAAACAATTTAATAGAAATTCATGGCGGTCATGTCTAATATTGGCGTGACCACCATAAATTTCGGGCTTAGGGCCAGCTGATAATACAAAGCTGGTATTAACCCCTTTATTACCCAGCGTGCTACCGCCACCAGGGCCGCTGGAAGAGCGGGGTTCAGCGCCAGAGGATGGCGCTTCAATGAACGCGCCATCTTCTGGGGCGGCTGCGGGCTGCAATTTGCAGCGGGGGGTGCCCAGAAAGCTTGGGCATCCCTGCGCTGCGGATTCCAGCCCCCAGCTGCTTAGCTGTACCTGGCTAGACATAGAAATTGCGCGGAGCCCCACGCATTTTTTTTAAATTATTTCATGAAATTCTGAGACTCTGACTCTGAGACTCTGACTCTGAAATTCATTAAATAATTTTAAAAAAATGCGTGGGGCTCCGCGCAATTTCTATGTCTAGCCAGGTACAGCTAAGCAGCTGAGGGCTGGAATCCGCAGCGCAGGGATGCCCAAGCTTTCTGGGCACCCCCCGCTGCAAATTGCAGCCCGCAGCCGCCCCAGAAGATGGCGCGTTCATTGAAGCGCCATCCTCTGGCGCTGAACCCCGCTCTTCCAGCGGCCCTGGTGGCGGTAGCACGCTGGGTAATAAAGGGGTTAATACCAGCTTTGTTATACAAGCTGGTATTAAGCCCGAGATTCTTAATGTCAGGCCACGTTTGACCCAGCCACTAAGAATCTCCAATAAAGGGTTAAAAAAACACAGAGAAAATTTTTTATTTGAAATAAAAAAAAAAGCCATTAGGGACTCCATCTTTAATTAAAAAAATCCTCTTCCGTCCGACGTAGTCCAAAACGCGATGTCCTCTCTGCTACATGCACAGGGAATGAGCAGACTGAGAACAATCTCAGCACTGCTACATAATGTCTGTGAGCAGGCGGGCTCTAGGACCCTGGAGCTGCACAGAGAAGACAGCTGGACTCGGCTCGCAAAGAAACAGCAGTTATCTGCGAGTTTCCCTGCTATCACTGGCACAGTAGCCAGTGATGACTCGCACGAGTCTAATGCAAACAATGGCAATCCTAGTTTTGTCAGCGTTTCTGACAAAACTAGGATTGATATTGATTTGCATTGGACTCGTGCGAGTCATCACTGGGAAACTCGCAGAGTAACGAGTCCTGCGAGTCCCTTACTACTCGCCGAGTAACGAGTCCTAGCGAGTAGATTCGCCCATCCCTACCCTTAGCAACCAGGCCACATTTTTCAAATCTGACCAGTGTCTTTTTATGTGACAATAACTCTAGAATGCATTAACAAATTCCAGTGATTTTGAGACGTTTTTTTTGTGACACATTATACTTTATATTTATGGTAAATTTAGGTCAATATTTTTTGTATTTATTTATAAAAATATCAGAAATCTGACAAATGTTTCAAATATTTTGCAATTTTCAAACTTTGATCAATTATCCCTTTGATCAAAATAGTCACACCACACAAAATAGTTAATAAATAACATTTACGTCATGTTTGCTTTACATCAGCACCATTTGTAAATGTTCTTTTATTTAGGAAGTTAGAAGGTATAAAAATGTAGCAGCAATTTCTAATTTTTCAAGGAAATTTACAAATTTGTTTTTGTCAAAGACATATTAAAGGAACACTGTCAGGTCATTTTTCAGTATGATACTAATATTATCCTTAAATAGGGCCTGGACAGACCTTTTAAAAACGTGTAAAATCATTATTGTACCATTTGTAGTTTTCATGTTATCACCATTGTCAGACCCTGCAGGGAGCTGCTGCGTTAGTCCTGTCCCATTATAAGCAGAGACGATTAGTCCTGTGCTGTATAAACGATCATGTAATTATGCACGCCTTCTCAGCAGCTCCCTCCTCCCTCCTCCCTTTGCTAACAGTGCAGTGTCAGGCTTCACTTACAGGTCTGTTTAGTTGATATCACTGCGGAGTGAGAGAGCTACTGCAGGTCTACCTAATCTAGACTCCATTTGTTTCTTTAAAGCAGATGCCCTGCTGTGCTGTGACAGCTTCTGTGTTGTAGTTAACCTCTTGTGATGCTGCACACAGAGAGCAGAAAGGAGAATACAGTCCCCCCACTAATCTCCTGTGCTGTGATGTGGTGTGAATATGTGACATGCATATTCATGCATGGAGAATGGACAGAAGAGAATTAAGTTGATCATTCACTGTGAGTGACAGATGGAATGTTTCTCTTTATTTGAAGTTTTCAGAAGATAGGAGGGGAATATATACATAAAAGTAATACCTAAATAAAAAGAGTTTAGAGGGAGGAATTAGAAAATGATATCAGTTACATGTGGATTTTTGACTTGACAGTTTTCCTTTAAGTTTTAAATTGACTTTGTAAGCCTTATATGTTGGGAAACTCCCCAATATGACACCATTTTAAAAACAACACCCCTCAACATGTTCAAAACTGCTGTCAGGTAGTTCATTTACCCTTCAACTGCTCTTCAGGAATTATTGCAAATGGCATGATAGGAAAATGTTATTTTTACCACCTAAACGTTGCTAACTTCTGAAGAGGCTGATATAACTGGCAAACTCTTAGGCCATTATTTGGCCATGATTTGCCATGGCATCATCAGGACCACACAATCATGATCTCAGGATGCCGATAGGGTTAAAAAAGGAGGCCCCACACTGTTAACGATTAAAATGCTATAATCAATATTGACACCATCATGAAAGAGGTTAAATGGCCATGGTTGATGCCAACACCATCTGATCATGACCGATGCAGAATATTGTCAGCAATAATGTACAGCCGACAGCTACCGCATTTTCATCTATCGAGGGATTCTATTCACTTATATTTCAGGTCGATTTTAAGTTGTATTGGTGGCCACTAAGGGTTCAATCAAACCTGACAAAGAGTGGTGTTTTCTCCCTACACACATAAGACTTAAGACTTATTGATTAACAGCAGACTGATCAAGATGGAGGCATGATTGATGCCTACTTAAATTGACCGTCTTAACAACCCAAGGTACCACAACGGCATCCTCATGACATTTTCATGTATATATAATTCCAACTGTAGAGAAGAAATTTAGGACACTTTACATCTGGCTAGTTAAATTCTGGTTAGTTGTATCTAACAAAGGAGACAGGAAAGAACAGATTTAAAGCTGTATCTTGGCAGAAGGTAAATCACAGCATTTTTTTTTTATTATGTAGTCAGTTAAAAATATTATTTATTCATAAAGATTCTTCTTTCAAAGAGCATAAAAATGTTTCTCTTTATATTTTGTTCCCGCTTGGCCTTAAAAAGCACAGCAAGAGAGCAATACCATCAGTCGCCTTGGAGAAGATTCAAAGCCTGGAAGTGTCTCATTGTTCTTATGTCTTTCATGCATCTACAGTATGTCCATAGTGTATTATTGTGTTATGTATTGTCATAATCAGCAAATCTAATATTACTTTCAAATGCCCCAAATATTTTCTTTAGAAGATTTGTGAACAGTTCTTGAATGACTTACTTAAGAGCATATAAAAGAACTGCCTATGAATGGCGCATCTACTGCGGGATCTGTAAAACTGTATTGTGATTTCTGTAAGTGAACACAAATCTTTCTTTCTTTGGCTACAAATAAATTCCATCAATGTAAAGTATTTAATTTTCTTTTAACCTCAAAGCAGATTTGTTTCCCCAAGTATAATCTTCCTTAAATTCTATGTGAGACAAAGATGGCTTGAATATCATGAATCAACTTTTTTGTGATTACTGAGAAGTCAATCTCCTTGATGGTTCAACATCTGTACACAAAATTTACTGTAGTGGCGGAACCACAAGGAAAGCTTAAAATGATATCCTATCCTTAAATACAATATTTAAGTCCAAGTTTTCATATAGTCTCATTTTCCTGTTTAATCTGACATCGGAAGTGGAGAGCCTGTCTGGTCCCCTTATGGTACCGTCACACACGGCAATATTGCTTGCAATTTCACTGGCAATTTGCTGTTTGCAGTGAAATCATGGACACATTGTTCTATTTTGTGGCTGTGTACAAATGGAACAATGTGTCCATAATTTCACTGCAACCAGCAAACTGCCAGTGAAATTGCATGCAATGTTGCCACGTGTGACGTTACTTATAGAGTTTTGTACATGGTCTTATGATAAAAAGAGTTTGTAAAGTTATTTTGATGAGCTCAGAGATAAATGTGTCACCGACATCGGATACTACTTTTGACACAAAGTCAGTTTGTGATATTTCTGGCTCCTTGCATCCTCTCGCCCTACTACCTGCACCAATGACCCTATTCCCTCACATCTCCTTCAATCCCTTTCCCCAGCTGTCACATCTCACCTAACTAAAATATTTAATCTTTCCGTCTCATCTGGGGGTTTCCCCTCCTCCTTTAAACACACCAGCATTCACCTATTATTCAAAAAAAATCCCTCGCCCAGAACTGACTCTAATTTCCCCTTCATCTCTAAACACCTGGAACGCTTGGTCCACTCCCGTATGATCCGCTATCTCTCTGACAATTCTCTTCTTGACCCTCTACAATCCGGTTTCCACACTTCACACTCTACTGCAACTGCCCTCACCAAAGTCTCTAAAGATCTACTAACAGCTAAATGTAGTGGTCCCTATACCCTTATGATCCTCCTGGATCTCTCCGCTTCGTTCGATACTGTGGATCACTAGCTCCTTCTCTTTATGATCCGCTCTATTGGCTCAAGGACACCGCTCTCTCCTGGTTCTTCTCCTTCCTCTCTGACTGCTCCTTCACTGTATCTTTCACCGGCTCCTCTTCTTCTCCTCTTCCCCTCACAGTTGGGGTTCCTCAGGGTTCAGTCCTAGGTCCCCTTCTCTTCTCTTTATACACTGTCCCTATTGGACAAACCATCAGTAGATTTGATTTTCAGTACCATCTCTATGCTGACGACACCCAGTAATACACCTCTTCTCTTGACATAACCCCAACATTACTACAAAATACCTCTCTAACATCATGTCTTCTCTCTACCTTAAATTGAATCTGTCAAAAACTGAACTTGTTGTGTTTCCTTCAACTACTAACCTTGCGAAACCTAATATTGTCATTTCTGTATTTGTTTCCACTATTACTCATTAGCAGCACGCCCGCTGTCTTGGGGTTATATTTGACTGAGCTCCCTCCTTCACTTCCCACATCTGGTCACTCGCTCGCTCATGTCACCAACACCTCAAAAATATCTGTAGACTTCAACTTTTTTTTTTACTGTTGACTCTGCAAAAATTCTAATTGTCACCCTTATTGATTCTCGTCTGAATTACTGCAATTCTTTACTAATTCGTCTCCCTCTTATTAAACTCTCTCCTCTCCAATCCTGAATGCAGCAGCAGGGATTATATTCCTCTCCACCGCTTTACCGATTCTTCTATCCTGTGTCAGTCATTGCACTGGCTGCTCATGCTCTACAGAATCTACTATATAATCACCAATAATGGTTGTCACAGACTTCCAGGGCTTATGTTGATATCCCACAATACATTGCGGTGCTATTGTGGGATAGCGACACAGATGCAAGAAGTCTAAGTGACAAAGACGCCACCGCTACCGTCGGGAGATCAGCTGCGCTAGTCGCTGATCTCCCAACAGTAACCGCCGCTCATCCCCCACGGCACCGAGGTCAGCGGCGACACAACCGGAAGATGAGCGGCGTCTGCGCAACCGGAAGTACGCTGGCTGCCATATTGGAACACCCAAGTTATGGGTATTCGCATAAGGCGGCCAGTAGCGGTGCTGCCGCCGGCTCCCCCGGCTGCTTGCTCTCCCTCCTCCCCCCATCCACTCCGTCCTACCCCTTTGCCGCTTTTTTCTCACCCTCCACCGGCGTTAACATTGCATCCTTTCTTCCTCCAGCCTCAATCTGTAGGTAGCCGGTCAGGCCCTCTGTCACGTCACATCAGCCCGCCCTGTCACATGACCGGCCCCAAACAGATGGAGGAGGAGGAGGAGGAGAAGGAGGAGGAGGAGGATAATTTTTGTTTTTACTGCTCGCAATGTCCGGGCCGCGACGAAAGTCCTGGAGAAAGTGCCAAGACACGCGAAGAAAGCCACGGAAGTAGCGCCGGACACGACGGAAGTCACTACGGCAATTATATAATAGATATGTATGGATTACTGAATAAAGATTAAAAAGCACATGAATCAAGAATTTTTTCAAGTCTCCTTTTTTGGATTACCAAGTAATCAATTTGGTGTGCCAAGGTCTCTGTATTGTATTGACTCCTTTTTCCTTGAGCACCCAACTACACAGTGTGCCGACCTTCTTCACATTATTGGTTCAACTAAAACCAGTTCTAGTAACAGTGCATCGTATAAATTATTAGTTTGCTTAATATTGCTGACTACTGGAGATTTAAATGTTTCAGCTTCACCAATCTTCTCAAATAATTTGACTTGTGGTGAATAAACTTGCGCAAATCTTAATACTGTATATTTTGTAATTGTTCAGAAAGTACTTATGTGGAGAGGAGTGAGAGATGGCCCTGTAGACTATAAAATAACACTCAACAGGAGAGAGAGAACTCTCATAATAAAAAGAGTTTAAACTCTACAGGTGAAAGAGAGGACAACGCCTATTATAAGAGCTTATATTCTACAACATATATATATATATATTAGCTGTAGTACCCTGCTACGCCCGGGTTAATAAATAACTGCTGTTAGCTATAACAAAATAGAATTTGAATATGTCATATTAATGACCTGTAGGAAAATAGAAGCTGAGCTGTGATTGATTGCTATAGGCAGCCTAATAAATCTCCAGCCAACAGTAATCCCTCCCCCTGGCCGGGCAGTATATGTTATCTCACACATACACATAATAGACAGGTCATGTGACTGACATCTGCCTTAATTCCCTATATGGCACATGTGTTGCACATTGGCTGTTTTTAATCAGATGTTTATGTTTGGAAAATAAAGATAGCACACATGTGAGGCGAGTTGTGTGAGTTGATTTGTGCAAATCTGTGTCTGTCTGTGTGGTGTGTGTGTCTCTGGGGTGTGTATGTGTGTGTCCCTGTGGGGGGTCTGTGTGGTTTGTGTGTGTATCTGTGTTGTGTGTGTCTCTTTGTGGTGTGTGTCCCTGTGGGGTGAGTGCATGTGTCCCTATAGGGTGTGTATGTGTGTGTGTCCCTGTGGGGGGGGTGTCTGTGTGGGGTGTGTGTGTCTCTGTGTTGTGTGTGTCTCTTTGTGGTGTGTGTGTGTCCCTGAGGGGTGAGTGCATGTATCCTTATAGGGTGTGTATGTGTGTGTGTCCCTGTGGGGGGTCTGTGTGGTGTGTGTGTGTCTCTTTGTGGTGTGTGTGTCCCTGTGGGGTGAGTGCATGTGTCCCTATAGGGTGGCTATGTGTGTGTCCCTGTGGGAGGGGGTCTGTGTGGTGTGTGTGTCTCTGTGTTGTGTGTGTCTCTTTGTGGTGTGTGTGTTTGTTCGGGTGCGTGGTGAGTATCCAATGTTGGGGCTGCACCTTAGCGACTATACACTTGCTGTTACTCTTTGTGTGCGTGTGGTGTGTATATATGTCCCCGTGCGTGGTGAATATCTCATGTTGGGGCCCCACCTTAGTGACTATATGCTGGTATATGTTGTTAGTCTTTGGCGCTGTCATTAAGCCCCTCTCATTCACAACTGTCAACTGGTAACTGTCACTTTTTCCCCATTATGTAGATAGGGGCAAAATTGTTTGGTGAATTGGAATGTGCAGGGTTAAAATTTCGCCTCACAACATAGCCTATGACGCTCCTGGGGTCCAGACGTGGGACTGTGCAAAATTTTGTCTCTATAGCTGACAGCTGTCGATTTTGCTCCAACTCTTTTCCATTCACTTTTTCCCCATTATGTAGATAGGGGCAACATTTTTTGGTGAACTGGAACGCGCAGGGTTAAAATTTCGGCTCACAACATAGACTATGACGCTCCCGGGGTCAAGATGTGTGACTGCAAATTTTTGTAGCTGTAGCTGGCAGCTGTCTATTTTCCTCCCACACGTTTCCTTTCCCTTTTTCCCCATTATGTAGATAGGGGCAAAATTGTTTGGTGAACTGGAACGTACGGGGTTAAAATTTCGCCTCACAACATAACCAATGACACTCTCAGGGTCCAGACGTGTGACTGTGCAAAATTTTGTCTCTATAGCTGACAGCTGTCGATTTTCCTCCAATATTTTTCCATTCACTTTTTCCCCATTATGTAGATAGGGCCAAAATTGTTTGGCGAACTGGAATGCGCAGGGTTAAAGTTTCGCCTCACAACATTGCCTATGACGCTCCCGGGGGCGAGACCTGTGACTGTGCAAAATTTTGTGGCTGTATTTGCGACGGTGTAGATGCCAATCCCGGATATACACACATACACACACACATACACACATACACACATTCAGCTTTATATATTAGATATATCTATTATATAAAGCTGAATGTGGGTATGTATGTCCGGGATTGGCATCTACACCGTCGCAACTACAGCCATAAGATTTTGCACAGTCACACATCTAGACCCCGAGAGCGTCATAGGCTATGTTGTGAGGTGAAATTTTAACCCTGCGCATTCCAGTTCATTAAACAATTTTGCCCCTATCTACATAATGGGGAAAAAGTGACAGTTACCAGTTGACAGTTGTGAATGAGAGGGGCTTAACGACAGCGCCAAAGATTAATAGCATATACCAGCATATAGTCACTAAGATGGGGCCCTGACATGGAATATTCACCACGCACGGGGACATGTATACACACCACACACACACAAAGAGTAACAGCAACTGTATAGTCACTAAGGTGCAGCCCCAACATTGAATACTCACCACGCACCCGAACACACACCACAAAGAGACACACACAACACAGAGACACACACACACACCCCATGGGGACACACACACACCCTATAGCGACACATGCACTCACCCCACAGGGACACACACACACCACAAAGAGACACACACAACACAGAGACGCACATACACCACACAGGCCCCCCCCCACAGGGACACACATACATACACACCCTATAGGGACAAATGCACTCACCCCACAGGGACACACACATACACACACACCACACAGACAGACACTGATGTGCACAAATCACCTCACACAACTCGCCTCATACGTGTGCTATCTTTAATTTCCAAAAATAAACATCTGATTAAAAACAGCCAATGTGCAACACATGTGCCATATAGGGAATTAAGGCATATGTCAGTAACATGAGCTGTCTATTATGTGTATGTGTGAGGTAACATATACTGCCCGGCTGGGGGGAGGGTTTACTGTTGGCTGGAGATTTATCAGGCTGCCTATAGCAACCAATCACAGCTCAGCTTCTATTTTCCTACAGGTCATTAATATGACATATTCAAATTCTATTTTGTTATAGCTATAGCTATTTATTAACCCGGGCGTAGCTGGGTAGTACAGCTAGTGTGTATATTTATTTATATATATATACAGAGAGAGAGAGATAATGAGACCCAGCTGACCATAAGAGCTTACATTCTACACAAGAGAAAGACTTACCCAATAACTTTGGAGATGGAAAATAACTCTGCCATACAAACTGTGATAAACTGGGAACCACTGACCTGTGATGTCCCAATTAGTGACCACCACTGTATATGGTGTGATAATCCGCTAGATGGCATAGCTGTAGGGCATTATGAGGTATTCCGTGTGGCCATGCAACAAGGCAATTTATGCTGGTTTATCTGTGAGGGAAATTATGCTAGGAAAGTTTTGTTCTTTTTGCTAACTGTGAATCGAATCTCAAAGTGTTGAAATCCATATAAAATTATGCATTTAAGGAAATTACATTAGAACATGATGCTCCTTGGATTGATCTGCTAATATTTACTTCTTTCCAGTACAGCCATTGTAGGTTTGAAGACCCTACCCACTCTACTGTCATCGAGCATCTACTATATAATCTCCTAGTGTTCTCTGTCTGTCACGGAAACCGCGCGCCAGAGCTCATTGTTTGCTGGCAGACGCGGCGGCCAATGAGCGCAGCGTATGCAAAAGAGCGTCGCAGCGTGCTAATTCAAAATTTGCACTCCGCGCGTGTCTCCACTACGTCCTCCCCGCTCCTCCTGCCCTGCCATTGCTCCCCCCCCCCGCTCTTCTCCTCCCCAGGATGTCGCCCCCGTGCTCCCCCGCCCAGCCCCACTCTCCTCCTCCTATGTATGTTGTATGTTGCTCCTGTGCTCCCTGACTGTGTGGGCGGAGTTAGTGTCAGGCCCCATCCCACTCTCCTTCTCCCTGGTATGTCACTCTTCTGCTCCCCGGCTCTGTGGGTGGGGTTAGTTTCAGGCCCTGCCCCTGCTCTCCTCCTCCCTTTGGATGTTGCTCCTGTGCTCCCCGGCTGTCCACACTGATGATGCCGGCGATGGCGGTGCTGAGGGTCCCCGGACTGTGCCGACTCCAGCTGCTGCTCTCCACGGTGCTGCTCCCTGGCCGGGCGCACCTGTGTGATGAGGATGACCCGCTGGGACGGCCGGGGGACAGAGACGTGAGAGCCCGTGTGTGTGTGTGTGGCTGTGAGTATGAGTGTGTGTGTGGCTGCGAGTATGAGTCTGTGTGTGTCTGAGTCTGGGTGTGTGTGCCTGGCTGTGGGTGTGAGTCTATGTGTGTATGTGTGCGGGTCTGAGTATGTGTCTAGGTGTGAGTCTGTGTGTGGGTGTGAGTCTGCTCCTTCCTCCCCCTGCCTTTGCCACTTCATCCTCTGTCCTCCTCCCCCTGCCGGTCTGTGCTCCGTCCACCCCCTGCCACTCCGTTCCCCCTGCCTGTGCCACTCCATCTTCCCCCACCCCACCGATTCCTCCTCCTTCCTTTGTCCTCTTCCCCTCTGCCACTCCATCCTCCGTCCTCCCCCTGCCTGTGCTGCTCCATCCTCCACCACCCCACCGCTTCGTCCTCCGTCCTCCTCCCCCGGCGCTCTATGCTCCATCTTCCCCCTGCCGCTCCGTCCTCCTCCTGCCTGTGTTACTCCAATCTCCCCCATCCCACCACTTCCTCCTCCTTCCTTTGTCCTCCTCCTCTCCACCACTCCATCCTCCGTCCTCCCCCTGCCTGTGCTGCTCCATTCTCCCCCACCGCTTTTTCCTCCGTCCTCCTCCCTCCCCGCTGCTCTGTGCTCCGTCCTCCCCCTGCCTGTGCCGCTCCATCCTCCCCCACCCCACCATTTCCTCCTCCTTCCTTTGTCCTCCTCACCTCCACCACTCCATCCTCTGTCCTCCCCTGCCTGTGCTTCTCCGGCCTCCTCCACGCCGCCGCTTCATCCTCCATCCTCCTCTCCCCACCGCTCTGTGCTCTGTCCTCCCCCTGCCGCTTCATCCTCCCTCTGCCTGTGCTGCTCCATCCTCCCCACCGCACCACTTCCTCCTCCTTCCTTTATCCCCCTCCCCTCCGCCACTCCATCCTTCGTCCTCCCCCTGCCTGTGCTGCTCCATCCTCCCCCACCACGCCGCTTCGTCCTCCGTCCTCCTCCTCCCCCTGCCGCTCTGTGCTTCGTCCTCCCCCTGCTTGTGCTGCTCCATCCTCCCCTACCTCACTGCTTCCTCCTCCTTCCTTTGTCCTCCTCCCCTCTGCCACTCCATCCTCCATCCTCCATCCTCCCCCTGCCTGTGCTGCTCCATCCTCCCCCACCCCGCTGCTTCGTCCTCCGTCCTCCTCCCCTCACCGCTCTGTGCTCCATCCTCCCCTTGCCTGTGTCGCTCCATCCTCCCCCACCCCACCGTTACCTCCTCCGTCCTCCATTCTCCTTCCCCCTGCAGCTCCATTCTCCCTCCTCCCCCTGCTAGTCTGTCCCCCCTACCTGTGCTGCTCCTTCCTCCATCCTCCTCCCCCATGCCACACCGTACTCCCCCCGCCGCTCCATCCTTAAAGTCCCTCCCTATTCAGCCCTCTCCGACTTCCCATGCAATCCCTATTTCTATATTCTAGAATACCCGATGCGTTAGAATCGGGCCACCATCTAGTCATTAGATACAAGCATGCACTGATGTATATTACAATTTGATGATTTGAAGAAACTTAAGTGGCCTCCACCGCGTTCTAACCTCCATCCCATCAAAAACCATTAGGAGGAATTAGGACATGGATTGCAAGCAATTCCTTCTTGCCCAAATCAGTGTCTATACTCAAATATAGGAAAAAACAAAACAAAAAACAAATAAAGGAGCACACATAGGGTGAGTACTGGTAATAATGGAGATAGACATAAATTAGGAGTGCACACCTTTAAAGGTGAGTACTACTACATTAATATTTAAAACATGATGAAGCCTTTGTATTGCATCTACTGTACAGCTGAGCTTGTTAAGGAACAATGAGAAGTGGCAACAATAATGTAACAAAGTGTTTGTTCTTATGGAACTTGGAAATTTGGTGAAAATTTAGCCAATTTTAAATTTTGAATTTTGATACCCTTAAACCACAGAGATACATCATACAAGATAGTTAATAAATAACACTTCCCACATGTCTACTTTACATAAGCACAATTTTTCAAAAATGTTGTTTGTTAGGAAGTTAAATGAGTTGAAAGTTTATCAACAATTTCTTATTTATCCAACAAAATTTACAAAACCATTTTTTTTAGGAACCACATCACATTTGAAGTACCACATTCAACAATTTTATAAACCCTTGAGGTGCTTTACAAGAGCTAAACCAATATGGAAGGAGAAAAATCATATGTTGAGCCGTGAAAATAAAGTGTTGTTTTACCTTCAACTTTTTCATTTCTACAGGGGCAAAGGCATAAAATGGATCCCGGAATTTCTTAGACAATTTCTTTTGTGTACGCTAATGTCCCGTATGTTGCAGAAAACTACTGTTTGGGTGCCCAGCAGAGCTGAGAACAGAAAGAGCGGCACTTTTTGAATGGCATACTGTCTTGAATCGTTTGTTGAGATTATATCACATTTGGAGAGCCCCTGATGTGACTAAACAGTGGAACCCCCCAAGTGAAACCCCCAAGTGACACCATTTTGAATACTAGACACCCAATGGAATTTAGCTAGATGTGTGGTGAGCTTTTAAAACCCTCATGTGCATGCTGCAGGCATGATCCATGACACTTGGAACAGTCAGTTGACCTGGAAGTCGTCGCAGCGATGTTAGGTTAATCATGACAATGATCACGACCTTGCAATTACAACACAGGGACACTGATCAGAGAGGGGAAGGGGCACGATCCCTCTTCCAATTCCCTAAGTGCCACAATCGATATTGATCATATCATTTAGGTTGTTAAATTGCCCGGATTGGTGCTGGGACTGCTCCTGGCAGTGAATGCTGAGTCTTGGCTGTAACATCAGTCAAAGACCCGGGGGTGATCACATGTGCACAGCCTCTGGGCCAACAAAATTGCCATGATGTACATATGTGATGATAGAAATCCGGCACCAGACGTATCTCCTTATTTTCAAGCCGTTATTCCAAGTTTTAGGTGAGTATAAAATCAAGCATATGAAATGGGAACGCAGTCCCTGCTGGACGCGTTTCGGACAACGTCCTTCTTCCGCAGCATAAAACACAATAGTGACCACATTCATTAAATACATGTTAAAAACACCACCCACCTAACACATGTGGTAATTAATTAAACACAGAGGCTGTTATGTTACCAATGTCACATAGGTAGGAGGATACCAGAGGCTCCATTGGCCTAGCAGTTAACCCTTTGATTGATATAATAAGAGATGAGATTTAAAACAAAATACTATAAAACCTAAGCAGATAGCAGAGTCATCTTATATCACATAGAATAAAACAATGTTTCATTATGTGCCTTCCTTTAGGAAATGCGCTGATCATTGATTTTTACTTTGTGTTGGCATAAATCCCAGTGTGCCTATAAAGTTATTAATAAAAAATATGTGCAATCAGATCTATAGTTGAGACCTTCGGGAGACCTAGAATTCAGGGTCATGATCCAAAAAAACTTTTTACTGTGTACCTCACGACCCCAATCTCCTCCTCTTTTCCTCTTACAGATCCTATCAATACCCTGCACTCTCAGATTAGACAGGTTCCCATCATGAATCTCTTTAAAGTGTCGTGAGAGACCAGATAGGTTTCTGTTGACTGATCTTGAGTTTGGATCCGCTCCGGAAATATGTTCCCCCAGGCACTTTTTTAATGTTCTAGTTGTGCACCCAATGTAATCCTTGCGACAGGCTACACAGGAGGCCATATATTCCAGGTGGGTGGTGTTGCAATTAATGAACCCCCTGATATCATAATTTTTGCCTGTTACTTTATTTGTGAAGGATTTTGTTTTAACCATGTATTTAACCATGTAACGGCACAGTCCACATCTGTTGCCGCCACATGGATAATTGCCCCTCGTTGTCAACCATGTCGGCAGATGGGTGACTGATGTAAATTCTGAGGGTGAAAGAATATTACCCAAGGTTGTCGTTTTCCTGGGCACAGATCTGTAGCCTTTGGAAAGGATTTTGTGGAGAATGGGATTCTCATGGAGTATAGGAATATACCGGTGCACGGCTTTGACTATTTCATTATAGTCCTGGCTGTAACTTGTGGAAAAGGTAGGTATAAACTCTGTACATATGCATCTTAGTTTGTAAGTACCACCTACCTTCGATGTATGGGCACATCAAAGTTTATGAAAAGGTTAGTTGGGAACTACTCAACAAACGTTAGGATTCATTATCTTCCAAAATTGTCTTTTGGCAAGTTGTGCACAAATTCCAACATACAAATTAAATTTTGTTGTTAATTATTTTATTTTTAGTGGGAAATCTACAAAAACATGAAGAATGCCATACTACAAAAGGAGTGTTATCTAAAAAATAATGCTTCTTGAAATCCATGATTCAATCATATCTATGCAATAAATGTCTGGCAATTATTAATATTTTTTTTAATTACTTGAGATCCTGGAGAATTTAGTGGAAAGATCCCACAAATTAAAAATTTTAGGCAGAAAATGTAACAACAAAAATTACTATATAGGAATGCATCCTGTGGAGCTTAGTGTTTTAATTATCAGAGCTTAAGAACTAAGAACCAGAACAAGAGGATTTTGTTTCAACTTGAGGAAAGATAACAGTGCTGAACTTTTGAGGGGTTTTGAAATCATTCATCTGGGATTTTAATTAGGTTAATTGGAAAACATGTTCTCTCCATCCATTGAATCTGAGTAGTTAAAAAAAGCTAGAGCTTTAATCAAATGACAAATTAGGAAATAGGGATTTAGTAATGAGAAGGAGATATATAGGACTTTTAGAAAGGTAGGAATTTACTACAGTGACTACAGGGATGTAAACTTCCAAACCCATGACTAAATATTCTCATGTGATGATCACACTGGGGGAAAATCCAATTTGCAGTTCATATGAAAGTGTTCATGCTTTTATTTCCTAAAGAGGTTTTGGATAACATCAGGAGAGAAAGAGGAAAGTGACTCTCATTCTTTAAAGTGGATCTGTGTCGCCCCAGGGTGTGGGGTACTCGGGTATCAGGCGGCAGAAGGGGCTAACTGTGTTGTCACGGTAAAATGGCGGCCGTGCCAGACCCCGTGTCCTGGGAGACGGTTCTCTTGAAAAGGGGTATTTACAAGCAACTATGTACAAGTTTATAGTTTGTCGTGACGCCACCTGCAGTACCTGGTGAGATATCACCAGCGCCGCCACAGTCCTCCAGAGGTCGATGGTATTGTTGCTGAGATGTTATAGTCCTCCGCAGGCAGGACTGGACCTCTGGGGCAACGATTCCTGGGGAAGAAATGAGTTCATGCAAAGAAGGAGCAGCGGAGTCAAAGTCACTTCACCCGGTGACTTTACTGGAAGTTTAGCAGCGTTATTACAGTCCTCAGTGCAGTTAGATGTTAAATGACAAGTGGCTACGGGTGGCTGCAAGCGGATGTCTGGTAGCTGGACGGAACCCCCAGCATGTGCCTTTCTTGCTCCAATTCTTTCCTGCTTCCCAGTAGCTGGTGTGAAGTCTGACCTCATAGAGTAGATCTGACCTCCTGATGTCTTTCTCTTTCCTTCTCTTGCTCCCGTTGGGTAACTCTCTGTTGAACACTGCGGCTTTGCCTGGCTGTGTCTGGTCCCCTCCAATGGTTGCTCAAGAATCAGGGCCATATATTTATATACACCCCGTGCATCGGATTTTCTGTGGGCCTTAAAGGTTTCAACAGGTGCGGGCTCCTGGTACCCGGTTTCTCTCCTGGGGTGAACCCTCCAGTTCCTCTATCCCCCACTCGCTCTCTGTATCTGGGATCTGTTCTTCTTTCCTGGGTCCCTCAGCCGGAAGACCCTCTTCGCTCCCTCAGGCCATCCGCCTGGCTAACTAACTCTCGACCACAGACCTCTCTAGTTCCCCCTGGAGGTGACTAATTACCCTCCCGGGTTCCCTCCCACTGTGTGACCTAGTGTGGGGTGTGGGTTTAGGGTTCCACCTATCATCCCAAAATCCACTTGAAGCTGGGGTTACTACACCTCTTTTACGGGTGCAGTACCTAAGAATAAGACAGACAGACAATAGAAGAGATAGATGGTAGGATAGATAGATGGTTGGAATAGCTAGATCATCTTACCAGTGTCCAACTGCTTGCTTATGGGACCGCTTATTAAGCTTCATGCATATTCATTGCACTGACTGGCAGCAGCCAATCACAGATGCTCATTGTCTGTGAAAGCACCTGTGACTGGTTGTTGCAATCAGACTGCGTTTCCAGAATCTGGATGGTGTCTGTGCTTGTTTGCCATACATATCAGTGTATGGCAAACAAGCTGCTATAATATTGTGTAAAATAAATAATTGAAAAAAAAGAATATGGTTTTGCTGTATTTTTTTGTCTCAGCACAGATAAAGCAGACAGCTGCGAACTGCCACCTTCAGCTGCCTGATTTTACTTTGGCCGGCAAAATTAATGCGTAGGGCACAGCCCTATTTTAATTGCCAGCCAAGGTAAAACTAGACAGCTGGGTGCTGGTATTCTGAGGCGGTAGGGATCCATATTTATTGGGCCCTCCTGACGCTCTAGAATAGCAGCCCATAGCCATGCCCAGAAATTAGCGCATTCATTAGAAGCACCATTTCCTGTCTCTTCCAGTTGCACTGATTTCAATAGCAAACTGTGTAATAAAGGGTTAATGCCAGCTTTGTATTGCCAGCTGGCTTTAAGCATTCATAATCTTGGGCCAATGTTAGACCCGGTCATTAGGTCTCAAGTAAATAGTAAAGAAGACTCAACTCACATAAAAAAATATTTTATAAGAAAAAAATCACAAACACATATCTATACTCCATCTTTATTACTCCCTCATACCCATCCTCGAGCTAGGCTCTGCCTTACCAGAAGCAGCGGGTGAAGAACAAAGCCTCCTGTCAACATAGCCTCCGAAAACTGAATGAATGAGCCGCGAGCTGCGGCGGGGCACAGTCCGGACGTAGGTATGAAAATACTCATATGTTGAGATATAGTGTTTACTCCATGTGTATTATTGTACTCAGTAATTGACCTGTGGTACATGTTTCTAATACACAATATGTCAATTTCTTCAGTGAGTTTTATGTGCGGAATTTTCCCCACTGAGTTGCCTCAGATGCGGAAAGTCAGCAGAAAAGAAACACATGTATGTTTTTAGTTCATTTTAACTGTGGCAATGCCTATTTTCTATTTTAATTTAATTAAAAGTCTCTGTGATTCCCACTCCACTTTCTCCAATTGCATTTTTTTAACATACCTACTATTTGATCAAATTTAGTTTGAGAGCCCCCACTGCATGCTGGGATACTCAAATTCGATGAAATGTCCTCAAGGGGCAGAGGCTCCGATCAATGCAACATCCTCTGTTCCTACTCTAAAATGAAGCATAATCAGTGACATCCATTTAAGGGTCTGGGAACAATCCGGGTGTACTGAGCATGCACCGGTTTTCAATTCCAATATATGCATAGTAGTGCTCCTTTTGACTTTAACAATAAAGTTTTGTCAAAGCTAGATACCAGGAAGTATAAAAAGCAGCTTTATTAAGAAAAGAGAGATACTAAAAAGAGACAAAAATCGTAGCATCAAAAATGCAATAAAGACACAAATAAATAAAGCATTTAAGTAGAACAAATAATCATTGATATCTTTATCACCATAATTATACTGACCCATAAAGCAAAATTACCATATTATTTATACCTTAAATTTAAGCTTTTTTCATTGTGTAGAATGACATGCCAGAATGAGACTTTAAAAATTCAATGTTTCTGTGGGAAATAAAATATGAAAAATATCTTTTCAGGGAGGGAGGAGATTAGAACTCTAGTGCCACATTTTAGAAGTAGCAATCCTAAAAGTTAATATCAACCCTTCAAAGGGTTCTGTCAGCTCCTTTGATGCCCCCCCAACTATCACTGTCTGTCCCTGCAGCTTCATAGTACTATTCTAATCACCCCTGTCTGAGCTCATAGTGTAATGTGAAAGGTGAAAAAAAAGCATTTATACACTTACATTTCCCTATGTAAATGCGGCAGTCAGACTACAGCTTGGAGGACATAGTCACTCAGGCAGGTTAATAGTTAACTCACTGAAGACTTCTCTGTATGAAGGACCTGTGTAATGTCCTGATTATGTGACCATAGTGGGTGGAGCTATGCAAACAAATCATTATACTCTATGAAGACTTAGCTTCGTCTATTATAGTCACATGGTTGTGACATCACATCAGGTCATGCAGCTGAAATGTTAACTATTACTTGCCAGTTTACTACATCCGCCAAGGTGTAGACTGGCTGCCTCATTTACATAAGAAAATGTAAGGTATAAATGCTTTTTTTCCACCTTTAACATTACACCTTTAGCTCAGACAGGGATGATTTGAATAGTGCTATGAAGCTGCAGGTGCAGACAGTGATAGTGAGGGAGGGGGGCATAAACGAGCTGACAGGTTCCCTTTAAAGGAGATGAGGAGTTTAAAAAGAAATTGAAAAAATAATCTTTAATGGATTAAAGGGGAACTCTGGGGAGATTTAAAAAAATGTGTATAGTCCCTACACTCCTATATAATAATGCTAAGCTGCCTACTATACTTGTATAATGTTTTGAAGACTTTTTTAATCACTTATACACTAGCTGCTTCTTATCAGTCACTCCTCCCGTATAGGACATCACATCACGCTGGATTGCACAGCTCCCCTCTCAGTTAGCACCAGCGAGTCCAATAACACATGATTCCCCATTCCAATCACATGGGCGTGACATCACAGAAGGTCCTGATGCGAGCCAGTTTCTGATATCTTCTTCTGTTTAGAGAGCAGGGTCCATGATCACAGCTCCTCTCATTCGACTGACTGCAGGGGAAGCAGTTATAAGAGAATGGCTTGCAGCAGGACCTTCTGTTATGTCACGTCCACGTGATTGTAAAGAGCAAGCATCTGTTATTAGTCTCGCTCATGCTAACTGTGGGGGGAGCTACTCAATCATGTGTGATGTGATGAATCATATGGGAGGGGTGACAGGTAAGGAGCAGCTAGTGAATAAGTGATTTAAAAGTGTTCTATACATTATTCAAGTGTAGTAGACAGTTCTGCATTATGGTATAAGAGTGCAGGGACCATGGAATTTTTTTTATCTCCCCGGAGTTCCGCTTTAATCTGGAAAATTAGGGATTTTGTATACTTGCATAAAGTCTTTGTGCATTCAGATTGACAAAATGAATAAGACCTTTATCTTACTTAGCTACTGCTATGTATTTTAAGAATTAGTCTTTAGACACTTTATTTCAAAGGTGAATGCATTAACGATTAACATATTGGCTAATGTATAGGATGACTTTAGGAATATACAACTACGGCTTTATTCACACTGGGCATTTTGATGCATTTTTTGTGCTGCATTTTTGTTAAACTTCACTAAAAGAAGACCAGTCAAAACAACTGCCAGCAAAGTGATTGTGATTTTTAATTTTCTGTTCAGACGCTGTGTATTTTGACTGCTATGTTAGTGGTACAGAAAGCACATCCACAAAATGATGAGCAATTGAGCATATCAATATGTGTGGAGTTTTTCTGATGTCCTTTCTGCACTACTAACATACAATTAATTACCCTCACGGGTGATCCAACGCTGAGCCCCAGCGATGTCCTCCTTCCGGGCATCGGCAGGACCTATCAGAGAGTAGTATGGCATTTTGGGACCATGTGACTCACCATGTAACTCACTATGTGACAGTCACATCATGCAAGGTCATAAAGTACTACTCACAGACAGGTCCAGCTGTTAAGACATAACCGGGACTCACAGTAGGATCCCTGGGGATTGTAAGAAAGTGTCTATGTATCTGTCTGTTTTCCCGAAAAATGGAGCAAAAAAGCAGCACAATTGGATGATAATTTTGGTGCAGAAACTGCCATAAAAATAGATCAATAAAAAACCGCACACATTCTCTCTCTGAACTTAGCCTGAGAGTTCACATTTCCAGTAATCTTTGACTAGAATGGGTCCTGTAGAGATCCATTGTAAAAAATACAGGGTGGGCCATTTATATGGATGCACCTAAATAAAATGGGAATGATTGGTGATATCAACTTCCTACTTGTGGCACATTAGTATGTGGGATAGGGAAAACCTTTCCAGATGGGTGGTGACCATGGCGGACATTTTAAAATTGGCCATTTTGGATCCAACTTTATTTTTTTAATGGGAAGAGGGTCATGTGACACATTAAATGCCACTGGATATCTGAAATTCTACATGATTCAGATATCCAGTGGCATTGAGGTCTACATTGATGAAGAATGGCCCCACTATCTTTGTACCCCACATACTACACCATGCCATCAATTTTTGTGTTCCAACAGTCTTGGAGGGATCTATCCATTGTGGGATAATGTCAGACCAATAGTGGTGGTTTTGTTTGTTAAGTTCACCATTCACAAAAAGGTTTGCCTCATCACTCATCTGAAGGCAATGGTCTATGCTGTGAAGATACGAGATGTGCAGCGTCTGAAACAATGGATACTGGAAGCCTGTGCTGGCATTTCTTCTGCGGTGTTGCTATCAGTGTGTCAAGAGTGGGAGAAGAGGGTTGCATTGACAATCCAACACAATGGTTAGCACTTTGAACACATTTTATAAGTGGTCATAAACTTGTAAATAACCCATGAAACAACAAAGCTACGTTAAAACCAAGCACACCATTGTTTTTCTTATGAAATTCTCAATAAGTTTGATGTGTCACTTGACCCTCTTTCCATTAAAAAAAATAAAATTGGATCCAAAATAGCCAACTTCAAAATGGCCACCATGGTTACCACCCATCTGGAAACGTTTTCCCCCTTTCATATGCTAATGTGCCACAAACAGGAAGTTGATATCACCAACCAATCCCATTTTATTTATATGCATTCATATAAATGGCCCACCCTGTAGTTGTGCAACCACAACTTTTTTGTCCATTGGTAAATTACTGATTTCTGTAGGATCTGTTTTCTTTAATGTGGAGGTCAGTGGAGAATGAATCCATTAATGGATTGCTATTTAGCCTCTTTCATTACTTCATTTGTAAAGGATCCATTTTTGCTTAAGCTGGCTTCACACCACGGCCAGATCGGATCCGGGGCTGTCAGGGGTGAACCTGACAGCCCAGGACCGGATTTTGGACTCATAGTATGCTATGGGGCCGGATGGACCCAGATGGCAGCTATCTGCCATCCGGCTTCCATCTGTCCGGGAGAATCTGGGAGGAATCGAATTTTCCTCCCGGACACAAAAATGCTGCATGCAGCATTTTTGTGTCTGGGGGAAAAAAGCTGATCCTCCTGGATTCTCCCGCATCCCCCCAGTCAGGTGTGATCCGATGCCCCCTAACATGGGGGTCTATGGCGCCGGATTGCACCAGAGCCGCACCGGGGATCCGGATGCCGAGTGCTGAAGCTCAGCACCGCTCGGCGCTGAACTTCAGAACCACGGAGCTGTCCCTTGCTGACAGTTCAAGACTGTCACTTATCAGCAGCTGCGGCTGCAATTGAGGCATCCGGCTGGACACCCGACCGGAAGGTATATTTGGCCCTCCTGTTCTGTGTCCAGATCTGGTCCGGGGCTGTCAGGTTCACCCCTGAAAGCCCTGGATCGGATCTGGCCATGATGAAAAGCCGGCTTTACAGGATCCATTTCAAATGAAATTTAAATAGCAATCAGGTAACAGATCCATTCTCCTTAAACTCCAATGTTAAAAAAACAGATCCTGCACAACATTTTTTCCAATGGATCTCTGCAGGATTCATTCTAACTGATGCTACCTGAACGTCTGAGCTGAGCCTTAATTTGTTATTAAACTTCTATTAAAATATAGATTTAATTCATAAAATGTGGTTTATATTGAAAGTAAACGTTTTGAAGGTTTCAAAAATTCCAATCAACCATAAAATACATTTTTTGGTTCTTTTCACAATATATTAAACTTGAAGTTCTAAATAAATGTGTAATACACAGAGATAAATGTAATACAGCTGAACAGTGCAGTAACATCGCTCCGAGAAATGAATATTGGCAAAGTGGGAGCAAGGCTGTTTCCATGACAATAGAAAGCTCTAATGTGAGTAAATCTGGGCTATTTTACTTTAGATGGTGACCTGCATAGTGGTGTGGGATAGTATTCTATCATTGTCATAGTAGCTTTCAGATGGGAGTAAAAGGAGACAACTAATTTACTTCTTGGCCTTCTGACCAAGGGTTATTTAGTAAATGAAGCAAGAAATATCCCAGGGCGAGACCGTACAGTTGTGCAAGGCTGTTCCAAGACCATTCTAAAGACAAGAAAAATATTAACTTGTGGTGTCAGTCTTCACAAATCTACCAGAGAATTATTTGCAGCTATTTTTCCCCACCTGCCTAAATCACTTACAAATTATCTTTCAAATTTTTTGCACAATATTTAGGCTGATATGGTAAAATTGCCCAAAAGTGAGATTGCTTTAAAAAATAAAAGTTTTAATATTTTTTCTTATCAATTAACAAAATGTTGAGTGATTGAACACAAGACAAATCAAATCAATATTTGATGTGATGCCCTTTGCCTTCAAAAGAGCATTAAAACACCAGTTCTTCTATATACACTTATACACAGTTTTTGAAGTAACTCAGTCGGGAGTTAGTTCCAAATATCTTGGACTACTAACCACAGATGTTCTTTGTATGAGTCTTGTGCAAGTACCGTATTTTTCGCTTTATAAGACGCACATGATTATAAGACACACCCCAAATTTTGTTAAGGAAAAGAGAAAAAAAATAATTTTTAATGTTAAATTGGGTCCGTCTTATTATGTCAGTGTCCGTCTTACAAATCAGTATATGTCCCTCATCCTGGTACATAAACTCCCCATCCTGGTATCCGGTATATATATCCCCCCATTCTGGTATATATATATCCCTCATCCATGCATATATGTCCCTCATCTTGGCATACATGTCCCCATCCTGTATATATGCCCTCTTCTTGGTATACATGTCCCCATCCTGTATATATGTCCCCTTCCTGGTATACATGTCCCTCATCCAGGTATACATGTCCCCATCCTGTATATATGTCACCATCCTGGTACATATGCCCCCCCATCCTGGTATATATATCCCTCATCATGGCATAAATGTCCCCATGCTGTAAATATGGCCCCCTATCCTGGCATATACATTCCCCATCTTATCTATATGTTCCCCATCCTGTATATATGCCCCCCGATCCTGTATATTTTGCCCCCCATCCTGTATATATTTCCCCATCCTGTTTATGTGTCCTCCAACCAGTATATATGCCCCATCCTTTATATATGTCCCCCATCTTGAAACTATGTCCCCCCATCTTGTATATACGTTCCCATCCTGTGTATTGCCCCTTTTGTGTACTTTTGTGCCTCTTCCCATTCCCCCTCCTCTGGACCCCAATGGCTTACCGACATGCGGCTGCTGAGTGGGGGTCCCGGAGGCAGGTTCAGGAGGGTGAGAGGCACAAGTGCAGGACTGACGCTGCAGCGGGAGCTCTGGTGCAGGAACGGAGCTGCGGGGGATGATCGGCGGCAGCGAGCGGTGGGCGCCACCATATTCTCTCTGCCCGGCTGCATTCACTACTGCTAAGTGTGCAGACAGTCGGGAGAGACTTCAACAAAATGGCTGCGGTAATATTTTTTTTTTTTTTTTTTTTTTTATTGCTTATTTTTTCTGATTCGCTTTTTAAGACGCACCCCCTCTTACCCCCCCAGTTTGAGGGAGGCAAAAGTGCGTCTTAAAAAGTGAAAAATACGGTACTTATTTTTATTTCTCTTCATGCAATCCCAGACAATCTCAGTTACACAGGCCTGCGATGAATAAAATACAAGACAAATTTTCACTGATTTTTATGTAATTTGGTGTGCTGATTACGAAAATGACCTCCATTTTTTTCCATCACATAAGGATTTTTTGCAAAAACCAAGATCGATATTTTTGCTAAAATCCTTTTTAAAAAGGAATTCTGTCAAACAATTGTACATGTAATGTCTGGCAACAGTGGTTTTTATCCATTTAAATTTATATATAAATATACAGAGGTCCCCCCTACTGGCACACAGCCCCCCCATCGGTATACAGAGGCCCCCCTGCTGGCACACAGCCCCCCCTTCATTATACAGAGGCCCCCTGCCTCTGCATTGATCTCATCCTCCGATGTCCGCAGGCACCCGGGGTCCTCCATCCACTCTCCTCGCTGTATGCCGGCGGGTTCTACATGTGACCGCCGGGTGCAGTGATGACGTCATCCCTGCTGCGCCTCTCTCAGCAAACCCGGCATACAGCGAGGAGAGTGGACGGAGGACCCCGGGTGCCTGCGGACATCGGAGGGTGAGATCAATGCGGAGGCAGGGGGCCTCTGTATACCAAAGGGGGGGCTGTGTGCCAGCAGGGGGCCTCTGTATACCGATGGGGGGCTGTGTGCCAGCAGGGGGGGCCTCTGTATACAGATGGGGGGCCGTGTGCCAGGAGGTGCGGCCTCTGTATATTTATAAATAAATTAAAATGGATAAAAACCACTATTGCCAGATATTACATGTACAATTGTTTGACAGAATTCTTTTTAAATAGGATTTTAGCAAAAATATCGATCTTGGTTTTACAAAAAATCCTTACGTGATGGAAAAAAATGGAGGTAATTTTTGTAATTAGCCACCAAATTGCATAAAAATCAGTGAAGACTTCTCTTGCATTTTTCAAAAAATTAAATTTTGCAGGGTTGTGTTATTTGTAGATTAAAGCTCTGTGGGGGACATATCATCACTTTCAAAACTTTTTGTTCTTTTTTATGCTGAAAATAATTTTTAATGTCATTGACTGTGCTTTGGGGGTCATTGTCTTGCTGCAGAATAAATTTAGAGCCAATCAGATTCCTCTTTGACTTGTGGATGAATATCTGTATTTCTCAGCATTGAGGACACAAGAAGTACACAACTTTGAGGAAAGTAGATGCAGTGGTCGGCCAAGAAAACTTAGAGCAGAAGATGAAAGACATATTGTGCTTACTTCCATTAAAGTTAAAAGATGTCCAGCAGTGCCAACATCTCAGAACTCTCAGTGGCAAGTGAAACCAAGCTACAGCCATCTATTATTTGGTGTCTGGCCAGAAGTAGTCTTCCCTGAAGAATTGTAGCCAAATCCATACCTTTAACAAGGAAAAAATGGCCAAATGACTCAACAATACACAAACTCATAGGGCCTGGGTTGCAGAAAAATGGCTTCATGTGCTCTCGACTAATCAATAACATTTTTAAATATTTGACTGTAACAGAAGGCATTGTTCACAAAGGGCTTTGTACAATAATCAGTGTCTGCAGGTAAAAGTAAAATATGGTGGAGATTCCTTGCAAGTTTGGAGCTGCATTTAAAAAAATTGAGTTAGTGATTTGGAAAGGATTAATTTTGTCCCCAATGCTGAGAAATACAATCAAATATCAATCTATGGAACTGTGAAGAAAAGAGTGCGCATTAGGGTCTTATCTTTTAAAATGCACGGTACAGTCAAAAGATTGCTGCTCACCTCCTAGTTGTGTCACCCACCACTAGTATAAACGTGAAGTATGGCTGCTGCAGGGTCCACATGCCTTCGATATCCATGGTAAACAATGGGAGAAACGAGTATGACAATGTTCCTCGGACCCGCGCTGCTCATAGAGGAGACGGTCAAACAGTGGTAGATGTCAAAGTGGCTTTTATTACATCCGATGCGTTTCGGAGTCTAATCCCGACTCCTTCCTCAGGGAACCAACAAACTGTTGTCTCTCTGATGAAGAAATCAGGATTAGACTCTGAAACGCATCGGATGTAATAAAAGCCACTTTGACATCTACCACTGTTTGACCGTCTCCTCTATGAGCAGCGCGGGTCCGAGGAACATGCTCTTACTCGTCTCGCCCAAATATTAAATTATGACACAATACTATAAGGGAAGCATCTGGCTACTAGTTTATTCTACATCAGTACAATGGCCCAAAATATATAGTCAATTTTACTATCTTGTGAAAAGAAGAATAAGGAGTCTTAGAAGTGATTATATGGCTGCCACAGAGCTCATGCCTCATTATCCAGTCTGTCTGGGATTACATGTAGAGACAGAAGAATTTGTGCAAGCCTTATACAAAGAAGATCTGTGGTCAGTTCTCCATGATGTTTGGAAAAATCTCCTTGCTGAGTTCCTTCAAAAACTGTATACAAGTAACAAGTGACTTAGAAGAACTGATGATTCACAAGATACTCTACTAATTCTATTTTGGAAAACATTTTTAATTAGCAGAATACACACAAAGACACACAGACACACACAGACACACTATACCTACAAATTACACATATTGATCCTTTTATGACAACCAATTCTAAATCAAAAACAAGTCAAGGAAGTTTGTACCCACTTACCAACTGTAATAGATGTGACTCTCATCTCACTTTCCTGTCAACATTGACCTCCTTCTACTGTGTTATCTACATGCAGCAAGTGGCATCTGTCAAAAGGAGAAAGGGATCCCAGCCTACCTGCTCTGATTCAATTCTTTCAGTGTTTCAATGCAGGTGCTGTCTATCAATATTAGGGTAGGCACAGAGGACTGTAAAAAGAGGGAGGAAGAATAGTGCACTGAGAACTTGGCTAAAAAAGGGTGTACTAAACCACTTAGTTTACATAAATACTAGAACAGTTTTCACAGAATGCTAAATTAGTAAATTCTGTACAGTAAGTCTGTTTGTATAGGTAGTAAGACCTATATTTGAATGTATATGTCACGATTAGCTTTGTCAGGACCTGCAGCTCTCTGGCGCCCCCTTAGCCTGCTGGCCAAATCCGGTACTGCCAGAGGATAAGAAAGGTGCCCAGCTGCTCTAATTTATGTTGTCTATTGCGGCACGTGATGTGACAGGATGTATATATACCACCAGTTCCTGCCAGGAACGTATATATACCTCGATCCAGTCACCCTCAGGCCCACAATATCACATAAATACAAAAAACGGTATTCTGCCACCACTGATCTCTTACAGGCGGACCAGTAACCTGTGCGATAGCGAAAAAACGAGCAGGGAGGTCGTGAGAACTCGTTCATAGGACAAGGAAATCGAGACTAGTAAATTAAAATAGTTTACTCCGAAATATGGCAGTGATTATATATAAAAGAGTTACAAGATATTACATCAGAGACAATATACAATGTATGAATAAACAGTTATATAAAATAAAAGGAATAAGGTAAGAAAGGTTCAGACCTAGTCACGCATGGTCAGCTTGGTTGTGTGGGGGAAAGTCTCCCCTAGATGGTTGGATTCCTTCCGACAGCACGGTGTTCTGCTATCTCAGCCCGGGGTTGGAATGCATCAAGAATGTCCTCTTTGCTTTTATCAAACCAGGGGGAGTTTGTGGCCCCCACCGCTTGGAGTGACCACCCCCCTGTGGGCTTGTCCACTAACACCTCCTCTTTCACCATGCTTCATAAATCCCCATCCTTCATATCTGTGGGTGGGGCAGTCTCACAATTATGATTTATAACTCATATTTCAGGTCAGGTGATTCTGAGAAGTTTGATACCAAATATGACCTGCTTGTCATATTTACAATGGCAGCACTCCGTTCCCAGGTTCCAGAATGTGGTAGAACTGTACAAAACACATCATTAAATGCGCAACACGATAAGGAATCTAAAAAATATGAAGTATGTGGAAGTGGCATGAACGGGTCGTCTTAAATTCAATACTGAAAACGGTGAATTTGGACAAAGGATTTGGTTTCCTTAGTAGAGACAAAACTGGTTCAGACTGGTGTCTATCTCTACTGGTATTTACGATCCGTCGTAAATGGCTTAAGCTGGGGGGATGCATGGAGAGATTCTCTGTATGCTGCACACAAACCAGCTAAAAGGGAGGAAGGATGAGGGAGTTGGATTTGACTGACTCTCCAATACCTTAAAATCATGAGCAATATTCAGCCATTCATGACAGTATACATTGGTTAACTTGAATTTTGAAGTTGACACGTTCCCTTTAATGGAGCTTGCTTTGTCCACTAAGAAACAGTCATGCTGGAATAGAAAAGATTCTTCTCCAAACCTTCCCACAATTATTGAAGCATACAATTTTCTCAAATGTCTTGGTATGCTGAAGCATTAAGATTTCCTAAATTGAAACTAGGGATCAGAGTGCCAGGCACTTTCTCTTTCTTCCCTAAAGAACAACTCTTTCTATGCTAGGTTGATGTGGATAGCTATGATAACCTGGCATGCACATCTAATATCATCATCAAGAGCATCTTAAGGTCAGCTCAAGCCTATCTAGTATCCAAATAGTGGTGCATGCTGTAACTACATGCTCTCCAGGAGTCAGGCTACTTCCACTCAGCTGTGCCAATGATGCGGAGGGACCTTTAGCAGCTCAGAAAAATGAAATTATTGCCACTGTGTGTTGCACTAGTGCTTTTGTAATTTCTATGGTTAAGGTTACGCGCTCCAGTTATTTATTGATGATCCAATCAGATTACCCTGTGTGGATCATCTTGCTTTCCAAACTGCCTCAAAGCCTTTTTCTAACCACTTTCTCTTGAACTATATCTAGCTTTTGTCCCCTCCAACTTGCCTATTGCTTATCAGGATTTTGCAGACATCTTTTCCAAACAGGAGGCTGGAATGCTACATCCACATTGACGATTTTATTGTTATATTGTCCTATTGTTCCTAGACTGAACCACTCATATTGAGAGTTTATATCCTATTCCTGAGACTGAAGTGGTGGCCAATTGTTAAAGAGAATCTGGAGAATGGATTCATCCGAAAGTGTGTCCCTGAATGATGCAGACTTCTTATTTATAAAGAAGAGAACTGTATCTCTTTGAGCACACATTGACTATTGTGGATTAAATAAAATCACTATGAAAGATAGGCCAGGGTAAGACTACAGTTTTTAGCAGATGTCACAGACATCGCTAAAAACTCATTTTTCAGCAGCGCATATGCGCTAGTCATCACGGTTGCAGCTCAATGCTGTCCCTGGTTACCCGATGTTGATCTTGGTAACCGCCCACACATCCAGCTGAATAGTGTTCACTTAAGCAGAGCGGACAGGCATGCGCTGCTGAAAAAATTACTACGTTTTTAGCGAAGGTCCGTGACATCTGCTAAAAACAGTAGTCTGACCTTGGCCATAGTTATTCATTGGCTTTCTTTCCTGAACATTTTAATTGGATTAAAGCTGCTTCTATCCTTACCAAATTAGACATGAGTAGACAGGGATGTAACTACAATAGATGTAGGGATTGCAATCGCAACACTAGAGGGCCCTACAAGTCCCTTTGGTCTATAGAAAAAGACTAATGTTATTAAAGATTTGCAATGATTGGGGGCCCATTGAAGCTTTTGCTTTTGGGCCCATGAGCCTCAAGTTACACCACTGTGTGTGAATGCTATATTATAATGCATATCAAAAAGTATGAAAAATGAAAGACTATGCTCAACACCAGTGATGGTCACTATGAATATCTTGCCGTGCCTTTCAGATTATGTGATGTAAAGGCTGTCTTCCAGCATTTCATTAATAAGATCATTTGAGATCCACACCGACTACATGTTTGCTCCATTTTGAATAGAATGCAACAAAATTATCTTCACTCCAAGTTTGAAAAATGTCTTTTTAAACATCATGAACTGTCTTTTCTTGGCTACATCATCTCATCTGGAGGTCTGCTTATAGACCCAGAGACAGTTTCAACTATTTTAGATTGTCTACAACTCATTAGCCTTAAAGTCCTTCAAATGATCTTATGCTTTGCAAACTATTACATCAGTTAAATAATTATGCTTGAGAGGAAGCGCTTTTTATGGCCCTTACTCGGAAGAGTATTATTTCTTTGAATTGGCCAGATTCAGATATTCAAGCAACATAAATCTTATTTTTCCATTTCTCCAGTGTTACACCACATGGATGTTAACCAGCTGTTCTTTCTTTTAGTGGATGCCTCTGCTAGAACTAAATTACTCCATTGAAGATTGAGACGTTTTTGTCATAAAATTAGCTCTGAATGATATCTAGCCTATTAGCTACAACTTTATCAAGCACAATGGTCACTTTTCTTGGTTTCATCATCTTCACCTTCTATTCTCCTAGAAAAATTGCAGGGATGATGCTCAAACTCAAACTAAAACTCAAATAGGCTTTATTGGCAGGACCAAAAATACATTTAATGTTGCCAATGCAAGAAATAATAAATGTGACAGGGGAGGGGATAGGGGATTATGGGAATGGGGTGTTGGGGGCACAACTTGGAAAATATTAGTAAATTTGGGGGTTTACATTCCTCTAAGCTTTTAAGATATGATGACATATTGGGCGACAATCTCCACTGTTGATTCTTCTTCCCCAGTAGGATGCAGAGTTTCCTCTACTCGTCCATGAATGGGTTGTGAATGGAAAGTTTCTGGAAGTGGGAGATCCTCACTGCTGAGTATTTGTTTCAGTGAAGCAGGAAGTGTGCCTTGTCCTCCTCCAGTGCTCCCTGCTGGCAGTGCTGGCAGTCTGTACTCCCGTGGCTTGTATGTCTGTCTGTGCCACCCTCTTTCCATCTCTAAACTGTGGGCACTCAGTCTGTATAGACTCAGAGTCTGCCTGTCTTTGGGCTGATGTAACCTCTTCAGATATGGGGCCAGAGTGTAGTCCCTTTGCAGTGAGTTAGGCTGTGGTCACAGTAGCATTTTTCACATGCGTTTTTGGAGACCTGCGTTTTCAAAAACGCATGTAAAAAACGCACCCATAGGCCCCCATGTTAAAAAACGCATGCCCTAATAGCCAAAAAGCATGTGTGACTGTCCCATGCGTTTTTGGAGCATATCCAAAAACGCATGCGTTTTTTAATAAGGGGCCTTATGGAAAACGCATGCAAAAACGCATGTACAATTAGTGCCATTCAAAAATGCATGCGTTTCCCATAGGCGCCCATGTTAAAAAAACGCATGCGTTTCCGAAAACGCATGCGTTTTTTTTAACATGGGCTCCTATGGGAAACGCATGCGTTTTTGAATGGCACTAAAAGGTACTAATTGTACATGCGTTTTTGCATGCGTTTCCCATAGGAACCCATGTTATAAAAAACGCATGCGTTTTCTACAAAAACGCATGCGTTTTTCAAAACGCTCAAAAAAATACTACAAGCACTATTTTAGGTGCAGATTCAAAAACGCAGCCAAAAACGCAGGGAACCATCACACACCTTACAAAACTCATGCTGACATGAAAAAACGCATGAGTTTTGTAAAATCATTAAAAAAAACGCATGGCAACTGTGACCACAGCCTTAGTGAGTTTCTGGGAGTTCTATAATTCACTCTGCCAACTCTCTATATATTGAATCTTACAGCTCTCGGAGATCTTCTTTATTTCAGCTTTTGTCAGGGTGTGTGCTGACTTTGGCTGGCCTGGCTGCAGGGGTTCATGGTTTGCTCTGGGCTTTGGCTCAGTAGAGCTTTATGATGGTAGGAGCTGGGGTTGCTGCTCTGTATGTGCGCCTGGTGTGACAACGTCCTCTTCTTTAAAGTTAGCCTTAGGGGGAATCGGTCCAACTCTGCCCGACAGGCTATGTTTGATGTGCTGCTATGTATTTGGAGGAGATATTTGCAGAACTCCAGGTGGAAGACTTCGGTTGGGCTGGAATCCCACTTTGTCTGGTCTTGGTAAGTCACTGGGTCCCATACCTCGCTACCATAGAGCAGTATAGGAGTGATGACACTATCGAATATCTTAAGCCATACTCTTACCGGTGGTTTGAAGTGGTACAGTTGTCTTCTGATGGCATGTAAGGTTCTGCATGCTTTTCCTTTCAGGGCCTCTGCTGCTTCGGTGAGGCTCCCAGTTTGGCTTAGCTTCAGACCGAGGTAGTTATAGCTGTTGGTCTTCTCCAGTGTGGAACCATTTCATGTGAGGGAGTGAATGGGGGTTTTATTCTGGTTCCTCTTCTGAAACACCATGTCTTTGGTCTTCTTTTGGTTGATGGGCAGTGGCATTATGGTGCTGAATGTTTCCAGCACTGCCAGGCTATCTTGGAGGCCTCTCTCAGTTGGGGAGATTAGTAGGAGGTCATCTGCGTACAGCAAGAACTTCACCTCTCGGTCGTGCATGGGGTGGAAAAGGATTCCATGGCTGATGCCAGTCTATTTATGTAGATGTTGAACAGAGTTGGGCTCAGGCTGCAGCACTCTCTGACCCCGAGGCCCTGCCGAAAAAAAGCTGTCCTCTTCCCGTTCACCTTCACGCTGCAACGGTTCTTAGTGTATGAGCTCTTGATGAAGTTGTAGGTTCTGCTACCTATTCCGTTTTTCAGCAGTTTCTGAAACAGGGCGGGGTGCCACATTGAGTCAAATGCCTTCTTGAAGTCTGTGAAGCATGCAAATATTTTCCCATGCTTTTTGCTGTGGATATGGGTCTTGATGAGGCTGTGCAGGGTGTAGATGTGATCAGTAGTGTGGTGGTTTGGCATAAACCCAGCTTGGCTTCTGCTGAGGATGTCAAAATGGGTGAGGAAGGTAATTATCTTTTTATTAATGATGCTCGTGTCAGATCCATTGATCAGTGTGATGCTTTTGAAGATACACCCTCATATGTAATTGGTTCACAATATATACTTGTATATGTTTCTTCTTAATGGTACACCTATTGGTAATTTCATCCTCTTTAAAGCACATCAGGGTCTTAACTTGTGCCTATTCTTTTTTTCTTCTGGGCACTAAGGATATAAACTGAAAATTAATTTCCTTTGTAGTCAAAAGTGATGCAAGATGTCAAAGAGCTTGTGGCATCTGGTGCTAAGTGTGCATATATTAAATCCTATGTCAAGTGCTTCTTGACCCTCCATAGTCTTCTACTTATTCCACAAAAATCTTGGTCTAAAATTTCCAAGGACTTTGTTGCATACAGGTTCATCTCAATGAAATAGAATATCATCAAAAGTAATTTTTTTTTATTAATTCAATAGAAAAAGTGTAATGTGTATATTAGGCCCCTTTCACATCTAATACAGGTTTGTGTTTTGGTTAATTTGCGTTTCTATGCATTCTTACTGCTAAAAACGCATCAAAACGCATGCGTATTTGGCCCCATTGATTGTAATGGAAACACATGTAAAAACACATGCAAAAACGCATACCAAACACATGTGCATTTTCAAAAACGCAAACGCATGCGTTTTTGCAAAAGCAGACCAAAACGTTGCATTTTTGCATGCGTTTTTGAATGCGTTTCCATTAACATCAATAGGGCCAAAAACGCATGCGTTTTGATGCGTTTTTAGCGGTAAAACCACATAGAAACGCAAATGAACCAAAATGCAGCCCTGCATTAGATGTGCAACTTACAAATTACAATTAGGTGGCCATCACACGCTTCAATATCGTGAGCGATATTGTTAGCGATCACGTGCACGCGCGATCGCTAACGATATCGCTCACATCGCTGGTGAGCTGTCACACAGACAGACTCACCAGCGACGTGGAGCAGCGAGATCGCTGGTAACTATGGTACACATCGGGTTACTAGGCGCCGCGCGGCGCTTAGTAACCCGACGTTTACCATAGATACCATCTCCCAGCATAGGCTCTGCCACTGGGAGATCGTTCATCGTGGTGTCACACACCACGATGAAGCAGATTGAACAAGTGTTTATCGCTTGATATGAGCTCCGGCTCCCATATCTGCGATGTCACGATCAAACGATTTTACATTGTAAAATCGCTTGATTGCACACAGCGATGCACAAACGATATAGCTTAAGCGATCAAAAAGCAGATCGCTTAAACGATATCGTTCGCAATATTGAACCGTGTGACGGCCGCCGTTAGAGTGATCTATTTCAAATGTGTATTTCTTATAATGTTGATGATTATGGCTTACAGCCAATTAAAACCAATGGTTATTATCTCAAAAATTTAAAGTAGTAGAAGTCCTTTACTACTTTCAGTTCATCACCATCCATATCAAATGCGTCCCTCTTGTACATGGTAGTAGGCAAAATCTTTGTCTTCTTTGTGTTGAGTAGAACTCACATGTTCGAGCTTTCCATCTTGACACTGTAATAAGTCCATCATTTAATCTACACTTGTTGCTATCAGTGTTGTATCATCTGTGTATTTTAGATTGTTGACAATTAGTCCAACAATTTTGATTCCTTCTTTTTTTTGGCAAGTACCGTATATACTCGTGTATAAGCCGACCCGTGTATAAGCCAACCCCCCTACTTTTGCCCCAAAAATCTGGAAAAACCTATTGACTCGTGTATAAGCCGAGGGTGGACCCCAGCACAGGTATACAGCCCCCAGCAGTGTGGTATACAGGCCCCCCCCAGTGGTATACAGGCCTCCCCAGTGGTAGTATACAGCAGCCCCAGTGGTAGTATACAGCAGCCCCAGTGGTAGTATATAGCATCCCCAGCAGCCTCAGTGGTAGTATACAGCAGCCCCAGTGGTAGTATATAGCAGCCCCAGTGGTAGTATATAGAAGCCCAGCAGCCCCAGTGGTAGTATATAGCCGCCCCAGCATCCCCAGTGGTAGTATATAGCATCCCCAGCAGCCCCAGTGGTAGTATACAGCAGCCCCAGTGGTAGTATATAGCAGCCCCCGTGGTAGTATATAGCAGCCCCAGCAGCCCCAGTGGTAGTATATAGCATCCCCAGCAGCCCCAGTGGTAGTATACAGTAGCCCCAGTGGTAGTATATAGCAGCCCCAGTGGTAGTATATAGCAGCCCCAGTGGTAGTATATAGCAGCCCCAGCAGCCCCAGTGGTAGTGTATAGCAGCCCCAGCAGCCCCAGTGGTAGTATACAGCAGCCCCAGCAGCCCCAGTGGTAGTATATAGCAGCCCCAGCGGTAGTATACAGCAGCCCCAGTAATCCAGGGCCCCCCAGCCTTGCTCCGGTCACCTGTAAAGCAAAATATATTTATCACTGTCCCGCTGCCGTCCGCGCCCGCTGCTGCCGACATCCCCGATCCTCCATCTTCATGCGTCTTCTTCCGACTTCCTGTGTTCGGCGCCGGCAATGACGTCATTGCCTGCGACGAACACAGGAAACCGGAAGAGGACGCATGAAGATGGAGGATTGGGGATGTCGACAGCGGCGGGCACGGACGGCAGCGGGACAGTGACAAGTATATTTTACTTTACAGGTGACCGGAGCAAGGCTGGGGGGGCCCTGGATTACTGGGGCTGCTGGGGCTGCTGTGGCTGCTGTATACCGTCACTGACTCGCGTATAAGCCAAGGGGGGTACTTTTCAGCCCAATTTTTGGGCTGAAAAACTCGGCTTATACGCGAGTATATACGGTATTCACATTATATGCCCCTAAATGTGTATTCCATGATTACAGAATGATGATGTCTGTATTAGTCATGGGCGAGCATGCCCGCCGGTACTCGTTGTTCCTCTGAGCATCTTTGTACTCAGGATTCTCAGAGCCCACCGATTACCGGCAAGATACTCGTGCTATGCTCGGCTCCCCCTCCCTGCATGTTGGCGCTCTTTACAGAGCCAGCCCTCATGCAGGGATTGGTTGCCAGTGCCTGCCACACACTGTAATTCCACAGCCATGTTGTTTGTGGCATTACAGTGATTGGCTGGCCGCTCAGCGTCCTCAGGTCTGTATCAGACCTGAAGGCGCTGTGCTTGTCACTATGACCCAGAGACAGCTAGTGTAGGGAGAGGTGTTGCTGAGCTAGGGACAGATTTGTGTGTGTTGTAGGTAGTGTAGGGTACACAATCCATCTAAACAAACAGTCCTTTTCAGGACTAATCCAGCTGTATACAGGCTGTGTATATAGGCAGGCAGAGTATATAGCAGAGTGCAACGCATATAACACAGGAGGTTCCATTCCAGTCACGTCTGGGGCTGGTGTAGCCTGTTACACATACTATTCATCTAAAAAAAAGATAGTCCTTTTCAGGACTATACCAGCTGTATACAGGCAGTGTATACAGGCAGGGTATATAGTCCTCCATTTAAAGTGTGCAAGGCAGGTGGCAAGGGACAAGGAACTGGACGCGATGGTGATGGTGCATGCAGAGGCCGAGGCCATGGGCAAGCTACAATTGTGTCACAACAAAGACCCATATCTTCTCGCCCGACCTTCCTGTCCCAATTCCTAAGGGACTGCAGCACACCATTATTAAACCCAGAGCAGTGTAAAAAGGTTGTTGGTTGGATAATGGATGATGCTTCCAGTCAGTTTGCCACCAGCACAACCACCCTGTCTTCCCAATGGTCAAGTCTCAGTAGCCTTGAGTCTGGACAAAATATTCCTCACCCTGATCCTCCTTCCTCCCGCCATGCCGAGTGGGATCGCACACTTGGACACTCTGAAGAGCTGTTCACTTTTCCATTTGTAGATTCGGGCCTCTCACTCCTCCACTTGAAGGGGGGCAAGAGGAGATCGCATATAGCGATGCCCAAATATTTGAGCAGCCATGGTCGCATGAAGGCGACGGTGGGAAAGTGTCACAAGAGGTGGACGATGATGAAACACTATTGCCAGAAAGTCAGGAAGAGGACCAGGGTGGGGAAGTGGAAGACGACGTGCTGGATGATATAGTAACTGACCCAACCTGGCAGGAGGACATGCAGAGCAAGGACATCAGTGATGAAGAGATGTGGACAGCTCTGAAAGAGCAGGCAGATCTGTGGCTCACAATGCTGAACCTACAGCCAGGCATGGTCGTGTGTGAAAATGGCCGGAACCTGGTGGCAGCTCTGAGGCTCACACATGTACCATTCGTGGCCCATGTGCTCAACCTTGTGGTTAAGCGGTTTCTTAAATCCTACCTGGAGCTGTCGGATCTGCTCGGCAAAGTACGCTGCCTGTGTACTCATTTTAGAAAGGCACCTTCTGCTTTGGCCGCCCTTACCATGTTTCAGCAGCGTTTGCAGCTCACAGACTGGTGTGTGATGTCCCCACGTGTTGGAATTTGACACTGCAGATATTGGTCAGGATTTGTGAGCATAAAAGGGCAGTTGTTGACAACCAGCATCAACAAGGCCGTCAGTATTCGGTTCAGATTACACACATAAGACTTCAGGAGTGGACATGGATATCCGACATATGTACCATCCTCCAAAACTTTGAGGACTCCACCAAGATGGTGAGCGGCGATGATGCCTTCATTAAAATTACCATCATTAACATTACCATCCCACTTCTCTGTTTTCTGAAAAGCTCTCTGCTCAAAATCAAAGAGGATGCATTGTAGGCGGAGCACAATAAGATGGAGCAAGAAACTATACAGGATGATTACACACTTGCTAGCTTCATCTCATCCCAATGTGGATTGGGGGACAAAGAGGAGGAGGAGGACTCACTGTGGCATCATAAAGATGAGCCAAGTTCATGTGAATAAACTGAGTTCACCTCTGTGACGTCATTGGGAGCGTGGGCAAATTATCATCACCACCAGCAAATGATGTATGCCCCTGTGTGTGGGATAATTTCCACATGTTCTCAGTGACGTCACAGAGGTGAACTGAGTTCATTCACATGAACCTTTGCAAAATTAAAGGGTTACTCTATATGAGAGGGCATATACACTGTTAGGAGAGGGGTTAGTTTGAAATTAAAAGGTATCTTTATTACCACAACGCGTTTCCACAACGGAACGTTGTCTTCCTCAGGTGGATAATCTACCTGAGGAAGGCAACGTTCCATTGTGGAAACGCGTTGTGGTAATAAAGATACCTTTTAATTTCAAACTAACCCCTCTCCTAACAGTGTATCTGCGCTCCCATATAGAGTAACCATTTCATTTTACAAACTGTGTCTCCCACGCTTTGGGTGTGGGGTTACTGGAGCTGCGTGACTGTTGGAGATCTACGATCGAGCGGTGTGGAGCATTAGGACCAGTGGCGTAACTACCGGCATAGCAGCCGTAGCAGTCGCTTTGGGGCCCGGGCCGCCCGGCGCTTGTGGGGGGCCCGGACCCAGCGCGCAGCCGCTGCTATGCCGGTAGCTGCGCCTGGCTGCGATATATACCTAACCTCTGTCTGGTCATTGTGTGGCCGTCAGGTGTGGGGGTGGGGGCCCGGCCGGGGGCGGCCGCGCCCGACGGGCCCCCCTGTCGAGGTGGATGCCTATTCAAAGCGGCCGCAGGCGCCGCACAGAGAGATCAAGGGGCTGCCGCCGCTGTAGCCTGCTGCTGCCTCCTGCCTGACGCGCTGTGTGTTTGTTCTTTTGCAGATCCCCGCCCCCTGGCCGCCCTGTGACCTCGCTCGGAGTCCTTCCTGTTCCCTCACTTGTCCGACTCCTCGGTCACTTAGCACACAGAGCAGCCAGAGAACAAGCAGGGTTGGAAGGAGCAGCAGGAGGCAGGAGCTACTGAGGCCGGAGGTGAGAGGCACCGCACCGCTAATAACAATATAATATTTATTGAATGACACTACTGTGTTAGTGAGCAGCCGGCAGCATGGGGGGGCCCCGGGCCTGTATATACCCTGTCCCTGTGTGTGTGGTACTGGCTGGGACACTGTGAGGGGGGGCCTGTATATACCCACCAGGGGCTCTGTATACTACCACCAGAGGCCTGTATATACCCACCAGGGGCCTGTATATACCCACCAGGGGCTCTGTATACTACCACCAGGGGCCTGTATATACCCACCAGGGGCTCTGTATACTACCACCAGGGGCCTGTATATACCCACCAGGGGCTCTGTATACTACCACCAGGGGCCTGTATATACCCACCAGGGGCTCTGTATACTACCCACCAGGGGCCTGTATATACCCACCAGGGGCTCTGTATATACCCACCAGGGGCTCTGTATACTACCACCAGGGGCTCTGTATACTACCACCAGGGGCTCTGTATATACCCACCAGGGGCTCTGTATATACCCACCAGGGGCTCTGTATACTACCACCAGGGGCCTGTATATACCCACCAGGGGCCTGTATATACCCACCAGGGGCTCTGTATATACCCACCAGGGGCTCTGTATACTACCACCAGGGGCCTGTATATACCCACCAGGGGCTCTGTATATACCCACCAGGGGCTCTGTATATACCCACCAGGGGCTCTGTATATACCCACCAGGGGCTCTGTATACTACCACCAGGGGCTCTGTATACTACCACCAGGGGCTCTGTATATACCCACCAGGGGCTCTGTATATACCCACCAGGGGCTCTGTATACTACCACCAGGGGCCTGTATATACCCACCAGGGGCTCTGTATACTACCACCAGGGGCCTGTATATACCCACCAGGGGCTCTGTATATACCCACCAGGGGCTCTGTATACTACCACCAGGGGCCTGTATATACCCACCAGGGGCTCTGTATATACCCACCAGGGGCTCTGTATATACCCACCAGGGGCTCTGTATATACCCACCAGGGGCTCTGTATACTACCACCAGGGGCCTGTATACTACCACCAGGGGCTCTGTATATACCCACCAGGGGCTCTGTATATACCCACCAGGGGCTCTGTATACTACCACCAGGGGCCTGTATATACCCACCAGGGGCTCTGTATATACCCACCAGGGGCTCTGTATACTACCACCAGGGGCCTGTATATACCCACCAGGGGCTCTGTATATACCCACCAGGGGCTCTGTATATACCCACCAGGGGCTCTGTATATACCCACCAGGGGCTCTGTATACTACCACCAGGGGCCTGTATACCACCACCAGGGGCTCTGTATACTACCACCAGGGGCCTGTATATACCCACCAGGGGCTCTGTATACTACCACCAGGGGCCTGTATATACCCACCAGGGGCTCTGTATACTACCACCAGGGGCCTGAATATACCACCACCAGGGGCTCTGTATACTACCACCAGGGGCTCTGTATACTACCACCACCAGGGGCCTGTATATACCACCACCAGGGGACTGTATACCACCACCAGGGGACTGTATACCACCACCAGGGGCCTGTATATACCACCACCAGGGGCTCTGTATACTACCACCAGGGGCCTGTATATACCACCACCAGGGGCCTGTATATACCACCACCAGGGGCCTGTATATACCACCACCAGGGGCCTGTATATACCACCACCAGGGGCCCTGTATACCACCACTGGGGCCTGTATATACCACCACTGCGGAGGCTGCTGTAATACTGCTGGGGCCTGTATATACCACTGAGGAGGCTGCTGTAATACTGCTGGGGCCTGTATATACCACTGGAGAGGCTGCGGTAAACCACTGGGGCTGCTGTATATACTGCTGGGGTTTGTAAGGGGATGTGTCTTGGAGGGGGGCGTGTCTTGGAGGGGGGCGTGTCTTGGAGGGGCGTGTCATTGGGGGGCGTGTCTTAGAGGGGGCCCCGTTTAAAAGTTTGCTATGGGGCCCTGCCAGTTCTAGTTACGCCCCTGATTAGGACCTGTGGTGACGTGGTAACCTTGTGACCCAGTGACGTGCGGATCACCTTACTGCACCACACGTGACCGTCCGGAACGCGGAAGCCGACCGGAGTGGCACCGAGCAGTGCGGGAGCGCTAGGAGGCCCCGGAGACGGCTCATACTGAGGTTGTGTGGAGGTGGCACAACCTTAACAGGATAGAGTCCCCCCTCACTCCCTCTTAAATACCCCTAATTTATCACTGGGTCCTCCCAAAGGGAGCGCTTCCATCTTTGTTTTATTTTGCATTCACATGAACTTGGCTCATATTTATGACAACACAGCATGTCACTGATGTGCACACGCATGCGCTCTTCAGTAATTCTGCTGGATGGCAGGCTGAATGGTCGCATCCAGCTACTTTCCAGCCTGCCATCAGATGTAGCAGAGCCGGTGCTGTCATGGGACAAATGGAGGCTCCTGGCTATGGAAAGGTTAGGATGAGGTTGCTTTATTTTACTTCTCTTACAGGAGAAACTAACTTCAGGTGGAATAGGTGAGAGGGTAAGTATAGTTTAATTAAGAACAATAAAGGAGTACTGTCTTTATGTCAAATAAAATACTTTATACTGGGTGTCTGTGTTTTATTTAACTTTTTGACAATGGGGTTAGTAATGGGGGTGTCTTATAGACACCTCTCCATTACTAAGCTGGGCTTGATGTCACCTGGTATAATAAGGTGACATCAACCCCAACCCCATAACCCTGCAGCCACCGCTACAGGGCAGTGTGGCAGAGTTTGGCTAAGTGCCAGGTTTGGTGCATCCCATGGATGCACCATTTCTGGGACAGCTAAGGGCTCTTGTTTTTAGCCTCTGAGGAGGCCAATATTTTTGGTCTCTTCCCAGGCTATTAATACAAGCTCCCAGGTGTCTGCTTAGTCTTTCCTAGCTGTTAAAATAGGAGGGACTTCACGCCATTTATTTTGGGCGGTCCTCCATTTTAATAGCCAGTATAGGCTAAATATTCATCTGGGGCTGATATTACTAGCCTCGGAAGCTCCACGGGTATTACCCCTTCCCAGGCTTCTAACATTGGCCCCAGCTGCCTGCTTAACCTTTGCTAGACTTGAAATTTACAGGGGACCCCACGCCATTTTTTGTTTTTAAATCTTTTTTTTTTCTTAACCATAAAGTTTTATTGAACATTTTATAGTAACAATAGTAACAATAATGCGCAATAGCATATTAACAAGACGCGGGTAGAAATAAGAAAGTATAACCGACCAGCATGGTGTAGTAGCCGAGCAGGAGAAGATTGGGGCAGGCGACATCCCCGACCCCTTGTTCGGCCAGCAAGACCGTCTAATGGAGAAAGCAGGGTAGGGCATATCAATGAATAGATCAGTTGACCGTAACAAATATTATAAAGACAATGGAGAACAGAAAAAAGAAGAAACAAAAACACAACTATCAGAGGTTTGTATGCATAAAGAAGGGAACAAAGACAAGACAGATAGGTATTGGCAGGGAGGCAAGGCGGAGTAGGGAGGGAGGAGGAGTAGAGGTTGCAGTAGTAAAGTGGTGGCTCCCAGTTACCTGCACCCTATGAATTGGCACCCGTTGCATAGTATTCCCACAGGGACCAGACCACCATGACGTGTTCTACCAAATTGTTCGACAGGGCTGTAAGGTGTTCCATATGTCTGACATCCAAGATTCTACTCGTGAGGCTCTGGAGCGACAGGGTGCTTGTCTGCTTCCAGCATCCTGCAATTAAGCACCTAGCTGCAATAAGGAGCCCAGGAGAAACACTAGAGGGTCCAATTCGACATCAGCATATAGTACTTAATTAGGGCTCTAACTTGAACCCAAAAGTGAAAGATTTTCAGGCAGGACCAAAATAAGTGGAGTAGCGACCCCGTACCCCCCTCCGCACCTCCAGCAGATAGCAGGGATTCAAGGATCCAGCCCATGAAGAAACTCCGGTGTGTGGTACCAGAACATTAAAATTTTGTAGATAGAGAGCATACACACGAATAATTTGGAGGCGTTCCTCCAAATGACAGACCACTCCCTAGGGGAGATCCGTCTTCCAGAGAAGACTCCCACCTGCGCATGCATGGAAGTGATCCACCAGACCCATCCTGTGGACCAGAAATCAAGCTGTAAATTTCGGAGATCAGACCCTTGGTACCATTGCCCCTCCTGCAAAGCCTCTCAAATTACATAGGAATAGAGGCTCCCGCTCTACCAATCAGGGAACTAGAAAAATCTCTAAGTTGTAAATATTGGTAGAATTCCTGGTTAGAGAAGGAGAAATGTCGTTTGAGATAATTAAAGGTGTGAATCTGCATGGTGTTCCCGTCTATAATGTACGCAAATCTAAACGGACTTGCTTTCAGCCAGGGATGAACCATTGCAGATTCTAGACTACTTGGAAGTATTGGTTGGTAGATGAAGGACACCAAGGGGGAACAGGGCGATGTAAGAATGAACCTCTGTGTACAGGAAAGTCATTAATCTTGTAAACTGCATGGGGCCCAAGACAGGGGGAGGACATCACACTGGGGAGGTGGGCACAGAAGGGAGTTGGGATGTATCGGGGCAATCCATAATTTCTCCACTTCAGCTCAAAGGGACGCCCAGCAAGGGATTCTCCTCAGATGGGTAGCCCAGTAGTATTTTAGCACATCCGGGACTAATAGACCCCTCCCCTGGTCTTATGGGTCATCAGGGTCCCCTAGCTACTCTATGATGTTTATTGCACCAAATAAACCTTATCAAGGCCGACTGAAGAGACCTCAATTCTGCGACCAGAACTTTAACTGGGAGAGTTTCAAAGAATAGTTTGGGGGTAGGCTTTGTTGAAACAGGGAATGTTATACATTTTCATGGAGCATAAGAGCTTCAAGTTATGACTCTGGATCTAAATCTAAATCTAAATCTCTAAAAAGGGGGGAAGTTTAGTTTACATAGAGTGTCATAACTGGAAGTTATATTGACTCCTAGGTACTTCACACCATCCAACTTCCACCTAAATTTAAAATTCAAGCGTAAGTGATCCAGCATCTCTGGGGGAATGTTCAGCGGCATAGCCTCTGTTTTGCTAGCGTTATATTTGTATCCAGAAAGGTCTCTATAGTTCTTCAAGGTGCTCCTGAGATTTGGGAAAGAGATATGGAGATTAGTAAGGAGGACATCGTCCGCCAATAGCGAAATCTTAAATGATTTGCTCCCGACCATAACCCCCCAGATGTTGGGATCCTGCCATATGGATGCCGCTAAAGGCTCTATACAAATGGCAAACAAAAGGGGTGACAAGGGGCACCCCTGTCTAGTACCATTCGAGATGGAAAAGGACCTGGAGGTGAACAGGGGAAATGTAATGGCTATTGTGGGGTTGTTATACAAGGATTTTAACCCGAGATGCCAAAGGCCCACAGAGTCCCAAATAGGAAAGGCCAGGAGAGGAGGTCGAAAGCCTTTTACGCATCAATACTCAATACTAGCATCTGCTGTTTCCTCCGATTCGAGACATCCATCAAGTCCACCACCCTTTTGGTGTAGTCTTCCCCCTGACAACAGGGGATGAAGCCCACCTGATCTTTATGTATCATTTGGGGAAGCCAAATGTTAAGCCTTGAGGCCAGGAGCTTCGCAAATATCTTAAAGTTGGAGTTCAGGAGAGCTATTGGCCTGTAATTTGAGCAGTTCAAAGGATCCCTGGGTGGCTTTGGGAGTAGAATTAGATGGAAATGGAGCATTGTGGTGCGGATCGGGTTACCCTTAAAGCGAACCTGTCACCCCCTCCAGGCATCTAAAGATAACATAGCCACCTTCTGCAGCACTAAGGCTGCAGTCTCAGAAGGTGTCTATAGCATTCATGCTCCCTTGATTCACTGAAATAAAGACTTTTATAAAATCTGTTTCAAACCTGATCCAAGACCGGGAGGCGGGTTTTCAAGTGTCTGTCTCCCTCTTCTGTGGTGTCAGTCAACCCTCTCTGCTCTCTGTGCACCTCCTCCAGGGCCACCTCCCTGCACTACAGAGCTTTGTCAGCTCTGCTACAACATAGAGCTGCTGGTATAGGAGACCCCACAGTAGTAAATCTTGCAGGAGGATCGTGAGCAGAACAGCAGACAAAGAACTGCCTGCTACATAGCAGCCCTTGAGCTAAGCAGTTTTCACTTTCAGTTTCTTGTACCCAGCAGCATTGCTCCGTCCTCAGCCCCTGATCTAAAGCACAAACTCAACTCTTCTGCACTGCTGACAGCTCAGCTCAAGGCTGCTATGTAGCAGGCAGTGCTTTGTCTGCTCGTCCTCCTGCAAGATTTACTACTGTAGGGTCTCCTATAACAGCAGCTCTATGTTGTAGCAGAGCTGACAAAGCTCTGTAATGCAGGGAGGTGGCCCTGGAGGAGGCACATAGAGCAGAGAGGGATGACTGACACCACAGAGGAGGGAGACAGACACTTGAAAACCCGACTCCCGGTCTTGGGTCTGGTTTGAAACAGATTTTATATAAGTCTTTATTTCAGTGAATCAAGGGAGCATAAATGCTATAGACACCTTGTCAGAATGCAGCCTTAGTACTGCAGAAGGTGGCTATGTTATCTTTAGATGCCTGGAGGGGTGACAGGTTCGCTTTAAGAAAGGAATTAAACAGAACAGACATATGGGGAAGGAGCACTTTAGAGAATGTCTTATAATAGGAATAAGTCAGGCCATCGGGGCCAGGTGATTTCCCTTGAGACAGAGACTCCATGACCTCCTCCAGTTCGTCAAGGGATATGGCACCATTAAGTGGGTCAATCGCTTCCTGCGGCAATGGAGGCAAGGTGTAGAGAAGAAAGAAGCCCCTCAATCATCTCTGGCCCATGGGAGCCCACAATTATTGGGGTCTGTAGATTGTTAAGTTTATTATAAAAGTTGTAGAAAATCTCTGCTATGGCGTCGGGATGATAATGGGTGACCTCATTATCATTGCGAAGAGCTTGGGGACAGCAGGCCATGGTATGCTCCTTTAGTTGGCGAGCGAGAAGGGTATGGGCCTTATTGCCTCTTTTGTAAAGTTTTTGTTTAGAGAAAGTCAGTAGCTTCTCTGTGCTCCTCACTGCCAGGTCCTTCAAGGATTACCTAAGTTTGACAACTTTTCTTAGAGTGGTCACAGAGGAGACAGAAAAAGCTCCCTCTCCTGAAGTTTCAATTAAGAGACCAGGGAGACCCTCCTAGGTTCAGCAGATTTTTTGGCCCTATCGCCTTCCCTGATGCAATGGCCCTCCATCACAGCTTTATGAGCCTCCTAAAGGACTGCTATTGAGGAGACAGAATCCACATTGAGTTGGAAGTATTCTATAAGCTGGCTCTGTAGGGAGGCCCTGGTGATGGGGTCTTTAAGCAGGGATTCATTCAAGCGCCAGTGACCAGATCTATGTCGGGTGCTAGCTCCTCCAAAGTCCATAATCAAGGGAGCAGGGTCCGACCATGTGATAGAGCCCATCTCTACGGCCCCCCCATGCGCCCCAGCAGAAGAGAATTTACAAAGAAATCATCGATCCTGGTATAGGTCTAGTGAGGGTGAGAATAAAAAGAGAAGGCCCTCTCCCCGAGGTGACCCACCCTCCAAGCATCAAATAGGGTTTCGGATCTAATGAGCTTCCGGTAGTTTAAGGATAACTTCTTCAGAGCCTTAGAGGGTGGGTGGCCCCCGGAAGGGAGCTTGCCGGATCCTTATGAGAACAGGAGGTTGAAATCATCACAAAGTATTGTTGCTGCAGGTGGAAGCCTCCCAAGCAAAGAAAGGACCCCCCCGCAGAAAGTGGATCTGGCCATCATTTGGGGCATATAGGTTGGCCAGTATACGAGGAGAACTCCCCAGAAGAGACTCCAAAATTACGTATCTCCTGTCTGTGTCTATGTGAGAGGCAGTGACTTGGCTAGGGCAATTGGAAGCCAACCGAATCGCCACTCCCACTTTCTTAGAGTTCGAGTGAGCTGAGTATTGATGGGGTATTTGTGTGAGGCGAATTTAAAGGAGCTGCTATAGTCAAAATGAGTTTCTTGTATGAAGGCAATGTAGGTGCTAGAGGAGCGAAGCTCTCGGAGGACCAACTTCCTCTTACGAGGGGAATTAAGCCACCTTCACATTGAAGGATAGACTACGGGCCATAACAAAGGAATAACGAGGGCAGTAAGGCGGATGTATTAGATTTACCAGAGTGAGTGCAGTGAGTCTTCCTCCCATCGGCCCATGTCTGCCATTCCCCACTTTGGACCACACCGGGGGCGGAGGGCCTCCTGGTACGAGCAAAACCCAAGGTGGAATGTGAATGACGGGAATTTCCTGGGCCTCACAAAATGCTAGAACATCTGCTGGGATGTGTAGAGTGGTGGATTTTCCTCCCTTCCTAGCGGTCAAAGCAAATGGGAACCCCCACCGGTATGATATCTGATGGTCTTGCAAGACTGCTAGCAGGGGTCAGAGATGTCTCTGCTTCTGTAGACTAATGCAGGAGAGGTCTGGATATAGATGAACCTCAGCGCCATTGTATGTGGGAATGCGGGTCCTCAGTCTTGCCTTGGACATGATTAGCTCTTTAATAGTAAAGTTATGGACGCAGCATATGATGTCCCCTCATTGTGCCATCATGTTCTTAGGCTGCAGTGCTCTGTGTGCCCCGTCCATCTTAATGACGTTTTTGAAAAGGGCCCCAAGAACTTCATTAAAAATGGTCTGCAGGACCGAACCCTGAGATTCGGATTCCACAGCTTCAAGCACTCCTCTCACACGTATATTACACCGGCGCCCTCTATTATCCAGGTCCTGCAAGTGGGATTGCATTTCTTCCATAACTTTTTGTTGTGAGAGCATGATCTGGTGCAACTCCGCGACATATTTTCTAGTGGAGTCGTGTTCATCCTACAGGACCTCAATCCTGTCATTTAAGTGCTGCAGATCATGTCTCACATTGGCTATCTCTGACCTACAAGTGTCATTTACCTAATTAATGAGGTTCTTAAACTCATCTTTGGAAGGAAGGGAGGTTATTATGTTTTGCCAGTCCATGGGGGGTGGGGATATCCCTTTAAGATTCTTTCCAGGCTGTTGCAGGTTGATTGATAGGATTAATGTGGGGTAGTATTCCCCCCTAGTGCACTGGGAGTGAGAAAGGACCTGAGTGCTTCCCCAGCTAGAGTCCGCCAGAGCAGCTGTGGCCACATTAGTGTTCATAGCCCAGGAGGTGGGGTGAGAGAGGGAGCCGGTCTCCTCCTCCATAAGTACCTCAGTGCCAGGAGCTGTAGCAGGAATGCCCCGGCCCCTGGGAGATCTGGGTCTCACATCAGGCAGCTCATTATCAGAGGCTTGAGAGCCCTCTGTGTCCTCTACCCCGCCACCTGCCTCCTTAATGTCCTTCTGTGGGTGAGCACAGCCTGGAGCAGCCTCCTCACCTCCTCCATGCACCAGGAAAGATGGTGCACGAGCCTCTTCCAGCATCTTTTCCAGGCCCAGGAATGCTTCCAGAGTGTTCTGCTGCAACGGCGGGGCAACCAATTATTGCCGCGGGGTCTTGGCTCTTTTGAGACTGGAGGTATATCGAGGGGATGCAGGTATGTAAAATGCTGATAAAGCTGAGGGTCAGTGGGAGTTCTCCTGTGTCCTCTCAGGACAGCATCAGGACACGCCCCCCCTAAAATCTTTAATGTTAAAAAAATACACCAACACTGTCTCGAGTATGAGCCCTTGATCTGATTTTGTCCACTTTTTCAGCGTGCACAAAATCTGAGACTGCAGCGGTTTTGGGCTCTGGTGAAAAAATCGGACAAAATCGGACAGTCCCGGATCCGGGGCGATCCGGCACCTATAACATGGGAGTCTATGGGTGCCGGATGCGTGAAAAAATCGGATCATTTCCCGGATCTGATTTTTTGCATAAAGCATGTTCGGAAATCCTGCCGTGTTACTTCAGCACCATGGACAGCGGCAGCAAACGAATACTGGTAAAAACAGTAAAATACTCAGACTACATTGTTCACAGCAGTAACCTGGGAGTCAGAAATGCTTACAGAGGTATTCCCCATGGTGTTCCTATATGATATAAGCACTGTTCTTATACATTTGAGAAATTTTTATGCTTTGTGCAAACCGCCGAGGGTGCCGCCGGGAAAATGCTCGAGTTTCTCCATAGGTCAACATTGGGCTCGGTGCACGGGTCGAGCATCTGAGCATTTCAATATGCTCGACCCGAGCATCAAGCACCCGAGCATTTTACTGCTCGCCCATCACTAGTCTGTATATCTAACACAGGCATTTTGAAGAAATGGGGGCCTAATAGCAATTTTTTTTATGGCGGCTAATGGAGTACAACTGGTTGGGGAGCGGATGATAGGAAGCCTTCATATCTGCTTCATGTGCTGCTTAGTTGCATGCTACAGTTCTGCTTTCACTGCTGTTAGTGTCGACTACACAACACGTCCCTGCTACTGGGCAAAGCTTGTTGATCAGGAGCAATCTACTGAATTCAGAGGAAACCAGTGTACCTTCCCTTCCTTCCCTTACTGCCTGGGCCTCCTTAAGACTACAATATGTCTTATGGCCACTTTACACGCGGCAACAGGAAGATAGAAAATGTCAGGTGTCGGAGACAATTGTACCTTTTACCTTCAAAACACCTTGAAGTGGCTGCGTGTAATTCAGGTATCTGCAAGGTGTTTTGAAGGTAAAAGGTACAATTGTCTCCGACACCTGCCGTTTTCTATCTTCCTGTTGCCGCGTGTAAAGTGGCCATTAATGATTGCAAGAGATAATTTCATTGTATTAATTTACTAGATATTACAAATTGTTGCTAATATTTATTACGTCTTACTTTTATACACAAATGTAATTCTTTGAAAAAATGTGAAACAAGCAAAGTTGGCCGCATACAATAATAACTACTCGTGGGACAGAAATTGCGTGCAAACTTCTCCATGTCTAAAACGTCTCTGTGCTAAAGAGCATACAAAAAAAGCACCAGATACTAAAATACCCAACATATTCATGCATTTGCAAAAACACACTGAGGCAATATCCACACTTGCTTGTGTGTCTTTCTTTTTAATTATTTCTCATTAAAACAAACATATCTGAGAAGTCATGGCATAGAATATTGGAAAGAAATACCTAAGGGAGCATTGCAGAATATGAAACATACCCAGAGGTTCAGGGCTCTCAAAAAATACTACAGGCTTTATTCAAGCGGAAAATGTCTTTTGGCATTTATGTGTATGTATATATCCATATATAGTCCATTCTAGTGTCTTTCTTATAGCCATTCATATACAGGAGGGACTGAGATACCTTGCTTGTTACCATCACTGATTTGCATTTAGTATGCAGTAAATTGATCTAACACACACATGTACACAGTGATGTCAAAAGGTCTTGTTTTTCCATCCTCACTTGCAAATTTGTGATATGCAGGGTCATAATGGTAATACTGTCAGTTTTACTTTCCATTATAAACAGGAAAAAATAAATGACACATATTCAAATTGGAAGCCAATGTGATTTTCATGGAGCTGTTTATAAACTGTGCCTTTTAATAAGAAAATAATATTTGGAAGTAATTGTTTAGCATGAAATAATGAAAACATTACTGTCTAGTTTTAGGGAAATGGTCAAAATATAGGAATAACTCCCCTAATCCTGCACATTACTGTGGCAGTGCTTTAACCTGTTTTACATCTTTAATTATTTGTACTTCTTTTAAAGGGGCTCTGTCAGGTCATTTTTCAGTATCATACTGAGAGTACCCTTGAATAGTGCTCGGGCAGCCCTTTATAAACTGTAAAAATGATTAATGTACCCTCTGTAGTTTTCTAGCTATAAGCATATTCACATCAAGCAGGCAGCTGGTGCACTAGTCCAGTCCATTAATTTCACTGCCGAATAGTCAATCGCAGGAAAATGTTATTTAAATAGCCACACTGGTATACCCTCAATCCTCCTGTGCTGAAGTAAGTCATTGAAAATATCAGGCTTTGGCAAGCTGCTTATGAGGGAGAGGGGGAGGGATTGAAAGAGATAAGAGAGGAGAGAGGTGTTTTTGCTGCAACTTTTGTAGTAGCATCACTACAGTGTGTGCTGGCTGTAAGAGATTTCTATGTGTTTATATGAACATTTGTTTTCCTGCATACATTATTGTGTGAATCTGCTAAGCAAATGGACAAATGTTCATGTAAACTCATAGAAATATCTCAGACAGCACACACTACACATACCTCAGATACACACAATGACACTGCTTCATACTGGAGGCAAATAAAGATGTCAGAGCTGCACTATATCTGCATAGAGTTCAAATCATCCCCCTACTCGCTCCTCTGCAGTGATTGCCGTCAAGACAGGATCCGCTGACCAGACAGGAGCAGCACAGACAGGGCGATACAGACCCTCCATGTGAGTGATTTCCACTGGACTTTTCTTGTGTGCTTACAATGCAGGGCAGTGCAGGGCAGTGATATCATTAAATGAATATTTTTTTTTCACCGATTTGAGGTTCATAGTTATTCTATTTTTAAATTTTTAATGAATAAAGTGGAATAACTTTTTATTACGTCCAAAACCTGTTCATTCAGCTTGTCACAGTGTCTTTCTATTCAGCCCAGCATGCACTCCAGATCTCTGTCTGCTCACAGTATGCAGAACTATGGGCCATAGCTCTGCATACTGTGAGCAGACAGAGATCTGGAGCGCATGCTGGACTGAATAGAAAGACACTGTGACAAGCTGAATGAACAGGTTTTGGACATTATAACCTTGGATGGACACTAAAACAAAAGGGGATACTGACCTGTAGGATAATCCACTGCTAACTGCATCTAAAACCACTCAGAAAGGATAATAAAGATCATATTAACCCTCATAATAACTATGGAAACAGATTACGGTAACTTGAAGAGACCTTCTAAGTGGTATTGGCAGAAAAGGGGAACATACAAGGGACTACGTCTTACAGACTGCTTTGAACACTGCATATGGGGGCTGAAGACCACGGAATGAAATTTATGTGAGCTGAGCCGCCAAACACTGACCACAATAGGACTCCTTAGGACAATATCGTGTCCTGGGCCTAGGACAAGACGTATATACCGCAAAGAACAGTATGACGGTCCCTTAGAAAGAGTCTACTCCATCCTTCAGCTTGTGGGTCTGAACATCAGATGAACAATTCATGCATTCACATACAACTAGTGTGAACCACAAATCTACATAACTATCTCCGATGCCCCTGATGAGCCTCTTAACATAAGTGGGAGGGGCGAAACGCGTCGGGCGGGGTGTAACTTGGCCATATCATAAAGTCAAAAATTGATGATTACCAGGTTTATACAACCATAGGACTCACGACCTGGGTTATAGGTTAGACTAAGGACTTAAAGTGATCCTAACCTCACAAATTGCATCCCCATGCTATTTAAACCTGTCCCTGCAGCACCTTAAGTGTTTCCTAGACATCCCTTTCTCTCTAAATATCGATTTGGCAAAGTTTATAAAATCATCTTACATACCATGGAATCTGCGGCTTCTCAGCCGCAAAAGGCGTGCCTGCTTGCCGCTTCCCACCCGCCTCCTTCATGATTATTCATGCCCCGCTGGGTGTGCTGCAGAGAGTGGAGCCGCGTCCTCTCCTGCGATGGGCGCTATTCCCGGTATGACGAAAATCTCGTCATATCCGGGTTTACTACGTCAGTACACCCACTAGCTAGAACAGACTTCGCGCATGCGCATTCGCAGCACGAAGTCGGCAGTACACCCAAATGGGTGTACTGACATAGTAAACCCGGATATGACGAGATTTTCGTCATACCGGGAATACCGCCCATCGTAGGAGAGGACGCGGCTCCATTCTCTGCAGCACGCCCAGCGGGCCATGAATAATCATGAAAGAGGCGGAGGGGATCGGCAAGCAGGCAAGCCTTTTGCGGCTTCTCAAAATCTGAGAAGCCGCAGAGTCCATGGTATTTAAGATGATTTTATAAACTTTGCCAAATCGATATTTAGAGAGAAACTGATGTATAGGAAGCACTTAAGGTGCTGCAGGGACAGGTTTAAAAAGCATGGGGATGCAATTTGTGAGGTCAGGATCACTTTAAGGACAACAAAACAACTACCATACTCACTAACTGGACTGGACTGAACCAGGATATGGGATTTGAACTGCTTTGGAGACAGATTGTGTCCAAATAGTTTCTATCCTCATATCCACTACTGAAACGTAGAAATAAGTGTATTGTTCTCCACCTAAGAAACCCTGGAAGATCCGTGTTTGTATAGACGATTATTTGACCTTGTTGTTGGGGGGTGGGTTACACTGTGAAAATCACTGTACTAAATTCACTCTCCCCAGGGAGCAGGCAACAGAGAAGTAAATCATCACTGGCTTTGATTGACAGATGAAAGTAATTTCTTTTTTTGCAGTTTACAGAGGAAAGGAGGTGAGTATAAATAAAAGAATTACATGACTAGAAAGAGCTTCATCAGAGGAATTAGAAATTATATCAGTTACATATGTTTTTTGATCTGACAGATTCCTTTTAATGAGAAACTGTCACCATGTTTTTGCCACCTAATCTAGGAGCAGAATAATATATAGACAGAGAACATGGTTCTTGTGATGTGTCAAGTTTGTCAAGTAAGGTGCTCATTGAAATAAAGATAAACCTGGGTAAGCAATGATCAGTTTCGATACATAATAGAGCACTTTGAATATTTTGTTCTATATTGTTTTATAGATAATGGGGGTCCCTAGAATCAAACATCATCTATCACATAAAAAATCAAATTTACTGGAAAGTTGCAGGATGATCCACAGGATAGGTGAATTAATGTGTGAATTCTGTTGGTCAGATGATTGGGACCCCCATCAATTTGGAGAACTAGAGTTCCAAAATTCCATATGCGAAGTGAGCAGTATTGACATGAACGACCAAAACTTCATTCAGTTTTTTTAGGGAATATCAAGGATAGTAATTCTATCAGTCCCATAGAAAAGAAAAATGGTCCTGTGTGTTCACTACAGCTCCATGCAGACAGGTAATCCTGGAACAAAGCTGTAAGGTTTGGTAGGGATTTCAATAGTTGGATTCCAGGGATCATACATTAAACACCTAGCCTGTTGATGGGTGACAAATATATTTAATGGGAAATTAAAACTGATTTTATAGCAGAAGAAAGCTGATTGTACTTCATACTATTTCTCCTTACGATTATACATCAAAAATAAGGGGATACATTATGCATAAACGTTACCAGTTTAGCATAACAGTTATATAACAAGTAAAACAAAATATTGCTTTTATTATTGGATCTTACTTCTTTTTGCCTCCACTCTTTCTTCTAAAGATACAAGTTATGGTAATAACGATGATGGATCATTTGGGAACGTTCATAGACAAAAAGCTGTCTCCCTGCTGTGAACGACAGGAGCTGGCTGACAAGACAGAGCCACTAAGTCTTTTTAATGGGCATAAAAAGATAAACAAAGTCTTCGACTATCTAATCCAAGCCCTATAAACCAATTAAGTTATCGGCCACTTCTAAGTTGGTGGGGGTTAAATCATGATTGGCCAGAGGTTTGGCTGCATTCACGTTATCTTAAATTTGTTCTGAACCCATATTTTATAAGGATCAATTTAGGATGAGCTGACTCAAGGGAGCCAGGTCACCAAAAAGAGCTAGTCAGCCAAGGGAGACAGATCATCGAAAAGAGATGGTGGGCCAAGGGATCCAGATCACCAAAAAGAGTCAGTGGGCCAAGGCAGCCAGATCCCCAAAAAGAGTCGGTGAGCCAAGGGAGCCAGATCGCCAAAAAGAGCCAATGAGCTAAGGTTGCCAGATCACCAGAAAGAGCTGGTGAGCCAAGGGAGTCATATCCCCAAAACGTCAGTGAGCCAAGGGAGCCAGATCACCAAATAGAGTCAGATCACCAAGGGAGCCAGATCACCAGAAAGATCCGGTGAGCCAAGGGAGCTAGATCACCAAAAAGAGTTGGTAAGCCAAAGGAGCTAGATCACCAAAAAGTGTCTTTTAGCCACAGGTGCCAGTTCACTAAAAAGAGCCAGACTGCCCATCACTAGGTGATAATATTGTAAAAACGGCGTAGATATATCCAACAAAGCATGAACCATACTAAAGAAACTACAGGAAGACATGACCGCAACCACACTATGGGTTTGTGTATGTGTGTGTATAGTTCTGTGTGCCTGTGTCTATCTGTGTATGTTTTTGTGTGTGTGTCTTTGTACTGTATGTAACTGTACATATAATACATACTGTATAGCTAAACATTCAATTACTTTTCAAAACAGTTTAGCTTCTTGCATTTATTTACAACTTGAATCCTTAGGGGCAAGTAATGCTGATATTGAAAAAACAAATTAAAGTAAATAAACCATTACTTTAGCATTAAATAACATTTACTTTGAAATAACTAAATCATTTTACACATCATTTAAATATCTTGTACCATCAAATTAATCATTAAGTGTGGCGTAAAAAGTATGTAGCATAAAAAATTATTTTAATAGCATTACATATCAATTTTGGAATCTCATTTTAACTCTTAAGGAAACATGTCGTAAGTATAGAAAACCATGTAATTTACTTATAAATCTCTGGAATGAATAGATGTGATTATATACGGATTTAATTCAAATTATGTGGAAATCTGACAATTGTAAATGGAAACCATGAAATCAATTAGGTGTGGAGGTAGGATCCAGTGAGGATCAATTAGAGAACACACTGTGGTAGTCAGAGGTCTTCCAAAGCAGAGTAACCCATACTGATGACCTATCCATAGGATAAGTGTTCTTTGCTCTTGTGGCTGCATGATGTAAATGCTTTGAATAGTCCCTTCACCGATAAATATTTGAGTAGACCAGTATTTTACTTTTGGAACTGACATGTGACTTTTGGCGCCAAAAGTCACAAAAACAGGCTATTTTTTACTTTGTGTCAATTTCATTAATTGTGTCTGCCATTTTGACAAAATTGGCGCCCAAAATGCCAACTAATAACACAAGACAGAATAGGAAACTGACTTAAAAAAATGCAAATGATGATATAGGGAATAAATTACTGATGTTTCAGCTGTTAATCAACTGCAGTGAGCAGACCCTGACTCTAACCTTTGTAATGAAGCATCTAATGAGCTATGTGAATTGAGAGATACAGGACGGAGCTGTGACAACAATTGTTGCAATTGGTGGATCATATGTTATCAGCGATATATATATAGGTGTTACCTTTTATTATAGTCCTGCCTCTGGTGATAAGGAGCCTGCTGAAAACTCCTCTTGAAAAGACAGCTGCCAGTGTCAAGTTGTAGGATTATCAACTTTGTTTTTTTAAGTAAAGACCATAATGCCTTGTACAGTGATGGCCACTATTTGGTTTTATGGAGATTCAGCGAGTCCTAGGTTTGTACAGCATAGCTGCAGGTTTGTACAGCATAGTTAGATTCCATCTCTCCATTCACTGGGTATGTGGAGTACACAGATCATATTAAAACTAAATGTATAGCTCTCTTTTTCTCTATCTTCTTTTCATCTTCTCTTTTTTTCTCTCTCTTGCCCCTTTGCAAACACCAATGTTATATATGTATTTTCCAGACAATCGGAAGCTTTCCAATATTGTCATTCAAGACGAATGTATACAATGCAAATTGATCTGTTGAGGACAACTCAATGTAGCCAATAAATTTGATTTTCAAATGATCCGCACGTACGAAATACATATATATATACCGTATATACTCGTGTATAAGCCGAGTTTTTCAGCCCAAAATTTGGGCTGAAAAGTCCCCCCCTCGGCTTATACACGGGTCTATACGGTAGACCCATGTGGTGGGGGCTGTGTGGTGGGGGCTGTGGAGGCTGGAGGAGGCGGGGGGGGGGGGCTGCTGTATGAGCGGCCCCGTCACGTGGGGCCGCTCATTAAATATGCACTGCATCCCCCTGTCAATCAGCGGCAGGGGGATGCAGTTCATATAGCCCCCCAAAAGCTGGCACTGTCCCCCCTTGTAAGGGCCCAACCCCCCGGTGCTTATACATTACCAGCCCGGTGTTCTGATCGGCGCCGCTCCTCGGTGCTTCTTCATCCTCCCGTCCTCGCTGGCTCCATCCGTGATCTCCGGCTGTCGCAGCGATGTGACGTCATCGCGCGACCGCTGGAGAACCCGGATGCAGCCAGCGCGGGAGGATGAAGACGCAGCACGGAGGAGCCGCGCTGATCAGAAAACCGGAATGGTAATGTATAAGTAGCGGGGGGGGCCCTTACAAGGGGGGACAGTGCCAGCTTGTGGGGGCTGTTGGTACCCCCTGGGGGCTGTTGGTACCCCCAGGGGGCTGCTGGGTACCCTCTGGGGGCTGTTGCTACCCCCAGGGGGCTGTTGGTACTCCCAGGGGGCTGCTGGGTACCCCCTGGGGGCTGCTGGGCACCCCCTGGGGGCTGTTGGTACCCCCAGGGGGCTGTTGGGTACCCCCTGGGGGCTGTTGGTACCCCCAGGGGGATGTTGGTACCCCCAGGGGGCTGCTGGGTACCCCCTGGGGGCTGTTGGTACCCCCAGGGGCTGTTGGTACCCCTAGGGGGCTGCTGCGTACCCCCTGGGGGCTGTTGGTACCCCCAGGGGGATGTTGGTACCCCCTGGGGGCTGTTGGTACCCCCAGGGGGCTGTTGGTACCCCCAGGGGGCTGCTGGGTACCCCCTGGAGGCTGTTGGTACCCCCAGGGGGCTGTTGGTACCCCCAGGGGGCTGCTGGGTACCCCCTGGGGGCTGCTGGGTACCCCCCAGGGGGCCGCTGTATAACCCCTGGGGGGGTGCTGTATAACCCCTGGGGGGTGCTGTATAACCCCTGGGGGCTGCTGTATATACTGCTGAGGCCTGTATACCACTGGGGCTGCTGTATATACCACTGGGGCTGCTGTATATACCACTGGGGCTGCTGGGGCTCCTGTATACTACCACTGGGGCTGCTGGGGCTCCTGTATACTACCACTGGGGCTGCTGTATACTACCACTGGGGCTGCTATATACTACCACTGTGGCTGCTATATACTACCACTGGGGCTGCTATATACTACCACTGGGGCTGCTATATACTACCACTGGGGCTGCTATATACTACCACTGGGGCTGCTATATACTACCACTGGGGCTGCTGTATACTACCACTGGGGCTGCTATATACTACCACTGGGGCTGCTATATACTACCACTGGGGCTGCTATATACTACCACTGGGGCTGCTATATACTACCACTGGGGCTGCTATATACTACCACTGGGGCTGCTGTATACTACCACTGGGGCTGCTATATACTACCACTGGGGCTGCTGTATACTACCACTGGGGCTGCTGGGGCTGCTATATACTACCACTGGGGCTGCTATATACTACCACTGGGGCTGCTGTATACTACCACTGGGGCTGCTATATACTACCACTGGGGCTGCTGTATACTACCACTGGGGCTGCTATATACTACCACTGGGGCTGCTATATACTACCACTGGGGCTGCTGTATACTACCACTGGGGCTGCTATATACTACCACTGGGGCTGCTGTATACTACCACTGGGGCTGCTATATACTACCACTGGGGCTGCTATATACTACCACTGGGGCTGCTGTATACTACCACTGGGGCTGCTATATACTACCACTGGGGCTGCTATATACTACCACTGGGGCTGCTGTATACTACTGCTGGGGCTGCTATATACTACCACTGGGGCTGCTATATACTACCACTGGGGCTGCTATATACTACCACTGGGGCTGCTGTATACTACCACTGGGGCTGCTGGGATTCTATATACTACCATTGGGGCTGCTGTATACTACCACTAGGGCTGCTATATACTACCACTAGGGAGGCCTGTATACCACTGGGAGGGGGGCCTGTATACCACACTGCTGGGGGCTGTATACCTGTGCTGGGGTCCACCCTCGGCTTATACACGAGTCAATAGGTTTTTCCAGATTTTTGGGGCAAAAGTAGGGGGGTCGGCTTATACACGGGTCGGCTTATACACGAGTATATACGGTATATATATATACAGCGGGTGAAATAAGTATTGAATACATCACTAATAGTGATGAGCGAGTGTATTTGTTACTATTCGCACTGATAGTACGGTATTCACGTTACACGTTATTCTGCGAATATTTGTGTACTCGCCTTGCTATATTTGGATGTCTTGCCTTGCAGTTTTGGCACCTCCTTTGCAGCCACTAAACATGCTGGCCCTCTTAACCAATCACAGTATTGCTGCAGGCATCTTGGTTGTGGCATTACTGTGATTGTCTGGCTGCCCAGGGTCATAGGGTCTATTTAGGCCCTCCCACTGCCATTTTGCTCACATTGCATCTGTAGCCAGCATTGAAGAAGCATAGGGAGGGATCACTGAACTGCAAGGGAGAGTGTTTAGACCTCATCATAGCACAAAAGCCTTTTTGAGGGCTACCTCTAGTGTATACAACATCAGTGTAGAGTAGGGAAGGAGAGATACTCCAGCAGGAGCAGCTTAAAATAGCCACTCAGTAGCTCTATAATACAACCAAAATAATAGCTTTTTTGAGAGCTGAGGACAAAAAAGAACAGAGTCAGTCTACAAGAAGGGAGAGATACTCGAGCAGGGACAGTTTAAAGACACCACTTAGTAGCTCCATAATGCCACTCAAAAATAGCTCTTTTTAGAGCAGAAGACACTAAAAATCAGAGTTTTTATGCACATTGCATCTAGAGCCAGCATTGGAGAAGCATAGGGAGATATTGTTGAACTGTTAGGAAGAGTGTTTAGGCCTCTTCATAAAACAAAAACCCTTTTAAGGGCTACTCTAGTGTATAGTATGTCAGTGTAAAGTAGGAAAGGAGAGGTACTCCAGCAGGGACAGTTTAACACACAGACAGTGCCACCGCTTTCTAAAACATCACCCTCACATCAGCCATAGACTCAGTTACCCCTTTCATGCATGGCAAAGTGCGGTGAATTAACAGGCAACCCTGCACAACAATCTCAGCAAAAAACTTCGATAAGTGTCCAAGGGTTGCGGAGAGGTGGTGGAAGAAAACGCGTCTGCCAGACGACTTCATTGCTTTTAAACAAGCTACACTTCCCTTCAAATCAACTTTTACCTCTGCTAAACAGACCTATTTCACAAACCTTGTACGTTCATTATCCTACAACCCCAAACAACTGTTCCGCACATTCAACTTTGTCCTCCGTGCACCACTGCCCCTTCAACCTCCCTCATCTCTGCTGAGAACTTTGCCACATACTTCAAAAATAAAATCGACCAAACAAGGCAAACCTTTACTGTTCCACCACCCCAACCACTCCATATACCAGACCTCTGCCTTTCTCTCACAACCTCGTCTCCTCTCCAAATCACACCTGACCACCTGTGCACTTGACCCTATCCCTTCCCACCTCCTCCCCAACCTCACCAACATGCTCATTCCAGCCCTAACCCAACTCTTTAACCTATCGATATCTTCTGGTACCTTACCTTTTGCTTTCAAGCATGCCACCATCACACCCATCCTCAAAAAGCCAAATCTTAGCTCAACTGCTATGCCCAGCCATCACCCCATTTTACTGCTAACATTTGCTTCCAAACACCTCGAGCAGCATGTCTATGCTCAACTTTCACCCTACCTCTCGTCTAAATCTTCCCTTGACAACCTCCAAACTGTCTTCCGCCCCCACCACTCCACTGACACTGCCCTGACCAAAATTACTAACAACTTTCAGACATTTCTCCATGCTCCTACTTCTAGACCTGTTCTCTGCCTTTGACACTGCCTACTGCTACAGATACTCTCTTCCCTTGGCATCAAAGACCTTGCCCTCTTCTGGATTGCCTTATACCTTTCCGATCACACAATTAGCGTCTCCCACTACCACACGACCTCCTCATCCCATCCTCTCTCTGTTGAGGTCCCTCAAGGTTCTGTCCTGGGGGCCCTACTTTTTTCAATCTACACCCTTTGTATAGAACAATTCATTAAGTCTCATGGATTCCAGTACCATCTGTATGCTGATGACACTCAGACCTACCTCTCTGGCCCAGACATCACCTCTCTACTGTCCAGAATCCCAGAGTGTCAGTCGGCCATATCCTCCTTCTTCACCTCTTGCTTCCTAAAACTCAATATAGACAAAATCTTCTCATGTATCTTCCCTACCCGATCTACTGTATCTATTATGGCAAATGGCGTAATGCTCTATCTAACACCTGAAATCCCCTTCCTTGGAGTAACTATTAACTCTGCCCTGTCCTTCAAACCACACATCCAAATTCTCGCCACCTCCTGCCACCTCCAGCTCAAAAATATTTACAGAATCTGTCCTTTCCTCAGCCCTCAATCTATAAAACTCTTGTAGACGCCCTCATTATGTCCTGCCTATATTAATGCAACATCCTCCTCTGAGGCCTCCCCGCTAATTCTCTTGCACCACTCCAGTCTGTACTCCACTCTGCTTACCAAATAATTCACCTCTCTTATGACTACTCCCCTGTTTCTTCTCCTCTGCAAATCTATTCACTTGCTCCCAATTCCACAATAAAACTAATTCAAGTTACTAACACTGACCTACAAAGCTATCCATAGCCTGTCCCCTGCCTATATCTCTGCACTAATCTCCCAATATCTTCTCTTAAGTAATCTTCAATCCTCCCAAGACCTCCTTCTCTTCTCCACACTTTTTTGTTCCTCACACAACCGCCTCCAAGATTTCTCCTGAATATCCTCTATCCTCTGGAATTCTGTGACCTAACATATCCAATTATCCACCATACTCGTATTCTTCATACGGAACCAGAAACCCCATCTTGTCAGAAAAGATTACAGCCTGCAATGACCATTCTGCCACCCCACCACCACCAGAGCTGCTGCCTCCCTACCACCAGAGCTGCTGCCTCATCACCAACAGAGCCGCCGACTCACCACCACCAGAGCTGCCACACCCCGACCTTCTGTCTCCTCCCCATTATCCTGTAGCTTTGATTCCAGACACATCCCTTAAAAGCAGGTTTTAATTGCATTTAGTGGCATATTCCCATACACGCAAGTTCACACTGCAGACATAAGGCGACTAGACTAGGACCTGGTAGAATGAGAAACCTTGCTGCGGTTACCGGGCTCGGATGTCATGGCCATCACATCAGCTAAGTTCTCATGTTATTCCTTACATAAGTTTTGAGTAGTTTTCTACTGTGCCTTCTGCTCCAGTTCACACTGTGCATTAATACATGTCAGCCATTAGCTTTTTTCTCGCTAGAATTTCTGATGTTGGTGTGCAGTGGATATTTATCTAGTAACGTTATGTATTTTTCCAGCTGGCACCCAACAAAGAGGTGTGCCAACCATCTTCAATATTACATCTCATGCAAAGTGGCATTGAATGCTAAGTGGCTTGCAGTTATTTCATGGCAGTTGATTAATATTCATCCTGTCTTCATACAGGTAATATTCCAAAACCACTTGCTGTCATCTGCATTTACAAAACTGGGCTTCCAATCTCATTGTAACACTACATGTTAAATCTACCTGTGCCTTCTGCAATGACCACCATTGCAATATCAGCCTGACTCATATAGACTCATGGTAAATCTGCCTCTGCATTTATTGTAAACTCTCCTATGCTATCTGTATGCATTATATTCTTTACTCATCAGTATATGACTATTTCCCACATTGTAAACGTTATCTTGTTGGAGGTGTGATAGTGTGGAGCCAGCTTTACCTAATGTCTGATCTGTGGCCTTTCATCATCTATTTATCCCCTGCTGTGAGGAGCAGCTGCTAATTACCTGATACCATGTGACTTCCCACAATCCCCCTCACTCGCTTCTTTAGTGTGCCCTATAAATTTAATTTAGTTAATTCTTAAGGGGTCCACGTTTGGGGGTTTGCACGTGTGGCATCTCATGCAAAGTAACATTGAATGCTAAGTGGTTTGCAGTTACTTCATAGCAGTTAGTCAGGGTAGGAGTCAGGTAAGCCACTCTCTAAGATTTTCTTTTACCATGTCCTTTACTCCAATGTCTATTGTTCTTTGTGCCTTTGCCATTCACCTTTACTGCCCCATCCCCGCTCCATCAACCCGGATCCCCATAAGCCCCTCTCTTCTTATCTCTACTTAATTGAGCTCCCATACTCTCTTCAATGTACTGAATAATCTCAGACCATCATATTCCAGGGTGTTGCATCAGAAAAAAAGTCACAATTACAAAACCTATTTGCCTTTTCTCTTTTTACTGCTCCTCCTGTCAGGTGATATCTCGTCAAATCCTGGTACACCCTCCACCAATTAGAACACCTCTCTCACCACACATAGAAGTCATACTAACCTTATCAACATTACCTGCACACCTTTATTTCCCTCTTTTAATTGCGTGCTCTGGAATCCATGGTCTGTATTCAACAAGCTTCCCTTCATGCACAGCTAGTTTCTCACTAACTCTCTTAACCTCCTAGCTTTCACGGCAACCTGGATCCAGGATTCAGACATAGTGGCCCCTGCTGCTATTTATTATGGTGGCTTACATTTCTCTCATTCCCCGAGACATGGGAATAGATATGGTGGTGGAGTTTGCTTACTCCTGTTTTCACAATGTACTTTCCAGGTCATCCCCCAGCCCCATCACTCTCATTCCCCTCCTTTGATGTCCACACAATTAGGCTCTTCCATCCCCTCCTCCTCAGAGTAGCGGTGGTATACCACCACCCAGGGTTACCCACTCAGTTCTTCGACCACTTCTTTGCGTGGTTGCCACATTTCATGTCCTCAGACTTACCAACCCTTATTCTGGGAGACTCCAACATGCCCATAAACAGCCCCATATCCCCATCTGCATCTCAGCTCCTATCTCTAACAACATCTATTGGCCTCTCAAAGCTTGACCTGATCTTTGGCGGCTCTGCCCAACCTCCTCCTTAGATAATTCACCTCTTCCCCTCTCTGACCACAACATTCTCTCCTTCATGCTCACAAACCTTCGCGCACTCCAGCACAGTTGGACCTATCACACATTCAGAAATCTACAGGCAATTAACCCTCATACGTTCACAGACTCTACACTCATCACTATCCCCAATCTCCTCATTCTCCTGGCAGTCAATCACTTAAATGACTCTCTCAGAAGCTCCCTGGACCAAGTAGTGCCCCTCACCCTCAGAATCTCCAAACACAGAGTAAAACAGCCCTAGCTCACATCACAAACTTGATTTCTCCAGCGATGCTCTAGGAGTACTGAACGTCTATAGAGGAAAACCCTGCACTCCAGAAAACTTCATTCACTATAAATTTATGCTGAGAATTTACAACTCTGCCTTTCACCTCGCCAAACAGACCAACTTTACCACCCTGTTCTCTTCACTATCCAACAATCCAAAAAAACTCTTTGACACCTTTCACTCTCTCCTCAGTCCTACAGTGCAGGCCCCTATCACTGATCTCTGTGCTGATGATCTGGCTTCTTACTTCACAGAAAAAATAGAAAACATCCATCAGGTAATCAACTCCCAACCTCAAATTTCTGTTACTCCTACATCTCCCCACAATTCCTCTGGCTCACTCTCCACTTTTGACCCAGTCACAGAAGAAGAAGCCTGCAGGCTCTTCTCTTCCTCTCTTCCACCACATGCACTGCTGTCCCCATTCCCTCACACCTACTCCAGACTCTCTCCGGTGGTCACCACTCACCTAACCAAAATCTTCAATCTCTCCCTCTCTTCTGGCATCTTCCAATCCTCCTTCAAACACTCTATCATTACTACATTACTAAAGAAACTTCTTTCGACCCATCCTGCACAAACAACTACAGACCAGACTCCAATCTCTCCCGTCTCACTCATACCTCTCCACTTACTCTCTTCTATACCCATTACAGTCTGGTTTCTGCCCCCTATATTCTACAGAAACTGCCCTCACCAAAGTGACCAATGACTTTCTGACAGCAAAACATAATGGGGACCACTCTCTCCTTATTCTTCTTGATCTCTCTGCAGCCTTTGAAACTGTTAACCACCATCTCCTACTATCCATGCTGCACTCCATCGGCATCAAGGACACGTCTCTCTCCTGGTTCTCTTCCTATCTTTCTGACCGCTCTTTCAGTGCATCATTTGTTGGATCCACTTCCTCCCTTCTTCCTCTCACTATTGGGGTCCATTAGGGTTCAGTCCTAGGACCCCTTCTCTTCTCTCTGTACACAGCCTTAATTTGACAGACCATCAGGAGATTTGACTTCCAGTACCATCTTTATGCTGATGACACACAATTATACACTTCTTCCCCTGACCTTACTCCCGCTCTAATAAAGAACACCAATGACTATCTAACCGCAGTTTCCAATATCATGTCCACTCTCTATCTGAAACTCAACCTTTCCAAAACTGAACTTCTTCTGCTCCTGCCCTCCACTAACCTCCATAAGTATGACATCTTTCCACCATAACCACTAATTTCCAGGGGGCACTGCACCTAGGAATTCACTGTGTTGAGTGCTTTAGCCGGGTGCCCGCGGTGTTTACTTGGACTGATCTCCCTGAGATCAGTGATTGCTTCGTGATGTGGATGTTATGTTTGACTCTGATCTTTCCTTCACCCCATACAGTTAGGGCCAGAAATATTTGGACAGTGACACAAGTTTTGTTATTTTAGCTGTTTACAAAAACATGTTCAGAAATACAATTATATATATAATATGGGCTGAAAGTGCACACTCCCAGCTGCAATATGAGAGTTTCCACATCCAAATCGGAGAAAGGGTTTAGGAATTATAGCTCTGTAATGCATAGCCTCCTCTTTTTCAAGGGACCAAAAGTAATTGGACAATGGACTCTAAGGGCTGCAATTAACTCTGAAGGTGTCTCCCTGGTTAACCTGTAATCAATTAAGTAGTTAAAAGGTCAGGGGTGGATTCCAGGTGTGTGGTTTTGCATTTGGAAGCTGTTGCTGTGACCAGACAACATGCGGTCAAAGGAACTCTCAATTGAGGTGAAGCAGAACATCCTGAGGCTGAAAAAAAAAGAAAAAATCCATCAGAGAGATAGCAGACATGCTTGGAGTAGCAAAATCAACAGTTGGGTACATTCTGAGAAAAAAGGAATTGACTGGTGAGCTTGGGAACTCTAAAAGGCCTGGGCGTCCACGGATGACAACAGTGGTGGATGATCGCCGCACACTTTATTTGGTGAAGAAGAACCCGTTCACAACATCAACTGAAGTCCAGAACACTCTCAGTGAAGTAGGTGTATCTGTCTCTAAGTCAACAGTAAAAAGAAGACTCCATGACAGTAAATAGAAAGGGTTCACATCTAGATGCAAACCATTCATCAATTCCAAAAATAGACAGGCCAGAGTTAAATTTGCTGAAAAACACCTCAAGAAGCCAGCTCAGTTCTGGAAAAGTATTCTATGGACAGATGAGACAAAGATCAACCTGTACCAGAATGATGGGAAGAAAAAAGTTTGGAGAAGAAAGGGAACGGCACATGATCCAAGGCACACCACATCCTCTGTAAAACATGGTGGAGGCAACGTGATGGCATGGGCATGCATGGCTTTCAATGGCACTGGGTCACTTGTGTTTATTGATGACATAACAGCAGACAAGAGTAGCCGGATGAATTCTGAAGTGTACCGGGATATACTTTCAGCCCAGATTCAGCCAAATGCTGCAAAGTTGATTGGACGGCGCTTCATAGTACAGATGGACAATGACCCCAAGCATACAGCTAAAGCTACCCAGGAATTCATGAGTGCAAAAAAGTGGAACATTCTGCAATGGCCAAGTCAATCACCAGATCTTAACCCAATTGAGCATGCATTTCACTTGCTCAAATCCAGACTTAAGACGGAAAGACCCACAAACAAGCAAGACCTGAAGGCTGCGGCTGTAAAGGCCTGGCAAAGCATTAAGAAGGAGGAAACCCAGCGTTTGGTGATGTCCATGGGTTCCAGACTTAAGGCAGTGATTGCCTCCAAAGGATTCGCAACAAAATATTGAAAATAAAAATATTTTGTTTGGGTTATGTTTATTTGTCCAATTACTTTTGACCTCCTAAAATGTGGAGTGTTTGTAAAGAAATGTGTACAATTCCTACATTTTCTATCAGATATTTTGTTCAACCCTTCAAATGAAACGTTACAATCTGCACTTGAATTCTGTTGTAGAGGTTTCATTTCAAATCCAATGTGGTGGCATGCAGAGCCCAACTCGCCAAAATTGTGTCACTGTCCAAATATTTCTGGCCCTAACTGTATATACATGCCCAGGCACTATTCAAGGGTAATATTAGTATCATACTGAAAAATGACCTGACAGCGTCCCTTTAATGGCCATATGGAATTTCTTTTCTATATATTGCTTTCACATACAGTTGTGGCCAAAAGTATTGACACCCCTGCAATTCTGTCAGATAATACTCAGTTTCTTCCTGAAAATGATTGCAATCACAAATTTTTTGGTATTATTATCTTCATTTAATTTGTCTTCAATGAAAAAACACAAAAATAATTGTCCTAAAGCCAAATTGGATATAATTCCACACCAAACATACAAAAAGGGGGTGGACAAAAGTATTGGCACTGTTAGAAAAATCATGTGATGCTTCTCTAATTTGTTTAATTAACAGCACCTGTAACTTACCAGTGGCACCTCACAGGTTTTGGCAATAACTAAATCACACTTGCAGCCAGTTGACATGGATTAAAGTTAACTTAACCTCTGTCCTGTGTCCTTGTGTGTACCACATTGAGCATGGAGAAAAAAAAGAAGACCAAAGAAGTGTATGAGGACTTGAGAAACCAAATTATGAGGAAGCATGAGCAATCTCAAGGCTACAAGTCCATCTCCAAAGACCCGAATGTTCCTGTGTCTACCGTGCGCAGTGTCATCAAGAAGTTTAAAGCCCATGGCACTGTGGCTAACCTCCCTTGATGTGGACAGAAAAGAAAAATTAACGAGAAATTTCAGCGCACGATTGTGCGGATGGTGGATACAGAGCCTCGACTAACATCCAAACAAGTTCAAGCTGCCCAGTAGTCCGAGGGTACAACAGTGTCAACCCGTACTATCCGTCGGCATCTGAATGAAAGGGGACTGTATGGTGGGATACCCAGGAAGACCCCACTTCGTACCCCGAGACATAAAAAAGCCAGGCTGGAGTTTGCCAAAACTTACCTGAGAAAGCCTAAAATGTTTTGGAAGAATGTTCCCTGGTCAGATGAGACAAAACTAGAGCTTTTTGGGCAAAGGCATCAACATAGAGTTTACAGGAGAAAAAAGAGGTATTCAAAGAAAAGAACACGGTCCCTACAGTCAAACATGGTGGAGGTTCCCTGATGTTTTGGGGTTGCTTTGCTGCCTCTGGCACTGGACTGCTTGACCCTGTGCATAGCATTATGAAGTCTCAAGACTACCAACACATTTTGCAGCATAATGTAGGGCCCAGTGTGAGAAAGCTGGGTCTCTCTCAGAGGTCATGGGTATTCCAGCAGGACAATGACCCAAAACACACTTCAAAAGGCACTAGAAAATGGTTTGAGAGAAAGCACTGGAGACTTCTAAGGTGGCCAGCAATGAGTCCAGACCTGAATCCCATAGAACACCTGAAGAGAGATCTTAAAATGGCAGTTTGGAGAAGGCAGCCTTCAAATATCAGGGACCTGGAGCAGTTTGCCAAAGAAGAATGGTCTAAAATTCCTGCAGAGCATTGTAAGAAACTCATTGATGGTTACCGGAAGCAGTTGATCGCAGTTATTTTGGCTAAAGGTTGTGCAACCAAGTATTAGGCTGAGGGTGCCAATTCTTTTGTCTGGCCAATTTTTGGAGTTTTGTGTGAAATGATCAATGTTTTGCTTTTTGCTTCATTCTCTTTTGTGTTTTTTCATTGAAGACAAATTAAATGAAGATAATAATACCAAAGAATTTGTGATTGCAATCATTTTCAGGAAGAAACTGAGTATTATCTGACAGAATTGCAGAATAATAAAGGTTTGCCCTCCAATAAAAATAAATATACACATAAATAATAATAATAATAATAATAATAATAATAATAAATATAAACATAAAAAAATTTCCCTTAAAAATATCAAACTCTCATAAACTAATGTTTTAAAGATATTGTAAGATTCCTGGACTTCCCAGCTTCCGCCACATCTGTCACTGTTAGCAAAATTCAGACTCTACAGGTGTCAAAACACCTGCAAACTCCAGGAAGCTTTAAAAAAATCCAAAAAATTCCCCAAATTCTACAGCTTGACCGGTAGCCGGTAGACCCGATGGCTGGGGACACTCCTAACCATCGTTAGGTGTAGTCCTCAGCCAATGGTTCTTACAGCATGCATTTTGGCCCCAAATAAACAGGTAATGTTTTAGGGCCATTTTAAATTTCAAACTTTTTTCTGAACTCAGCCAAATTTGCTAACTTTTCGGGAAAGTGTTTGTGTTTCCATTCACCGAACCGAATCAGCCATGTTCTTGCGGAATTTAAATTGGCGAACATGTTAGAGCAAAGTTTATCTCTAGTGCTAAGTAAATGAGTTAATGAGTACAGTGCATTGTAAGTGTTCTTGCCAGGGGTATTAGTTTAAAGGCTCTGGTCAAACTCTGATCAGAATTTGATTAGCATGTGATGATAGAATGATACAATTTTTTTCTGATATGGAAAGAATAGAAAATGATTTTTTTTTCTTCTCCATTGTGTCCAGTCCATGAAAATCAGATGACATTCAAAGGTAGAATATTTTTTGGGATGGACTTAGTGACTTGCATGGCCAAATGTGATCTGACAATGCTGCAAATCGGACTTATGAATGACCCTACAGGATAACATTGGTCCGAGTGCAATTTAATATTTTGTTGATGATGAAAATAAAACAAAGGTGTTCTTTCCAGGCACTGCCACAAACACCAAAGTATTTATGTCTGTAAGAACATATTGGAGTAAAACAACATTTTTCAAGGATGGACTATTCATTTCATCAAGTTTTCCTTATTGGTCCAAGTGTGATCCAATGTTTTAATAGCAATGCAATCGAAAAAAGTTTGATGCAATGCTTTGTTGGTGATGATAATGAAAAAAAGGCAATTTTCCTGACACTGAAACAAACACAAAAGTAATTATGTCTTGAAGAATTTATTAAAATAAAACAAGGTATTTCAAGGATGAACCACCCTCTTATTTAGGTTTACCTGGAAAATCACCTTTTCTTCAATGTTCATCAACATATCATTGGTTCTGTTGTAGTACATGTGGTTGGTGCAGCAGCCTGGTTACATCATAGGTAATTTTAGGAGTTTTCACTGATTGAACATATCTCTATCAGGTGAGCCTCTCCAACACTGAAATTCAGGGTGGGTTTACACGCTCAGATACTGAAACGATATCTTTAGAAAAGTCACGTGAGCGCTATCGTTTAGAGATCTTTTGTGTGATGTCACACGCATGGATCTTGTTAACGATCTGTAATTTGGCATTGCACCAGCGTCGATCCGCAGATCTTAGTGAACGATCTCATAAAGTGGCAGGAATAGGAGAAATCTAAAGTAGATCGTTCATCATAGTGTCACCCCTGTCCGATGCTCCAGTTTGCTGCAGCGTTAGGGTGGGTTTACACACTCAGATATCTGAAATGATATCGTTTAAACATCACACTTTTAACATCATTCAAACAATATAATTTTTGCATCGTTGCGTGTAAACATCGGATATCTGAAGGAAAAATCGTTAGATCGTTCATCACAAATTTGAGGTACTGAGCTCAAATCTATCGCTCATCATCCAATTAACGCTGCAGCAAACTGCAGCATCGGACAGTGTGACACTATGATGAACGATCTCCTTCAGACTTCTCCTATTCCTGCCACTTTATGAGATCGTTCACTAAGATCTGCGGATCGGCGCTGGCACAATGCCAAATTACAGATCGTGAATGAGATCCATGCATGTGACATCGCACAAACGATCTCGAAATAATAGCGCTCACGTGACTCTTCTAAAGATATCGTTTCAGATATCTAAGTATGTAAACCCACCGTTAATTGGACGATGAACGATAGATTTGAACTCAGGACCTCAAATTTGTGATGAACGATCTAACGATTTTTCCTTCAGATGTCCAATGTTTACACGCAACGATGTAAAAACGGTATAGTTTGAATGATGTCAAAAGCGTGATGTTTAAACAATATCGTTTCAGATACTGAGCGTGTAAACCCACCCTCATTCTCACCTTTTCTCGAGTTGGTTCTTGCATGGAGCATGTTTTTTTCAGTCGAATGTTTTGTTGGATCACACTTGGACAAAAAATATGGTAATTTGCACAAGCTCTAACGGGTGCAGATATTGGCCCATCATGCCCAAGTTAACAAAAATGGACTCTCTTCCACATATGAGAGCAGCATTATTATAAATACATATGGTGTTTTCAGGGGGGTTATAAATTGGTTCCGCTATATATCAGAAACTTCAAAAGATGTCACTGATTCTTGGACTCCTCTTGAATAACTTACCAGAAATAGGTTGACAAAGTAAATTATTTCACGTTCCACGCCAAACCTAACTTCTAAAACAGTAACTTTTCCTTTTCCTAATGTTAAAGGAACAATGTAAGGTGTCATTTATTTTGATCAAGTTTTCTTTTTCTTTAATAAGTGGAAAAAACAACCCATTTTAACTTCTCATCCAGTGTTGCAGTCTATGTAAAAAGTTCCAGACTCGAATAATTTTACATTTTTTAGAACTTTGGAGGACGTTTTAAATTAAGCAATTCCTTTTTATTTATTTCCAGAGAATTCACAAATCTAAGAAATCCCAAAAGTATCCAATCAATCTAAATTTTATTGGTGCTCATTGTCAAAAGTCCTATCCTCTGGATAGATCCTGGGGATCAATGATATCCAAAGGCTAAGCCAGACTTGCGAGCATCTCTCTTCAAAAGGAAGTTATATTACATTTGTGCAGAAGTGTCAAAATACTCAACTAATGAGTTTTTGTTTATCCTCCCTAGTATACTGCATCTTGTTGCGCTTTAATGGCTGTTATTCCATGTGGTTACTTATGTCTCTCAGGGAGATTATTAACTTCAAGTGCACAAGATGTTTTCCCTTAATAGGAAAATAAGATGGTCTATTATGAATTTTCATCAAAACTATCATTTCTATAAACCACAGTGGATTTAATTAGACTTTTTGACAAAGACAAATAGAAAAATACTTTCGTGAGAACGAAAACCAATCTGTACAAAGTCATCTAAATTAAATACAGCTATTAAACAGAAATTCATTATCTGCCTCTTTGGCATTAATTGTCGCCTTACTTACAAGAGAAAATAGATCTTTATCATTTATAGTGTGGACTTTGCATATTTCGGGACTGTAAGATATTTGCAGTTAACCACAAGTTCTCTAGTGGAATGAGGTTTTGATCCTGATGTGGCCGATCTATGATATTGGCCCTGTACTTTTGGCATTCCATGCTGTGTTCAGTTTTGGAAACAGTTTAAGAAGATTCATAGAAAAAAAATTGCAGCCAACAGCATATGTAATAGCAGGGTTTATATTTCTCATAGTTTTTATTTTCTATTTTTATTATTTTTTTCTTTGCAGACTTTAATCCCTCAAAGTTGAGTGCTGTGCATGTTAATGGCTTGTGGTGAGCGGGCTCAGGAGATGAGCATGTGCTATTACACAGGAGATGATAAAAATAACCAGAAGCATAACGATCAGGGTCAGATAAGTAGGGATGTTAAGTCAACAGAAGTTCCAATGCTAGCCCTATTTTTAGCTTAAATGTAGTGAAGCACAGAGAGCCACTGGCTAGCTACACAACAATAGCTATACACATTGCCTTCTAACCAGAAGCTGTCAGCCAATGTAGTGTGTGCCATCGTAGGCGGTGCATGATACCACCACCATGCGCCACCAGTCCTCTAGCACCACCTAGAGAAGGCAGAGAGAGCACTGCTCACCACTGGATCAAGGAAATGGAAGAAGAAATGTTTATTGTTTTTTGTATAAATGTGGTTGAGTAGAGCATCAGAAGAGGTAAGATTACTAATAGTGATGAGCGAGTCGTAAGATACTCAGGTTCAGATAACTCTAACCGAATACTTTGAGCAAGTAACGAGCAACGAATCCAATGCATGTCAATGGGGAACTCACTTGGATCCGAATACTGAAATAGTTCAAATTATTCAGTTAGAGCTTTCCGAACCCGAATATCATACTACTTGTTCATCACTAATTACTAAATAAAAGGCCCAGGATGAGAGGGGGGATTATTGTGAGATGGGAAACATTATTATAGGATCAGGAACATTATCACAGGACGGTGACATGATTAAATGGAATCTGTCAATAGTTTTTTTCTATGATAATCTGAGAGCATTATAATATAGGGGTAGAGTTCCTGATTACCGCATTGTGTGACTCCCTGGGTTGTGTTTTGATGTTTCAATGCAATAAAATATAATAGCAAAAGCTACAGAAAATATAATTAAAATTCCTCCAAAAAATAATTCAAAATATAATAACACAAAAAAAGGACCACAATAATGACCTTCCCAGGTTCTAGAAACTAATGCACTACAAGATGCAGCAGCCCCCATGATAAATATGGAGGCAACACAGGTGCAAAATACAGATGGGACAACCACTCACAACCCACCAGTTCATGGAGGGGGATTGCACACTAATGATATTGCACACAAATAAGGCGCTGGTCACACTCATGTAGTACAGGCTTAAAGCCTATTAATGATGCCCATACTATTAGATTAGGAGGGCTAGCTAGCACCCCATAAGTGCAGCCCATTGGGACAGGCACCCTAGTTTACAAGGCAAACATACATGGGCCTGGCTGCATCTTGCATAAAAAAAAGTGCAGAAATATGTATACAGCACATGAGGTATTGTTTGATATTTTTTCCAAAATATGCAAGCTCACAACCTAAGGATGGGGAAATTATTCTTTGATTTGAGCATGGACGAGGTATATTATTACCGGTTTGTGGATATTTTTACAGGAAGTAACCAGAATCAGGAACATTAATAAAGGATGAGCCCCATGATAGATAACATTATTACAGGAAGGGGTTAGAGTGAGGGACATGATTATAGGATAAGGGACACTATAACAGGATAGGGACCAGAACAGAGTATATTATTAAAGTGACCCATGCATCTGACATGCCAATGGGGATCCAATCCAAATTTTGCACCAGTGTTCACAAGAGTTGAGTTACATCACTGTAATAAACCATCATCTCTCTCTACCAGCAACAGGGTTGAACAGAGCTCCGTCTGCTCATGTTAACCATCTAAATACCGCTGTCAATCTCTGACAATGGCATTTACAGCATATGGTATGGGCACCATTTCAAGGGGCAATTGACCCCTTGAATCACGAACATGTGTTTGCTGAATCTGATCCTTTATTGGAGACCTTGATTTTTATTATATACCGTATATACTCATGTATAAGCCGACCCGTGTATAAGCCGACCCCCCTACTTTTGCCCCCAAAACCTGGGAAAATCTATTGACTCGAGTATAAGCGAGGGTGGACCCCAGCACAGGTATACAGCCCCCAGCAGTGGTATACAGGCCCCAGCAGTATGATATACAGCAGCCCCCAGTGGAATATACAGCAGCTCCCAGCGGTATATACAGCAGCCACAGTGGTATATACAGCAGCCCCATTGGTATATACAGCAGCCCCAGTGGTATATACAGCAGCCCCAGTGGTATTGCAGCCCTATATACAGCAGCCCCAGTGGTATTGCAGCCCCAGTGGTGTATACAGCAGCCCCTATATACAGCAGCCCCAGTGGTATTGCAGCCCCAGTGGTATTGCAGCCCCTATATACAGCAGCCCCAGTGGTATTGCAGCCCCTATATACAGCAGCCCCAGTGGTATTGCAGCCCAGTGGTGTATACAGCAGCCCCTATATACAGCAGCCCCAGTAGTATTGCAGCCCCAGTGGTATTGCAGCCCCTATATACAGCAGCCCCAGTGGTATTGCAGCCCCACTGGTGTATACAGCAGCCCCTATATACAGCAGCCCCAGTGGTAGTATACAGGCAGCCCCAGTAATGCAGGGCCCCCCCAGCCTGACTCCGGTCACCTGTAAAGCAAATTATACTTATCATTGTCCCGCTGCCGTCCGCGCCCGCATCTGCCGACATCGCGATCCTCCATCTTCATGCGTCCTCTTCCGACTTCCTGTGTTCGGCGCCGGTAATGACGTCATTGGCTGCGACGAACACAGGAAACAGGAAGAAGACGCATGAAGATGGAGGATCGCGATGTCGGCAGATGCGGGCGCGGACGGCAGCGGGACAATGATAAGTATAATTTGCTTTACAGGTGACCGGAGTCAGGCTGGGGGGGCCCTGTATTACTGGGGATGCGGGGGCTGCTGTATACCGCTGTATACAGCAGCCCCCGCACCTACTCGCGTATAAGCCGAGGGGGGTACTTTTCAGCCCAATTTTTGGGCTGAAAAACTCGGCTTATACGCGAGTATATACGGTACTCCAATACAGATAATCACAGGCTCAACTCATATTTGCTATCACCATGTCCATAAAAGATCAATCTACCAAAGTAATATTATTTTATATAAATATGTAATTGCAGGACAGAGAAAAAAATTAAAACATAAAATCTATAATAAAAAGCATTAATAGGCAATTGCATTGTCATAGTTACCCCAAAATGGTACCAATCAAAAATAGGCACAAAAAAAACAAGCCGCTACTCATTTATTGACCCAAAATTGAAAATGTTACAGGGAACAAAAGCAAATCTGTTTTTACAAATTTCTACAATCTTTTCATTACATAAATGAAGAAAAAGAATAGCGAGTATTGACAGAATCACACTGAACTGTTCAATTAGATTGCCAGATCAGTTGTACTGTATATCAAGCAATAATAAAACAAAACCCAAAAGAACAATTGTAGAATTTTTTTTTCAATTTCACCGTGCTTAGAATTATTTTCCTGTTAAATAATACCAGGCATGCTAAAATGGATTATGTATTTTAAAAGAACAAATTGTTATGCAGCAAATAAAACGTAATAAGGCTATATTGGAATAAATATGAAAAGTTATGAATCTTGGATGAAGAGGATGAAAAAAATAAAATGTAAAAACAAAAATCACCCAGTCCTTAAAGGAATCTGGCAGCAGGTTTCTGATGCCTAATCTAAGAGCAGTATAGTATAGAGCCATAGACCTTGATTCCAGTAATTTATCAATTAGTAGATAGCCTGGATTAGCTTTAATATAATCATTATTTTATTAGGAAGAGATTATAACTATAGGGTTAGTAAACCTTCTGAAGTGTAGTCCAATATATTCAAGAATTAAACCCATGCAAAATATAACTATGCAAACCACTGATTTGGAGCTTTCTGCATATGCACAGTGTACACAAACAGCTGGCAGTCACTGGTGTTGGCAGAGGTGTAGAGAGCTCAACATTCAGAAAACTGGTAGATCTGCAGCAGATGAAGCAGTGATTGCATCAAAATAACAGCAAACAGCTCAGTTAGAGCCGCTTCACACTGCGGCGTGATCCGGTCCGGTTTTGTCCGGGAGGACCCAGACAGCCGCGGACCGGATCTGCACACAGGACTGGGGGCCATTATGCCCTCTGGTCCTGTGTGCAACGCACGCAGTTCCCGCTGCTGATAAATCAGGACCGCGGGCCCCGCGGTCCTGACCGGTCAGCGGCTGCAGCTTCGTGCGCTGCACACCGGACTGGAGGGCATAATAGCCCCCCAGTCCTGTGTGCAGATCCGGTCCGCGGCTGTCTGGGTCCTCCCGGACAGAACCGGACCAGATCACGCCGCAGTGTAAAGCGGCCTTAAGTGATGCATCTCTGGTATCAGGGTCTTTGTCTCCACATCATGCTTCCATCAGATAAGGCTAGGGTCACACATAGATGTCCGTTTTTGGAAGTGATTTCCAAGACCAATCCGTTTTTTTTGGGTGTTTTTTGAGCCTCCCGCACCCATGAACGTTTTTGGACTTAGTCATTTTTTGACCAAAATTCCTGAAAAAACTGATCCGTTTTTCCATAGGGCCCATGTTAAAATTTTATTTTTTTTTTAAAACTGACCCCAAAAACGTTGCTAGCAACGTTTTTGGCTCAAAAACGTACATAGCAATGTTTTTAGGTGCAGAAAAAAACGGACAGGGTGTTTATTACATCCAATCAGTTTTTCTATCAGTTTTTGGACTTAGAAAAAAAAATGCCAAAAATGAAGCCAAAAACGGACCAAGGGCTTATGTGTGACCCTAGCCTAAGATAGCAAAAAAACAGTGATTGCCTTTAATGGGTTAATAAAAGCAAGTCACTGGAACGTACATCATATGCAAGTACATAACAAAGAAATAGACCATGTTTACCAATAACTGATAATCACAGTATCAATATACTCTTAAATGCAGTGATATAAAGTAGTGGTAACAAAGCTGTAAAATAATGATGAACAGGGACTCACTCATCAATCTTGTGCTATCTACAGTTTTATATAAGTGGTCCTTGTCTGCATCTCAAAAGGGAAAAATAAGACTGCAGAGAATAAATACAATTAAATAATAAACAAGTTGTGTGGGCTTTGCCCTATTTTTGATTACCAGCCAAGGTAAAATCTGGCATCTGTGGTCTGGTATTCCGTTGTGAGGTCCATAGTTATTGGGCCCCACAGGCTACAGAATGGCAGTCTGCAGATGCCTCAGAAATTGGCACATTCATTAGAATCACCATTTCTTGGCACTTTACCTGGCTCTTCCCGATGCTACATTGAGATGGCATCAGGGTAATAGAAGGGGTTAATGACAGCTGAGTATTGACAGGTGTCATTAAGCCCATTAAATCCAGATTGGTAATGTCAGGCCTCTATGTAACCAGCTCATTAGCAATTTTATTAGAAAATAGTTAAAAAAACACAGACATAGGAAAATCGTGTGTTTGAAAAAAAAAAAAACCACACAAACCCTATTTCACCACTTTATTAACGACCCAAAAACCGAGGTCCAAAGAAGTCCAACATACAATGTAGGTCGATGATTCCTGGCTAGGCTAGATCAAGAGGCTGCAGGGATGGAACAAACACCCTATCCCTGCAGTCTTTGGGATCTCACTGACAGTCGCTGTGGAGCTGTGATGTCACTGAGGGCACTTCTGTCAGTGAAATCAGGTGACCTTACTGCCAGGTGTGGGACATAGTGCAGAGATGTCCAGCAATCTGGCAGCTGGCAATCTGGCAGAGCTCCTAGCTGTAGTTTCCCATGTTGTGAATTCAGGGGTGGCATCCTATAGTGGTGCTGAAAATCAAAAACACATGAAAGCCCTGAGCAAAATTATTTTAAATATTTATTTGTTTTTATACCCTTATGACAGCAGGTTTGTTTTCAATGACAAACAATAACAGATGCTGGCAAAATGAGTAAGGGTGCAACAGCCAATCACAGATGCTTTCAGAGAGTGGGCATCTGTGATAGATTGTTGGAGGCAGAGTTAAGTGAAGAAATGAGATGTTAATAAGCAGACTCGGGAGTGATGTTACAACAAGCATGTTGTCCTCGGTAAGGATAATGTTGATGATTTAATCACTGTTTTGCTTTCTTTTACAGCCTTCCCACCCCCTAGCTTACTCTAATTTACCTGGCTGCATCCGATCCCCTGGCTGCTTCTGACCCCCTGGCTGCTTCTGACTCCCTGGCTGCATCTCACCCCCTGGCTGCTTCTGACCCCCTGGCTGCATCTCATCCCTGGCTGCATCTCACCCCTGGCTGCATCATCTCATCCCCAGCTGCATGCATCGTCTTATCCCCATCTGCATGCATCATCAAATCACCGGCTACATCATCTCATCCCCGGCTGCATCACCTCATCCTCGACTGAATCATCTCATCCCCGGCTGCATCATCTCATCCCCAGCTGAACCATCTCATCCCCAGCTGCACCATCTCATCCCAGGCTGCATCATCTCATCCCCAGCAGCATCATCTCATCCCCGGCTGCATCATCTCATCCCCGGCTACATCATCTCACCCTCGGCTGCATCATCTCATCCCCGGCTTCAACATCTCATCCCCAGACTTCATCTCATCTCCAGACTGCATCTCATCCCTGGTCGGCATCTCATCCCCGGATTGCATCTCATCCCTGGACTGCACCTCATTTGTGACCATTTGGCCATCACTTCAGATCACTCTCTCACTGCATCTGATCCCTGGCTGCTTCTGACCCCCTGCTACCTCTCATCCCCTGATCACCATATACAATGTTTCCACTTCTTTTCACTCTCACTCCCATCCTTCTCCACTTCCTACTACCCCTACTTATCTCTCCACCCAGCAACAAAGTGCTTCTCTCACTCTACATCTTACCTAGCCACCTCACCCACTCCTCTGAACTGTTTCTTCACTTTCAATCCTCTGTCTCCAAACAGGCCCGCCCGCCATGTAAACTCACCTGCTCCCACCTCTTAACCCTCTCCCTGCTCCTCCTACTTGCTGGTGACATTTCCCCTAACCCTGGAGCCCCCCACCATATCCCCACAGTCACTTCCAGCCTACACCTACAACCCATCACTAACCCTCGTAACCTCAACAACCTTAGACCCATTCCTCTAGCCCCTGCCCCCCAAGTTCCTCTACTAGACATGAGCGGTGTTCGATTCGAAATGTTCGCCAATCTCAAATTTGACCTGTTTTGGGTGGTGTTTGAGTCATTCAACGAATGCAAACAAATAGATTCAAATTCGGCAGTTCGAGGTTATGTTCGATAACAGCTCGTTCACCAAAAGGACCCTATAAAGTGGTCTGGGGGCAGAAGAAAAGGCTGAAATGGGGGAATGATTGTTTAAAAGCTGGTGGTAAAAAGCAGACGACTTATAAGCAATCATTCAGCCCGAACCTCTGCACCCTGCACCCTCCCATCCCGATATACGTATCGGGACATAGAAATAGTACAAAGCCCCACACATTTTTTTTTTCAAATTACCGTATATACTCGTGTATAAGCCGACCCGTGTATAAGCCGACCCCCCTACTTTTGCCCCCAAAAACTGGGAAAACTTATTGACTCGCGTATAAGCCGAGGGTGGACTCCAGCACAGGTATACAACCCCCAGCAGTGAGGTATACAGCAGCCTCCCCAGTGGTAGTATACAGCAGCAGCCCCAGTGGTAGTATACAGCAGCCTCAGAGGTATATACAGCCCCAGAGGTATATGCAGCCCCAGAGGTATATGCAGCCCCATATGCAGCCCCAGAGGTATATGCAGCCCCATATGCAGCCCCAGAGGTATATGCAGCCCCATATGCAGCCCCAGAGGTATATGCAGCCCCATATGCAGCCCCAGAGGTTATTTCAGCCCCATATGCAGCCCCAGAGGTATATGCAGCCCCATATGTAGCCCCATATGTATATGCAGCCCCATATGTATATGCAGCCCCATATGCAGCCCCAGGGGTATATGCAGCCCCAGAGGTATATGCAGCCCCATATGCAGCCCCAGAGGTATATGCAGCCCCAGAGGTATATACAGCAGCCCTAGTGGTGTATACAGCAGCCCCAGTGGTAGTATACAGCAGCCCTTAGGTAGTATACAGCAGCCCCAGTGCTGTATACAGCAGCAGCCCCAGGGCTGTATACAGCAGAAGCCCCAGGGCTGTATACAGCAGAAGCCCCAGGGCTGTATACAGCAGAAGCCCCAGGGCTGTATACAGCAGAAGCCCCAGGGCTGTATACAGCAGAAGCCCCAGGGCTGTATACAGCAGAAGCCCCAGGGCTGTATACAGCAGCAGCCCCAGGGCTGTATACAGCCGCAGCCCCAGGGCTGTATACAGCCGCAGCCCCCATCAAGCTCCAGGGCCCCCCCCTTGAGGTGTGAAAAATAAAAAAGAATCAATACTTCACCTGTCCGACGCCTTCTGCCGCTGTGCGATCCCCAGTTCCAAGTGAGATTTCTTCTGACAGGACCTGTGGTGATGTCAGAGGGGCGTTCCCGGGCACTCGCGGTCATGTGATACATATCACATGACCGCGAACAGCCAATCAGCGCTGGGAACGCCCCGGGAACGCCCCCTCTCTGACGTCACCACAGGTCTTCTCAGTACACCTCTCACTGAATGAAGCCCGGGATCGCGTGTCGGCAGCTGCGGACGGCGCGACAGGAGACTGGCAAGTATGATATTCCTTTACAGGACGCCGCTCAAGGGGGGGGCCCTGGAGCTTGATGGGGGGCCTGTATACCTCCGGGGCTGCGGCTGTATATATACATATACTCGCGTATAAGCCGAGGGGGGACTTTTCAGCCCAAATTTTGGGCTGAAAAAGTCGGCTTATACGCGAGTATATACGGTATTTCATGAAATTCATGAAATAATAAAAAAAGGGCTTCCCTATATTTCTGTTTCCAGGCAGGTACAAATAGGCACCTGGGGGTTGGTGGCAGCTTGTTGCTGCCTGCTGTACCTGGCTGGCATACAAAAAGACGGCGAAGCCCACGTCGAAAATTTTCTGAAAAATTCATAAAACAATAAAAAAAAGGGCACTGCATCTTTATCAACCCCTCGACCATCATCTCTGTGACAGATCTCTGAGAATTACTTCAGATAAAAATGTTCATTTTTCAAACAGATCTTAACTAGAGTTGACAAAATCTTTTAAAGTTCATGTTTGGTTTGCCGAATGGGCATATGTTCACCCACTATATCGGCGAAGAGGTCACTGAAATACTGAACCCCATTTGAATCAATTGTGTCATGATAGTTGTATAGCGGAACCAGAGCTTCAGTGTTGATCAGAAATGGGAGGATGAGTGACAGGTCTAGGCATGGTGCTCATAGAGCCTAGCTAAATTCACAAAACAAAGAGACCACAAGAAAATTGTCCTCATTTAAAAAAATTAGGCCCAAATAGCAACAAAGTGGCATCAATTGACCCAGAATAAAAAGTATAATTCAACATAATATCTCTCTTATCATTCTCAAAATACTGCTGACATACACAGCAGCCCACTAGGTGGTTGGAACACCTAGCCTAGAAACAAAACTGTGCATGAATACAAAACCACTGGCACTTACCCTTGTGGTAACTCCTTTCCAATATGTTGTCCAGGAAGCAGGCACTGATGCCTCCTGCACACAACTTTCAGTTGCTCATAGACAACAAACATTTTGCATTGAACAGTGGATGTATATCATTTATACTCCTGGTGTCAAGTAAATATGACCCCCAAAATGACTAGGGGCACAAGGACCAGTACTTTTTAAAGGACATCAGTAAATGAAACTGCACTTTTATACAGTACACAATATGTGCTGAAAATGGAGCTCTAAAAGAGTTAATGAACTTTTTGCTCTAATATTTAGGTCCTGGAATACTATTCTATTTTCTCTGTCCCTGCTACAAAAAAATGGCCTTACACTATCCTCAGCTACTTGAGACTGTATTTGAAAGAATTTCAATATCTCAGTAGAACCCTATTAATATTTTGGATTTATTAGTGCAGGCCAAGCAAAATGTGACCCCAAAACTTACAGTGGGAAAAATGAAAAGTTTGTACTTTTTGGCAAACACCTTTTAATGGTAGGAGTACTGCTTAGGACTTTTTAATTGTATTAATTGGCGCACTTTCGATGGCACAAGCCAACTTAAATGTCACCCTGAAAACAGCGGGGAAAAAGGACCGGTTCTTGCTTTGTAGCAGGAAGCTCTAAATGCTTGTAGTACTGCTTTTGAATTGGCTATGGCACTAGTACCATATTAATGTGGCTGATGTGGACATCTGAAGGCTGGATGTGACATCAAAAACAGTGCGGAAAATTGACTGGTGACTGCTTTGTAGCAGACAGCGCTAAATGTTTGTGGCACTGCTTTGGATTTGGCTATGGCACTAGCACCATATATAAAGTAGCCGATGTGGACAACACAAGCCAGGCTGCGACCCCCAAAACACTGGGAAAAAACTGACTGGTGCGTGCTTTGTAGCAGGCAGTAGTAAATGTTTATAGTACTACTTTGGATTTGGCTTGGGCACTAGCACCCTATTATTGTGTCTGATGTGGACAACAAAAGGCTGGCTGTGGCCCCATAAACAGCTGGGAAAATTGACAAGTGCTTTGTAGCAGGCAGCACTAAATGATTGTAGTACTGCTTTGGATTCGGCTAGGGTACTAGCACCATATTAATGTGGTTCATGTGGACAGAACAAGCCAGGGCTGTGACCCCAAAAACAACAGGGAAAAAAAGACCAGTGATTTTAAACAAAAGGCAGCCCAAAGTGCTACTACTCTGTGTGGAAAAATAGAGCTTTGCCTCTGACAAGAGCAGTTTTAATATCGTCACTGTAAGAACAGTTTAACCTCTCCCTACCTAATCCACAATCTCTCCCTTCCTGTACTATCAGCTTGTTTTGTGGTTTCAGCTCTGAAAAGAGCTATTGTTTTCTGGTATTATGGAGCTAGTGACCGGCTCCTTTAAACTGTCCCTGCTTGAGAATCTCTTCCTTCCTACACTACACTGACCTAGTATACACTGCAGATAGCACTTAAAAATTATGTTATCAAGAGATCTAAAGAGTCTCCCTAGCAGCTGCTCAACCTCTCCTTATGCTTATCCAGAGCTGGCTCCAGATGCATTGTGCGCAAAATGGCAGCAGCAAGGCTTACATAGACCCTATGACGCTGCACAGCCAGCCATTTACAGTAATGCCACAACCAAGATGGCTGTGGCATTACTGTGATTGGTTAATAAGCCCAGCATGATTAGTGGCTGCAAAAGAGGCGCCAAATCTGCTCGGCGGGACATCTGATTATTGTGAGATGAGTACACAAATACTCGCAATATAACGAGTAACCTGAATACCATACTATCTGTGCAAGTAGCGAATCGTAACGAATGCACTCGCTCATCACTAGTATACAGACATTACAGCGCAGGATCATAGAGGGTGTTTCTGAAAGGTACATTTCCCTGTTTTTTTTTTATAAACATGTTTTATCTCACAATACCCAATATCTGCAATCCTATACTGTTCTGTCTGTACCCTCATTTATTTTCTCCCCTGTCCAGGAGATGTGGTATGATCAGATCATGTCCCTGTATGGTCAGACACATCCATTGACACAGTACATAGCAGGGAGACATATATAAGATTATCTCAGCACAGGAACATTTTTTAAACACATCCAGTTGTGAACCCTATTTGTATTTCAATATGTATCGATTAAATTGTACTTTTTTGTTAGACAACCTCTTTACGGAGTTAAAATATGAGAGAAATGAATAAAAACTAACATATACTTCTATAGTAGGGCAAGCTGTGCACTCCTAACATATAGATGAGGAATTGTATATAATCATAAAATAGTTGGGACTGTGTAATTAAAGGGAACCAACCAGCAGGATTTAGGGCTATAAAGTGAAGCCAGTGCTTTACAGGCACTGGGATGCTGAGTGCAATCATACCTTAACTTGAATGTTCCATGTTTGATTGCAGAGAAAAGTGTTAAAAAACTCTTGGAAAACGTGCAGCAGATGATTGATGTGTGCAGCATTGGGGTTGTTGTTTTTTATCTCCTCTCTGGACGAGCCTTTAGGCTGTAAACTAAACCCTTCCTCCTCCCTCCTCTATCTATACCCCAGCCACAGGGTGCCTCACAAAACTGAAAGTAGAGGTGGAAGGGAGGAGGGGACTGTTTGACTTACAGATAAAAGGTTTGCCCACAGAGAGGAAAAAAAAAACAACCACAGTAAATGTAGTAGTTAGGAGCAGGCCTGACATGTGTTTTGTGAGCAGCTGCCTCTGCGGGGCTGTACACACGTGTTATTTACATTTACATCTATGGATAATCTTGATCTCCTATGAGTAGTTGGGATTACTGTAAAGGGAGCTTGCACAGTGCACTCCTGTTGGTTTTTGGCACCTTACTCTAATTGTTTAGTAGATAGAGGCACCTTTTGCCCTGCGGAGTGTTCCACCTTTATTATTTTGGCCTTAGCTTCCCATAATAGAGCACTCATAGGGAGTTTACGTGGAGTGCATTGATCACCTGATACCCACTTTACTATAATAAATAAGTAGATCAATGACACCCGCTTTATCCTATCGGTTTTCTACTACGATTTTGTGTCCGTGATTGTATGTAGCTTCTCTCCTGATTGTGTCAAACTATCCTGGCCAGATTATACCAATTGTGTATAGTTTGATTAATTAAATGTATAATTTTCATGAATAAAAATAAATTTCACTGCATGATGGTTGTGTGAACTTTGAATCTTGTTCAGACATTTACACAGTATGGGCAGTCTCGATGCTCTAGTTCTCTTTTGTGTATTATGTTAACAGCTAGTGTTGCCCTAAAAATGAGTCCCTGAGGTATGCATGGATTTAGTTTCTTAATCTACCTGAAAAATATACCTGGTGCACACACCCTAAAGGCCAGTTTACACTTGTCAACATCGTTAACGATGTCGATGCAACATGTGACGTTGCAGCAACCTCGTAGTGATGTCGTTAGTGTGACATCCTGCAACGATCAGCGATTGTTGGTATAATGGCCAGGGCCATTTTTCTAATCGTTGGTCTCCCACTGGGCGGCCATCATCGGCGTGTGTGACAGCGGGAGACCAACGATCAACGACCTCCCGGCCGATGCCCAACACCGCACAGTACATGCTGGGACATGGTAACCAGGGTAAACATTGGGTAACTAAGTGCAGTGCTATGCTTAGTTACCCGATGTTTACCCTGGTTACCAGCATTCTCGTTGGTCGCTGGTGTGACAGCTCACCAGTGATCATATAGCGTTGTTCCAGCTATCTCGATCATTGGTCGGATCGCTGGGACATCTCAGCATGTAACCCGGCCTTAAGATAAAGATGCAAACCAATCATCAAGAAGTGTGCCGCTTTATGCCTACAAGATTATATACTTATCATTGTTAACAGAGAAGAGCTCCATAAACCATTAAACATGACTGCATGTACACAGAGAAATGTTTCTCACTGCAGTTACTTAGTAGAGTAATATAGATTTGCTCTTTAATAGCCGCAGTATATCTGAATTAGTCTAATTGTGGAGAGATTTAATAACAGCACAGTCAATCGTGTGCATGTATATAGAGTATCATTTTATTTAGTTACTTGAAGATCATGAGTTACGCATCCTGGACATCATGAGTCTCCTATCATTTATAGTCAGACATTTAACCTGCCAATAAAATTCCCAGTTGTTGATGAACCAGAAATAAGAAAAACAATTTCAGTATTTTTTTTATTTCAATAGTTGTGTGAGGATTACAGATTTTTCCTCTAAATTCTTGCTCATCATAAAAATATATTTCCCTGCAGTTTAGCTGCTTCGATCGCACATGTATATAGCCGTTCTTTACCTCAGTGGACATTATCGTGAAATGGATTAGTAATTCCTGTGACTAACATTTTAAAGATTTTTCATTTTATGAACTTTTTAGCGTTTACTGACGTCAAAGTTTATATTATGTGTCATATCTTGACCAATCAACTTTCCCAGATTTATTTATATTCCCTTCATCTATCAATTTGACAATTTTAATTTGCTTTAACCCTTTTCCCGCTGTGAGCTGAAATGTATGGTACTAGCAGCATGAGTCTACATGTAATCTCCCGTTGTGATACATGCTGCCGTTGTTCCAGTAGAATCATTCAGGGAATGTGACGAAGAGTATGTATAGTCAGGCCCAAAGTGTTTATATCCTTGAAATTGGTCCAGAAAGTTAAGTATTTTTCCCAGGAAATGATTGCAATTACACATGTTTGGTCATGTTTATTTCCTTTCTGTGTATTGGAGCAACCCAAAAAAAAGAGACAAAAAAAGGCAAATTGGACATAACTATACACAAAACCACAAAATTGGTCCGGACAAAATTACTGGCATCCTCAACTTAATATTTGCTTGCACACCCTTTGGAATAAGTAACTGCAATCAATTGATTCCTACAACCAAGTTTATTCCAACTCCAAATTGGAATTTTGAACCACTCTTCATTTGCAAACTGTTTCAGATCTCTCATATTTAAAGGTAACCTGTCACCCCCTTTGGGCATTTTAAACTGTGCCCACCAACTTACACATAATGCAAATGGGGTTCTTATAACCCCTTTATGTGCCCAGATGTGCCCCTCATACCTGAGATATGAAGTTATATTCTGTCCAGCACTGCCTCCAATTAAGTCCACTATGACAAAAAAAGAGGGGGGGGACAAGAGGCGCAATATTGCCCTTATCACTAGACACTAGCTTGTGTTATGGTGAGAAAAGTGAGCCACTCACCTATTCCAGTTGTGAGACCCACAACTGGTTTGTAGACTTGTTTGGATAAATATCCTGATGGCTGCTGCTGGACTTCCACCGGTCTCACACACGTGAAGACGAAACCAGAAGCTTAGGGAAGAGAGGTGTACAACAGTCCGCGCTGCCAAGTTCACTCACATCAAAGAAAACGAGTAGACGATGTTCAGTTCAATCCTTCTTTATTCTCCTACGCGTTTCAGTGCCCTCCTGGCACCTTCATCAGGGATCCCTGATGAAGGTGCCAGGAGGGCACTGAAACGCGTAGGAGAATAAAGAAGGATTGAACTGAACATCGTCTACTCGTTTTCTTTGATGTGAGTGAACTTGGCAGCGCGGACTGTGGTACACCTCTCTTCCCTAAGCTTCCAATTAAGTCCGGAAGTTATGCTATATAGTCCATATGTATAAAGTCCTCGCTGCCCCCCTGGCTGCAAAACCTGCCCTGTAATTTGAAAATTCCCACCCCTCCTCTGGCCGGTGCTTGAGTGACAGGAGCACTCGCGCCTGCGCCGTGGAGCTGCTGGAGCAGGCGACCATGCTCCTCCATTGAAGAAAGTGCCAACATCTCGTGAGATTTGTGAACTCTTGTCAGATGTCTGCACCAAAGTCTCGCGAGATTTGTGAAGTCATGCGAGACTTCTGCACTTCAATGGAGGATCTTGGACTTATTGGCTAGACCTGCAACTCCCAATGATTGCCTGCAGCAGTCAAGTGCACTGTAGAAATATCCCCACTAACACAACTGAATGACCACAATGAGAAGTGTTTGAAAGACAGTGAAGGTAGACAGAAGAGAGTTGAAAGGAAGAAACCCTTTAAAACTCGCAAAATGGTGGAACATTAAAATAGATTCTTGATTTGAAGGGTTCATAAAGTCCCACTACATAAGGCTGCCCCTGGGTAGCCATTCTTTTTCAATTTTATTCAAAGTGCTCTGTTCTTCTTACAAAGACACAGACTTAAATAAAAATAAAAGAATAGCAACATATGGAGTATCAGGGGAATGCAATTTCCTTGAGTCCAGATTACAGGAAAGATACACAGATGGCTAAATTGACATTAAATTGTATCAAAAGAAGGCTGAAAGAAAAGAATATTAAGTGTATGTTGTTATTCCTTGTAAAGCTTCTCATAATCTACAATGAAATAAACATACTTGGATTTCAGCTAAGTGGTCTCGTAGATTAAAGAGTAAGGAATATAGGATCATAAACTTTATTTTCGACATCTGTCCGGTTTTTCATCCTTGTCTTGTTCCTTAATATAACCTTTTGCTTGGGCTGTCCTAGATGTGCAGGAAATTATGAGAAGTGGGAACATTCAGGACGAGGGTTTTCAACACTGTCAGGAACTTGGTTTTGGCCACAATGTGATAGTGGGAGAGATGGGTGCTAGGGCAAAAAGAAGAGAAGACATTTTATTTCCTCTTTCTTTCACCTCTTTTCCTCCATTCTTGAAGAGTTCACAAATCTGAAGACATGACTGGAAAACATGATGAGTTGGTATTGTCAAAGGTTTACTCAAGAGGCCCATGAAATTTGTCTGTGTGTGTTAAAGGCTAATTTAATGAAAGGCACAGTATCTAAGGTAATTAGGACATGTCTTGGGACTGACGTTTATGCAATTAATTAAAACTACCGTATATACTCGCGTATAAGCCGAGTTTTTCAGCCCAAAAATTGGGCTGAAAAGTCCCCCCCTCGGCTTATACGCGAGTCATACGGCCCCCCTCAAAGTTTGGCGCCCCCACCTCAGTTTCTGGGCCCCCCCGCATGCAGCGCTGCACATATACATTACGTGTCTAGCAGCTGTTACCCTCCGGTGGCAGATCGCGGCTCCCGGCTCCGGGCTCCATCTTCCTCTCTGTCTTCCTGGTTGTCATGTGACCGGCGCGATGACGTCATCGCGCCGGTCACAAAGCAGGAAGACAGCGAGGAAGATGGAGCCCGGAGCCGGGAGCCGCGATCTGCCACCGGAGGGTAACAGCTGCTAGACACGTAATGTATATGTGCAGCGCTGCATGCGGGGGGGCCCAGAAACTGAGGTGGGGGCGCCAAATTATGAGGGGGGCCCTGCTGGGGCCCTGTATACTACCACTGGGGCTATATACTACCACTGGGGCTATATACTACCACTGGGGCTGTATATATACTACCACTGGGGCTATATACTACCACTGGGGCTGTATACTACTACTGGGGCTATATACTACCACTGGGGCTATATACTACCACTGGGGCTATATACTACCACTGGGGATGTATATATACTACCACTGGGGCTATATACTACCACTGGGGCTGTATACTACTACTGGGGCTATATACTACCATTGGGGCTATATACTACCACTGGGGCTGTATGTATACTACCACTGGGGCTATATACTACCACTGGGGCTATATACTACCACTGGGGCTGTATACTACTACTGGGGCTATATACTACCATTGGGGCTATATACTACCACTGGGGCTGTATGTATACTACCACTGGGGCTATATACTACCACTGGGGCTGTATACTACTACTGGGGCTATATACTACCACTGGGGCTATATACTACCACTGGGGCTGTATGTATACTACCACTGGGGCTATATACTACCACTGGGGCTGTATACTACCACTGGGGCTATATACTACCACTGGGGCTGTATACTACCACTGGGGCTGTATATATACTACCACTGGGGCTATATACTACCACTGGGGCTGTATACTACTACTGGGGCTATATACTACCACTGGGGCTATATACTACCACTGGGGCTATATACTACCACTGGGGCTGTATATATACTACCACTGGGGCTATATACTACCACTGGGGCTGTATATACTACTGGGGCTGCGTGTATACTACCACTGGGGCTGCTGCTGTATACTACCACTGGGGCTGCTGCTGTATACTACCACTGGGGCTGCTGCTGTATACTACCACTGGGGCTGCTGTATATACCTCTGGGGCTGCTGTATACTACCACTGGGGCTGCTGCTGTATATACCACTGGGGCTGCTGCTGTAACACTGCTGGGGCCTGTATATACCACTGGGGAGTCTGCTGTATACCACACTGCTGGGGGCTGTATACCTGTGCTGGGGTCCACCCTCGGCTTATACACGAGTCAATAAATTTTCCCAGGTTTTGGGGGCAAAAGTAGGGGGGTCGGCTTATACACGGGTCGGCTTATACACGAGTATATACGGTACTTAAAGGGAATCTGTCAGCAGAGTTTTGCTATGCAATCTTAAAACAGCATGCTCTAAGGGTTAACAGAAACATCATTGCCATGACTAGCTTGTTCATGCCATGTTGTCTTAATAAGCACCCTTCTCTGACTGGCACCTCACTGTCAATGTACAATGTATAGCCCAGGGGTCTCAAACTCCAGGCCTCTAGGGCCGCACACAGTCCAGGTTTTCAGGATTTCCTTAGAATTTGACAGTTGGTCATTTGATTACCAACTGTCAAATCTATGGAAAACTTGAAAACCTGCACTGTGTGTGGCCCTCGAGGCCTGGAGTTTGAGACCCCTTGTCTAGCCTATTGACTTTCATCCCATCGCTCGATATCGCCCATTTCCATTCTGCTAGTTATCACTTTTTGGCAAACTTGAGCTGATGCTTCTTATGATGATATTATGGTTGAGGATCCTTTACCTTTCTTTAGGCCACTATTGCAGACTTGTGTAACGTGTTGCATTGTGCTTGCATGAATGTCTGTGATCTCACTACGATGAAGCATATGAGCCGCCTCCACTGACATGTTTTTGGCGCTAGAAATGATAGATCATCAACTTGCTGACTTTGATATTTTGCCTGGACATCCAATTCTTGGCTTTTGAATGGATGGACTTCATTTTGCATCACTTCCACTGTTATGACACTCACATGATGCAGTTTGACAATTTTCTTAGGCAAGAGACTGCTATCAATGAGCTGTCTGTCTTATTTTGGGAAACTTTCTTCATGGCTGCTCCTTGATTCAAACCAGTGACTTTTCACTTGAGCATTATCCTAATAATACATTGAGCTATTAGACAATGTGAAAACAGATTGTAATGTGTAGTATACAGGAAAAAAACATTTATCTGCCATCAGGAGCAAAACAGTAACAATGCAGTGAAATTACAAGAATCTGCATAACTAATGATAAATAGCTGCAAGTCAAATGTATGTATTAGATCAGGGGTCCCCAACTCCAGGCCTCAAGGGCCGCTAACAGTGCATGTTTTCAGGATTTCCTTGGTATTGCACAGGTGCTAATGTGATCATCTGCACAGGTCATGATTCCATCCCCTGTGCAATACTAAGGAAATCCTGAAAACCTGCACTGTTGGCAGCCCTCAATGCCTGGAATTGGAGACCCCTGTATTAGATAGACAAGATAATTGTCTATGAACTGAAAGTAGTCTCACACTCAAAGCTGTAGTGGATGGTGAGATAAGGAACCTGAAATTCAAAGTTCACAACATTGTTATCCTTCTGCTCATCACTGTATGTCAGGTTGGTGCTTTAGGATCTCCAATCTATGTTAGATTCAATGTATATTCAGGCACTATCAATATACACTTCCAAAGCAATATATGTTTTAAAAATTGTATAACAAAACAATAGAGCTTCCAATTACCTGATTAAGAGGAAAAAACACATACATTAGCAAAAGTAAAATTTCAATGAAGTTTGCCATGTATGTGAAAATTAAAACAAACACTGCACTGTTTGAATAAGACACTAGGCACCATTCACAAGCTGAAAACTGGTTTGCTGTGTCTTTTAATATCATTATATATATATATATAAAACAGACAGGGAAAATTGGATTTCAGGGATTGTGTGTCGCACTCGGGCCAGGTTATTGAATAGCACATACAGCTCTCCGGGTCACCATTCTGTGCTTAGAGGCCGCAATGACAGGTTGCTTCTTCTTTCCTGTGGCCTCCAATGCAGCAGAGCTGAGATTGTGACATGGAAACTCGTGATGGATTATCGTCAGAAGGTGTGTTGTTGGGACTTTTAATAAAAGGTAAATGAGGGTTGTCAGTGTGTTTTACTTTTACTACAGGTTTTATCTCTGTGTGTGTTTATTAACTCTTCACTGAATGGACGGATAATGGGTGGGTGTCAGAAGACACCTATCAATACAGGTGTGACACCCCAGGGGTTAATGTGCCACAGTAACAACACCAAGGGTTAATTCCCACACAACCCGCAACACTAAACTGGCGCCTCCAGGCCAAAAGGGGGAGCTAAAGCTGCTTCCCTATATATTCTGGGTGGAGAGGAAGTGGCAGTTAGTTCAGTTCCTGAGAGGACTGAGGAAAAGGACCTGGGTATAAAAGGGCTGCGTTAAGCCCAACCCACGGTCCACTGTCCAGTTCCAGGCTGGCCAAGGTCTGAGGAAAGGAGTAGGAGAAGCAGAGGAACACACCCGGGACATGGAGTTACCCTAAACTCACCCCGATGAAGCGCAAAGACCGGATACTGGATCCGTAATTGTGCCTGACACAAGCAGCACAGAAAACATGGGATAAGTGAAGATTATATATCTTCACTGTACCACAGCGAAGCAACACGGCGGGGTAAGAAACACAAAGATAAGACTCAAGTTGCCTAGCAAGTTGGTGCCCGTGAGGCGACACAGGGCCAGCAGCCTAGCTAAAGTGGCAGCAGGGCAACACACATAGCGCAGGAGTAGGAAGCCAAAGGACCCGGTCAAGGTGGAAGCAACCCGGTCCCGGTACAGACTCCATAGACAGTCCTCTACTAAATACCATCTGCAGTAATGACTTGGAAAAATACAAAACCGTGAATCTGTGTGATCCTTGCGCTTGAGCCCTACTCTCCATCACAAACTGTTATCATCTCTACCACTACCTTTACCCTGCATCATCTATAGACTATCATCATCACTGCCCCGGGGAACCAGGCTCTGCCCGTGGAGAGCCATTACATCACCGGCTGCCAAACATCATCACTGGAGGTTCTGCAGCAGCGATGGTCACCCTGACCACATACCACGGGTGGCGTCATAACTTTCTCCCCTGTAAATACCCCCAACCCAATACTTATGGGTCCAGGACACGGTCCGAACCAAGACCGCTATGATTCCCCGTGATACCCCAATCCAGTACCGAGTACCCCGTCCCAGTGGACTCCACAAATGGCTTAATGTCAAGCTGTCAATCATCAGCTGTCATTATCCCCCTCTATCACCCCAATGAACCAGGAATTGGCACTTCTAATGAATGCGCCAATTTCTAAGGCAGTTGCGTGTTGCTATTCTATAGTGTGGCAGACCCAATAACTATGGCCCACACCACTAGCCTCAAGCTCCCTAGTTTTGCCTTTGGTGGGAATTAAACATAGGCCAAAGTGCATACATTTTTTTTCTTGCCAGACAAGGTAAAACTAGGCAGCTGAGGGTAGAAGCCCACAGCTGTTTGCTTTATCTGTGCTGAGAATGAAAAATACAACAAAGCTTTATGCATTTTTTCCATTATTTATTTATTTTACACACTATGATGGCAAATTGGTTTCCATACACTAATGTGTATGGCAACCAAGCACGAACACCGGGTGAGATTGTGGGAGCGCAGTCTAATTGCAACAGCCAATCACAGAATCTCTAACAGAGAGTTAGCATCTGTGATTGGCTATGGTCGGTCAGTGCATTGAATATGTATGAAGCTTAATGAGCAGCGCAAGAACAAGCAGCAGCAGTCTGGTAAGGTCAAGCTAGCTATCCTATCCTATATCTATCTATCTTCTGTTTATCTGTATGTCTATCAATTCTAACTTTTCACAGCATGGAAAAGACCGTGCTAAAATGCCCTCTGTGTGCTGTGCAATGTTTTTAATCTTACCCATACACTTCCATTGGGCGAATCTAGGCGAGATATGCTGGCATACATAGCATAATGCAAATTTTTCCTCAGCATATTTATTGCTGAGGAAAAACTTGCAGATGAGCATTACAATATTGTATATTCTCAAATATATGTGATAAATCTCTGTGCCAAACCAGTAAACACTGAGAAAATAATAATCAAGGATGGAGCTGCTAAATGACTACATCCTGTCTACAATCCAGTTTAAACTATGAGTCTGATTAAAAAGACATATCAATATAGTGCTTCCACCTTAGGTTTCACGGAAAATTTACCACAGACTAACACTTGATACCTGTATTGGTAAACTCACAGCTTACTTGTTACTTAGTAGCTCATGACCTGTAACTAATGAAACACAATCATTATTGCCAATGCTCATAGCACTCACCAATTTTTTGTGAGAGTTGTCCACACAAGTTCCTGAAACCAAAGGTTAGGATTTAGATTTCAGAGTCCAACAAAAAGCAGGAGAAAGATCAGGCTGTATTTAGGAGTAGATAAAAACTACTGAACTTACTGCAGTGGTCCCGGCCAGTGACACACACAGAAATAATCTTCAGTTTCTTCCTGATGGCTGGTAAGGTCACGCGATTGCACAGTGGAGAAGCACCGGAGCTTCTACTATGTGGGTACTCTGGATCCAATCCTTAAGCATTTCTGAACAAATGTGTTCCTTCTTCAGAGGGACACGCATGAGGGATTTGGAAAAAGACATGGCCATGCAATTCTGAGTGTGGTGGGGCTGTAAAACCTTACAGATGTATCTGAACCAAAACCTTATTTCCAGAGAATTGCGCTTGAAATAGTGCCTCACATTTATTTTTGATGAGGCATTCTCAAAACAATGGGACATCATTCTATTAGAGTGCTCAGGTAAGCTGAGGCAACTGAATATTAAGAATAAACAAGTGAAGTTAGTGCCCCTTCTATTAAAGGAGTGGAAAATGATATAAAGGATTTCAAAGATACAGGAATGTATAAAAACATAAAGGGAACCTGACAGCTCGTTCTACTCCCCACTGCTACCACTACCTGTCCCTGCACTTTCCTAGCTGATCCCTTATATACTTACATGTATTCTGCATCCGTAGACTGTGAGGCTCCGGAGCTCCATTCTCCCCTCCTCGCTTGCTGTCAGCATGCCCCGCTGGGCGTCTTCATTTGTTCTTCTGTTCCTCCTCTATTTGAAATTTCCCGCCTCCTCTTCTACTGTAAAGCGCCGTCCAGAACGTCATACCTGGCCTGGTGCATTGTGGGGCTGACCTTGTAGTACAGCTCGGTTAAAGCGCATGCGCATTGTGCATATTGATGCCAAGACGGTAACATCATAAGTCCTCACAATGCACCGGGCCAGATACGACGCGGGAAATTTCAAATAGAGGAGGAACAGAAGAACGAATGATGACGCCCAGCAGGAGTGCTGAAAGCAAGCGAGGGGGGGGGAATGAAGCCCTGGAGACTGTCAATCGCAGTCTATGGACGCAGACTTCATGTAAGAATACAAGTCATTTTCTTAAACTTTATAGTGCAGTTTTAAGTGAGACAGGGATGTTTAGTGATCAGCTAGGACAGGTAGTGGTAGCAGAGGCGGTAAAACAAGCTGTCAGGTCCCCTTTAAAGAACAGCATTCTAAATAATCTGAATAAAACGGAGGACAGTATAGCTTCTATTAGGCAGAAAAAGTTTAAGAGATGTCTCTGATTAGGAACAGAATCACATGGATAATTGCCATGAAGGAAAGAAACGTCAACACCCAAACCAGGTCTTACGAATTAAAATAAAAATCTTAAGGATGGTCAGCCTAAACCAAAAGTCATGTTTGACTCATCAGGAGAGGAAACCTCAGATCTGGCAATGGATTTTTCTGATTATAAGGAGGATATACACAGGATGAGGATGAAGGAGCAAGTGCTCCAAAAGACGATTTCTGCATAGGTCTTGTAAGAAGACCAGAAGATCCATCAGGAAACATCATAAGAACTGTTCATTCCTACGATACTTGGAGCAAGAAATCGATGATAATGTGAATGACTACTTTTGAATATCTCTGGTATTATTCTAGACAGTGATGGTTTAAACTTGCTCAGCAAGGGGTTACGTTTTGTGTCTGCAAAGAAATTCAATTTGTATTAAACATTACTTGATGTAAAAAATGTATTTGCAGGTTAACGGTAAAATGCATTTTTTGAGGGAAACATCTCCTATAATAAATGTTCCAACTGGTGATAGGAATATGTCTCTTACTAATTTTGCTGAGCAGGTAACCATTGAAAATGTGCAATCTCTGTCTAATATTGATATCAGGGATGTTTCATTACATGACTAAAGGTTTCCCACATCTGTACCGATTCCTGACTACTATTCAAAACAATCACGTACCCCCTTTATGGAGAATTTTCAGCATTTGGTTGATTCAGAGCTTACTAAACTCAGCCAAAGTGAGATAAAAATAAAATCTAACTTAACCACAAAGGAAAACTTATCTTTGAAAAAACTACAAAATAATCCTCACATTACTATAAAAAACTCTGATAAGGGAGGGTCTATCATTGTAATGATAGTGGCCTTTATCAAAGGGAAATTACTATCATGCTAAATGATCCTGATGTGTATAAAAAAACTCACTAGTGATTCCACATGTGAAATTAAAGAGGTATTGGTTAAATTGTTGGATGAAGGGGTATATTTAGGGCATATTACACCGAAACAGAAGGATTGTCTTAATCCAGAATTCATTAAAATCGCCTTATTTCATGCCCTTCCCAAATCTAATAAAAATGTGTTCCCTTCCCCACTCATGCCTTCTGTTTCCAGCATTGATTCAGTGCGGGAGCATCTGTGTGATTGGGTCGACGAAAGACTCAAGCCAATTTCACAATTATCATCAAGTTGCAAACAGGACAGCAAACATGTGCTAAATCTGGTCAAAAATCTAGAATGGACCCACCATCTATCATGGCTCACTTGCTATGTCTGGGCACTAGATTCATCCATCCCACACAGTCTAGCCTTGTTGCTGTTCAAAATGATCTTCTGCACCGATCCAGCTGTTCCATTGAACTCCAAAGGTACATTATCGATGTAGTTAACAAAATTTCAGCTGACAGAAGGATACCTTTCATTAAACGTGTTAGTTTGTATCCTAAAATTCATGGAATGATGAGCACATATAGAACAAAAAAAATAAAATCAGAAAAGATAGACTGTATGTATGCAAAATTACAAATCTTTATTTGAATAAAAAATAATATCCAAAACAATACAAATAATGGGCAGCCAAAATTGATAATGTGTTATACACCTCAAACAAAGATGACCTTAAAGTGCTTGTCACTGTTTTAGACAAAATCCTCATAAAAGTGCTAGTGCTTACAGAAAAAAGTGCCAAAACACAAACTATATGAAACTCAATTAAAGTGCTAGTGCATAAATGCAAAAAACCAACTAAACCACAACAATGTTGTCTCCTAAGGATCATTAGATAGGGGGACGTAGGAACACACCTTCTGATTCCCACCTATGTATCCAATGACCAAATATACATGTGTAAAAAAAACATTAGTGCTCCAGCATTCCAATACACCAAACAGCTCAAAATATTGCTGTGGAGCCCACTGGAACAGGATACTTGGTTCTGGACCGGGGTACTGCTGGGGATATCACGGCGGTCTTGGTCCGGACCATGTCCCGGGTTCCACAAGTAAATAGGGGGATATTTACAGGATAGTTTGTCATGACGCCACCCACGGGTTGTGGTCAGTGAGGGGACCACTGATGCTGCAGAACCTCCGGGGATGATGTTTGGCAGCTGGAGATGTAACAGCTCTCCATGGGTAGAGCTTGGTTTCCCGGGGCAGTGGTAATAATAGTCTATAGATGGTGCTATGGATATTGTAGGATATGGGTAGTAGTAGAGATGATGGTAGTTTGTGAGGGCACACAGGGTTTGAGCACAAGGATCACATACACTCACGGTTTTGAAGTTTTCCAAGGCTTTACTGGTGATGGTATTCAGTAGAGTACTGTCCACGGAGTTTGTATTGGGCAGGGTTGCTCCCACCCTGTCCGGGTCCTCAGCTTCCCACTGCTGCACTGTGTGTGTGGCCCTGCTGCCGCTTTAGCTAGGCTGCTGGCCCTGTTTTTCCTCACAAGTACCCCCTTTGCTAGGCAACTTGAGTCTTTCAGTGTGCTTCTGACCCCGCCGTGTTGCTTTGCTGAGGTACGGTGTAGGTATGTAACCTCTGTGCTGTTTCAATCCTGTTTTATAGTTTAAACTGCTATTATATTGATGCTTGTCTCTGCTGCCACCTGCTGGCCAGACTTTTCAATTCTTTCTGCCTTTCCTTGTCCAGCCTATGGGGGTGTGGCTCCTGTACGTGCTGCTTGTCTCTTCCTGTTTGCCCAGTCATTGGCAGACATTTTCTACTACAGAGAGTTCATTCGCCATGGAGCTGGAGAAGCAAAGTTTTTGACCTACAAGTAGCGACTCCAGAGACAAGCTTCATACAAGATTTCAATGCCATGTTTGCATCATTCATCTACGAATAAACCAGCATTGTTTTCACCCTAACGTGTGTACGCTTATCTGGGATGCTGCTCCGGGTCCTGTCTGCCCCTCTTACTGGAAGTACAAAGGTAAGAACTCTCACCCCATTATACAACCAGCGTGCCTTTATCGCCTTTATGTGGGAACAGAACAACCTCCACTATCCCGGTGTTTTTCTGTGCTTCGTGTTTCAGTCACAGATTCAGATCCGGGATCCGGCTTCTGCACTCCTCTGGGGCGAGTTATGAGGTAAATCAGTCTCCCAGATATCACAGGTTATTTTTCGGATGAAGTACCTTCTTGTCCACGCTGCTGTCAGAAACATATACCACCGACACGGGACGTCTAGGTATTAGTGATGATTTATTGCCTTATTTCCAACGCGTTTCGGAGCCACTTGCCGAGCTCCTTCCTCAGGGAATTCCCAAGTGGCCCCGAAACGCATTGGAAATAAGGCAATAAATCATCACTAATACCTAGACGTCCCGTGTCGGTGGTATATGTTTCTGACAGCAGCGCGGACAAGAAGGTACTTTGTCCGAAAAATAACCTGTGATTTGAGCACCGCATCCTGTGGAAGTACGGTCCCTGCAGCAGCTGTTTTTTTCCTGAGCGATTACGCTGGTTGTGTGCCACACAACCATATCAGGTGAGCAATACCAGTATTGACAATTTATATCTGTCTATAAAGGATAAGACCCTATTTTTGCGCATTCTCAACCCTTTAGATACAGTCTCCCAGATATGTTCCTCTGTTTCTTGTACTCCTCTCCTCAGACCCTGGCTTCAGACCTGAAAGTAGTCAGTGGTCCCGGTCATTAGATCAGCACTGCTTCCATTTACAGGTCCTCCTCCTAGTGCTCCCTGCACTCAACTGAACTGTCAACTATCAACTAATTACTTCCTCCTCAGACCAGAATATATCAGGGAGCTGCTTGAGCTCCCATTCTGGCCTAGAGGTACTAGTGTAGTGTCCAGTGTTGTGTGGGGAGTTAACCCTTGGATGTTACTGTGGCACATTAACCCCCAGGGTGCCATATTGCCATCATGTAATTACCTGATCTGCACAGACTATCAGGGATTGCACCTACATGCATGTTTCAGCCTGAGCCTTCTTCCGGGGGTGGAAGTCTGTGTGTTCCGTATAGTTTGTGTTTTGGCACTTTTTTCTGTAAGCACTAGTTTTAGCTAAAACAGTGACAAGCACTTTCTAAGGTCATCTTTGTTTGAGATGTATAACACAGATGATCAACTTTGGCTACCCATTACTTGTATGGTTTTGAATATTATTTTTTATTCAAATAAAGATTTGTAATTTTGCATATATACAGTCTATCTTTTCTGATTTAAAAATTATCGATGTAGTGAATTTTTTATTAAAAATAAACTATTTTTCTTTTAATGAAATGTGTTTTCTGCAGAAACAGGGATGTTCAATGGGGGCTAAATTTAGCCTCTCTCTCATAAATACATTTATGAATTGGTGGGAGGATATATTTATAATATAATCAATCCCTTTTCTGAACAAATATATTATTTTTGCTACATAGATGATGTACTTATAGACTGGAGGGGGGCACATAATGTAATGCTTATAAAATACCTCAACAACAATCCTTGCAATGTGTTTTTTTCCCCATGAATTTGATGAGGTGCAAATCTATTTTCATGATATATGGCTGAAGGATAATGTTCAGACAGGCATTGTGGAGACCAGTTTATACTGCAAAGCTTTTTCTGGTAACTCCATTTTATATGCGTCTAGTAACCACCCGAGACATTATTAAAAGCATTCCAGTGGGTGAATTTGTTAGAGGGAGATGTTGGTACACTACACCTGCGGCATATGAGGCAGAGTGTGGGATTTTAGAAAAATGTTTTTAAAAACAAGGTTCCAAACAAAAAGAAAGGCTAGGATCACATTTGAGGGTGACGGAGCTGCTAAAATCTTTAAAAAGCAGCCACAACGCATAGCGTTAATGCTATGCACTGCCAGTGAACCGGAGCTCCATAGCAACCTGATGTTTATCTTAGCAGCCGTCACACACCAAGCTGCATGACATGCGCTTTAACTAAGCGCACAGGAAAACGTTGCAGGCAATGTTTTCCTGTGCACTCAGCTAAAGCGCACGTCCTGCAGCTTGGTGTGTGACGGTTGCTAAGATAAACACCGGGTTGCTATGGGGCTCCGGTTCACTGGCAGCGCATAGCGTTAATGCTATGCGCTGCGGCTGCTTTTCAAAGATTTTAGTGGCTCTGTCACCCTTAAATGTAACCCTAGCCATATAGATAGAGCCTGGCAGGTTGCTAATTTAAAACCTAGGGAGCAGTGTCTTTCACAGAAAAATAATTTTGAGACAAAATCAGGTATCAGTGTTTTATTCTACTGATAGTAGCGGACAATATTTTTTGATTGTAAATATAGTGAAAAATTATCTTCCCATACTAACCTCAGATGAAAAAACAAAAACCATTTTAGAGCAAGGGGTTAAATTTGTGTCTACACACCGGCTCACACTGGGTAACATTCTCACTCCAAGTGATTTTTTTTTAACAATAACAAAGGTGTCACTAATATGAATTGGTTAAAAACTGAAGGATCTTATAACTGTAACCAAAAGTCTAACGGTTTATTGCAAGGTTTTTACAGTACCGACCACGGGTAAAATTTATAACATAAAGAATTTTATTAATTGTGGATGTAATCATGTTATACACATGGTAGAATGTGAATCCAGAAAACTAAATTATGGGGGGTGCACTACAAGACTTTTGAGATGCAATATTTCTGAACATATTTTTGATGCTCAGAATCAAACAATCGGAGTCTTTCCGGAGTATCAAAGCATTTTTTTTAAATCACATGCATACAATGTGTCCTCATTAAAGTGACATCATTTGAGAAAGTCACTTTGGGACACAGAGGGGGCGACAACAAATATAAACTACACAAAAGAGAAGCTTTCTGGATTCTTAATCTACAAACTAGATTTCCTTTGGGATTAAATTTAATCCTTTGGGATTCAATTTAAAAACTGACCTTGCTTTTTTAATTAAAGGGGGAAAATATTTTTTATTCTCTTCTCTCTCCACTGTGAATGTCATCTGCTTATAATTGCAGTAAATATTCCTTATATTAAATTTAAAACTTTCCTAGCGTTTGTTTTATTAAAAGAGGAATACAAAACAGGAGGGAAAAAAAGGAACATTGTTTTTTCCTCTTTCTCCTTTGTGAGTATGTTTTCTGCTTATAGCTTGCATATTCCTTGCATATATAGTTTTATTCTGATAATGATTTAGAATACATAACATTTGTGATAATATGCAATATTTGTCAAGAATAGTATACAGCCAGTTTGTTTTATGTTTTTAATTTAAGCACTTGTGATTTATTGATGTGTTAGACCAGCTGAAATTATAAAATCATCATACTAGTGACCACCTCGCCTGATGGGGTGGACATAAAAAGAGACTTACCGTATATACTCGTGTATAAGCCGACTTTTTCAGCCCAAAATTTGGGCTGAAAAGTCCCCCCTCGGCTTATACACGAGTCATATACTGTGTACACTGGTGGGGGCTGTGTCCGGGCACTGCAGGAGGCAGGAGGAGGCGGGGGGAGGCTGCAGAATGAGCGGCACGTCACGTGGTGCCGCTCATTAATTATGCATGGGGAGCAGCGCATAGTACATTGCTGCTCCCCTGCACAAAATAGCCTCCCCCACTGTCTCCCCGTTCCCCCCATGTATACAGAGGCCCCCCAGCAGGGTAATCTCACCCCCTCGGTCTGCAGGCACCCGGGTCCTCCAGCTGCTCCGTCTGCGTGAGCGGCTTCTAATACCGGCGTCTTTCCCGCACTTCCTGTTTTAATGCGATCATGTGACCGCGGTCACATGATCGCATTCAAACAGGAAGAGCGGGGAGGACGCCGGTATTAGAAGCCGCGCACGCAGACGGAGCAGCTGGAGGACCCGGGTGCCTGCAGACCGAGGGGGTGAGATTACCCTGCTGGGGGGCCTCTGTATACATGGGGGGGGGCTGTGTTACCACTGCTGGGGGGCTGTGTTACCACTGCTGGGGGGCTGTGTTACCACTGCTGGGGGGCTGTGTTACCACTGCTGAGGGGCTGTGTTACCACTGCTGAGGGGCGCTGTGTTACCACTGCTGAGGGGCGCTGTGTTACCACTGCTGAGGGGCTGTGTTACCACTGCTGAGGGGCGCTGTGTTACCACTGCTGAGGGGCGCTGTGTTACCACTGCTGGGGGCTGTGTTACCACTGCTGGGGGCTGTGTTACCACTGCTGGGGGCTGTGTTACCACTGCTGGAGGGGCGCTGTGTTACCACTGCTGAGGGGCGCTGTGTTACCACTGCTGAGGGGCGCTGTGTTACCACTGCTGAGGGGCGCTGTGTTACCACTGCTGAGGGGCGCTGTGTTACCACTGCTGAGGGGCGCTGTGTTACCACTGCTGAGGGGCGTGTGTTACCACTGCTGAGGGGCGCTGTGTTACCACTGCTGAGGGGCGCTGTGTTACCACTGCTGAGGGGCTGGTTACACTGCTGAGGGGCTGTGTTACCACTGCTGGGGGGCTGTGTTACCACTGCTGGAGGGGCTGTGTTACCACTGCTGAGGGGTGCTGTGTTTACCACTGCTGAGGGGCGCTGTGTTACCACTGCTGAGGGCGCTGTGTTACCACTGCTGAGGGCGCTGTGTTACCACTGCTGAGGGGCGCTGTGTTACCACTGCTGAGGGGCGCTGTGTTACCACTGCTGAGGGGCGCTGTGTTACCACTGCTGAGGGGCGCTGTGTTACCACTGCTGAGGGCGCTGTGTTACCACTGCTGAGGGGCGTGTGTTACCACTGCTGAGGGGCGCTGTGTTACCACTGCTGAGGGGCGCTGTGTTACCACTGCTGAGGGGCGCTGTGTTACACTGCGACGCTTGCATGGAGGGGCGCTGTGTTACCACTGCTGAGGGGCGCTGTGTTACCACTGCTGAGGGGCGCTGTGTTACCACTGCTGAGGGGCGCTGTGTTACCACTGCTGAGGGGCGCTGTGTTACCACTGCTGAGGGGCGCTGTGTTACCACTGCTGAGGGGCGCTGTGTTACCACTGCTGAGGGGCGCTGTGTTACCACTGCTGGAGGGGCGCTGTGTTACCACTGCTGAGGGGCGCTGTGTTACCACTGCTGAGGGGCGCTGTGTTACCACTGCTGAGGGGCGCTGTGTTACCACTGCTGAGGGCGCTGTGTTACCACTGCTGAGGGGCGCTGTGTTACCACTGCTGAGGGGCGCTGTGTTACCACTGCTGAGGGGCGCTGTGTTACCACTGCTGAGGGGTGCTGTGTTACCACTGCTGAGGGCGCTGTGTTACCACTGCTGAGGGCGCTGTGTTACCACTGCTGGAGGGGCGCTGTGTTACCACTGCTGGAGGGGCGCTGTGTTACCACTGCTGAGGGGCGCTGTGTTACCACTGCTGAGGGGCGCTGTGTTACCACTGCTGAGGGGCGCTGTGTTACCACTGCTGAGGGGCTGTGTTACCACTGCTGAGGGGCGCTGTGTTACCACTGCTGGAGGGGCGCTGTGTTACCACTGCTGAGGGGCGCTGTGTTACCACTGCTGAGGGGCGCTGTGTTACCACTGCTGAGGGGCGCTGTGTTACCACTGCTGAGGGGCGCTGTGTTACCACTGCTGAGGGGCGCTGTGTTACCACTGCTGAGGGGCGCTGTGTTACCACTGCTGAGGGGCGCTGTGTTACCACTGCTGAAGGGGCGCTGTGTTACCACTGCTGAGGGGCGCTGTGTTACCACTGCTGAGGGGCGCTGTGTTACCACTGCTGGAGGGGCGCTGTGTTACCACTGCTGGAGGGGCGCTGTGTTACCACTGCTGAGGGGCGCTGTGTTACCACTGCTGAGGGGCGCTGTGTTACCACTGCTGAGGGGCTGTGTTACCACTGCTGGAGGAGCGCTGTGTTACCACTGCTGGAGGAGCGCTGTGTTACCACTGCTGGAGGAGCGCTGTGTTACCACTGCTGGAGGGGCGCTGTGTTACCAGTGATAGGGGGCTTTATAACAGGACGGTGCTCTGCTGCATTGGTAGTTTACTGTTTCTATTTAAAATAAAAGTTCAAAATTTTATTCGTATCTATTTTCATTTTTAAAATTTTTCAGTATAGGTAGCCGCTGCATTGTCCACCCTAGGCTTATACGCGAGTCAATAGGTTTTCCCAGTTTTTGGGGCAAAAGTAGGGGGGTCGGCTTATACACGGGTCGGCTTATACACGAGTATATACGGTAATACCATTTATTAAATGTATTATGATTAAGACCATGATGCTGGTTGAAACACGTATATACGTATACATTTTAAACCGTGTTATTGGATATTGCCTGACCAGCAAATTTCCCTGTTCCATTTGCCAAACACCTGCATCTCATTATGTGAAAGGGTGAGCTGGACTTTACTTTTTCTATGGACTAGCAATCTAAAGAGTGGTTTCAATTAAATAATTTCCACTATGTAGTGGCTTCTTGTATGGCATCTGCTCTTGAGTAATTTCAGTGTTGTTTCTATTGATTTCGCTTCGTCTGGATCATTCCCTACTTCCTACCTTACCAGGTTGTTCCTGTAACTCATGTTGATAGCCTACCATGTAGGGTTCTTTCCAATATTAAACTTCCCCTGAATTGCTGCATTCTTGATTGTGCATAGTCTGACCCTGACTTTGGCTGCAACGAGTTGTTGATGGGTTTGAGCCTGGTAGTGTTTTAAAGAAAAAATGATCTTTTCCATTTTTGCTGGCAGATAATGTAGTCAATCTGTCAATGCTGTGCAATTTGGGAAATCCAGGTGTAATCATCTGAGGTGAAGTTCCCAGATCCAATTTAGTGCAGTTCAACAACTCACATTAGCACCCATTCTTTCTATTTCCCTCTTGATTTCCACCGAAGAAAAAGCTGGGCTTTGTAGTCCGCGCTGACCTCAAGAAACTTCCAGTCCAGTAAAGGGTTAATCAGGTTAATACGCGTTTCGTGGCTTTAAATCTGCCACTTCATCAGGGCTATATAGTTTGTTGTGGCTCTCACAACCACCGCAGGTGAGTCACACCGATTGGGGGGACTGGACTATTTATTAAGACGATAACGCCCTATGTGCACTCCCTATTTATCCTTTTTTATTTCCCTCTTGATAATATCTAGTCTGCAAATGTACATCCCTATTATGCTCCAAATTCCAATGGTACAGTGGGGAAAAAAGTATTTAGTCAGGCATCAATTGTGCACATTCTCCCACTTAAAAAGATGAGGTCGGCCTGTAATTAACATCATTGGTAGACCTCAACTATGAGAGACAAAATGAGAAAGCAAATCCTGAAAATCACATTCTCTAATTTGGAAAGCAATTATTTTTTTCAAATTTTGGTGGAAAATAAGCATTTGGTCACCTACAAACAAGCAAGATTTCGGGCTCTCACAGACCTGTAACTTCTTCTTTAAGAGGCTCCTCTGTCCTCCACTCATTACCTGTAGTACTGGCACCTGTTTGAACTTGTTATCAGTATAAAAGGCACCTGTCTGCAACCTCAAACAGTCACACTCCAAACTCCACTATGGTGAAGACTAAAGAGCTGGCGAAGGACACCAGAAACAAAATTGTAGCCCTGTATCAGGCTGGGAAGACTGAGTCTGATTAGGCAAGCAGCTTGGTGTGAAGAAATCAACTGTCAGGGCAATAATTAGAACATGGAAGACACACAAGACCACTGGTAATCTCCCTCGATCTGGGGCTCCACGCAAGATCTCATCTGGTGTGGTCAAAATGATCTCAAGAACAGTGAGCAAAAATCCCAGAACCACATGGGTGACCTAATGAATGACCTGCGGAGAGCCAAGACCAACATAACACAGTCTACCATCATTAACACATTACGCCACCAGGGACTCAGTTCCAGCAGTGCCAGACATGTCCCCTGCTTAAACCATTACATGTCTGGGCCCGTCTTACGTTTGCTAGAGAGCATTTTGATGATCCAGAAGAGTATTGGGAGAATTTCATGAAATACAACTCATCGTGTTTGGAGGAGAAAGAATGCTGAGTTGCATCCAAAGAACACCATACCTACTGTGAAGCATGGGGGTGGAAACATCATGCTTTTGGGCTGTTTCTCTGCCAAGGGACCAGGATGACTGATCCGTGCACATGAAAGAATGAATGGGGCCATGTAACATGAGATTTTGAGTGCAAACCTCCTTCCATCAGCAAGGGCATTGAAGATGAAACGTGGCTGGGTCTTTCAGCATGACAAAGATCCCAAGCACACTTCCAGAGCAACGAAGGAGTGGCTTCATAAGAAACATTTTAAGGTCCTGGAGTGGCGTAGCCAGTCTCCAGATCTTAACCTTATAGAAACTCTTTGGAGGGAGTTGAAAGTCCATGTTGCCCAGCAACAGGCCCAAAACATCACTGCTCTAGAGGAGATTTGCATGAAAAAATGGGCCAACATACCAGTAACAGTGTGTGCCAACCTTGTGAAGACTTACAGAAAACGTTTGACCTCTGCCATTGCACTTAGCAGCGGCTGTCAGCTCCTCTGGAGGCAACACAGGTGTCTGTATGCCGGTACTCAATCACCTGCAACCCACAGTGGGGGCGGTTGTGGCACCAGCGTCCGGCCATGCTGTCAGGGAGGTGACTGGTGGCATTTAAAGACACGAGGTTACCAAGGGCTCTGCCATTCACGGTGCATGCAAGGCATAGTGTCAGAGCAGCCTATTGGTCACGCCCTTCTATTAGATCAGGCGGGCTGTTCCGCACTGATTACATGCCTCACATAACGACAGACGCCCCCAGAGGGCTCAGCCTCAAACTGCAGATGAAAAAAATGCAATAAAACACTAAAGATGAAAAATGTGAGGTGTTTGTTGGTATTTTGGCCAAAAAACGTAAGCTGGTAACCCACGGTCAAGGGCCCTCACGCTTACCAGTCCTAACCACATGCCTTTTGAGACATGTACAATTTAATTTAGATTGTTCACCGAATGGACTTAAAAACAGACAAAAAAACTCACCAAAATTTGTACATGTCTCAAAAGGCATGTGGTTAGGACTGGTAAGCGTGAGGGCCCTTGACCGTGGGTTACCAGCTTACGTTTTTTGGCCAAAATACCAACAAACACCTCACATTTTTCATCTTTAGTGTTTTATTGCATTTTTTCATCTGCAGTTTGAGGCTGAGCCCTCTGGGGGGCGTTTGTCGTTATGTGAGGCATGTAATCAGTGCGGAACAGCCCGCCTGATCTAATAGAAGGGCGTGACCAATAGGCTGCTCTGACACTATGCCTTGCATGCACCGTGAATGGCAGAGCCCTTGGTAACCTCGTGTCTTTAAATGCCACCAGTCACCTCCCTGACAGCATGGCCGGACGCTGGTGCCACAACCGCCCCCACTGTGGGTTGCAGGTGATTGAGTACCGGCATACAGACACCTGTGTTGCCTCCAGAGGAGCTGACAGCCGCTGCTAAGTGCAATGGGTATTTACCTGGCAAATTTTGGTGAGTTTTTTTACCTCTGCCATTGCCAACAAGGGATATATAGCAAAGTATTGAGATGAACTTTTGCTATTGACCAAATACTTATTTTCCACCAAAATTTTGGAAAAGATTTCTTTCCAAATCAAAAATGTGAATTTCAGGATTTGTTTTCTAATTTTGTCCCTCATAGTTGGGGTCTACCTATGATGTCAATTACAGGCCGACCTCATCTTTTTAAGTGGGAGAACTTGCACAATTGGTGCCTGACTAAATACATTTTTTCCCACTGCATATTACGTTGGCAGCTCAAGTGACCCATTTTATCAAATAGTATATGAGCAATTGGGTCCCCAAGTGCATCATCCTTGTCCTAATTTACTTGGATCTGCCATGGTGAAGTTTTTATGGGGTAGGTCACCAGGTCTTTCCCAATCCCATACCACTTGGCAACTTGCCCTCAACAGTTGATATGTTATGTACTGGCACCCTCCTGGCACTTTTACAGGCAATAAGAAAGGTGTGATTTAATTTATTATATAAAGTAATATGGTTGAAACAGGTCTTATAATGATATATCCTCATGCATTCTATTATTTTAATTACCAAGTACATGGGAGTTGTGCTTAATGCTGTAATTTTAGCATGATTGTGTTTTCCAAAGGTTTGCACTACTTTTAGGGGAATAATGTATTAAATTAAAAGATTAATAGGGGCTAGCTTAAAATGATCATTCCTTAGAGAGATGCCTGCGGTGTTATAATTGTATTTAGTGATGACTTATAATAAATTAAAATTTTACTAAATAGATGTATTAAACAACCATGAGGAATGATCAAGCAGCAGAAATACCAACAAAAAAAGAAAACTATTTTCAGGGAAAGGAAATTAGAAACCATAAATATGACAAATATCTCCATTCCTATCATTAACAGCGCAACATAATTAGATCTGCATTGTACAATCTGTTTTTACAGGACATTTTTTCATATTTACATTTTGCTTCCCATTTAGTTTTACAACCAAAAAGAAACGGACACTGAAGTTGTGCACGTCCTACAGACCTAGCAGCCAAAACCAGAGGATGGGAGACTACATGCCTCCCGGCCCAGAAAAAAACCTGGAGGCACAGCAGCACTGGAGAGCTCGGGGACAGTTACCAGAGGAGTGGTACCCGGAAAGGGCTCAAGCTGCCTGCCAGACGGGTGAGAGACTTACCAGCAGGAAGAGAGGATCGGAGCTTAGCTACAGGCAGCCAGGACCAGCAAAGAGGAGCTAAGCAGGGAGGCCTCAGACCTCACCAGGTGAGGAGATCCCCAACTTGCTTCCAGGCCACCCGGATTCCTAATATCTTCTGTGGACAGTGTCTTGGTCTGAACCTACAACTTCCACTAAAAGTAAAGGAGACTATGTACTGTGTATCTGTCAGTTATTCCATGCCCTCAAGCCTGCACCCCAATGGCCTACCCCACCATAGAATGTACCGATTGCCCTGGAGAACCGCTCCACCTGTGGGGAACGATACTACCATCATCCCCAGAGGTCCTGTCAGCCATCAATAGCCGAACATCACGGGTGGCATCTTAACAACTATCCCCAAAACCGTAACCCCCAAACTTTTATTTGATGCCGCCAGGGATTCGCATCATTTCATGCTCAGCCAGCGACATGGAAAGTAGAGGGCCTGCCTAGAACACAAATAAAAGATCACGCCTATTAGGGCGTGATCTTATGACGACCAAGGAACCAGACAAACACGCCCTAAGGGCTAATGAATATGGTCCCTACTCATTATCATGGCTAATGAGTGAGTTTAAAAACATTTTTATGTACTTTGACAGGAAGCATTTAGGAGACTAAAGGAGTGTGAGAATGGGCATAGGATGCTGCAGTGACATGTTTTTGTAGCTTAGGTCGCTTTTTGGAGGTGACAGGATCCCTTTAACTGTACATGTTTGGTATATACATAATACTGGCATAGAAAATCATTGACAGGTCAGTTTTACTGTATAGTGATCGTTAGGATAAATTTAACAGCAAAAACAAGCAACATTGTGAAATTATACTTTCTTTTGCTATTTCAACACACTTGGAATGATTTTTTTTTTCACCTTTCAGTGCATAACCCAATAAAATAAATGATGTTATTTTGAAGTATTCAAGCAGTTTAACAAAAATGGTAAATTCTTTGTTTCATGTAGTCCAAATTAAATATTAACAATAACTCCAAAATTAAAGTTTTTTAACTTTTAATTTCTATAAATATAAATCAAATTTAACATATTTTCCTTTACTGACTATGGGAGGAGTGCTTAAAGTCTAATTCTTTTGCCCCTAGTCTTAAATTCACCCTCCAACATCTTTACCTTTTTTCGGCGTCAAGTCCTGTGGCACCATCTTAAGACTGCAACTTCTGACTGACCAGAATTCAGAAGTTTAAGTCACAACCTCTCACTACAAGTGTTATAGAACCAGACCGAGGCTCTCATAGAGATTCATTGAAGAGTTACCCCTGGTGGGCTCCAACAAACACTGGAGCAGCTGGCAGGTTACAAACTGCAGAAGATGGACCAGTGCGCTGCTGCTAACAGATGAAGAAATTGTAGGGTGAGTATAAGACAGGGGGAAGGGCACCAGTCCAGCGGTACAATAAAGAAAAAACACTGGGTGGTGCTTTCAAATTCATAGGTTAATGGTTTGGGAGTGACATAAGGGACTTGAGTAATAACTGGCACTGGTAGCAATTTTTATTTTTTATTGTTTTGAAATAGTTTGTTTCACCATCTTTCCAAGTACTTTATAATACCTCTTTGTACAATATAACTGTGTAACCAGGACCTGCGTTACAAAGAACAATAGTAGTGTTGAGTCATTCATAAACGATCCCAGACAGATCCAAGAAGGGGTCATCTCCCTGATGAGAATGATGGGAGCAACTACATTCTTATACACATGAAGGAGGGTAAGGAAGAGGAAGTGCCGCTCAACTTGTACATACCCTGGATTCTCGGGCACCTGGTTAAATTGCCGGCTTCCACTGGTTTTATGTCAAATGAAGATTATGCCGATGAATAAGGAACTTGCTTCCGAAACGCGTCCGATCAGGATGCCTATGTTTTTATCAAAAACCAAATTAAGGAACCTTAAACTTTATGGACATGTGGCCCTCGTAAATCTTCATTTGACTAAATTCTTATAATGACTCTCACAGGATGTTCAATTCTGGTGCTCAGCTGATAAAACGCCACCCACCTGAACCAAACCTTGCCCACTCGTCAACATAATTGGCTAACTGCAAATGGGCAGGGTTTTGGTCGTGTGAAGGCAGGGTTTTGACCATGTTATCATCTTAAACATGTGTTTACCTGGTGAGAATACATATTTAATAGGGATCCATTAGAGAAATGAAAGCCAACCATTCTGTATTACATAAGTCAGAGTCGTAAGAATTATACTGTAGCGAAGAACAAAAAATTGCTTAGATGTATGAAATAGATTTCCAGTAGAGAAATTTCTACAAGTCTGCCATGTTTCAATATTCTGTCATCCTTCACTTTCTGAGAATGGATATTGTGCAAGGGAGCAGGTTACTAACCATAGATGCACACCTTGTTCCTGCAGCAGTTCTAGATATCAAGGTCCGACACTTATTATGTCCAAATTTTTCCACATCTGTTTTCCTTGTCAGATACCACATTATCTGTCTAGATATTGTTTCCTTCAATACTTAAGGGTATTATCCTCTAGTCTGGCCACAATGCAATTATTATCTAGTAACATAACTTAAAATCAATCAGGATGTCATAAACTATTAATCAAAAAGGCAAGAACACCCACAGGTCTAAGAACCAGTTAAAGAATAACAAACTTGCTTGGGGCAAAATTCTGGTGATATTTTTTGTCATTATTACTTCGGATTATAAAGGATTTGTGTCAATAAGCTTCCACAATTGCAGCAACAAAATATATAAACGTCCCCTTATGTCTTCTTATGTCTTCTTACTCTACCGAGGATGTATTTAATCAAACATTGTACATTTTGAAGAAGAATTACGAGTAAGTTGTCTCTTCCATACAAACAATATTCAGTCATTGGACTCTCATGTCAAGTACCACATTAGCTTAATTTCAGGCTTCTCCTTTGCAAAAATTACATCCATATGATATATATATATATATATATATATATATATATATATATATATACAAAATAAAGGACTGCAGCACTCTTCTTTGTGAAACAACCGCCTTTATTCGGCCATCAGGTGGGTGGTGACAACGTTTCGGGATCCTGTCCCTTTCTCTAGCAGCTATACAATGACAAGGTTAGGTTTCTTATACCCTTGATTATCATATGCTCACATAATTGCCAATTATCACATTCAGTTGTTTTTTATCTATATAGTGCCCTCTAGTGCAAAAACAGTGCTAGTGCACACTTATTCACCTTTTATATCTTTATATTTACCCCTTATTTTCCACATCATATATTTACATTGTCCGTTCCAGATTGATACTTATTTGATTGCTTTACATGTTGATATTCATCACCTTGCACAGCTATGGCTTCCACCTGGTCCGCCCTCTCCTATGCAGTATACAGTTCTCCTCCTTGCTTTCCTGCCGCCATTGCACGTGTCCAGCGTCTCTATGCGATTGCCCGCACATGCGTGGTGCAATTTGGGTAGTTTACCGTCGCTATGGCGATACCGGATTTCCGGCATCCGCCATCTTGCGACTCGCATTATATGCCTTTACACCTGCATTTGCATTTCAGCGGTGTTTACATGCCTGTTGTCAATGTCCACTTGGTAGTTTGTGCAAATTGAACAAAATTGTGTTTTTTTTATTATTATTTCATGAAATTCATGAAATAATTAAAAAAAGGGCTTCCCTATATTTTTGGTTTCCAGCCAGGTAAAAATAGACACCTGGGGGTAGGGGTCTGCCTGTACCAGCATGCTATACCTGGCTTGCATACAAAAATATGGTAATGCCCCACATAATTTTTTTTATTATTTTAAGGAAATATTATTTTATGCAAATTGCATTTTTTGGTGCTTTTGTTTGGGCCAGGAGATGCAGATGAACATCTTGAACATAATGCATGCAGTTTGGTGCCAAAATTGCACCAAAAGAGCATGAAATTAGCAGAAAAACTGCATCGTGGTTTTGGTGCACCAACTCTCTGTGACAGCATCTGTGATTGACTGTTGGGCCCCTATGCAGTAAATGTCCAGCAAGTTAATGAGTGGCCCAGGAAGTACAAGTGGGTGAACGTTGATAAGTATAATGCTGTTTAATAACTATCTTCTTTCTTTTGGAGCCTCGTAGCCCCCATTCCATAACTTTACAGTCTGAGTTCGGGGTTCGGACTAAAGTTTGAGCCACTTTCGACTCCGAACCTTAACTTTAAAAAAAGTCTGGCGAGTTTTTTGAACCCGAACATTGGCGGGTTCACTAGTGATGGGCGAATCCTAAATTACTCGGAATCGCTTGACTCTAGCGAGTCCGAGCCCAGGACTCGCTACTCGTTGCGAGTCTAGTGAGTCCAATGTTAATGAATGGGGAAGCGAGTAATAGCGAGTAGTGTGCGATTTACAAATCACAGATGTGTCTCGGAAGCTTCAGCCTGAAGCAATCCTAGTTTTGCCATTGATTTGCATTGGACTCGTTTACTGTGCAACTAATCGCTGGGAAACTCGCACAGATAAGAGTCCTGTCTGCTCTGTGTGCAGGCTGCCTCAGCTCCAGGGTCCTAGAGCCCGCCTGCTGCCTGATGTAGCAGAGCTGAGATTGTTCTCAGTCTGATCATTCCCTGTGCATAGACATCTATATCTATGCATAGGGGATGTAGCAGAGAGGACATCGTGTTTTGGACTGCGTCGGACGGAAGAGGATTTTTTTAATTAAAGATGGAGTCCCTAATGGCTTTTTTTTATTTCTAATAAAAAATTTTCTCTGTGTTGTGTTTTTTTTAAAACAATTTAATAGAAATTCATAGCGGTCATGTCTAATATTGGCGTGACCGCCATAATTTCGGGCTTAGGGCCAGCTGATAATACAAAGCTGGCCCTAACCTCTTTATTACCCAGCGTGCCACCGCCACCAGGGCCGCTGGAAGAGTGGGGTTCAGCGCCAGAGGATGGCGCTTCAATGAACGCGCCATCTTCTGGGGCGGCTGCGGGCTGCAATTTGCAGTGGGGGGTGCCCAGAAAGCTTGGGCATCCTTGCGCTGCGGATTCCAGCCCCCAGCTGCTTAGCTGTACCTGGCTAGACATAGAAATTGCGCGGAGCCCCACGCATTTTTTTTTTATTATTTCATGAAATTCATGAAATAATAAAAAAAAAACGGGCTCCCCTATATTCTTGTGTCTGGCCAGGTACAAATAGGCACCTGGGGGTTGGGGGCAGCCCGTCGCTGCCTGCTGGATCCGGCTGGTTCCAGAAAGACCATGTAATTTTTTTCTGAAAAATCAATAAAACAATCCTAAAAAAGGGACTGCATCTTTATTAACCCCTCGCCCATGGTCCAGGGGTTAATATAGATGCAGTCCCTTTTATTTACATTGTTTTATGGATTTGTCAGAAAAAAATTTCACGTGGGCTTCGCCGTATTTCTGGAACCAGCCGGATCCAGCAGGCAGCGACGGGCTGCCCCCAACCCCCAGGTGCCTATTTGTACCTGGCCGGACACAAGAATATAGGGGAGCCCTTTTTTTTAATTATTTCATGAATTTCATGAAATAATAAAAAAAAAATGCGTGGGGCTCCGCGCAATTTCTATGTCTAGCCAGGTACAGCTAAGCAGCTGGGGGCTGGAATCCGCAGCGCAGGGAGGCCCAAGCTCTCTGGGCACACCCCGCTTCAAATTGCAGCCCGCAGCCGCCCCAGAAGATGGCGTGTTCATTGAAGCGCCATCCTCTGGCGCTGAACCCCGCTCTTCCAGCGGCCCTGGTGGCGGTGGCACGCTGGGTAATAAAGGGGTTAATACCAGCTTTGTTATACAAGCTGGTATTAAGCCCGAGATTCTTAATGTCAGGCCACGTTTGACCCAGCCACTAAGAATCTCCAATAAAGGGTTAAAAAAACACAACACAGAGAACATTTTTTATTTGAAATAAAAAAAAAAGCCATTATGGACTCCATCTTTAATTAAAAAAATCCTCTTCTGTCCGACGCAGTCCAAAACGCGATGTCCTCTCTGCTACATCCCTGTGCATAGATATAGATGTTTATGCACAGGGAATGAGCAGACTGAGAACAATCTCAGCACTGCTACATCATCTCTGTGAGCAGGCGGGCTCTAGGACCCTGGAGCTGCGGCAGCCAGCACACAGAGAAGACAGCTGGACTCGGCTGCAAAGTAACAGCAGTTATTTGCGAGTTTCCCTGCTATCACTGGCACAGTAGCCGAGTCTAATGCAAGACAATGGCAATCCTAGTTTTGTCAGCGTTTGCCATTGATTTGCATTGGACTCGTGCGGGTAAACGCTGGGAAACTCGCAGAGTACCGAGTCCTGCGAGTCCCTTACTACTCGCCGAGTAACGAGTCCTAACGAGTAGATTCGCCCATCCCTAGGGTTCACCCATTACTAATCCTGAAACTGACACTTTTCATGAATGATAGATGCACATAGATTGTTAATGTCTCAGGTAACCAGAAAGATTGATGCAATATTATGCAATATATAAAATGGCAGCAGACATTTAGGTGATTTAGGTAGAGTGAACCACAAATTGTTTGAATTTGCAGGGTTGATCGAATGTCTAAAAACAATATAAATTTGATTAGTATTGCATTGATTTGCTCATTTCTTGCTCAGATTTACAGCTGGGGGTGCCAACGATTGATAGAGCCAAGTCTAGAAATATATCAAACTTTTCACATTAATACAATTATCCAAACTGTCCAATATTTTTTGTTCCATAATAGCTCGTTAGATCTGATATATAATATACGTTCCTAGAAGATAGCACACAGTGACAGTTCACAGCTTGGCTTCTAGATGCCCCTAGATAGCACTTTTCTAGTTGGCAGCAGAGCTGCAGATTTGTCACTTTGTGAGCCATTGACTTCACTTGAAAGTAAATCTAAAAGCTTTGCAATTATGGAAAAGATGAATTAGATATTTCAGTTTTTAAAATCAAAGAAGCCAATTTTGTCTGCTAACGAACAAACACATATTTGTATCTGGATAATATTGTGCAGCCTCTGTTACACTAATTTGTCAGCCTTCATTTGCATGTTTGTTTAGCAAAGCAAAGTCTTCAAACTGTACACTGCGCACTTCTACCTTGCATAATATATGTCCTTTTCCCTCTGGTGTTTTGGGAAGATGCCAGACTAAAACTGTGAAATACTAATTACTGCAAAGAGTAATTAAAAACTCATTTGTAAATTGATTGTTATCCAACAGAAAGCAGGTGGTCTCCAGAGAAGCTCAGCCTCTCCCCACTGAGATTCTAGGTTTGCTGGGGGTAGGCTATTTGTTTCTTCTAATGATAACAAGCTAGTCTAGGAACCTGATAACTGTTGGTTAAATATATAACAATTACATAGTTGCTAAGCATCCGAATGGCTTAAAATGAAACTCAATTCTCAATGATCACAATGAAAGTTTCTTTGACGTTTTATAAACATAATAAATGTTTTAGACCTGAGCAAGTAAATGTCAAGTAAAATAACTCACAAAACAGTGTTTATGTTCAGCAAGACATAAAGTAATCCCTTCTGAACAGTTTGGGTAAATTAAAAGATCTAATGCTAAGCTGAGCACTTTACTCATTGTTAGATTCTTTTCTTTCCAGTTAAAGGGCCACTGTCAACCCCAAACCACCATTTAAACTACATATTCATTCCTGTAAAGGGAATCTGTCAGCAGTTTTTTCTATGTAAGCTGAGGCAGCATGTTGTTAGAGATAAGAGATGAAAAGCAAATGTGATTCTCTTTTCAGGCTCTGCCATATTGTTTACTTAAACTAAAGCCTTTATCACCTGGTGATAAGCACTACAGGGGGTGCATGGCAATCCAACACACCCCCCTGATGTGGTTGACACCTCACAGTGAATGCACCACCTCTACAGAGAGCCTGGTGTAAGCAGAGGCAGCTATCTTAGGCTGGTTTCACACTGCAGGATTTTCCCTGATCAGGTTCCATCCGGTTTGTGTACCAAAACCAGGAGAGGAACTTGCAGAGGAAAGCAATAATTGAAAGATTGACACCTGTTCTGGGTTTTGGAGACACTCCTGGTTTTGGCACACAAACCGGATGGAACCTGAACAGGGAAAAAACTGCAGTGTGTAACCAGCCTTAGCTCTGCTGTGTTCCCGAAACTAAACTCATTGATTGAGTGAGAACAGTCTCAGCCGGTAATTAGGGATGGGCGAATCCTAAACTACTCGGAATCACGAGACTCCGACGAGTCTGAGTCCAGGACTCGCTACTCGTTGCGAGTCTAGCGATTCCAATGTTAATTAATGGGGAGGCGAGTATTGCAGCGATTCCTCTGCTGCCGGACCCTATAAGGGGTCTGGCAGCAGAGGAAAAACCTGCAAATCCCCATGTTATTCTTTTAAAGCCAGCGGCAAAAAGCCACTAGCTTTTAAAGAATAGTAAAAAAAAAAATAAGAAATTGAACCAGGGGGAGGGGAAAGCGGGGGGAGGGTGGAGAGGGTAGGGGGTGCACCGGACCGGCTGGCTACTTACCGCTGCCTCTGCCGGCGCCGGCCACAGACTCGCTCCCCGAGTCTCTGCTGCTCTTTCCGGAGATTCCCGAATGGTGACAGAAGCAGTGAATAAATTAACTTCCGTCACCACTCGGGAATCTCCGTAGGCAGAGCGAGTCTGGCTGACAGCAGGGTTCAGCTCAGGTCATAATAACCTGAGCTGAACCCTGACTGTTTAGTCAGTTCTCAGCTCTGCTATATCCCTGTGTATCTAAGCACAGACAGGGATGTAGCAGAGCTGAGATTGCGTTTTGGACTACGTCGGACGGAAGAGGATTTTTTAAATAAAGATGGAGTCCCTAATTGTCTTCTGTTTTATTTCTAATAAAATTATTTTTCTCTGTGTTGTGTTTTTTTTTATATTGATTACTGGAAATTCATGGCGGTCATGTCTAATATTGGCGTGACTGCCATAAATTTCAGGCTTAGGGCCAGCTGATAATACAAAGATGGCCTTAACCCCTTTATTACCCAGTGAGCCACCCGCCACAAGGGCCACTGGAAGAGCAGGGTTCAGCGCCAGAGGATGGCGCTTCAATGAACGTGCCATCTTCTGGGGCGGCTGCGGGCTGCAATTTGCAGCAGGGGGTGCCCAGAAAGCTTAGGCCTCCCTGCGCTGTGGATTCCAGCCCCAGCTGCCTAGCTGTACCTGGCTGGACATAGAAATTGCGCGGAGCCCCACGCAATTTTTTTTTATTATTTCATGAAAATCATGAAATAATTAAAAAAAAAGGGCTCCCCTATTTTCTTGTGTCTGGCCAGGTACAAATAGGCACCTGGGGGTTGGGGGCAGCCCGTCGCTGCTTGCTGTATCTGGCTGGTTACAGAAATATAGCGAAGCCCACGTCAAATTTTTTTCTGACAAATCCATAAAACAATATAATTAAAAGGGACTGCATCTTTATTAACCCCTGGACCATGGGCGAGGGGTTAATAAAGATGCAGTCCCTTTTTTAGGATTGTTTTATAGATTTTTCAGAAAAAAAATGACGTGGGCTTCGCCGTATTTCTGTAACCAGCCAGATCCAGCAGGCTGCCCTCAACCCCCAGGTGCCTATTTGTACCTGGCCAGACACAAGAATATAGGGGAGCCCTTTTTATTTATTATTTCATGAATTTCATGAAATAATAAAAAAAAAATGCGTGGGGCTCCGCGCAATTTCTATGTCTAGCCAAGTACAGCTAAGCAGCTGGGGGCTGGAATCCGCAGCGCAGGGAGGCCCAAGCTTTCTGGGCACCCCCCGCTGCAAATTGCAGCCCACAGCCGCCCCAGAAGATGGCGCGTTCATTGAAGCGCCATGCTTTGGAGCTGAACCCCGCTCTTCCAGTGGCCCTGGTGCGGTGGCTCACTGGGTAATAAAGGGGTTAGGGCCAGCTTTGTGTTATCAGCTGGCCCTAAGCCCGAAATTTATGGCGGTCACGCCAATATTAGACATGCCCGCCATGAATTTCTATTAAATTGTTTTAAAAAAAACACAACACAGAGAAATTTTTTTTTATTAGAAATTAAAAAAAAAGCCATTAGGGACTCCATCTTTAATTAAAAAAAATCCTCTTCCGTCCAACGTAGTCCAAAACGCGATATCCACTCTGCTACATCCCTGTGCATAGATATACATGTCTATGCACAGGGAGTGAGCAGACTGAAAACAATCTCAGCTCTACCACATCTCTGTGCACAGACATGTATGTCTGTACACAGGGAGAGCAGGCGGGCTCTGGGACTCTGGAGCTGCCGCAGCCCGCAGGACCCAGAGCCCAGCACAGAGCACACAGCAGAAGCCGGAAGAGAGTGGCCCTGGTGCGGTGGCTCACTGGGTAATAAAGGGGTTAGGGCCAGCTTTGTGTTATCAGCTGGCCCTAAGCCCGAAATTTATGGCGGTCACGCCAATATTAGACATGACCGCCATGAATTTCTATTAAATTGTTTTAAAAAAAACACAACACAGAGAAATTTTTTTTTATTAGAAATTTAAAAAAAAGCCATTAGGGACTCCATCTTTAATTAAAAAAAATCCTCTTCCGTCCAACGTAGTCCAAAACGCGATATCCACTCTGCTACATCCCTGTGCATAGATATACATGTCTATGCACAGGGAGTGAGCAGACTGAAAACAATCTCAGCTCTACCACATCTCTGTGCACAGACATGTATGTCTGTACACAGGGAGAGCAGGCGGGCTCTGGGACCCTGGAGCTGCCGCAGCCCGCAGGACCCAGAGCCCAGCACAGAGCACACAGCAGAAGCCGGAAGAGAGGTAAGGAGCATTTCTCCCCCCTCCCTTCCTTCGCTCCCTGCTCGCTCCCCCCAGCCCAGTCCTAACTTAGGACGGGGAGGGGGGGGACCGGACTCGTTACTGTGCGAGTAATCCCTGCGATTACTTGTACAGTAACGAGTCGGGCGAATCCCTTACTACTCGGCGAGTACCGAGTAGTAACGAGTAGATTCGCCCATCCCTACCGGTAACCTATGTGATGCATTATTGAATTTAGTGTTTCATTACCTACATTATGTTGCTGTCAGATGAGGTAGCAAAAACCTGTTGACAGATTCTCTTTAAAGGGAATCTGTCAACAGATTTCTGCTACCACATCTGAGAGCAATGTAATGTAGAGACAGAGATCCTGATTCAGGTGATGTGACATTTACTGAGCTGCTTGTTGTCATTTTGATAAAAATTACTGTTTTCTCTGCTGCAGATCTTCCAGCTATTTGAATGTGTAACTGTATAACCCGCCCAAATCACTGATTGGCAGCTATCTGACCATATATAGTATGCACAGAAACTGACAACCAGTGCTAGGGGTGAGGTTACATAAAGATCATGAATATGCTTTAATACATTGCAGAAGGTCAAGTAGTACTCTACTGAAAATCTCCTATTTATAAACAGTGATTTTATCAGAAATATACCAAGCAGCTCAGTAAGTGGCACATCACTGGAATCATGGTCTCTACATTATGCTGCTCTCAGATTAGATTGCAAAAACATAGTCACAGATTCTCTTTAACTCCTTGCCGACACAGGACGTTGTACAACATCCTGGGCCGGTAAGGGGTGTTTGATGTGAGCTCCGGCGTGGCGCTCACATTAAAGCTCCGACATCTCAGCTGATCTCATCAGCTGAGATGTCAGAGTAACAGAGCCGATCGGATCTGGGATCCGATCGGCACTGTTAACCTCCTGGATCCCGCCGTCAATCGCTGACAGTAGGATCCAAGGCGGCCGCGTCAGGGAACGCGCTGTTCCCTGCCTGCTCTCACGTGACAGCCCGGGGTCCTGGCTAGACCCCGGATTCTGTCAGAGTGCAGTTACATGTAGTGGTTGGCAGGCGCTGCCAACCACAACATGGCCGCGATTCTGGGAGATACAGATGAGCTGCAGCTCATCTGTATCTCCCAGAAGCGATCAGACTGTGCAGCAAAATGCCTCTCAAAGAGGCTATGTAAAAATAAGAATGAATTGATTAATAAAGTTTTTAAAAACCTGTAAAAAAAAAAAAACATAAAAGTTCAAATCACCCCCCTTTTCCCTCAATCACAATAAAAGTATTAAAAAAATTAAAAAATACACATGTTTCATATCACTGCATTCAGAATCGCCCGATCTATCATCATATTAAATCCGTTAATGAGAGCCGTAAACTCTGTAACGTAAAAAATGGTCCAAACGCCAAAATTCAGTTTTTTGGTTGCCGCAACATTGCTATAAAATGCAATAACGGGCGATGAAAACAGCAAATCCCCCCAAAAATAGTATCATTAGAAACGTTAGCTCAAGATGCAAAAAATAAGCCATCACGCAGCCCCATATCCTGAAAAATGAGGACGCTACAGGTCGCAGAACATGGCGCAAAAAGTCCATTTTTGTTTCTTTGCAAACTTCTGAATTTTTTTTCACCACCTAGATACCAATAAAGGTATACATGCTGGGTGTCTACGAACTCGTACCAACCCGAGGCAACACCCTGTCACATCGGTTTTACCATATAGTGGACATGGCGACTAAAATACCCAAAATACAAACGTGTTATTGCACTTTTTTTTGCAATTTCACTGCATTTAGAATTTTTATGCAATTTCACTGTACATTATATGGTAAAATAAATGATTGCATATGAAAGTACATCTCATCCCGCAAAAAACAAGCCATCATATGTCTATATTGATGGAAAAATAAAAACGTTATGGCTCTTGGAAGCAGGGGAGCAAAAGACGATAATGAAAAATGAAAAATTCCCCGGTCATGAAGGGGTTAATGGACTTATAACCATTAAACTTAGACCTGCAGTGTAGAGTTTAGTTATTTTGTTGAAAAGAAAAATGGTATTATTTTGTATGGAAATGTGGGTTCCTTGGTACATCTTAGGTGTGGTCAATAGCAATGCCCTCCCTCAATCAACATGGCACACACCTCCCTTCAGAATAACTTAGAACAATTGCTGCCTAAGTTGAATCCCTTGTCCAGCATATCTGCACTGACACTGCAGGAACTAAACAAGTATACTCACAATGTTAGTGTGGGCCTACTCACATCCCTTTCTCCTGCATCAATCGCCTACTACTTCACACCTGCACTGAAAATGTATGTGTACGCCAGTATTGCATACAAGTCAGTAAAGATGTGTAGGTCCAATGATTCAATTCAGGCAGTGTTAGTTGCGGACAATTGAGTGGTATTGTCATGGGTGGCGATAATGGATGAAAGGGTATAGAAGCAGGATGACAGTGACGGCTAATGGCGATCAGGAGAACTAGTCTGACCCTCAGGCTGGGGGACCCAAGCTAACCATTTTCCCAGGAGTACCTATAAAGGTGAAAATGTCTGGGCTGCCACCTTTACCTGCTCCTGACCAACCCTAGGCTGTAACCTCCACCCAGGGACCAGGATAGTAACAGCAACTAAACCCATAGATCGGGAAAGGAACAGAAACTCCAAGGAAAAGACAGCATCTGTAAACTCCAACAGAAACTGCACACAGCATATTGTAGCTCACAGGTCACAAAGTGAATGCACTCGATCAGCAACACCAGCTAATTAGACATGGAATTATTTAAAGACTGGGTGGAGTGGACAACAGCATCCCCTGACACACACAGCAGTAGCTCATCTGGAGAGCTACATCCAACTAATATCATGGATATCTAATACTTCTACAGCTACTGATATTAACCTTAATGTACCAACAGAAATAAATATATTTTAACTACTGATGAGCAGCTCACAGAATGTCACTCTTAGATTGTGCTGACTTTGCTGGATGCTGCTATGTGTTTATGTTTGCATTTCTTCGGGAGCTGCATGAGGTATGGATGTGAAGGTCTTGTGCTTTGATGTGAAGGTTGGGTGTGACTCACCTGAAATCCCCTCCCCCTAGCCTATAAGTATCCTCTCCTTCCACCAGGTGTTGCTGCTGATATAGTTTCACTCTATACCTGAAGCTGTACTGTGCAGACTTGTTTTGTTTGTGCTGAAGACCTTTCCTTTGGATTTGCTGTATCCTGGTTGTGTGAAGGGAGGTGAGGGAGGAATAGTGCAGGGCTAGTGGAGGAGTTTAGGAAGAGGCTGGATATCCAAACCTTCTCACCATCAAAGATACCTTCGGGGTCAGAGCCATTTAGACTTCCTAGTCTAGGGTCAGACTAGTCTTCCCTGGTCACCCTGCCCATAACTGCCATTCCTTCATCAGCATACTACACCATGCCACAAAGACTGCAGAGCAAACTACACTTAACATGTGTAAATTAAGCTAAGTGAGGGTGCACTGTATGCTGAATGAAGGGGTTCTGAGCCATAAGCCAAACCAAGGGTGCCCCAAGAAACCCTATTTACAAGATTATAAAATATTTTTCTGACCAACTAAAGCTGTATACCAGCCATGAGTATTTGGTGAGTTTTTGATATTGCAAATAAAGCTAAGAATACCTGTGTTTTTTTTCATTGCATTTTCAAGTGCTTTTTTTTTACATGTGTTTTCATCATGTTTGTGGTACTGCAGTTTTGTTTTGGTACACCAGGTTTTATATAAAGCTGTTCTATTTTTCAAATATCCTGGCATTTGGCTTTAACAAACTTTATTGATACAGTCATGTGTGGATTACATGCGCTCTTAGTGCATTTCTAAAACTGACATAAACTAATAATATAGTACATATGCATTGACCCCTCTCAATTAGTAATTGGGCTTAATGGCAGCTGACAATTCACAACTGACATCAACCCCCAAAAATATTACTCTGATTGTCACCAGGGCAATCAGGAAGAGCGGGGGCAAAGCACCAGAATTGGCAAAACTTATGGATGCGCCAATACTGCAGCAGCTGAAGGCTGCTATTTTTAGGCTGGGAAGGGACAAAAAAATGGTCCTTCCGAACCTGGTAATAACAGCCCACAGCTGTCTGCTTGCCTTGGCTGATTATTAAAAAAAATTACTTATTACTTATAATGTTAAACAAAGCTAAAAACATACTTTAGTACTGCATGAAAGGTACTAAAGGGTGCAAGTATACAGCCCTGTCTATATACCTGCTCTAATGTAAGCTCTCCTTACTATATTAACTCTCCGTGAACTGGAGTATGCTGAGCATCACACCTCTGGCTCTCAGAGAAGACCCAATGATGCAATGCAGCCGACCAATCACAGTAATACCAGTAGCCAAAATAGCAATGGCATTACTGTGATTAATAGGCAATCCCAGAATGTTTAGTGGCTAAAAAACAGCAAGGGAGTGTGATACTCGGTTCAGTACAAAGCATGCCCCAGCACCCTAGTGCTTGATTGATCATCAGGCAGTGGCAAGCATGCTTGCTCATCACTAATAATATTTCTAACTGTAAAATGTGTAATTAAATAAAACTTTTTAAACTTACATTTGGTTACCTTGCAATTTTTGTTTAAAAAATACATATTACATTTGCAGGACATTACAAATGCCTTTATTAAATTCATAGACTGCCATAAGGGACACACTTCCCTTGCTTGCTTATGAGAAAATTTAACTGTAATGTGACTGTTTTAATTTCAGAAAAGGTTAAGATAAAAAAAGATGCAATTAAATCAGTCCTCAGGGAATTTTGATTTGAAGCAATCAACTAACGTCAACTGTATGCACGCAAACCATATCAGTAGTAAAGTCTATGGCTCATTCAGCTTTGGCATCCAATGCTCTAGAAAAAATTAAATGTCTTCAATAGTAGAAGAGTCGGCTGGGGTATTTTTATTATTAGAATAAAGTTTTTAGCTTGTGCATGTGGCAGAGTATGTTTAGAAGCCTTAATCGTTGTTTGTTACCAATCAGTGCCCCTATGGTGCCATATTGTAGTACGTTTATGTGAGAACCGATGGATTCATTAAGGATTCAGCAGGGCACAAACAGAAGCAGAGCCAGAAGTGAACTTATTAAACAGATTATTTACTTGAGGGACAAGGAGGAGATGGATTATAATTATGTATAAAGAATCTATGTTTCACACCACCAGGAATATTTACACACCAGGTCCAGCGGACCAAAGTTCAAAGTGCTGTTTAAAATACACCCTTCAGTATATCAGGAACCTCTGGAACAATTTGCCTAAAGGCCCCGTCACACACTACGATATCGTTAACGATATTGTTGCAACGTCACCGGTTTGGAGACGTTGCAGCGATGTCTAAACAACATCATTGCGTGTGACATGTAGTAATGACCAATGATGAGGTCGTTCATCGTTGGTCGTTGGTAAATGACCTGGACCATAATTTTATCGTTGGTCTACCGCTGGGCGGCCAGCATAGGCGCGTGTTACATAATATAAGACTGGCTTCAACCTTATGTCTAGGTGCAAGCAAGAAAAAAACGACATTTAAAGTGAAAATCCGCTGCAACACTAGACAGTATATGTGTGGGAAATAGCCTAATGGCTGCATGTGAATAGCAGGGCTGTCTGCACAGCTAACAAAGACAAGGGAAAAAAACATGGCAGAAACTGCTTATGAATCTAAGAAAAATTTGAGAAATCTTAGCTTAAAGCAGCGGCCGCTGCGTTCAAGAGCCCGATAACCTCGTCACGGTTTTTCTCATTATATCGGGTCCTAACCGTGTGCCTCTCTCATGGTATAATGCTGTATGTGTGAGTTTATATGCCTCTATCTACAATTAAAACCAGCTGTGAGGGGTTATAATGGACATGACTACAATAAAATGGATACCAAACATGGCCACCGGGCGGGGGAAGGGAGCTCAGTCAAAAAGTCAGTACTACAATTACATAATATAAGACTGTCTTATATTATGTAATTGTAGTACTGACTTTTTGACTGAGCTCCCTTCCCCCGCCCGGTGGCCATGTTTAGTATCCATTTTATTGTAGTCATGTCCATTATAACCCCTCACAGCTGGTTTTAATTGTAGATAGAGGCATATAAATCCACACATACAGCATCATACCATGAGAGAGGCACACGGTTAGGACCCGATATAATGAAAAAAACCGTGACGAGGTTATCGGGCTCTTGAACGCAGCGGCCGCTGCTTTAAGCTAAGATTTCTCAAATTTTTCTTAGATTCATAAGCAGTTTCTGCCATGTTTTTTTCCCTTGTCTTTGTTAGCTGTGCAGACAGCCCTGCTATTCACATGCAGCCATTATGCTATTTCCCACACATATACTGTCTAGTGTTGCAGCGGATTTTCACTTTAAGCATAGGCGCGTGTGACTGCGGGAGACCAACGGTGAAAAATCTCCCAGCGCCGCACAGCAAGTGCTGGGAGCTGGTATCCAGGGTATACAGCGGGTAACTAAGTACCGCGCTCTGCTTAGTTACTCGATGTTTACCCTGGTTCCCAGCGTTCTCGCTAGTCCTGATCGCTGGTGAGTCTGCTGTTTGACAGCTCACCAGTGATCAGATGATGATGTCCCAGCAATCCACAACGTTGGTGGGATCGCTGGGACATAGTAGTGTGTAACGAGGCCTTTAGACACTTGGATGTAAAACAACAGCAGAACACTCTAGAAAAAGTAGATCTAAATTAGTGAGTGCACAGCAGGTTTTGTTTTTAGACCAGCACTTTGGATTACACATTTATCATTTAATCTATTTCCCCAGTATATATATGTACACAACAAAAGAATGATATTCAGCTATTTAATGCTCTTAGTCCCTTATAGGCCTGGTAATCGGCTGCAGCCTACTACCTAGCTTTTGGCGTCAAAAACAATGTCCTAACTTTACCTGCCAAAAATGTACATATGTGGGACCCGAGCTCAGATCTTACTGTTATGAAGTAAATTCACAGGAGAAACCAGCTCAAATCATTGGGTAATATTTAGAGCTAGAAAGGAAAGAGAGCACAATAAGGTCTTATCTCAGTGAGGATCACAAAGTGCAAATGATCACTGCTCACCTGGACAGATTGTGTAGCACACAACCGGCATGCTCGTAATATGGCTGCTGCAGGGTCCACACACTAATGGAAAACAGTGGTGCACGAGGCAGATATAGAACTGTGTTCACTGGACCCACGCTGCTGACAGAACAGACGGCCAAAGAATTGTTGATAACATGTGGCTTTTTATTACATCTGATGCGTTTTGGAGTCACACCCGAGGAAGGAGTTGGGTCTGACTTCGAAATACGTTGGATGTAATAAAAAGCCATGTGCTAAACACAGCAGTTCTTTTTGGTGACCGAATTGTCACAAGCAGGCTACTCACATAGTGGGGAATCATCCAGCTTCTTGTAAGCAACACATAGGTTTTATCCTCACTGCATCCCTTCTATTGATATTGCATTTACTGCTTTTTCTCGAATGACACATCCTCTCTGTCCAAAAAATTAACACACAGTTTCTATTACCCTTGCCAGTGATGACCAATAGAATGACAATATCCCACCACAAGATCACATTTAACTCACAATCTTCCTTCTCTATCTCAGATGTGTGGTGCCCCTGTGGTCTGGATGCCACAGAGGTACTGCACCTAAGCCATAGGTGTGGTATCACACTCCAAGGTATAGAGGGGTCGCAAAGCCAGGACACACACAAACCTGCACCCAACACTAATCCTAATTTAAGACTTGGGGATCTTGGGCGGACCCTATTGAGAGGGAGGGCCGCATCTTCAGGCTGGAAGAAGTAATTGGCAGAGGGTGTGGGAACAGAAGGTAGGAAAAGCGGAGGGGAAGAGGAGGAGTTAGATCAATTGGAGGGAGAAGTTCTGCTGTGAAGAAAACCTAGGAGAATGGAGCTCTAGGGAAGGGTCACACCAGGGAAGTGGAACCAGAGAGAAGGTCACCATGGAGCCCTGGCCGGAGGAACCCTATACCAGCAATCACCCTGGACGGCATTGCTGATGGAGCTAGGTTGCACGAGAAGACCAGACCCTATCTAGCGTTGCACTTCAAGCCTGATCTAGGAAACCGGAGGCTGCTGCACCTGCATGGGCAGTGGCCACAACCATACACATTCTGTGAAACGGTGGCTAGAACTAGGATCAGGGGACATTGTGCTCATTGCCCGACAAGGCCCACAGCAACCTGCTTGGGACACTGTTTATGAAGACGCAGGGCATAAAAGGCGAGTATCCAGCATGGGGATATGACCAGGAAAGGCTTATAAAGGGTGTCCCCGTGGAGTGAACCTGAGATGCATGGGCGTTGACCAGACTGCTAACCCGGAGGAAGCAGTGCCCCTGCTGGGCTGGACGTCTGAACGGAACAGTGAGTAAACTTCTGAGAACTGCAACCCCAGTGTTCTCCCATTATTCCACATGCTCTCCCTGCTGCCTATTTCACCCTGACCATCACTGTCCTAATAGACTGTACCATTTACCATGGGACCCCACTCCACCTGTGGGGAGCAATTCCATCCCAGCTGCACTACCATCTGTCCTAGTGGTCCTAAATGCAGTATTGGCCATCTGTAGCCGAACACGACAGGTGGTGTCATGTTCATTCCCTGTAAATACTACCTCTTTAACTGCGCAGTAAGGGTGACGGAGCTGGCTCACCGCCACCGTGATCTCTCAAAGAACTGACCGGCCTGGTTCCGAGTACCCCATGGCCCTGGTGGGCATTGCAGATGCACCTGTGCAGAGCCTTTTATACCACCTGCAGTTGGATCTCCCTTGTGGTTAGGGCTAGAGATGAGCGAGTACCAAAATATATGTAATCGCTACACTTGTAACGAGTACTTTGCAATACTTGCGTGCTCATCCAAATAGCGAGTCTAATGTTAGTCAATCAGTGATAGACCCCGTCCATGATCTAAACCCAATTGAGCATCTCTGGAGAGACCTAAAGATGACTGTCAACAAACATTCACCATCTAACCTGACGGAACAGGAGAGGATCTGCAAGGAGGAATGGCAGAGGATCCCAAAATCCAGATGTGAAAAACTTGTTGCATCATTCCCAAGAAGACTCAAGGCTGTACTAGCTTAAAAGGTGCTTCTACTCAATACTGAGCAAAGGGTCTGAATACTTATGACCATGTGATATTTCAGTTTTATTTATAAATCTGCACAAATATCTACATTTCTAATAATAATAATAATATTTATTTATATAGCACCATCATATTCCGCAGCGCTTCACAGTACAAGGTTCATGTTTAAACAATCATAAGAAACAATTAGAAAATACAACACAATACCGAAAACAATACAATACAACACAATACAAAGCATAATATAATACAATAATTAGAGAAAAAAAAAAAATGACAGCCCTGCTCATAAGAGCTTACAATCTAACAATGAGGTGGGAGTGACAAAGTACAGGTGCTTATTTACTATGATGGTGTAGTCTATCAATGAGGTAGGGGTTTCTGGATTTTCTCAGTCAAGATGGGGTGCAGAGTGTACATTAATGAGAAGAAAAATGAACATTTTTTAATTTACAAATGGCTGTAATGAAACAGAGAGTGAGAAATTTAAAGGGGTCTGAATACTTTTCGTACACACTGCATATTCTTATATTGCATTAAGCAATTATTCCAATAATGACTTTCAAGCCTTGAGATAAACTTACCCTCTTTTGTGGCGCTCCTATAGTAATTGATAAATGGTAATGTTCATCCAGGAATTTAGTTAACTTACCTATTATGGTCCAGAAAAGAAGATGGGAATGCAGGTGTGCCACGGTCCGCGCTGCTCCAAATGCAAAAACTCACCAAGGAGTCAAAATTTCCTTGAGCAAATTTCCAAGCTTTATTTTCTTCCCCCTATGCGTTTCGGCACCTAGCCTGGCACCTTCATCAGGGATCACAACTGGTTTGTAAGCGTGAAGCAATCAAGAGCTGCTGCAGGACCTCCACCTACCACTGACCAGTGGTGAAATCCAGAAAAGAAGATGGGAATGCAGGTGTGCCACCGTCCGCGCTGCTCCAAATGCAAAAACTCACCAAAGAGTCAAAATTTCCTTGAGCAAATTTCCAAGCTTTATTTTCTTCTTCCTACGCGTTTCGGCGCCTAGCCTGGCACCTTCATCAGATCCCTGATGAAGGTGCCAGGCTAGGCGCCGAAACGCGCAGGAGGAAGAAAATAATGCTTGGAAATTTGCTCAAGGAAAATTTGACTCTTTGGTGAGTTTTTGCATTTGGAGCAGCGCGGACCATGGCACACCTGTATTCCCATCTTCTTTTTATCAAAGGATGAGTATGTATTTTTTTCGCTAACGGCTCAATAAAGAGGTTAAAGAGAGAAGGGGAAAGGGGACAACCTTGACGTGTACCATTCGTTAGCAAGATGTCTTTTGACAAAAATTTATTTGTTATGATTTTCGCACTCGGATTAGAATAAAGCGAATTAATTAAGTTAGTTATATTACCCCCAAAGCCAAACCTTCTTAAAACCTCAAAGAGGAACCCCCAGTGGACCCTGTCGAACACTTTCTCCGCTTATACAGCGACCAGTAGGGTTGGAGTCCCAGTTCTCTCTATAAAATCTATTAAATTTAACGCCCGTCTCGTAGCATCCGATGTTCCCCTTCCCTGAACGAAACCCACTTGATCCCAGTGGAGGAGTGTCGAGATAACATGTTTTAGTCTGTTATTTAAAGCTTTACTAATAATTTTTAGATCTGAATTCAGGAGCGATATGGGTCTATAGTTAGCTACATTCTCAGTATCACCCTTATCTTTTGAGATAACCGTAATCACTACTTCTTGCATTTCCTTGGGAAGACTACTCTGGTCAGTAGTGAGGAAATTGATTAACCTAGTTAAATATGGGACAAGGATATCTTTAAAGGCAATATAGTATTCGTTCTGTAACCCGTCAGGCCCGGGAGACGTAAATTTCTTTAGGGACGCAATAGTATCAGAGATTTCAGCTTCAGTGTAGGGTAAGTTTAGGAATTTTAACTGGTCAGATGTCAAAGAAGGAAGTTGAATAGAGTCTAAAAACGAAGCCATTTCCACAGCACAGGGATTAACTTCCCCGGGCTCCTTTCCTAAGTTATATAACTTCTTGTAATAAACTTCAAAGGCATCTGAAATTTCCGCAGGGGATTTGACTATAGAATTAGGTTTATTCCTGATCTGTAGAATTCTCGTTTTGGCCTTCGTATTTTTATCAATTTGGCAAATAGTTTGGAGTGTTTGTTGGTACAATTATAAAAATTAGATTTAGTAATGTGGGAAACCTTATCAAATTCCGCAGTTAAAAGGGATTTTAGTTCAACCCTCAATTTAAGAATGTCACCAAAGATGGAATTTTTCTTGGTCCGAATCACCTCCGATTCCAAGTCTTTAATCTTACTTATAATGGAAGCTGTATCTTTAGTTAATTTTCTTTTTAGGAGAGAATTTAATTGAATTAGATGACCTCTAATCAGTGCCTTATGGGCAGTCCATAAAGTTGGAATAGGCATATCTCCCAAATCATTTTCTTTAAAGTAATATTGTAATATACTTTGAATTTTGGATTTATAATCTGGATGGTGGTATAGAAAAGAATTTGCTCTCCAGAGTTTCCGCCCACTATTAGAAGCCCCATCTGTAATAACGAAGATTATCGGAGAGTGATCCGACCAAGATCTAGGAAGTATTTCTATTGATTTAATCTTCTGCAAGGAATTGATATCTGTCAAAACTAGATCTATCCTAGCAAAGGATTTATGCGAGTCAGAAAAATGAGTAAATTCTATAGATGACGAGTTTATGCATCGGAATGCATCATAGAATTCCTCCTGGTTAAATAATGGATCAAGCTGGACAAACATAGCATTAGGAACCGCGTTAAAGTCCCCAAAAATGAAGAGGTTGCCTTTCTTATGATCATGGATAGTCCTGAACAGTTTTTTTAAAAATGAAATTTGACCTTTGTTAGGAGCGTATAAATTCACAAGTGTGTGAGGAGTATCATTTATTTTACATATCAGGATAAGATATCAGCCCTCATCATCTCTATGGACCTCAAGTTCTTCAAATTTAAGAGTAACCCTAATCAAAATGGCAACTCCAGATTTTTTTTTCTTGTTAGAGGAGAAATAAATATAAGGAAATAGTTTATTCGTAAACTTTGGTGGATTTTCTAGGCAAAATTTAGTTTCCTGAAGTCCTGCCAAATCAATTTTATGTCTCGCAAGTTCTTTCCATACATGGAACCTTTTTTGAGGGGTGTTTAACCCATTGACATTTAGTGAAAGGTATCTGGTGGTCATTGTCTCAATGAAGAATTAAAAATGTACATAAGCTAGCTGCAATGAAAGTATGAAGTTGAGGAAGTGTGAGGGAGAGGGAAGGGAGAGGGAAGGGAGAGAATTAGGAGGGAAACTAAACTACTACAGGTAGGTAAAGAAACAAACTATTAAATGAAGCAAACTATAACACAGAATGTAACTAGTAATAAGAACTATGTAAGTATCAATACTATAAGGAAGGGTTCAAGGGAACCGTTATTCAACTTCCTGCAAGGCTAATGTTTTGGCCATTGTGCCTAATTGGAACTTAAATCTTTAAAGTGTCAAACAGAGCTACATAAGAACCGTCAAGTATTAGTTAGATGTAAGTTTCTCAAAACTTACAGTCCCTCAGACTTATCTTCAATAACAAAAGATTTCTGTTTATATGTAAAAATAACACTAGTGGTCGGACGACCTCATCTGTACAAGATCTCCTTAGCACGTAAATGTCCGTTACAGGCTTCAAAGATTTCCTCTTCAGCATCGTGTCTTTAGAAATATCTGTGAAGATTTTAATCCCGTCGTAAGGTGGAGGTAGGGATTTATTATCTCTTAAGAAAGTTGTCACTTTATCTCTGGTTTGATAGAAGCTAAATTTAGCTATCACATCCCTCGGGACATCGTCCGAAAGATGCGAGGGCCTTGGCAATCTATGGGCTCTTTCTATAAAATACTCCATATTTTCCAGTGAGGGAGCAATTTTTCTAGTAAGAGATTTCACGTAATTAATCAAGTTATCCTGCTTTATCTTTTCGGGAATTCCTCTAAATTTCAGGTTATTCCTGCGGTCCTCTCTATCTGCTAACCTATCCTTCAGAACTTTAATTTCATTAGTCACCCTGTCTTGAGATTTTCTAGAGTCAATGCACTCCGTTTTTAATTCCTCAATGGCTTTCTCAGTTTTTTCTGTTCTGGAAACTATCGAGGCCACCAAATGTTTAATCTCATCAATGTCGTCTCTCAAAGAATTTTTAAAATCAGCAAATACTTTAACCAAGAAATCTCTATCTGATAGTTGTCCATCGTCAAGGTTGGAGAGAGGATCTATGTCTTTCCTTGAGGTCTTCATTCTTTGTCTCACCGGGCTCTTGGTTTGAGGGTCTCGAGCTGAGTCATAATCTTCCTGAAAATTAGAGCCATCATGTGATCTAGATATAGTTTCCATTTCTTTTCTTTTTGAGTTTGCCTAGGTAGATTCATAAATCATAGGTGTGGATTTCCATTCTTCTGAACTATTCTCCACTGGTAAGGAATCTTTACTGCCACTTTGTGACTGGTTACTATGGTAGGCCGAGGATGGCATAGTGTTCGCACTCTGTGGACTAGCCTCCACCAGTTCACCAGTGGAATTTTTGGAAGTAACGTTTGGTTTAGGCTTGGGAGACATTAGGACTAGAATACCGTATAAATTGAGGTATATAAATTAAGAAATTAAGAATATCAAAGTATGTATAGTAAGTCTCTATAGCCAGCTCCAGTAAACTATATTGAGCCAAAAACAATTACAATTAGGTAATGGACTTCCACAATACTAGAGCCAAGGAACAGAAATGAAGCACAACTATCTGTAAATACGGACTCAGAGTAAAAAGTAAATAGCTCTCTCCCCCAATTAGAAGATGAAAAGATCACCCACCCAAGACCCAACAACTACTACCCAAACTACCGTTATCCACAAGAAACAGAGTCAAACATCAGTATGCAGATCAATATAAAGGTGTACCCCAACAGCACATCCCCATAAAAGAATAGCTGTTTAGTTGACTCCTCGACACCTGAAACCGTCTACGAAGTTCGGATACGTTGGAGGCTCGCCGACCCCGCTTGATTGAAGAGATCCTTCCCAGGAGTGGTTGGATCGTGTAGAAACCTCAGACAACAGGATCCATCTATGTAGCTCGGATACGTTGGAGGCCCGCCGACCCCGCTTGATTGAAGAAGTCCTTCTTGGAGATGTAGTAGCACGCAAAGATGGAAGAAGTTATAAGGCAACAGCTTGCATAAAAACAAATGAAATTTTGTCACAAGCAAAAATTCCCACTTCATTTTCCACAAGTCAGGAAAATGAATATTAGTGGGATTTGTCAGGATTAACGTATATACCCATCGCAAAAATACATTTAAAGAAAGAAAAGGAACAAAGCGACCACAGGGTAGGATGAAATAAATATTATATCATATCTTTATTAAGGACGTACAAATTCTGGTATAAAAAGAGGGGAACAGATATACATTCAACCACATAAGCGGTCTGATATCAGGAGTATTAGTATCAACATAAGGTGCAAGTGCCAACAGTCTCCACATAAGGCAAACTATCCCAACCATATGAATGTAAACTTACATAGATCAATCATATAGCACATGAATTCATAGTAATGGAGAAGATCTATATTGCACAAGAAGGTCAATTGACCATAATTTCAATAGTGTCATCCCATAGGTCAGAAAAGCTCCACATGCCCTATACAAGGCAGGAAATTATATAGTAGATTAATCAATTCCCACATATATATGGAGATAGACAATATGTGTGCAGAATATATGCACAATGTGCACAATATGTGGAGCTAAATTTCTAGTCTATAGGATAACACTCCAAGAAGGCATGTATGAGAAAGTTCACATATAGTTATAAGGGAGTTCACATACAGTTATTCATATAAATAACCTATTGTGCGGGGCTGCTATCAGGCTTAGACAACTAAGGTAAATATCCTCTCCTGCTTCTGCCAGCTTGGGGATTTATCTCCCATTATATGGTAGCTACGATTAAATGCCTGTCATTCACATATGTGATACAGCGAGAGAACTTTATCCCCGCACAATAGGTGCTGCCTGCTGGATCCGGCTGGTTTCAGAAATACGGCGAAGCCCACGCGAAATTTTTTTCTGACAAATCCATAAAACAATGTAAATAAAAGGGACTGCATCTTTATTAACCCCTGGACCATGGGCGAGGGGTTAATAAAGATGCAGTCCCTTTTTTAGGATTGTTTTATTGATTTTTCAGAAAATAAATTACATAGGCTTCGCCGTATTTTTGGAACCAGCCGGATCCAGCAGGCAGCGACGGGCTGCCCCCAACCCCCAGGTGCCTATTTGTACCTGGCCGGACACAAGAATATAGGGGAGCCCTTTTTTTTAATTATTTCATGAATTTCATGAAATAATAAAAAAAAAATGCGTGGGGCTCCGCGCAATTTCTATGTCTAGCCAGGTACAGCTAAGCAGCTGGGGGCTGGAATCCGCAGCGCAGGGATGCCCAAGCTTTCTGGGCACCCCCCGCTGCAAATTGCAGCCCGCAGCCGCCCCAGAAGATGGCGCGTTCATTGACGCGCCATCCTCTGGCGCTGAACCCCGCTCTTCCAGCGGCCCTGGTGGCGGTGGCACGCTGGGTAATAAAGAGGTTACGGCCAGCTTTGTATTAGCAGCTGGCTCTAAGCCTGAAATTTATGGCGGTCACGCCAATATTAGACATGACCGCCATGAATTTCTATTAAATTGTTTTAAAAAAAACACAACACAGAGAAAAATTTTTATTAGAAATAATAAAAAAAAGCCATTAGGGACTCCATCTTTAATTTAAAAAATCCTCTTCCGTCCGACGCAGTCCAAAACGCGATGTCCTCTCTACTACATCCCTTTGCATAGATATAGATGTCTATGCACAGGGAATGAGCAGACTGAGAACAATCTCAGCTCTGCTACATCAGGCAGCAGGCGGGCTCTAGGACCCTGGAGCTGCGGCAGCCAGCACACAGAGCAGACAGCCGGACTCTTATCTGTGCAAGTTTCCCAGCGATTACTTGCACAGTAAACGAGTCCAATGCAAATCAATGGCAATCCTAGTTTTGTCAGAGTCTCTGACAAAACTAGGATTGCTTCAGGCTGAAGCTTCCGAGACACATCTGTGATTTGTAAATCGCACGCTATTACTCGCTTCCCCATTCATTAACATTGGACTCACTAGACTCGCAACGAGTAGCGAGTCCCGGGCTCGGACTCGCTAGAGTCAAGCGATTCCGAGTAATTTAGGACTCGCCCATCACTAGTCTGATACTAACCCACAGTGGATAGATCCCTCCAAGACTGTGGGAGCACAAAAATTGATGGCATCTTGTGGTATATGGGGTAAAAAGATAGTGGGGCCATTCTTCATCAATGGAAACCTCAATGCCATTGGATATCTGAAATTGCAACATGATGATATGCTGCTCTATTTATGCTCTGAAGATGACATGTTCCCTGAGTTTTTCCAACAAGATGGTGTACCACCACAATATGGGTGTCAGGTCCAATCATTCCTACATGAACAGTTTCCTCGAAAGTGGATTGGTCATCGTGGGCCAGTTGAATGGCCACCAAGGTCTCCCGATCTGACCCCCTTATACTTTTACCTTTGGGGTCATCTGAAGGAAATTGTCTATGCTGTAAAGACATGAGATATGCAAAATCTGAAACAACGGATACTGGAAGCCTGTGGTAGCATTTCTTCTGCGGTGTTGCTATCAGTGTGTCAAGAGTGGGAGAAGAGGGTTGCATTGATAATCCAACACAATGGGCAGCACTTTGAACATATTTTATAAGTGGTCATAAACTTGTAAATAAGCATCACCCCTGATGAAGTCACCCCCGTGACCAAAAGCGTGGGGTTCTGCCTGAGTCCTTCCCCGCTATACTCTCTGTGGGTATGTTTATATGGTGTTGACAGTCTATCTTTATTGATATTGGTGTCCCTATAGTTTTGGTTAAACTAAGGTGTTCATGCCTGCAAGGTGAGCAGGGGATATTGTGTATACTACCCAGAATGTCTGCCACAGCATTCAGTATTGGCTAGGGGACCTGGCACTGAGTACTTAGTGGCAGGTTCAGCTACATGCCCTTGGATAGAACATTACTGGATAATTGTACACCCTGTGTATGGGTTTATGGGATGCTGAACCTTATACTGCTTGCCTGGATTTGTATTCCCGAGAACAACATGTTTTTTCTAAAGGGACATATTATTTTGTTATTGTAGAGGTATACTCCTTGACTATACTGTTTTTGCTGTATTTATAATTTTTGTTTATACCAAGACTTAGTCTACATGAGAATTTATTCCGTAAGATAGAAAACGCACCCTACATTGCCAAAATATTGCAAAAATAATTTATTAATGCTGAATATAACAGAGCAAAGTGGTGACTTACAATAAGAATTAAAGTGACATGTGCGACTCAATACAACAGAGTATGACCATGAAGGACCTGTATAGTAATCCCATAAGCAATTACATGGTGTTGGCATACAAAACCTATACACATATATGGTACAATGGGGGAATCAGGTACTATGGCTGCATATGGTTAAAGGGAAAGCATCCCATACCACTATCAAATATGCAAACCCCGCTCCCATTCCATCCCTATAACCAGTGAGCCAGGAGAATACACCTACCCATCACTTTATGCTGGATCGCTCCTACAGCTCCAGGGACGCCCCTATTTATAATTTCTGTGATACACTATGTGAGGAAGGGGTCTTTTAATGTAGGGGCTGCTTTAAGGCCCTTTTTTAATTGATTTTACTGTCCTTGTGTGCACTGATTTTGTCTAAAAAAATTTGTTGAATATGTATTTTTCTGTGATTTAGTGATTGCTTCTTTTTTATACATGTCAGCCTTTCTTCTTTCTTACTTGGTAATAATTTATGTGACATGTTAGCAGCTGATCCTTATATATTTAGTGGTGCCCTCAGTTTACCTTGCTTTGTTTTGTGTCAAAAACTTGTAAATAACTAATGAAAGAATAAAGTTACGTTAAAACCAAGCACTCCATTGTTATTCTTATGAAATTCTCAATAGGTTTTATATCAATATAAAAAGGGAACAAGAGGCGCAATAGTGCCCTATCACTCAGACACTAAAAGATGACAGGTATAAAGTCAAAACCACTCACCTATTCCAGTTGTGATGACCCACAACTGGCTTGAAGGCATACAATCAATACCGGCTGCAGCAGGACCTCCACCAACCACTCGCACGTGGGAAGACTCTCAGGAAGCTGGAAAAAGGTGTATGACAGTCCGCGCCACCGGGTACCAAGGAATCACAGTTACAGGATGAGGACAGAGGCAGAGATGAACATGTGATGTAACTGTGATTCCTTGGTACCCGGTGGCGCGGACTGTCATACACCTTTTCCCAGCTTCCTGAGAATAGGTTTTATATGTCACATGACCCTCTTCCCATTGAAAACAAAAAGTTGAATCCAAAATGGCCAACTTCAAAATGGCCACCATGGTCACCACCCATCTGGAAAGTGTTCACCCTCCCATATACTAATGTGCCAAAAACAGGAAGTTGATATCACCAGCTATTCCCTCTTTATTTAGGTGCATCCATATAAATGACCCACACTATACAGTACTTAATACACACAGATATGGGACTCCATCTCTTTCTGGAAGAGGGGCTTTACGTTATCTCTTCCTAGATATTGAAGTAATCTATGACATTTCTCTGTTAGTTGATTGCCCTGTTTGCCCCACCCTACACCTGATCTATGCTTTTATGTGGGCACTATTGGAAGACTGCATCCACCTCCAACATGGCCATCTTAAGTTTTTCAAAATTAAAGAAAGCTACATTTATAAAACAAAACAAACACAGATGGATCTTTAAAATCTTTCTATTAGCGGCCGTCACACGTGAAGATCTAGCTAACGATGTCGTAGACGATGTCAGATTTGCACATCGTCCGAACGACGTGTGAGATCGTTCATCACAACCCTACACCCACAGACATCGCTCAGACGAATCTCCGATGCAGCGATCCAGCGATCGTCTGAGCGATGCACTTATCCTCTGTGGACATCGTTCAGCAAAGAGTCACACAGAAATCTCCTAAACGATGTTGTTGCAAATGTGGGCGTCTTCCAATGTTTAATTGGAGCACAAAGGCGTGGTACATGGTCTCCAAGCTGCACCCCTCACTACACCATTGGTGGTCAGTACTGCGTCCTCATTGGTCAGATGTCCTTTGAAACATGGCGGCCTCATCTCCAGAATGTCCTGTGATGTTGGTCGCAATGTACATGTGTAAACACGATGTGCTGTACCACAGAAATAATTTTGATTGGTGAAAAGGTAGAAAACGCAATCCCCCTTGGTGCGTCGTGCAGAATTCGATCACTTATGCGTTGCTCAATTCTTGTAGTGTTAAAGATCCGTTAATTAATCACCCTGTAGCGAGCTGTGTGTGCGCCATGAGTTTATATTTCCAAACGCCTGTGAAACGCATGTGTGTTTGCTGAGTGCTGTTGCTGATGTTTGATTTAGTGTGTGAGAAAGCGCATGTGTTGTCAAGCGGGATTGTGGGGAAAATGTATGACAACGCAAAGGAGGCAAAGCGCCTCTGAACATTCATTGTTCCTGGTGCCCTAATGTCTGTGTACTCTGTACTATGCTTTGCAACACTTGTGTTGTGACCACCATATATGTGGTCCAACATATGTGTGTGTGCATGTAATCCGTTTTACACCAAAATCAATGTAGCAAATAACAAGTTCTGGGTAAAAAATCAGGGCCTTTTGCTTTATACGTTTTTGCCACAAAACGCACATTAAGCTGCCTCACCAACGTCACGGTAGGCCCTGGTCGAGACAGTCCTAACTCTGTCCCTAGGTGCTCCTAAACAAAAATGTGACCACTGCCACAAGGGCCTTTGGGGAGGTATGTGGGTCCTGGATCCACCCGTCTCTCACAGGACCCATAAGCCGGGTCCTTCAACACAAATAACAAAAATAGTGCCAACAAGCACCAAGAAGCCAAATCCCTGGCTCATGTCACAGACAAGAGGTATGTCTGCAACACATAGCTCCCCTGAAATGGCCAAGGCCTGGCCCTCTTCAAAACCTTAACTGAAATATCCCTAAATCTGGGTATCTTAAAAAACAAACAAACACCTCTTCCGCCCAAATAAAAAGGAACACATGTCCTGCCTTCAAGCCGGAGCTGCAGGACACAGTGAAACTGTGCAATGGATAATTCCCCATGGCACACTAATAATTAGGGGAGGTTGTGTTGCCAGCTCACAGCCCCTGGACCATTAAAGTACTGGCAGTACCGGTCCCTCATCTCCTGTGCCTCCTGGCGGCTGCTTCCACCCCCTAATGGCTGTAGTCCTGCCATCTGTGGGGCATCAGCACGCCAGCCCCCCAACACCACCTCACCATTGCTGGAGTCAATGCGGTCCTCAAAGTTTGGTGGAGTGTAGGCCTGGCGATCCCGGCGTCTCAGAAAATTGTGGAGCACACAACAGGCCATAACTACAAGGTCAATCGATTCGAGTTTCATATTAATGGCCGTGTGGAAAATGCGGAAACGGCTAGCCATGATGCCAAAGGCATTCTCCACCACTCGTCGTGCCCGGGAAAGCCTATAATTGAAAATGCGTTGTTCGGCATTTAGGTGTCTCTGGGGGTATGGCTTCATCAAATTAGGATGTAGCGGAAAGGCCTCATCTGCCAGGAACACAAAGTTCATGTTTCCACAGGTGCGATTGGTGGTTGGTAAATTGAGACGTCCAGTTTTCAGTTTTTGACCAAACGCCGATTGGTCAAAAACCCCGCCATCAGAAACCCTCCCATTTGTGCCCACTGACACCGACACAAATTCATAATTCGCGTTCACCACTGCCATCAAAACAATACTAAAATAGCATTTATAATTATAAAAAAAGGAGCCACTGTTGTGGGGTTGGGTGATCCAAACATGTTTCCCATCAATGGCCCCACCACAGTTTGGGAATTGCCACTTCTGGCTGAATTCTGCGGCAGTGGCCAGCCATTCTTCTGGGTTTTGCGGCAAACGCATGTAAGTCGGAGCTAGAGCCCGCAGTATCGCCTCACAGGTCTCCGGGATGAGTTGGCTAAGGAGGGGACGTGATATGGCAGACGAGTATACCAAGTCCTGCATGGTGCGACCTGTTGCGAGAAACCGCAGTGTGGCAGCCAACCTCTCCTCCGCAGGCACTGCTGGACGCATAACTGTATCCTGACGTCTGATGAGCGGGCACACTGCTGCCAACAAGATCTGAAAGGTCTCATCGGTCATCCGGAGGAAATTTTGGAAGTCCCGTGGGAAGTAGTCCCGAAGTTGGTGCAGAAGGCGAATGTGGGAATGCTGATCGCGCTGCTGCAGCCACTCCCTGGCCCAGATGCGTCGTGGTCTCCTCCGGCATCTCTCCACCCTCTCATCCTCCACACGTGCTGCCTGCACCAGCAAAGCAGCCCCCACCACGGCACGTTGATCTGGATTCATGCTGTTTAGAGGCAAAAGTATGTTTACTATGGTGCCTACGCACAAAGGTGCTTTTACCACAATGTGAACATCCAAACTGAAACGACTAAGGAGCGTGACATTGGCAAAATATGTACAGGTGCAGTACACATGTTGAAAACATGTACGAAAAGCCAACAACACCTACAGTATGAATGAAGGTGTTGAGGAATGCCACATGTTTTTACACGGCTAAATGCCTTGCACCACAAAATACAATACACAAAAAGCCCTACACACATTGAGATCCCAACCAACATCACACTTCCTACATCATGAACAACGCAAACACCATGAACATCAGACACATGGAGGACCATATGTATGCAAAAAGGTACACTAAACACACACAATAATAACTCACATGCAGTGGTCGCTGAGATGGGTGTCACTCCAATGTCAAGTCACCGAAAATACGAACTATGTCCCGATGACTCCAATGCAACAAGGCAATGCTTCAGTCCTTGTATTTTGCTATTTAACGACAAATGTAAACCAAAACAAACAAAAAAACATCATGGAAACAGCAGAGGGGGGGCAAGAACACAAACCCCGTCATATCTCTTTTGACAACGCTATAGTTACCCCCCTTCACAATGTTTCACATGCTGACTCTCCAAGTACATACCGGCAGCAACTCCGCAGCAAAGACATTGTGCATCTCCAGGAAACTCTATATATACACGCCCGAGCCAATGACAAGGCGAGACGTCCCCCTACCAGGCGTGTCCCCTCAACGATAAACCACACACCCACACGATGTTACGCCCTCCAAACAGGCGTGGTGAACCATTGAGCCACACACAACGCCGGGGCTATGTTCCACGGCAGGCGTGGCAGAAACCGCACGAACACACCCAGCGCAGCAGTTACGTCCTATACCGGGCGTGGTAATTGCGATGTCTATGCATATCGCACCTGTCATGTCCAACAGCTGTCTGATCAATTTGGATAAATAGTGCACTGTGAACATGTGAGTTGGACCTGCTGTTTTGTGTGTCCCTTGACACAAGTGGGAGAGACAGCAGCCAGCCGGGCAGCATATTTTTTGCTTCCCAAAGTGTCAACAGTCTACACACTGTGTTGGATTAAGTCAAGGTATGTTCACATCATATGATGAGACTGACCCATCTAAACTTCATGTTATTATATGGTACTCCAGGCACAAAGTTTGGACTGTCACTGTCACAACAGCACACATCCCAGTGACTTGACCAACATTCTTGGTATAAGCAAGTGTGGTGTTGTGTTATTGAGCGGGGGCTTTTCAAATTGATCATGGCAGGTGACTTTTCAACCTGTGGCTGTTATTTTACACATGGTTTGGACCATGTGCCACAGTGATTGTTACTGATTGCATTTCTTATTTGTTTTGCAGATGCCCCGCCCAAATAGGGAATACATCAGTGCCCTGATTGAGGCGTACAGGGAGAACCCCTGCCTGTGGCAAACTCGGGCTGTAGGCTACACCAACAGGGCTCTCCGTAATGCGGCTTATGAGAGGCTCCTGGAGGTCGCCCGGCAATATCTGCCAGACCAGGACCTCGACCTGGACTACATAAAGAAAAAAATCCAGCACCTCAAGACCGTGTTTGGAAAGGAGCATAAAAAAGTTACCCAGTCCCGCCGGTCAGGCATGGCAGCGGGGGATGTATACACCCCAACGTTGTGGTATTATGACCAGCTCCTCTTCACCATGGAGCAGCAGGAGCCACGGCCACCACTCGACAGCAACGCGTTTGCCGAGCCCCAACAGCCCAATGTTGTGGATGCCGTGGAGGGGGCAAATGTAAGTCGATCACCTAGACCAATCTTTCAAAATGCTCACATAATAAACATTCTTGCCCAAAATCTCAGCCAAGTTTTCAATGTAGAGAAGGCAACCATAGACCCGATGGTCCTCCCATCTTGATTAAGGCGTTTCAAAACACCTCCAATTTTAGCAAGCAATCGATTAGCACACAAGTAGTGAGTATTGTGTTATTGGCCTAAGCTGTAAGGCCCTGTCATGGACTTTGCTAGGACATCAGGCACAATGTGGGTTAGTCACATACATGTAACTTGATCCTTTCATGCAAAATGACCACCTAAAGTGTAATGGCATGTGTGCTCATGTGTTCTTCCTTTCAACTTGTAGGATCCGCTTGAAGGTCCCTCTTCCGGGTCGGTGTCGGAGTCGCCGGACCAGCCTCCATCTCAGGCGCATGAAGAGGGTGCGTCAGCGTCCAGCCGTCCCCCTATGCAGTTTTCACGGGCCCGGGCCCGGCCACGCCAGGCACCACCAAGCTCAGGCCCTGACCTGGTCGCACTGGCCGAGCAAGTCCTGACCCAGCAGGTGCGTGAGCCACAATGCCCCTTTGCTTCGGTGGTGGCTGAGCGTCTCCCCACGTTTACCCAGGAGCAAAGGGAGCATTGTGAGCGCGTGATCCTGCTGGTTATGGACCAGGCCTGTTTGGGTAATTTAACCGCTGATTCCACCTTCCCTGCTCCCCTTCCCCAGCCACCAGCAAACCCACCCGCCTGGCAGTACATGGGCCCCCCGCCCCATGTTCAGCAAGCACCACCACCTGCCCAAGGCCAGGCCATGCCTCGCAGAGGGCCTTTGCAACAACCGCAGCGGCCGGACAACCCCTTCTACCCAGAAGGGGATCATTATTTTCTGCCCCATTTTCAGAATTTGTAGATTTCAGGTTTCATGGCTTCTTTCCCTTTTTTTTTTTTTTGTTCTTTTGCCCCGCTAATTGCCCATTACCTACTCTAGATTTTTTTGTTGTTTGTGCTCTTAGTGCGACAATTGCACTTGTCTTTATGTTGACCAAATAGTGTCATTATTTTCTTTCTCACATTGTTGTGAACGGACATTCCGACTTTTGCTTTAAAATAAATATATTTTATGTTCACACACGTTAAATATGTTGTCCCTGATTTTGGCATGGTGTTTGCAAGTTGACCAATAAAATGTTTGCCGCTGACGAGCTAGAGTAGGCCACATGATGGATCCAGCAACACGTACATATGTAGAGGGCAATTATACTTAAACCTTAGGTATGCAGCATTAGCCTCACTACATATTGGTGTACCCCCAAGGTCGCAGAGGTGTCCTTTCCATCATTGTATGTGGTCTACAACATGGGACAATATTAATGGTGGCAGACTTCAACAGCTGGCAGATATGAAAGTCTACATCCACATTTATGGTTGACGTTGTAACAGCATTGGGAAACTTTTCATATCACTTTCCTAATAAAGGTTGGGTGGTTGGTCCACAGACGGCATACTGACAATGTGCACCTTGTCTTACAACATGTGTTATGGATCCCTTCCTCTACCTCAACCGGTTGAGGCAATTATTTGGCCATGATGCCCCTAAAGACCAGCAGAAACATGCCATAACATGGAATTAATTGGTTCCATTCAGAAAGACACTGACTCAACAGATTGGGTTTCGACATTTAATAGGTTTTATAAAAGGGGCAATACCAAGCACAACAAGGATGCATTTGTGTTTCAGTGTAGGAAGAACCACAACTGCCTTGGGAGTGTCAAAATGTTGGACACTATAAGAAAATAGCCCAACATGGTAGGGCCAACACATTCCATATGGTCCAAATGTTGGACACTATAAGAAAAGAGCCCAACATGGTAGGGCCAACACATTACATATGGTCCAAATGTTGGACACTATAAGAAAAGAGCCCAACAGGGGCAAAAAACAAAAAAACATAATGCCAACATGGCAGAACAACAATATTTGGGTATCCAACATGGACAACACTCCGTCATGTCCGCATGGAGCGTTAGAGGGTCCCATTCCATCACCCTTATGGGAGCCCTCCATCTTGTTGCTGGCGGCCACCCAGCATGTAAAGTAGGCGGCCCAGCTCTTGCAGATGCTGGTGAATGGCTGACTGCAGCTGGTGTAGGAACTGGATCTGGGCCTCCAAATCCTCCACGACACTAGGGACACCTGTATGTTGAGGAAGAACACTTATACTGTGGGACCGTACATGGTTTTTTGTACAAAGGCCAAATCAATATATGGTACTTACGCTCTTGCTCCTCTCCCTCACCACTATCAGGGGTGGATGGGGATGGACTCAGACTCCATCCAGCTGACCCTGCACGTTCACCATCTGCACAAAGATTTAGGAAAACATATCAGTTACACCCTTGCCAACAAAACACTGTCACTCAACACAATCATAACTCCACTATGCAGGGTGTAGACCCCATCAATACACACTTACCACCATAGTCTAGTAAGTGTGGGGCCCGATCCTCAGCAGCCCTCGCCTCCTCCACAGGGCCAGTTGGGTGCCGCACATCATCCCCGGCTGGCTCTGGGGACATGTCCACCAATGGGCTGGGCACAGAGCTTGAAATGCTTGGGGGTGGTGTAACGGGCGGGCTGGGGCTCTGTGGCCAGATGATGTGGCCTGTTGGCAACAGGGGGCCCGGGCTGGACGGTGGCCCATCATCCCTCCCAGGCAATTCCTCTTCCTCCGCAGCATCCTGTGTTGAGGGTGGTGATGGCAGGTCGCTATCGGAGTGCAGCCAGTCCTCCCATGATGCTGCATCAGCCTCCTCCTCATTGCTGCTGGCCGAGGGTGTTCCTGCTGGCTGCTGTAGGGGTGGGTTCTGGGGGGCAACTCCAGATGGTCCAGGGTGTTGATCATCCTCAGAAGACGATTCCTCGGCATCTGGTTGAAAGCACAAGGTCAACGTTTGGAACAGACAGGTTTTCAACATACTGTTTTGAACTTTTCATTGTGTGCCTCTTGTCTTTAGGGCATTTTAATGAATGCCTCAACCTCAGGTTGGATGCATAGACTCATTTTGTAAGCATGTAATGTGTGTGGGACACACAATTATTGTTTCCACGAGGGACAGTACACTGGCAATATATGTGGGCATGGTTACTAAAAAACAACACATGTGCAATGTATGTTTTTGGTATCCATAGTGGAGACATTAGCCAATGTGGCTTGCTGCATGGCTGCTTTTACCTACATTTCAAGTAATATTGTAGTTAGGGGTGCAAACGCAGGCTGGGTGTTCATTTTCACCTGTGTAGGGTGCAACATCTGTGGCCCATTGTGGCATGTGTGGCCTTTAGATGGTACCTATTTAGTGTATGATGGTCGGTAATATGTTGTGTTGTCTTTTCCTTTTTCACACACGCATGTTGGCGTTGGCAATTTGTCCCCCGAAACATAACAACTGCAGGGCTTTGATATAGCCACCCATCCATCCCTATTGCAATTGTGCCAAATTGGATGGGCACTAAATGTCATACAAGTGTACACAATTCAAATGTCTATCAGTTTAAAATGCAGCCTAGAATAGGAGGATGGACAATACTTTGCTACACCCTAAACCAGCATGACACATTGCCGGATTCCTAATGGCTACCATTTATTGACTGGCAATATGTTATTTTGGCCATACACCAGCATGTTGCCAAATTTGGAGACTAGGCTGTTGGATTTCTAAGGCACACCATCGGCTTGGCCATAATTTGTATTCAACAATATGCATGACATGGGGCCCTATGGACCAGCTTCTGAGAAGACATTGGCGGTGTCCTTGGCCCAGATTTGGATGAACAGACCATGGTCAGTACGTTAACACTTGGCCAAACTGGAAGGTCATTGTTATTAAAATTAGCCAAAGGTTGCAAGTACTGTGACCGAGCACCCGCCATTTGGCAGGGCCTCACGGTTTGAGAAGAGGTCTGCCACTGCAGTACAGCACCTGTGCTGCCGTCACAGTCACGTGAACACAGTTTCCCATCGTTTCAACAGCGGATATGTGACTGTGACATCAACGCAGGTCCTGGCCACAGGATCCACACCTAGGCCAAATACATGATGGCCCAGCAACCGGCAGGTGTTTCGTGAATATCTGAGAACACACAATATGTATTTAGCAAAGCGGGACAACAGGGAATAGGCTGCCAAGTTATGGGGGACATGAGGTGCCCACACACGGAAGAAGAGGGCTGAACACAGGGGACTTGAGGGTATCACACACAGGGTTGAACATGGGTGGCCAAGAGGTGTCAGTAGGGGCCAACATAGTGGTGTTGAGGGGATGCACCAGGGGAGACCAGCTGGGACAGTCACATCAACTGATCCTGGTGAATGTCGGTTGTGATGGATGTTTTGAATCCAACTGCAGGGATCATTTAGATCCAATGCAGGCTGGTTAATATTGGTCAGCCTCATTGATTGCGGTATTGAACTGTGAAAGTAGCGTTTTCCAAAATAATAGTGCGTTACGCCGGAGTCCTGCGTCCCAATTTGTGCTGGGCAGGAGTTTGGCCTAGTCGTGTTAGTGGGCACACCACCAGGCGACACATTGTTGGCACATCCACATGGTGGGTCCAAACACAGTTTCCAAATGTTGTTGGCTGAGCATTCTTTAGGGATTGGTCCTTGGACACATGTATGTGATTTCCCAGTGTGGCCAACACTTTCTTTTACTGACAGGTTTTAGGCAGCATGGCAAGGGGGAGGGAGTGTACAGTCCCCTGGACTATATGTCACCTGTACTCACCACTCCATCAACTTGCCATGCTGCCTGTCACCTGCATTGAATGTGTTTACGACAGCACAATGCAGCTTGTGACTGATTTTAGGTCCTGAGTTACATTTGGATGTACAGCTTTTATGAGGTTGGAAAACCAGGCCGGAGTGTTGGCCCTGCATCCAAATTAGGCAGAATATATGCTACATCATTGGTGGGGACAGGCCGGGGACCACACTATCCTTTGACTCTGTTGTGAGACATTGCTGTGTATTTTAATACATGTACATGTGCAGGCGTGTGTGGGGCCCAACATTTACTCACCACGCAGCCTGGCAATCCGGGCACGGATGTCCACAATTCGGCCCGGGCATTTATATTTAAGATCAGCGATCTTGTGCTGGATCGCCTTCACAGCCCTCTCCACACACAGCTGGCGCCGCAGGGCCCCTGGATCTTGAGAACAGTGCTGCGGTTGCGCAGCCTCGGATGCCGGTGGGGGTGGTGGCCCCAATAATCTAATCGATCGCAATGATCGATTAAGATCATGAGTTCCGCCATCCCCCACGTGGCAGCGCGGCGTGTCGCGGCCATAACTGAGCTGCAATGTGCAGGGGAGGAGCTAGCACCTTGCATGCGGAATGAAACTGAAACCAACTTCATTCCGTGAGGACCGCCCCTTGCGTGACGTCACAAGACTTAAAGGCGACCTAAACGGCGTTAACAGGGCAATCTGCACTTTTTGTGTCACCTACGGGACAACATCCCATGGGCGTGGCGTAGCGCCGCGTTGTGTGTGCCGCGCCTGGCAACATTGTTTGGGTGTATGACAAGGTGGACACTATAGCAGGGTCATGTACCACGCAGGTTCTATTATGAAGTCGCGCACTTGTGGGTGCACAGTTCTACATGAGAAATTGTGCAGCCGACGCCTATGTGTGGTACTGAAGACAGCTCTTCAAAAATGGCGCCCTGTGAGGACAGCCAATGGCAACGCATCATCCTCCACCAATGCGAGCCACTGGCGAAGCAGCCAATCCGCAACCATTATGGTGCACGAATCACAACTGAGGAGGCGAGGCAATGGGGAACCCATGGCACGCCTACGTGCTGGATTTAGGCATCGCGCAGTTCCTACACGTGCATACGATCTCGGTTGTTTAGACACGCCGATTCTGTTCATCTTATGAGTCGACATCGTCAGATCTGAGGTCCGGGGCTCAGATCGCGATCTTGCGATTTGATCAGCTATCGTTCATCGTGTCCTGCCGTCACACGCACAGACATCGTTCAAGCGATGTTAAATCTGGCGCGTTCGAGCGATATCTTTCAAGATATCGTAGCGTGTGACGGCCGCTTATCATATATTGTTTCCAACTATTTGGTCAAAGGTACATATTTTAATCCATTCTCACTTTCTACGAAGTCATGGCCATTTCCCTCTAAATACTGCGTATTTTTTCCTGTCCGTGGGATCCTACAATTTCTAGGACCCCACGGACAGGAACGGATCCAATTTGGCCCCCATGTTATCCTATGAGCCATGGATCACATCAGATTTGGCCTTATTGCCATCCGATTTTTGTAGGATCCGATTCTGTCCAATTTTTTGCTGTACCCAAAATCAGAAACTGCTCCGATTTTGGGCACAGCGAATCAAATCGGACCGAATCGGACCTGACATGATCCGTGGCCCATAACATGGGGGCCTGTGGAGCACATGTCTGAGAAAACTTTGGATGGTTTCTCGGACACAATTTTAGTGTACTGAGCATGCTCGGTACATTAAAATTGCTCCTAACCATCTAATTTCACTTCCGCGATGTATATATACATTGTGGAAGTGAAATTTAAGTGAAAGCAGGGGTTAAAAGTAAAAAGGATCGATTCTCACCTGTCCTGCGATCTACCGCCGTCAGCATCTCGGGATATACAGGACCTGGCATGACGTCACAGTCACATGACCGGTTTCCGTGGGTACCGGTCATGTGACTGATGATGCTGAGTGGGTATCTCTGCCCAGCCAGGTCCTTTCAGCATCTGGAGCTAGATGCCGCACATTGGGAGATCGCAGGACAGGTGAGGATCGATTTTTTTATTTTTAACCCCTGCTTTCACTTCAATTTCACTTCCGCAATGTATATATACTTTGCGGAAGTGAAATTACCCCGCACAGCTCATTCTTCCCGGATTTGTGAAAATCACGGACCCGAACACAGAATAGGTCACCCCCTGTGGTGTCCGTTCCTGTCCGTGGGATCCTACAAAAAGTAGGATCCCACGGACAGGAAAAAATACGCATTGTGAACCGAGCCTAAGTAAATGGGATTCTAATACACTTAAGAAATGTAGTGCAAAAGTTTGTTTGGTTTTGCTCCAGAGTTCTAATCCAATTATTTATATAAAACTAAATTTGATTAATTAAATTAAAATCAAATACATCAAAAATGCCTTTTTTCTGATAAGAATTAATAAAATTGAGATAAAATATTTACAAGCCACTTTTAAGAACAAGTGAAGCTAGTAAAAAGGAAATGTCATTCAGAATTGTCCAGCGACTGTAATATAACGCTGATGCAAATTCCAGTTCCAGCTCTACAGTGCCAAGTATTTGTTATATAATGCAGGCCCAAGAGTCAAGCTCCAGTAATAGAGTTCTCCAACTGGTATCATCTGCTAGTGATGTAGTTCTGATCTGGAGCCAAGTTTCGGTAATACCCTGACATGCCTGGTGATCCTAGCACACCAAGATATCTACAGCTGGCAACAGCATGCAAAAGCCAAGACCCATATATCTATATGTGGCCCAAATGTTAATCTATACTTTTGCTTTGTACTATTTTTAGTTAATATATTGAATCTTCCAGACATAATGATAATGATCTGGTCCTTCAGTATAACCTCATTGGCCCAAATCCATACATTGACTTTACAATAAGTTTATTTTTACTGTAGACATATAGTACATTTACATTTCATAATATTCCAAAGATGTTACAAAGGAAAAATTCATGATGCTACTGCTACTTTGCAATAATAATTTAGTGTAATGTAACATCTTAAAATAAAAAAAGGAAAATATCATAGTTGCTATCTTTCAAGGATACACCAGCCTTGACTTTGAATGTTTAAAGCAATGTGATTACCATATTTGTAATATTATGTATCAGAGGTTTACAGGCAAAATACCTCTGTAAGATTAATGAAATGTAAAAGTGTGTTTTATTTCCACAAAATGTCAGAATGCCTACTGTAGTGAGAGCTTGACTATAACTCATTGAAACTAATAGTATCTAAAAGAAAAAAGTAGAAAACAGTCAGCTCACCCATATGTAGATCCGAGATACAGAGAGTGGTGTTGCAAGAGAATCAAATGCAAAAAAGGAAATGTCAGTGTTGAGAGGTTCACTTTAAATGTAAAACCAGAAAAAGACGAGGAGCACACCAAAGTGAATTACAAAATGGTTTATTTGACATATATGCAGACATACAAATTAAAATCAATTAAAATTCACAAGATGAACAAAGTAAGGGGCCCACCCAGGGCCGGCGTTAGGGGGGGGCAGACTGGGCAGTTGCCTAGGGCCCCCACTCTCTTAGGGGCCCCCAAAGGAGCTGAACTGAAAATAGCAATAAAACAGTAAACAAAAATAAAAAAATACACATATTTGGTATCGCTGCGTTCGTAAGAATCTAAGCTATCCATATATGAAGTAAATTAATCCAATTGGTAAATGGCGTAATGGAAAAAAATTAAAACGCCAGAATTGTGTTTTTTGGGCCACCACGTTGTTACATTACAATGCAATAAAAGGCGATCAAAAATGTTGTATCTGACTCAAAATGGGATCAGTAAAAATGTCAGCTCAGGGCACATAAAGTAAGCCTCACATAGCCCTGTATCTTCAAAAATTAAAACATGATGGGTCTTGGAAAATGGCGAATAAAGCAAATGTATTTTAAATATTATTTTATTTATTTTTTTACAAATTTCTGGGGTTTTTTATGATTGAAATAGAAATGTTCAGTATCTTCTTATTCTGACCTAGATAATCAACTTATGAAGTCACTTTTACCATATAGTTAACATGATGAATAAAAAACTCAAAAAAATTGTGGAATTGCACTTTTTTTGTACTTTTATTTGCAATTTCAAAGCACTTGGAATTTCTTTCTCATTCTCCAGTACATTTTGTGGTAGAATGAATGATGTCATTCAAAAGTACAACTCATCCCGCAAAAAACAAGCCCTCGTACGGCTATGTGGAAGGAAGAATAAAACAGTTCTGGCTCTTGGTAGAAGCGGAGGGAAAAATAAAAACGAAAAATCGCTCAGTGATAAAAGTTATAAAATCCTTGTAATTCCCGTATAATAGCAGCAGGAGCACCCCCCACAGGCTTCAATCTTTACATGTTCATGATGGGAGTAATTAGAGTTTGGGGACCTTAATTCCTACATTTGTAGCCAGTTATCAAGCAGAACTTACAAGGCATTAAAGGGGATTTCCAGGATTAATAAAACTTTACTACATTCTTTCAAAAACAACGCCACCCCTGTGTACAGGTGGCATGTGGTATTACAGCATAGGTCCATTCCCTTCAATTAAGATGAGGTGCAATATCACATACAACCTGTAGACAGGGGTGGCGCTGTTTTTGAAAGAAATCAGTCGTGTTTATAGAATTCTGGATAACTCCTTTAAGATCAATATTTCCACTAGTGACCCCAGAACAACAGGATGGGGCTTAATTCAAATGTATTTTTTTTATGATATGAAGAATATAGCAGATCTTTGTTAAAGATAACATAAGTAGATGATCCTATGGAAAAATTCCTCTTACTGACTCTCCAGTTTGTAAATCCTATTTTGTTAAACACTTGTAGGTAATTTTTAATCAATATAAGGAGTCCTGTGTTCACAATCCCCATCTCTTGGTCAGAGGATGAGTGGTTAGAAAGAGCAACTCTCCTGGAGGAGCCGGGCTGTGTGACACAGACAATGATGGGAATGGATGTGTGTGTCTGTGTGTGTGCTCAGTGTATAGGTGTAATATATAGTGTTTGTGTCACATACCGTGTGTGTCTATGTGTGTGTGCTCGGTGTATATGTGTGTGTCTGTGTGTGTGTGCTTGGTGTATAGGTGTAATATATAGTGTTTGTGTCACATACCATGTGTGTCTATGTGTGTGTGCTCGGTGTATACATGTAATATATAGTGTTTGTGTCACATACCGTGGGTGTCTATGTGTGTGTGCTCGGTGTATAGGTGTAATATATAGTGTTTGTGTCACATACTGTGTGTTGTGTGTATGTAACATCCACATTTATAAATCCCAGCAGCACAGACGATGATTCCTAGGTGTAAACAGGTCGGCAATCACCCAACCAATGAGCAAAATGCGGCTCATCATCGGGTGATTGGATGTTTATGGAGGAACAGAAATCCTTGCTCTCAGCAGCACATCGCCCACTGCAAACTGCAGACGTGCTGCCGATAACATGATCCTGTAGAGGACAGATTGCTCTACCGGTGATTGCTCTGCTCCCATCATCCTTCATCATCCTGTGTAAAAAGTCTGTAAACAAACGCTGAATGACCTGGATATTATAGATCGCGCTCATTTACCAGTCTGAATTCAGCGCTTGTACATGTAACCCAAATGTCTGAGTGTGATGGTGCAATATGTAAGCATTTAGGGCCCCACTTTAACCTTTTGCCCAGGGCCCCACTTTGCCTAAAACCGGCCCTGGGCCCACCATATATCTTATCATAGGCATTAATATACGATTGTCCTCTTTTTAATCGCAAGAGTAATAAGAACAACCGTTCAAGGTAAACTTGTTATAACTATAAGCTCTATAAGAGCACAGATACTCAACAACATATAGGGTAAATACAGCTACAAAACCAAGAATTTGAGTATATGTTTTTTTATGGTTTTTTTTATTACACACAAGGCTTATAAGCCAAAGGTTTTTAATGAGATCATAAAGTGGTTTTATATTTAACCAAATTGTCTGTGAATTACCAACAAAGGGCTGTTGCTGGGGGCACCTGGTAATAACTCGACTAGTATATAATTACAGAGTAATATGCAATATAGAAAGCCAGTGGAACCAAAAACATATATAGTGAACAATGAACCGCTCCTTAGCTGTTATAATATGTCTTTGCCCAGGATTTTGTAGTCAGAGTAAGCAAGCAACAAGATCCCTTCAATTACTTGTAAGGGTAAGTATCTTCCCCGGGTCACCATAGGTATAAATACAGTCATTGGTTCGTGGTACATAATGATCGTACGGAATAACAACCCCCAAACTAGGGATATAGTTGTGTCCGCAGTAAAGGTAACAGGATAGGCTATCTAGAATAATTGTATTATTAGTCAGTACAGATAAATAATCTGGCATTGCCCAGCTATGGCACAAGTGGTTTATAGGTCACAACCCAGTAATATAGTATAGCCCGGCTGTATTTAATGTGTAAAGTCCAAAATTAAAGTGGGTTTGCTGAACAGGTTGTTTGAACCCTTAAATGATCTCTTACCCAAGCATAATGCACAGTCCCAAATAGATATAAACGTGAAACATATATTACATTCTCCCACTCTGGTTTGGGTATTGGTTAGATGTATATGTGGAGCCCACTGGGATGGGGTACTCGGTACTGGACCGGGTTGCTGCTGGGGGATGTCACGGAGCTCCTGGTCCGGACCGTGTCCTGGGTTCCGCAAGTAAAAGGGAATATATACAGGGGAAAGAGTTTGTTGTGACGCCACCCACGGGTTGTGGTCAGGGTGACCACCACTGCTGCAGAACTTCCGGGGATGATGTTTGGCAGCTTTAGATGGAACGGCTCTCCGTGGGTAGAGCCTGGTTCCCCGGGGCTGTGGTAATTAAAGTCTATGATTGATGTTATAGATGTTGCAGGAAAGGGATGATAGTGGAGACGGGGCTGCTTGAGGGAGTAATTAGGACTTGAGTACAAGGATCACACACTCACGTTTCTGAAGTTTTACAAAGCTTTACTGTACATGTGCGTTACAGAGAATTGTCCACGGAGTCTGGACCGGGGCCGGGTTGCTCCCACCCTGTCCGGGTCCTCAGCTTCCTCCTGCTGCGCTGTGTGTGGCCCTGCTGCTGCTTTTAGCTGAGCTGCTGGCACTGTTTCTCCTCACAGGTACCCCCTTGGCTAGGCAACTTGAGTCTTCCTTGTGCTTCTGACCCCACTGTGTTGCTTCGCTCAGGTAAAGTGTCGAGCTACAACCTCCACTATCCCAGTATTTAATGTGCTGTGTGTGTCAGTCACAGTTTTGGATCCGGTATCTGATCTGTGTGCTCCTCTGGGGCAAGTGGTTCTGTCACTCAATCTCCCAGATGTGTTCCTCTGTCTTCTGTACTCCTTCCTTCAGACCCTGGCTAGGCCTGGAATCGATGAGCAGACTGTAGAGAAGCCTGACGCAGCTCCTTTACACTACAGTCTCTCTCAGTTCTCCCAGGAACTGGACTCTTCACAGTACTGCTACGTACTGAACTAACTACTTCCTCCTGACCCAGAGTATATAAGGGAGCTGGTTTAGCTCCCCTTCCTGGCCCAGAGGTGCTAGTGTAGTGTCAGTGTTGTGTGGGGAGGGAACCCTTGTGATGTTACTATGGCACATTAACTGTTCTGTTCTCACTAAATGGGCTGGGGGCTCATGAATTTACACAGCTAAACCTTTATACTGAGTCCAATGAGAAGACTGTGGTGAAGTCTGTGCTTTTATTGAACGTTGCAGTATATTTGTATATGGTAAAACTGGAAACAATCAGAATACAGAGCAATCAGTGCATGGTACAGCAGAATACACATTATACATGGATATACAATATGCACAAACTAGTAACTAATCTAGATTATAACTGGATGAGCCAGGCTAAAACTAGAGCAGAAAACAACTAAAGAAGGCATGAACACATACCGGCAATGCAATCGCATGGGAACAGTAATGCTGAGTGTCTTCTTCCATCCAGATATGAAGGTAAAATGGAGGCTGAGCTACCAAAATGCATTGCAAGAGGGAGGGGAATTAGACATAGGGATTAAATAGACTGCAAACATAGCATTGGCCGCTAGAGGGAGCCAGAACACTACATATGAGATAAAGCTCATTAAGAATCTACAGCTGAACTATTTAATAACATTATGCAAAAAACAAACATTTGGAGATTAATTGGGTGTCGGAGACAGAACACTCCCCGTCTGGCATCCCCGGATGTCACTATTTCTGTCTTCTGAGAGTAACAGCAGGACCAGTTCAGATACCGGTCTGAGAAATGTCTTAGGTTCATTTCCCTTAGTCATTCTTAGTCCAACTTTGTGGACATTACTGTCATTGCTCGGGAATGTTGTGGTAACTAGACGAAGTGGCCACTGGTTCCGATGAACTTTGGAGTCTTTCACAAGAACGATATCACCTATATTCGGATTGGGGCTAGTAGATTGCCACTTTGTCCGTGGCTGCAGATTAGACAAATATTGTTTGCGCCACCTGTCCCAGAAAGCATTTGCAAGTCTTTGTACCTGTCTCCATTGGCACTTGTAGAAGTTCTTGGCATCTAATCCTCCTGGAGGGGTACTGGACGGTCCTGTTTTCTGGGTAAGGAGGGCAGCTAGAGTCAATAACAAGGGCTCCTCAGGGTCGTTAGGAGCTAGAACTAAGGGTCTTGCATTGATTTTAGCTGTGGCTTCTGCCATGAAGGTGATTAGGCTTTCGTGGGTAAGCCTCGCTGCTCCTGCTTGAAGAGTGGCGTTGGGAATTCTTAACACGCTACTCACTAGTATTTGAGCTTTGTTAATAAGACATTGGATTTCTGTAAAGTAGGTTTCTCTTTGAATAGTGAGGATTATGTGGTTTCTATAGAAATCCAAGTCTGAGGTAACGTAGGTATTTTTACAGATATGCCAGCCTTTACATTCTCTTGTATCACAAGTTCTGGGAGTTCTGAAGGAGCGAGCTATGTAGCTCAAGCAGGTAATGGTTCGAACGAATGACTTCCACCTTGAGAATTTGACGAACCTGTGAGATCCAAGCTGGGTAGCAGAAGTCTTTGTATGAAGTGTAGACACCTGAGGGTTGATTTCAGCATCTGCATCCTCTCCTACTAGTTCGAAGGTGTCCGTAAGGTGTTCTTCAACATATAATAGTTTTGGTTCTGAAAGCCACGTTGTACTTTGTAGCTGACTTGCGTTAACTGTCCTGGTTGCGTGTGCAAGCTTGGTCTTCTCCATAACAAACTCAATGTGGCTCTGACATTTGGAGTCTTTAAGGTAGGTTTTAAGGTAGGCAACAGCAGCAATTGCTTTGACAGAAGCATCCGCGAATATGTACAATTTTTGGCTTTGTAGTTCTGTTGACGGTGCAGGAGTGTATGGTTTTGGCACGTTCAGGTTGGAGAGGGTAGCTAACGAGTTCTTCCATCCTTCCCACTGGATTCTCTTATTGGGTGGCAGAGGTGCATCCCAGTTAGATGTTTCCCTAGTTAAGTCTCTTAGCAAGGCCTTGCCTTGTATTGTGACAGGGGCTGCGAAACCCAGGGGATCGTACAGACTGTTGATGATAGACAGAACACCTTTACGAGTAAAAGGCTTTTCTCCTTGGCTGACTTGAAAGGTCTGATCATAGATTCCAGAGAAGTCCGAGGCTACGTTGAATTGGTGCGGGGTCTGACCCCAAGTCCAGGTCTCTGAGGCTGAGGCTGTTACAAGGTTGAAACAGAGATGGGCATCCTTCTTCCAGCGTACTTGTCAGCATGCTTGACACAGAAGAGGGGGTGTGCCTGCGTTCCAGGCATGCGCCTCCTATTATGACCCATCCTAGGTCTAGCCTTTGGGCATAGGGAGCATTGTGGTGTCCATTGATATGACGTCTCACTTTATGCACCTGCAGGATATCTCTTCCCAACAGCAGGATTATCTAAGCCTGATGGTCTAGTTCCGATATGAGGTGAGCTATGCGTTTTAAGTGAGCATGGTGGGTTGCTACATCTGGCGTAGGAATTTCAGATCTGTTGTCTGGGATCTAGTTGCATTCAATGATCGTGGGTAGTGGTAGGCAGAATTGTCCATCTAAGGACTCGATTTGATAGTCAGTAGCTTTCCTGCCTGCTGTTGTCACAGTACCTGCACACGTCTTTAATGAGTAGGGAGTGCTTGGCCCTTTGATGTTGAATAGGTCAAAGAATGTTGATGTAGCCAGGGATCGATTACTTTGATCATCCAAGATAGCATACAGTTTTATAGCTTTGTCTCTGTGGCCCTTTGGGTACACTCTGACGAGGCATATCTTAGTCTTATGCGTTGATATAGGAATCCGGCTTGTAGATCGCGCTGTTCGAAAAATTGGCCAAGAAAATGACTCCAAGTACCTTGGATCTTTAAAACAAAGATCTTTATTCCTCCCAGACTCTACGCGTTTCGTGTACTCACTGTACACTTCCTCAGGAGTTTAAGGATACACAACCACCATGGATTAAACATGTTAAATAAAGCCCTTGGCAGGAAATGAGGCCTGAAACCTCTTTTTTTTTTTTTTTTTTTTTCAAAAATCTTAATCACAAATGTCCATCACCACATAAATGTACAAAACACATCTATATAAAAAAAATACACATCATTTGAACATATCTCCCTCTAAAAACAAGCAGTAAAATCACAATCTTTCAATTAAAATATTACAAACTCTTTAAAAATAATGCTCATTAGCACATTCCTGTGCTCTTATACCTTAATTTATCCCTTACACTTCCATGGTGAATAGGAGAGTGGTAGAAAAGTTATAAAATTCTATCTCTGCCTAACAATCATTTACCACTTCCTATCTATTTAACCATTACACCTCCTTTGGTTTTTACCTATTAATTCATATTCGCTGGTCAGTGTATTCGATCCTGTATGCAGGTATCTAGATATCCCCAATATCACCTTTTAATCCTATATTTAGCTGCAGCGCCACTGTGCTGCTCAGGCAAGAAAGTGCTAAATTGAGCTTAAACATCGCTGAAAACTATCCTAATGGATCCAAAATTTTGAATATTGTTTTTAATTGAAAAAACTTTTTGACATAGATATACATTTACCCTCCCTTTCACTCAAATACCAGAATGACACAATTGATTCTAAAATCAGCATCTTAGAGGTTGGATCAGTTTTAATTTTGTGAGAACTGGCACTCCTATTTGAAGAGATCCGAGACCTCATTTAGACCATAAGGCTGCAATGTCCGCAGCCTATGGATCCAATAGATCTCTTTCCTCATCAATGCAGTGTCCCTATTGGCAGCACCGTCTGGCACATGATCAATTGGGACCACCGTGATACACGGTTTCTTATCGTGTTTGATCAAGCAGTGTTTAGAGAGGCTATGGAACAAATAGCCTTCATTTATATTATGTCTATGCGAATTTAAACGACTGTGCAGCTCCTGTGTCGTTTTCCCGACATACTGTAGTCCACATTCACATTGGATCAGATAGATAACATATGAAGTCTTGCAAGTCAGAAAGAACTTTATGTCAAATGTCATATTGTTTTGGTTTGATTTAAAATGATCGACATTATGCCCTATCATAGTACAACATAGACACCTATTCACATTACACCTGAAAGATCCCAGTTTACTCCCATTTGATCGTTCTTTTCCGGAGTTTTTTATAACTTTCTTGAGGCGGCTTGGTGCCAGCATATTTTTAAGGGAGGAAGCCCTTTTGAATGTTACTCCCGGATTATTTGGCAGGATGTCTCCCAATATCGGATCATTCATAAGGATCAGCCAATTTCTCTGCAGAATACTCCTGATTTTTTGGTGCTGTTTTGTATATGTGGTGAGGAAATTGATGGAAAAATCCTTTCCTCCACCCTCCAGCCTTGGCCTGGGAGCTAGCAAATCTTCCTGACATGAATTTGCACACTCATTATAAGCTTTTTGTAGCAATTTTTTGGGATAGTTTTTTTTCCAAAAACCTCTCTTTTAACATCCCTGTTTGTAACCTAAAATCAGTCTCTAAACAACAATTGGGGTCTTTCTTTCGCCTGGGAAGTCAATGCAAACCAGATTGATTATCTAGATCTGACCCTATTCCATTCCTTGGGGAGATTCTTCACCAAAACATTTTTCAAAAAATGTGATGCAAACAGTTATCTGGACTTTAACAGTGGGCACTATAGGAAATGGTTGACAAACATACCAGCAAACCAGTACAAAAGAATAAAGAAAAACTGCAGTTTAGAGACTGATTTTAGACTGATTTTAATTTGTATGTCTGAATATATGTCAAATAAACCATTTTGTAATTCACTTTGGTGTGCTCCTCGTCTTTTTCTGGTTTTACATTTAAAGTGAACCTCTCAACACTGACATTTCCTTTTTTGCATTTGATTCTCTTGCAACACCACTCTCTGTATCTCGGATCTACATATGGGTGAGCTGACTGTTTTCTACTTTTTTCTTATAGATACTATTAGTTTCAATGAGTTATAGTCAAGCTCTCACTACAGTAGGCATTCTGACATTTTGTGGAAATAAAACACACTTTTACATTTCATTAATCTTACAGAGGTATTTTGCCTGTAAACCTCTGATACATAATATTACAAATATGGTAATCACATTGCTTTAAACATTCAAAGTCAAGGCTGGTGTATCCTTGAAAGATGGCAACTCTGATATTTTCCTTGTTTTATTTTAAGATGTTACATTACACTAAATTATTATTGCAAAGTAGCAGTAGCATCATGTAAGTGACCTGAATTTTTCCTTTGTAACATCTTTGGAATAGTATGAAATGTAAATGTACTATATGTCTACAGTAAAAATAAACTTATTGTAAAGTCAATGTATGGATTTGGGCCAATGAGGTGATACTGAAGGACCACATCATTATCATTATGTCTGGAAGATTCAATATATTAACTAAAAATAGTACAAAGCAAAAGTATAGATTAACATTTGGGCCACATATAGATATATGGGTCTTGGCTTTTGCATGCTGTTGCCAGCTGTAGATATCTTGGTGTGCTAGGATCACCAGGCATGTCAGGGTATTACCGAAACTTGGCTCCAGATCAGAACTATATCACTAGCAGATGATACCAGTTGGAGAACTCTGTTACTGGAGCTTGACTCTTGGGCCTGCATCATATAACAAATACTTGGCACTGTAGAGCTGGAACTGGAATTTGCATCAGCGTTATATTACAGTTGCTGGACAATTCTCAATGACATTTCCTTTTTACTAGCTTCACTTGTTCTTAAAAGTGGCTTGTAAATATTTTATCTCAATTTTATTCATTCTTATCAGAAAAAAGGCATTTTTGATGTATTTGATTTTAATTTAATTAATCAAATTTAGTTTTATATAAATAATTGGATTAGAACTCTGGAGCAAAACCAAACAAACTTTTGCACTACATTTCTTAAGTGTATTAGAATCCCATTTACTTAGGCTCGGTTCATAATGCGTATTTTTTCCTGTCCGTGGGATCCTACTTTTTGTAGGATCCCATGGACAGGAATGGACACCACAGGGGGTGACCTATTCTGTGTCCGGGTCCGTGATTTTCACAAATCCGGACACAGAATGAGCTGTGCGGGGTAATTTCACTTCCGCAAAGTATATATGCATTGCGGAAGTGAAATTTAAGTGAAAGCAGGGGTTAAAAATAAAAAAATCGATCCTCACCTGTCCTGCGATCTCCCAATGTGCGGCATCTAGCTCCAGATGCTGAAAGGACCTGGCTGGGCAGAGATACCCGCTCAGCGTCATCAGTCACATGACCGGTACCCACGGAAACCGGTCATGTGACTGTGGCGTCATGCCAGGTCCTGTATATCCCGAGATATTCTTAGTGCAAGTGTAGCAGCAGCATAGTGGCTGGTCTGTATGGAGGGACAGGAGTCGGCTCCTGTCCCTCCATACAGACCAGCCACTATGCTGCTGCTACACTTGCACTAAGAATTTAGGACGGAGTCACCTGCTGAGTATCCCCTGAGGGTACTGACCTGAGCAGATGCTCATGTGGGAACCTACCCACGTACTCTAACCACATCCACAAGATTCACTTGAGAAAGGCTCGCCTTGAGCCGAAACGTTGTGTGATACAACTTGTTCTTGTCAACCTTTATAATAAAGAACACAAAGATACCAAAAATCTCCTCATCTTTTTTGTGTGCCGGGGCTATATTTACAGACTCTGCAGCCTTTTTTTCCCCAGAGCACCCAAACGGTGGTTGAGCTGTACTATATACTCTCTAAATTGGTAGCTTAAGAGGCATTCTGGAGGTGACAGGATCCCTTTAAATAGTACTCTTTGATATGACCCAGTGGTGCCTCTCTACCCCCTACAAGCTTCAGTTTAAATCACATTTTGTTAAAGGGATCCTGTCACCTCCGAATCGCTTCCTAAGCTACCAAAACATGTCCCTGCAGCATATTATCACTAATCTCACACTCCTTTTGTCTTCTAAAAGCATCCTGTGAAAGTGCATAAAAACAATTGTTTTGCCGCCTGAATGATCTAGTCTCTCTGTGCAGCTTCTGCTGTGATATGGAGCTGAAGGCAGGACTAATGATTTGCATTCTGTGAGTGACAGAGAGGGGGAGGGCAAAGCCTGCACAAGCAAAGCAGCACAGAGAGAGAGAGAGGGTGGATCCTGGAGCCTGCAAAAAAACACACCCTAAGGGCTAAAGAATATAGCCCCTTCTAATTATAATCCCTAATGAGTGTGTATTAAAACATTTTTATGCACTTTCACAGGATGCGTTTAGGAGACAAAAGGAGTGTGAGATTAGTGATGGGATGCTGCAGGGACATGTTTTGGTAGCTTAGGTGGCGTTTTGGAGGTGACAGGAGCCCTTTAAGTATTAAACAAATTGCACCTCCTGTATTAAAAATAACCTAGTAAATGCATTTCAGACTGTCATCTTTACTCAATGCAAATAAGAATACGTATTGGCTATCATCTTAAATCACATCCTGCCTAGACACATGAGCCAAGTATTCCAATAACTTTAGAGGAAAGAATCAATACTAGTAAAAATTAAAAGTACAATGATCATATAAAAAATACAAAATAATATACTGTACATAGTGCACCTGTAATAAATATATAAAAGCAATTATTAGTATCTAAATTGTTTATATCAAATCATCATGGTATATATTATCCTGTCTGATATTCTTTCCCAATGGCAATCTGATCCAGGGTAAGAAAATAAACCAGGACTCCTGATTAAGAAATTTCCTCTTGTGGCCTCCGCGCCCTTAATGATTTAGTTACCTGTTCTATGCCTATTACCGTATTTTACACAAAGTGGTGTCACTGTTGTGATTTTGTTATTATATTGCTGCAAAAGAGGCATTCTCAAAACTCGCACCAGGCGACATCTTTTTGATGCCATGAACCAACTGATGTTTAAATGTTGTGCAACTTCAAAATACTTTTCAGAAAAACACAAGGGTGACACTACTTTGTGTAAAATAATAGCAATAGAGGGGGTTAATAAACCCACCAAAGGTGGAGACTACAAAATGAAACTTCTTAATCAGGAGTACTGGTGGATTTACTTACTGCAGACCAGATTGCTATTGAGCGTGAAAATGAAACAGGAAATTATTTACCATTATGATTTGATACATAAATGATACACATACTTTTTGTAGCTTTTATATATTTGCGACAGTTCACTGTATATATTTTTTGTATATGTTTTATAGGCTCTTTGTACATTTAATTTTTACTGTTGATTATTTCCTCAAAACCAATTGTTTCACTTGGATCATGTGTCTAGACCAGTGTTTCCCAAACTCCAGTCCTCATGGCCCCCAACAGGTTATGTTTTCAGGATTTCCTTAATATTGTACAGGTGATGCCTTGATAATGATTCCATTACCTGTCCAATCCTAAGAAAATCCTGAAAATGTGTCCTGTTTGGGGCCATGAGGATTGGAGTTTGGGAAACATTAGTCTAGACAGTATGTGACTTAGGATGCTAACAAATTCATATTCATAAAGACTAAGACTAAGTTTTTAGCATTTGTTGTTTGTATTCTCTATAGAATAATCTTCATTGACTGCATATTTTGTGGTTGGTGATTATGAGTTTCTGGATATGCATTTACCTCAAGACAATAGGAACCGTGGATTCATCATAGCAGCTGCTCTCTCTCTGGATTCAATTGTGTGGATAATTCAGTTCCTTGAAAAATATCCACAAGGAAAAATGACCACAGGCAACCCTAGCCCCTAACCCTAACACCCAATCCCTAAACCTACCCTAGCCCCAACACTGTGGCCATTTTTCTTTTGGGCATTTTTCTGGTCACCTACAAAAGGTTCCTGAAACAGTGTACCATGCTATACTAGATACATACTAAAATCACACCCGCCAGACTTGCAGGTTACAAATATATAAAAAAAAATATATAAAATCATAGTGTTAAAATATATAGAAGAACTAACCAGCAATGCATTGTTACGCATTACATACATAATGCAACCTCCTTGCACTGCACTGCCGATATCATGACACCAGCTATCCTTGTATTATTTTTTTAATAAAAAGACCTGAAATGACCTGGTGAGTACCCCTCTTTTCTTTCTTTATGCATCTGGACATTTACCACTCTGGCATCTAAAGGAGGGTGCACCGTGGGTCTGCAGTCCCGACTTGCTCAACGCTGACCCCTTGCAGGCTGATTTGGTCCGCCCAGCGTGGTGCCCAGGACCTTGTGTACTGCTTCATAATTATATATTAACAGTGGTCCATTTTTTTCTCATGAACTCTGTTTAAAAGATACAAACATACAGGGTTCCTATTTTAATTACTTCATCCCATTAGTACCATCTGTATACTCACTCCTTTGGCGTGTTGCAGGCACACACCAGTTGACATGGTGATCATGACGTTGGTCAGATTGCTGTATCTCTATGAGCTATGTCAAGCGGTCATATAATTCCATGGGCCCACCCTGTTGGGTGCATGATGCACGCGGCCAACTTGGCTTCCTGCATGCCATCGCAATGAGCGCGTCACTCCCGCTGCATCCACCGTCCTGCTGATTGATCTGCCTAGCTTTTTTAAACTACTTCCTGTCTCCCTGATGCCACTTCATGATGGAGGTTTATGGCCAAAATGATCATAGGGGCTGGCGCCTTCTGAGTCAGCAGATATATGTGGTTAAAAGGTCATTCTTCCTATTTCTCCATTTTAGCACTTTGTATTAATTGTTTGGCAAAGTAATTGATTTCCAATTCATGTTTAACATCTTAGTCACTGGCAAATAAAATAGAACTTGTCCTTTATCTTGTGCCTTACATAAAAGTTTTTGCTGATGTTGCACCAGTAATATAGTGATATTAGCAGCAGACTTAGCCTGCTGATAGTGCTGTTTTGTACTTGTATGAATAATTATTTCACGTTTTCTGCTCTCCTTGATGTGTGTCCTGCTTATGTATGAGGTGTGTCCTCTTTCCACTCACCCTGATTTTTATGGTATTGATTTAATAAATCTTTACTCAACTGCAATCTTGGACATTTGAACACTTTTTTGTCTGTCTCTCCTTATAGCGCATGCAGTTTGCAATTTTTCAAGGTCTTTCTATATATTGTTGCATACAGAGTCTACAGTCATATGAAAAAGTTTGGGCACCCCTCTTAATCTTACTCATTTCTTTTTGTTTAAAATTGTTTTTTTTGCAACAGCTATTTCAGTGCGATATATGTAATAATTGATGGACACAGTAATATTTCAGGTTTGAAATGAGGTTTATTGTACTAACCAAAAATGTGAAATATGCATTGTTTCAAAATTTGACAGGTGCCAAAGTATGGGCACTGTGAGGTAGCAACCGGGGAACCCGCTTGCAAAACGACAAGAACACGTGTTTATAAGGTTAACCAATGTCTACCCGTTTATTTTCACATATTAATCACATAACCCGGGTAGCATGTTTCACACATATCACATTGATTAACAACACTTTACATAAACACCATACATTTACATTTAACATCACAACACTTATATTGCACATAACGATTTATAGTAACCCGGGACCTGTAACCACGACTCTCTGTCCCCATTGGAGCTCTACTAACAGCTCCCGTGGTGGCTACGGCCTCCCGGCCTACTTACACATCTTACAGTACCTTTATAATAAATACATTTGATATACTTCGATGATGACCCTTCCGGGTTCCTAACAGGGATTGGCAAACCCTAGTAACCCGTGGCTGCGGCCTCCGGCCTAACCACGCGTTACCCAGTACGGGAGCCCTTTTAACCCCTGCTTCTGACCTTCGTTACATACGCCTCAACGGGCCCTGTGGGTCCCAATGGCGGTACCTGCCGCCTGGCTTTAGTCCCCCAGCATGATGACTCAACACTCACCCGTAGTCAGGAATCCTGCCTGACCGGGTCCTTACACACCGTATGTGATCCATCATTCAAACGTCCATGGATCACACACCTGCTCACAGCCCACATCCATGGACTGTGGCCCCTCCATGGCCCATTACAGGGATTGGCAAACCATAGGAGACGGGAACCTCTACATCCGTTACCTACTGGAGCCCTCTTACCCCTGTCTCTGGCACCACAAGCACACTCACCCCATTAGAGGTCGTGTTTGAGGGACGGGTACCCTCTGCAAGCAGCAGGGCAAGCCTCCCTCTCGTCCCAAGGACGGAACGCCTCCAACATCATCCATACCAGCTGGGTCACTGTCTCTCCACATGATTATACATGGGTCTTACATCGGTCATCATCTCTCATTCAGGGCCATTACTTACGCCCTCATACACATAGTTCATCGGGTCCCTTAACTGAGTACTCTGACTCGGACCCAAAGGCGGTCTATGCCCGCCTGGCACACTACATACAATTGCCTCTACGGGCTACATACATTCCGGTTCATCAGGACCTTTAACGGACTCCTCTGAGTCGGTCCCAAGGGCGGTCTATACTCGCCTAACATGATTTACGCACACCAGGTGCACAGTTCACACTATCGCTCGGGAACTGCTTTCTTACCGGGCACGGATCCAGGTCTCGCTACCTGGGTCACAGGTTCCACCAGGCATCCCCACAGGCTCCTTTCCCGGGCGTGTTTCACCCCACGCCCGGTCTAGCGTCCACGGGTCAACCATGGCTTCCCCCTCTAGGTGCGGACACGACCACGGACCTCGGCACCGGCATGGAGCTAGCATGCTCCCATCATGTCATGCACACAGAGCCTTGGACTGCTCTGCACTCAGGCTGGTCTCAGCTTCCATCTGAATCATTCTCAGCTTCCAGGATCAATCTCAGCCTCCAGAATGAATGAATCTCACAATCACTCAGGTGGCCGGCTCTTATCGTGCCAGCCACTCCCACTTGGACACACCCCCTCAGCTGCTAATCATCAGCTTCCACACAGCTCAGGTTAACTCCCTGTGTTCCGGGTTGTCAGCACTCACTCATCACATCCTATTCCTCATGGACTCCTCTCACTCTCACTGCCGCTCATTAGGCTCATGAACTCATTGTGTTCAGGTTGGTTCACACAGTATTATCATCACAGGCAAACCGGCCAGTGTGCACAGGATCATTCCTCTGATCCTACATGTGATGTACCCCGGCCATGCGGATCATGCCGGCGGTGCCTCACATACCCCCTCCTTGTTTACACCCGTGGGTAGAGGTTAAACACACGGCCCTGACAAGTCGGGTGACAGCGTCGCTCCTGGCTTGTGAATAAGGGTCACACACACTGCCGGCTTGTACACCTAGGACACCGGTAAACCGTGTCCTAACCTCCCCCCTCCTTGTTCAGACCAGTGGGGGATGAACACACTGCCATAGGAGCCGGGCCACCACACAACACCTTGTGGCACCGCTCTCGGTTTGTATACCTGTGACTCCTGTCCAACCTCCCCCCTCCTTGCTTAAACCAGCAGGGGCAAACACAGTTCATAGAATCCGGATGTGGCGTTGTCTTGGCAACTTCGTGACCCCTCGGGCCACCGGAACCTTGATCACGCCGACTTTGACTTCGGGACCCCTAGGGCCGCCCGATACTTTGAGTACGACGTCTTCGTGACCTCGCCAGGTCACCGGCAAGAGGCTAGGGTGCGTCGTGCGGTTGCCCATAGCAACCAAGTCCATTTAAAGTGCACCAATCGAATTGTCCATATAAGGTGCTCCGGCACCACAGCCCTCGGCTGTACCAACCCCCCTTTGTAACTGGGGTGCATTCCTCACCGGGCAACCTTGCCCGCATTCTCCACCATATGTGAGGTAGCAACCGGGGAACCCGCTTGCAAAACGACAAGAACACGTGTTTATAAGGTTAACCAATGTCTACCCGTTTATTTTCACATATTAATCACATAACCCGGGTAGCATGTTTCACACATATCACATTGATTAACAACACTTTACATAAACACCATACATTTACATTTAACATCACAACACTTATATTGCACATAACGATTTATAGTAACCCGGGACCTGTAACCACGACTCTCTGTCCCCATTGGAGATCTACTAACAGCTCCCGTGGTGGCTACGGCCTCCGGCCTACTTACACATCTTACAGTACCTTTATAATAAATACATTTGATATACTTCGATGATGACCCTTCCGGGTTCATAACAGGGATTGGCAAACCCTAGTAACCCGTGGCTGCGGCCTCCGGCCTAACCACGCGTTACCCAGTACGGGAGCCCTTTTAACCCCTGCTTCTGACCTTCGTTACATACGCCTCAACGGGCCCTGTGGGTCCCAATGGCGGTACCTGCCGCCTGGCTTTAGTCCCCCAGCATGATGACTCAACACTCACCCGTAGTCAGGAATCCTGCCTGACCGGGTCCTTACACACCGTATGTGATCCATCATTCAAACGTCCATGGATCACACACCTGCTCACAGCCCACATCCATGGACTGTGGCCCCTCCATGGCCCATTACAGGGATTGGCAAACCATAGGAGACGGGAACCTCTACATCCGTTACCTACTGGAGCCCTCTTACCCCTGTCTCTGGCACCACAGGCACACTCACCCCATTAGAGGTCGTGTTTGAGGGACGGGTACCCTCTGCAAGCAGCAGGGCAAGCCTCCCTCTCGTCCCAAGGACGGAACGCCTCCAACATCATCCATACCAGCTGGGTCACTGTCTCTCCACATGATTATACATGGGTCTTACATCGGTCATCATCTCTCATTCAGGGCCATTACTTACGCCCTCATACACATAGTTCATCGGGTCCCTTAACTGAGTACTCTGACTCGGACCCAAAGGCGGTCTATGCCCGCCTGGCACACTACATACAATTGCCTCCACGGGCTACATACATTCCGGTTCATCAGGACCTTTAACGGACTCCTCTGAGTCGGTCCCAAGGGCGGTCTATACTCGCCTAACATGATTTACGCACACCAGGTGCACAGTTCACACTATCGCTCGGGAACTGCTTTCTTACCGGGCACGGATCCGGGTCTCGCTACCTGGGTCACAGGTTCCACCAGGCATCCCCACAGGCTCCTTTCCCGGGCGTGTTTCACCCCACGCCCGGTCTAGCGTCCACGGGTCAACCATGGCTTCCCCCTCTAGGTGCGGACACGACCACGGACCTCGGCACCGGCATGGAGCTAGCATGCTCCCATCATGTCATGCACACAGAGCCTTGGACTGCTCTGCACTCAGGCTGGTCTCAGCTTCCATCTGAATCATTCTCAGCTTCCAGGATCAATCTCAGCCTCCAGAATGAATGAATCTCACAATCACTCAGGTGGCCGGCTCTTATCGTGCCAGCCACTCCCACTTGGACACACCCCCTCAGCTGCTAATCATCAGCTTCCACACAGCTCAGGTTAACTCCCTGTGTTCCGGGTTGTCAGCACTCACTCATCACATCCTATTCCTCATGGACTCCTCTCACTCTCACTGCCGCTCATTAGGCTCATGAACTCATTGTGTTCAGGTTGGTTCACACAGTATTATCATCACAGGCAAACCGGCCAGTGTGCACAGGATCATTCCTCTGATCCTACATGTGATGTACCCCGGCCATGCGGATCATGCCGGCGGTGCCTCACAGCACCCTTCTGATTTTCATGATTTGAATACTCCTAACTACTTTTTACTGACTTACTGAAAGCACTAAATTGGTTTGGTAACCTCATTGAGCTTTGTACTTGATAGCCCGGTGTATCCAATCATGAGAAAAGCTATTTCAGGTGTCCACTTGCGAGTTGTTCTCCTAGTTGCATCTTCTCTGAGGAGTGGCATCATGGGCTCCTCAAAACAGCTCTCAAATGATCTGAAAAAAAAGATTGTTCAACATAGTTGTTCAGGGGACAGATACAAAAAGTTATCTCGGAGATTTAACCTGTCAGTTTCCACTCTGAGGAACATAGTAAGGAAATGGAAGACCACATGGACAGTTCTTGTAAATACCAGAAGTTGCAGGTCAACAAAAATATCAGAAAGGCAGAGAAGAAGAATGATGAGAACAGTCAAGAACAATCCACAGAGCACCTGCAAAGACCTGCAGCATCATCCTGTTGCAGATGGTGTCACTGTGCGTCGGTCAACAATACAGCGCACATTGCACAAAGAGAAGCTGTATGGGAGAGTGATGCGAAAGAAACCGTTTCTGCATGCACGCCACAAACAGAGTGGCCTGAGGTATGCAAAAGCACATTTGGACAAGCCAGTTTCATTTTGGAAGAAGGTCTTGTGGACTGATGAAACAAAGATTGAGTTGTTTGGTCATACAACAAGGCGTTATGCATGGCACCACAAAAACACAGCATTCCAAGAAAACCCCTTGCTACTGACTGTCAAATTTGGGGGAGGGTCCATCATGCTTTGGGGCTGTGTGGCCAATGACGGCACCGGGAATCTTGTTAAAGTTGAGGGTCGCATGGATTTCAGTCAGTATCAGCAGATTCTGGAGAATAATGTTCAAGAATCAGTGTCAAAGTTGAAGTAACGCCGGGGATGGATCTTTCAGCAAGACAATGATCCAAAACACCGCTCCAAATCTACTCAGGTATTCATGCAGAGGAACAATTACAATGTTCTGGAATGGCCATCCCAGTCCCCAGACCTGAATATCATTGAACATCTGTGGGATGTTTTGAAGCGGGCTGTCCATGCTCGGCGACCATCAAACTTAACTGAACTGGAATTGTTTTGTAAAGAGAAATGGTCAAAAATACCTTCATCCAGGATCCAGGAACTCATTAACAGCTACAGGAAGCGACTAGAGGCTGTTATTTTTGCAAAAGGTGGATCTACTAAATATTAATGTCACTTTTCTGTTGAGGTGTCCATACTTTGGCACCTGTCAATTTTTGAAATAATGCATATTTCACATTTTCGGTTAGTACAATAAACCTCATTTCAATCCTGAAATATTACTGTGTCCATCAGTTATTGCATATATCACACTGAAATAGTTGTTGCAAAAATTCAAATAAAAAAAAAAAAATGAGTAAGATTAAGAGGTGTGCCCAAACGTTTTCATATGACTGTATGTGTTATTTATACATAGGTCTGATTTTTATTAATGATTTACAAATGTGCAATATATAAAGTTGAAAGTGTTTTACAAAGACTAAAGACAACAGTCTGAAACACATATGCTAGGTATATTGCATACAGGAGTTGTGATTTTTTTTTTTATATTTACCTAATATAGTGTGATTTTTACTTACAATATTAATGCTGGAATTTCCTTTTTCTATTAGTATCTGTGTCCCACTGTTAACTCATTTGCTATCATACTAATATATTTATCTATTGAAAAAAATTGTATCAGATTGTTAAAAGGAATCTTTCAAGTCAAAGATCCATATGTATTGATATAATTTTCTAATTCCTCTGATGAAGCTCTTTCTATTCATGTATTTCTTTTATTTATACTCCCCCCTATCTTGTGTAAACTGAAAATAAAGAGATTCATTCCATCTGTCAATCACAGTGAGTGATAACTTAATTCTCTGCTGCATACTCCCCATGGATGAATATTCATGTAGTGACATCACTGCACTGCACTGCCTTGATCTGTAGCGATACAGCCAACATTTAGTAGAAATCACTCGCATGGGAGGGCTTTATCCTTCTGTGTGTGTGGCTCTCACAATAGGACTTAATTTATTATCTACTAGCTGTAGTACCCGGCTACGCCCGAGTTAATGAATAACTGATGTTAGCTATAACAAAATAGAATTTGAATATATCATATTAATGACCTGTAAGAAAATAGAAGCTGAGCTGTAATTGATTGCTATAGGCAGCCTGATAAATCTCCAGCCAATAGTAAACCCTCCCCCTGGCCAGGCAGTATATGTTACCTCACACATACACATAATAGACAGCTCATGTGACTGACATCTGCCTAATTCCCTATATGGCACATGTGTTGCACATTGGCTTTTTTTATTCAGATGTTTATGTTTGGAAATTAAACATAGCACACGTATGAGGTGAGTTGCGTGAGGTGATTGGTTCACATCTGTGTCTGTCTGGATGGTGTGTGTGTCCATGGGGTGTGTGTATGTGTGTGTCTCTGTGGGTGAGTGCATGTGTCCCTATAGGGTGTATATGTGTGTGTGTCCCTGTGGGGGGGGTCTGTGTGGTGTGTGTCTCTGTTGTGTGTGTCTCTTTGCGGTGTGTGTGTCCCTGTGGGGTGAGTGCATGTGTCCCTATAGGGTGTGTATGTGTGTGTGTCCCTGTGGGGGGTGTCTGTGTGGGGTGTGTGTGTCTCTGTGTTGTGTGTGTCTCTTTGTGGTGTGTGTGTGTGTCCCTGTGGGGTGAGTGCATGTGTCCCTATAGGGTGGCTATGTATGTGTGTCCCTGTGAGGGGGGGTCTGAGTGGTGTGTGTGTCTGTGTAGTGTGTGTCTCTTTGTGGTGTGTATCCCTGTGGGGTGAGTGCATGTGTCGCTATAGTGTGTGTGTGTGTGTGTGTCCCCGTTGGGGTGTGTGTGTGTCTCTGTGTTGTGTGTCTCTTTGTGGTGTGTGTGTGTTTGTTCGGGTGCGTGGTGAGTATCCAATGTTGGGGCTGCACCTTAGCGACTATACACTTGCTGTTACTATTTGTGTGCATGTGGTGTGTATACATGTCCCCGTGCGTGGTGAATATCTCATGTTGGGGACCCACCTTAGTGACTATATGCTGGTATGCGCTGTTAGTCTTTGGTGCTATCATTAAGCCCCTCTCATTCACAACTGTCAACTGGTAACTGTCACTTTTTCCCCATTATGTAGATAGGGGCAAAATTGTTTGGTGAATTGGAATGCGCAGGGTTAAAATTTCGCCTCACAACATAGCCTATGACGCTCTCGGAGTCCAGACGTGTGACTGTGCCAAATTTTGTGGCTAAAGCTGACAGCTGTCGATTTTCCTCCAACACTTTTCAATTCACTTTTTCCCCATTATGTAGATAGGGGCAAAATAGTTTGGTGAACTGGAACGCGCAGGGTTAAAATTTCGCCTCACAACATAGCCTATGACGCTCTCGGGGTCCAGATGTGTGACTGTGCAAACTTTTGTGGCTGTAGTTGCGACGGTGTAGATGCCAATCCCGGATATACATACATACATACACACATATATACACACACACATTCAGCTTTATATATTAGATTGAACTACCAAACACAACCAAGTACAATTTGAGAACAGTTTATAAAACCAAAAAGCATCTGTAATCTTCTGTTAACTCATTTGCTATTAGATTGCTATATATTTTATATTTAAATCACCAATTTATTATCTATGGGATTACCGGAGTTATCCAAGCACTAGCCTCGGCTGTCTCTTGTAGTCACATAAGCATTGGGTAGAGAGTTCTATTACTGCTCCATTTAGGCAAGACTCTTCAGATCTCTTTCCTCAAGATTGCGGGGTTCCCAGTGGTTGTACCTACTGTTATCAGTAAGTTATTACTTATTCAATAAATAGAACAAAGCTCATTATCTATTATATAAAACCCGAAGGCCACTTCCGGAGGAGGCCACGCCCACTTCCGTGATGGTCGTCGCCCAGGCTCATCCAGTGCACTGTAGCCAGGCTGCCCCCCGGCTACAGTCACCGACACACGGAACGTTCCGATCTCGGAAGTTCCGTGTGCCCTCCTGCCACTCCCCTCCACCCTCTGCCCTCCAGCCAGTACCTACATACCGGGGGGGGGCAGGGGGGCCCATTGCCCGCCACCTCGGAGGGCCACACACACCCTGGGGGTACCCGTGCTCCCTGCCGTGTGCCTGGAGAGGAGGGAGGGCGGGACTTCCTCTCCTGCAGCTCTGCCCGCCCTCCTCTTCCTCCTACGCCCGGCCACCGGTAAGTCACTCTGCAGCCATACACGCTGCTCTGCCCTCCAACCTGTGTGCCCCCTCTGCCCTCTGTCCTCTGCCCTCTGTCCTCTGCCCCCTGTCCTCTGCCCCCTCTGTGTCCTCTGCCCCCTTTGTGTCCTCTGCGTCCTCTGCCCCCTCTGTGTCCTCTGCCCCCTCTGTGTCCTCTGCCCCCTGTCCTCTGTGTCCTCTGCCCCTGTCCTCTGCCCCCTGTCCTCTGTGTCCTCTGCCCCCTGTCCTCTGTGTCCTCTGCCCCCTGTCCTCTGTGTCCTCTGCCCCCTGTCCTCTGTGTCCTCTGCCCCCTGTCCTCTGTATCCTCTGCCCCCTGTCCTCTGTGTCCTCTGCCCCCTGTCCTCTGTGTCCTCTGCCCCCTGTCCTCTGCCCCTGTCCTCTGTGTCCTCTGCCCCCTGTCCTCTGTGTCCTCTGCCCCCTGTCCTCTGTGTCCTCTGCCCCCTGTCCTCTGTGTCCTCTGCCTCCTCTGCCCCCTCTGTGTCCTCTGCCCCCTGTCCTCTGTGTCCTCTGCCCCCTGTCCTCTGTGTCCTCTGCCTCCTCTGCCCCCTCTGTGTCCTCTGCCCCCTGTCCTCTGTGTCCTCTGCCCCCTGTCCTCTGTGTCCTCTGCCTCCTGTCCTCTGTGTCCTCTGCCCCCTGTCCTCTGTGTCCTCTGCCCCTGTCCTCTGTGTCCTCTGCCCCCTGTCCTCTGTGTCCTCTGCCCCCTGTCCTCTGTGTCCTCTGCCCCCTGTCCTCTGCCCCCTGTCCTCTGTCTCCTCTGCCCCTGTCCTCTGTGTCCTCTGCCCCCTGTCCTCTGTGTCCTCTGCCCCCTGTCCTCTGCGTCCTCTGCCCCCTGTCCTCTGCGTCCTCTGCCCCCTGTCCTCTGCGTCCTCTGCCCCCTGTCCTCTGCGTCCTCTGCCCCTGTCCTCTGCTTCCTCTGCCCCTGTCCTCTGCGTCCTCTGCCCCCTCTGTGTCCTCTGCGTCCCCGGCCCCCTCTGTGTCCTCTGCCCCCTGTCCTCTGCGTCCTCTGCCCCCTCTGCATCCTCTGCCCCCTCTGTGTCCTCTGCCCCCTGTCCTCTGCGTCCTCTGCCCCTCTGTGTCCTCTGCCCCCTGTCCTCTGCGTCCTCTGCCCCTCTGTGTCCTCTGCCCCCTGTCCTCTGCCCCCTGTCATCTGCGTCCTCTGCCCCCTCTGTGTCCTCTGCCCCCTGTCCTCTGCCCCTGTCATCTGCGTCCTCTGCCCCCTCTGTGTCCTCTGCCCCCTGTCCTCTGCCCCTGTCCTCTGCCCCCTGTCCTCTGCCCCCTGTCCTCTGCGTCCTCTGCCCCCTCTGTGTCCTCTGCCCCCTCTGTGTCCTCTGCCCCTGTCCTCTGTGTCCTCTGCCCCTGTCCTCTGTGTCCTCTGCCCCCTGTCCTCTGTGTCCTCTGCCCCCTGTCCTCTGTGTCCTCTGCCCCTGTCCTCTGTGTCCTCTGCCCCCTGTCCTCTGTGTCCTCTGCCCCTGTCCTCTGTGTCCTCTGCCCCCTGTCCTCTGTGTCCTCTGCCCCCTGTCCTCTGCGTCCTCTGCCCCTGTCCTCTGCGTCCTCTGCCCCTGTCCTCTGCGTCCTCTGCCCCTGTCCTTGCCCCTGTCCTCTGCTCCTCTGCCCCTCTGTGTCCTCTGCCCCCTTGCCCTGCTGGTCCTCTGCCCCTCTGTGTCCTCTGCCCTGTCCTCTGCCCCCTCTGTGTCCTCTGCCCCCTGTCCTCTGCCCCTGTCCTCTCGCCCCTGTCCCTCTCGCCCCCTCTTGTCCTCTGCCCCTGTCCTCTGCTGTCCTCTGCCCCTCTCTGGTCCTCTGCCCCCTGTCCTCTGCCCCCTGCTCCTCTGCCCCTGTCCTCTGCGTCCTCTGCCCCCTGTCCTCTGCGTCCTCTGCCCCCTGTCCTCTGCGTCCTCTGCCCCCTGTCCTCTGCGTCCTCTGCCCCCTTGTCCTCTGCCCCTGTCCTCTGCGTCCTCTGCCCCCTGTCCGTCTGCCCCCTGTCTCTGCGTCTTGCCCCTGTCCTCTGCGTCCTCTGCCCCCTCTTGTCCTCTGCCCCCTGTCCTCTGTCTCTCCCCTGTCCTCTGCGTCCTCTGCCCCTGTCCTCTGCGCTGTCCTCTGCCCCTCTGCGTCCTCTGCGTCCTCTGCCCCTGTCCTCTGCGTCTCTGCCCCTGCCCCCTGTCCTCTGCCCTGTCCTCTGCCCCCTGTCCTCTGGCCCCCTGCCCTGTCCTCTCCCCTGTCCTGGTCCTCTGCCCCCTGTTCTCCTGCCCCTGTCCTCTGCGTCCTCTTGCCCCTCTGCGTCCTCTGCCCCTGTCCTCTGGCCTCTGCCCTCCTTGGTCCTCTGCCCCTTCTCTGTCCTCTTTCCCCTGTCCTCTGCGTCCTCTGCCCCCTGTCCTCTGCGTCCTCTGCCCCTGTCCTCTGCGTCCCCTTGCCCCTGTCCTCTGCCCCGTCCTCTGCCCCTGCTGCTCCTCTGCCTGTCCTCTGCCCCCTGTCTCTGCGTCCTCTGCCCGTCCTCTGTCCTCTGCCCCCTGTCCTCTGCGTCCTCTGCCCTCTCTCTGTCTCTGCCTCTGCCTCTGCGTCCTCTGCCCCTGTCCTCTGCGTCCTCTGCCCTCTTGCCTCTGCCCCTGTCCTCTGCGTCCTCTGCCCCCTGTCCTCTGCTCCTCTGCCCCTCTGGTCCTCTGCCCCTGTCCTCTGCGTCCTCTGCCCCTCTGTGTCTCTGCCCCCTGTCCTCTGCTCCTCTGCCCTGCCCTGTCCTCTGCCCCTGTCTCTGCGTCCTCTGCCCCCTGTCCTCTGCGTCCTCTGCCCCTCTGGTCCTCTGCCCCCTGTCCTCTGCGTCCTCTGCCCCCTGTCCTCTGCGTCCTCTGCCCCCTGTCCTCTGCGTCCTCTGCCCCCTGTCCTCTGCATCCTCTGCCCCCTGTCCTCTGCGTCCTCTGCCCCCTGTCCTCTGCGTCCTCTGCCCCCTGTCCTCTGCGTCCTCTGCCCCCTGTCCTCTGCGCTGACCACTCTGCCCACGTCGCTGCGCTGACCAATCTCACCGCACTCACTGCTAACCACTGAGCCACCGCACTCACTGCTGACCACTGAGCCACCGCACTCACTGCTGACCACTGAGCCACCGCACTCACTGCTGACCACTGAGCCACCGCACTCACTGCTGACCACTGAGCCACCGCACTCACTGCTGACCACTGAGCCACCGCACTCACTGCTGACCACTGAGCCACCGCACTCACTGCTGACCACTGAGCCACCGCACTCACTGCTGACCACTGAGCCACCGCACTCACTGCTGACCACTGAGCCACCGCACTCACTGCTGACCACTGAGCCACCGCACTCACTGCTGACCACTGAGCCACCGCACTCACTGCTGACCACTGAGCCACCGCACTCACTGCTGACCACTGAGCCACCGCACTCACTGCTGACCACTGAGCCACCGCACTCACTGCTAACCACTGAGCCACCGCACTCACTGCTAACCACTGAGCCACCGCACTCACTGTTAACCACTGAGCCACCGCACGCAGTGCTAACCACTGAGCCACCGCACTCACTGCTAACCACTGAGCCACCGCACTCACTGCTAACCACTGAGCCACCGCACTCACTGCTAACCACTGAGCCACCACACTCACTGCTAACCACTGAGCCACCGCACTCACTGCTGACCACTGAGCCACCGCACTCACTGCTGACCACTGAGACACCGCACTCACTGCTGACCACTGAGCCACCGCACTCACTGCTAACCACTGAGCCACCGTATACTCTGCTACCTACTGAGCCACCTGTATACACACAATTCATTTCACCGCACTCCGTAACTATTAGTAAATAAACTATATATGGATTCTAGACTACCCGATTCTTTAGAATTGGGCCGCCATCTAGTCTTCTTATAAACCTTTTAATGGACATTTTACAGTTTGTAACGGTTGTGTCCACAACAGGTGAAGTGCGTTGATTTTGCTAACTGAGCTGTTCAGTCTCTAATTATTTACTGAAATAAAGTTGAAGATTTTAGCCCACTCATAGAGTGCCGGATATCAATTCATTGGTCTTATGTCCATATGAAAAAGTGTATTTTGTTTTTATATCATTGTGCAGAATTATGTAAAGTCAGTGTAAGCACTAGGTTTTTTTCCATCTAAACTCATCTAAACTAAGGTCTAAAAGCTTTATAACACTGAAAATGTCACACATGTTTAATCCTTTTGGAGCTCTCACTGTCAAACATGACAGAACCTGTAAAAAATGGTCCAGTAGCTTTATAAATAAAATATAAAATGCTGAAAATGATAAAATGATAAACTATGCCATATGCTAACTTTTTGGGCTCATACACAATTGTAATATTATCAATATAGTCCAAATACACGACCACATGTTTATATAAAATTTAATTAGGGAAAAACCTACATTATACAAAATGTGGATATAAAGCTGGTAGACATAAACAGAATTAACTCCAAAATAAAGTTAAAACATAGCGCAAAACACAAGAGGAGTGCACTTATTCAAACACAGGGTATTTCTGAATTAAAAGACACAATATAATAAAAACATATACATAAGAAAAAATAGAGGAAATCCAAAATAAAATTCACCTGGGTAGAGAATACAATGAAACATGCCATCAGGAGAGAAAGCTCTCCAGTGTGGAATTAAATATATATATATGCAGAAAGAAAATCTGAAAAAAAAATATTAAGCTCTCTTAAACAGATCTTTTAAGGACATTGTACTTCCTGGATTTCACAACTGCTGCCATGTCTGGCACTGTTTTCAAAATTCACACCCTACTGATTGCAAAACACCTGCAAATTCCAGGAAGATTAAAATATTAATTTAAAGTTCAAAACAATTCTACAACTTAATCTAAGCAGGTAGCCCTGATGGCGTGAACACTTCTATCAGTAAGGTTACATGTTGTTTCCAGCCAACAGGGCTTCCGGTAAGCATTTTGGTCACAAACAAACATGGAAAGTTTTAGGGCCATTTTAAACTCTGAACCTCTTTCCTGAACATAGCTGCCTTCGCCAATTGTTTGAAAAATTTTTGAAATTCTGATCCCGAACTAAATCTGACATGTTCGTGCCGAATTTGAAATTGGCAAACATGCTCAGGGAAGGTTCGCTCATCTCTATACACCGGTCACTTGGAGAGTTTAACACGTAGGTAGGTATACATTCCCATAGCAGTCAGCACAAATGATTTCCTGTATCTTTCCTTCTTACAACTGAGTAGGATAAGATGGCTTCTGAAGGTGCTCCTCTGTCTCATGAACAGCTCATATAATTGGTGTGCATTATTGTTCATTATTGCCATAGACTTCTTCAGTTTTTTTCTTCACTACTTTCTCAAAAGTGTCAAGACGGCAGCCAACAGCCAAGCTTGCCTTCATGATGGAGCTTATTAGCTTCAGGACACTACCTCCTTAGCATATGATTGCAAAAAGATTGCACTTGCCACTACAGACTGCTAGACCATTTCCAACATTTTGCTGCGCACATTAAAAGACTTCATCTTTCAGTAGAGCAGGGGTCTCAAACACGTGGCCCCCGGGCCGCATGTGGCCCACAACGCTTCCCACTGCGGCCCGGGGCTCCATGAAAAGATAAGCATGCCCCTGGCCATTGTACATGGAAGCGCCACGGTACACGCTTTATTGCGACTTCCTGGTACCCCTAAAACAAGTGCCTTCACGCCTGTACATTCATGCAAGCAGGCGGCCGGCGGACCAATCAGAAGCCTCTTGTGATGTCAGCTACAGGCGTCTGATTGGTCCGCCGACCGCCTGCTTGCATGAATGTACAGGCGCGAAGGCACTTGTTTGAGCCGCACCCGGAAGTCACGGGTACAGCGGCGGCTCCATGGCCTGGGGCATCATTAAGGTGTGTATGAGTGAGAGTTAGAGAGAGAGTGTGTGTGTGTGTGTGTGTATGTGTGAGTGTATTTGTGTGTATATGTGAGTGAGTGTGTGAGCGTGTATGTGTGAGTGTATTTGTGTGTATATATGAGTGTGTATGTGTATATGTGTGTGTAAGTATGTGTGTGTGTGTGTGTGTGTGTGTGAATATTTCTGAGTGAGTGTGTATATGTGTAAATGTGTATATGTGTGAGTATGTGTATATTTGTATGTGAGTGTGTAAATGTGTGTGAGTGTGTGTATATGTATGAGTGTATTCCCGCGCCACTTGGGCGGCACATCGCCAGTGGCTGGTGCTGGCGGCTGCCTGGTGTCGCCTAATGCCGGGTGCTGGCAGCTGCCAACTGCCTCCTGGTGCTGGCAGCTTCCGGGTGCTAGCGGCCGCTGGGTGCTGGCAGCTGCCGGCTGCCACCTGGTTCTGGCGGCTGCCGGGTGCTAACGGCCGCTGGGTGCTGGCGGCTGCCAGGTGCCGCTTAATGCCGGGTGCTGGCAGCTGCTGGCTGCCACTTAGTGCTGGTGGCTGCCAGGTGCTAGCGGCCACTGGGTGCTGGCGGCTGCCACCTGGTGCTGGTGGCTGCCGGTTGCTAGCAGCCGCTGGGTGCTGCCGGGTGCCGCCTAATGCCGGGTGCTGGCAGCTGCCGGATGCCACCTGGTGTCGCCTCCCAGGTGCTGCTGGGTGCTGCCTAATGCCGGGTGCTGGCGGCTACCGCCGGGTGCTGGCAGCTGCTGGGTGCCACCTGGTGCCACCTCCTGGGTGCTGGTGGCTGCTGCCGCATGCTGGCAGCTGCTGGGTGCTGGCGGCTGCCACCTGGTGCCGGCTTCTGGGTGTAGGCTGGTGCCGCATGCTGGCTGGTGACGGCTGCCGGGTGCTAGCTGGTGCCGGCAAGCGGGAGACTGGGAGCCACAGAGGAAGAAGCTGCCGGGATGAGAAGAGTGGAATCAGGTAAGGCGCTGTTACAGCCGAAGATAGCAGCCTGGGGAGGGGGGGACATGACCGCTGAAAGTTCCTAGGGTGGCAGGAACTCCAAATATGGCCCTATGAAAGTGTGTCAATGTGTGTGAGTGTGTGTGTATATGTGTTAGTGTGTGTGTGAGTGAGAGAACAAAAAGAACAGACACCAGGTTGTGGGGACATCTCTTCAAAAAGACGTTGGGATGGGGGACATTACTACAAGATGACAAGGGAGGGAACATTACTAAAAGATGGGGACATTACTACAAGATGAGGACCAGGATGGGGGGACATTAATATAGGATGGGGACCAGTATGGGGCATTACTACACATATGGACCAGGAAGGAACATTACTGCAAGATGGAGACCAGGGCGGGGACATTACTACAAGATGGGGATATTACTACAAGACGGCTATCAGGATGGGGACATTACAACATAATGAGGACCAGGATGGGAGTCATTATTATAGGGCGGGGACCAGGATGGGGCATTACTACAGATCAGGGAGGAACATTACTTCAAGAAGTGGACCAGGAAGGGGACATTAGTGCCAGACGGGGAGCAGTACAGGGACATTAATATACAATGGGGACCAGTATGGGGACATTACTAGAAGAAGGTGATCAGGATGGGGGCATTACTACAAGAAGGCGACCAGGATGGGGACTACCACAAGAATGGGACTAGAATGGGGACATTACTACAAGAAGTGGATCAGGATGGGACATTACTACATGATGAGGACCAGGATGGGGTTCATTAATATAGGATGGGAACATTACTACACGTAGGGACCAGGTAGGAACATTACTTCAAGAAGGGGACCAGGAGGGAGACATTACTACAAGATGGGGACCAGTTTGGGGGACATTAATATACAATGGGGACCAGTATGGGGACATTACTACATAAAGGAGATTAGGGTGGGGACATTCCTACAAGAAGATCAGGATTTGTACTTTACTAGATTGAGCAAAAAATTCTGGTATTGCTAAAATGTCACTTAGGGTATCGCAACATTGCATGCAACTTCACAGGCAATTCGCTGGTTGTAGTGAAATCATGGACACATTCTTCTATTTTGTTGCCATGTACAAATATAACAATGTGTTCATGATTTCACTGCAACCAGAAAATTGCCAGTGAAATTGCATGCAATGTTGCGACATGTAATGGTACCCTTAGTCCTACAAGCGATGCGGCCCCCCGATATCAATTTTTTTCTACGTGTGGCCCACCAACCCAGCCGAGTTTGAGACCCCTGCAGTAGAAAGTACAGTTTTCTCATCCCTTTTTGTAAACCCTCTCTGTATGGCACCTTCAATCTAGTTTGCTGTCCAGGTGGACCTCCAAATATTTGTAACTTTCCACCTGCTCTGCCTCCGGACCAGCGATAGTAACTGGAAAACATTCCATCTTTCTCCTGATATAGTTCACCACCAAATCCTTAGCTTTCTTTACATTTAGTTGTAGATAGTTAGCATGGAACCAATCCACAAAATGTGACATCAACCTTCTATATTCCTCATCACCCTGGTCCGCTCTCATACATCCGACTACCACGGAGTCATCCGAGAGTTTTTGTACGTGACAAAAATCAGATTTCTAAGGGAAATCTGCTGTATGCAGTGAGACTAGGAAGGGTGACAGCACTGTTCTCTGCAGGACACCTACAATTCTTCTTTTTGCTTAGTAACAATGGCTGTAAGATATTGAGTGCACTAGTGATAAAAAAAACATTGTGCACACAGTAGTTCTACCTGTGTCCAAAAGCAAATGTACCGTATGTAACCAAGAGAGAATAGCATCGTCCACCCCCAATCAATGCTGGTAAGCAAACTGTAGAGGGTCAGCAAAAGCACTCACCCTGGGACTCAAATAAACGTGCACTAATATGACTTCAAGTACCCCAGAGGTGACCACAGGATGCGGCGCACTCATGACAATAACTTCTTGATAGTATTCAATTTGTATTACTTTTGTAATATACAGTCATGAGTAGTCCTATAAATGCCATCCGCTAGTAATTCCCAAGAGCCGTTTTCTATCTTTTGCACTATTAATTTACACCTCTAATATAATACAGCAAATGTGAGCAGGGTCACAGTCAATTATTAAAATATATACGGTAATAGCAGTAAATAATATTGCCATTAAGTTAACTGTATCTCTTACATTCTTGCACGGTTATGCAATTGACTTTCATCTCTCATTGTACTCTGTGGTTGAAAATAAATCGGAGCCTTATAAGCAATAATCATGGCTATGAATGAGACTAATAGCGGGAATTGAATTTTTTTCAGGTAATGGGATTGGGAAAAATATATTGAAACTGATCTTATATTCCTAATAATTAATTTTCATCTTGAGATTTTTAATGAAATCTTTAAAATGTCTCTCTGAGGTTTTTTCCATTGGTGAAACATTAATTGCTTTGCGGTTGCCGTGGCTCAACTTTTTAAAAAGATATTGGCTCCATATTTAAAAGAATTCTTAACTCATCGGTCTCTGCCCTCCAGTGAAGCTTATTTCGCACCTCCTGTAAATAAAATTTACTTCAATTGACGGCTTCTTAAATCTTTACATTATTTTTTAAATATGTGGGTGCATAAATGCTCAAAGTTTTACATTTTTAATTCATTCATAGTTAAAAAGTTAAGATTATATTTTAATTAAAACTTTTCTAGATTGCATCTATTTTAATAAAAACGTTTAGAAGATAATCCATTTTACACCACTTTATTTCTGTATTATGTAGTTGTCTAAGAAAAGGAAAATGGTATAGGGTTAAGCTTGATGAGCATTCACGTACAGGTGTATCTCAATGAACTATTCTGGTTTCACAATTTGCATTCGGTACATGTACGTATGGTCCGCAGACGTAAATACAGTGCCGAATGCATACATATTGAAAAGAACTCAACGTTGATTATGCACACATGTTCATACGGAAAACTTTATAGGAAATCATTAGAAACTTGACCGGCCATTGGAAACCATTATAATGAGGAGGAGAGGGAGAGAGATTCTATGAGTTCACTTGCTTTGGCATCTGGATGGCACTGCACTACCAATGGGCTCCATGTATGATTTGTACGCTTGAAATAATGCATTCTCAGACGCTCAGAAAATGCAACAAGTTGCATTTTCTATGCTCTGAGAAACAACGATTGCGGACGCAAACGCATGCATCCACAGGCAAATGCATACACCATGCATCCCAATGTTAAACATAGGGACGCACGATGCATGCGTCGCCACACACATTCGCCACCTCCATATGCAGCATGGACAAACGTTAGTGTGAAACCGGCCTTAGAATATCATCAAAAAGTTAATTTTTTTCAGTAATTCAATACAAAAAGTGAAACGCAAATATTATATAGAGTCATTACACACAGAGTGATCTTTTTCACGGCTGCTGCAGTCCCCAGTGTGGTGCACATAGAGTAGGGAGGGTGAAGGGTTAAAAATTGCGCTGCTGAATTCATCAAGACATCAAAGAGTGAATATAATATTGATTTATTAGCGTATTTCAGGACTCCCTGGTCCCTTCCTCAAGAGAAATCAATATCATATTGCCATGTTTCAGGGCTTTTCAGGTAACCCTGAAATATGTTGACTAATAAATCAATATTATATTCACCCTTTGATGTCTCATGGGATACGGCAGCGTGGTTTTTAACCCTTCATCCTCCTACTTTAATTTTCTGAGGTAATAATGATATTAATCTATATTTATACAGCACCAACATATTCCACAGCGCTTAAAAAATCAGAGATTTATATACAAACAAACAGTCTTAAGAATCAGTTATGTAAAATACAATAGTTAAAAGCAAAAAAAATAAAATAAATAATGATGACCCTGCTTGCACGAGCTTACAATCTACAATGAGGTGGGGGTGACATAGAGTACAGGTGTTTATTTACAATCATGGTCGAGCCATATTGAGAATGTGTGGAATAGATAACAGTGGAGTAAGCGGCCACCAGCTAATCTTTGTAGAGCTTTTGGGTCTGATGTAGTTTGACAGTTATGTTCAGGGAAGTAGTGGATAACCTATGCCTAAATGACTTCGATTAGGGAGAATGATAGGCCGCTCTGAAAAGAGGCGTTTTAGAGAGCGCCTAAAACTATGTAAGCTGTGGATAGTCCTAATTCCTTGGGGTAGAGCAGCCCAGAGAATTGCTGCAGCTTGGGAGATGTCTTGGAGCCGGGAGTGTAAGGTTCGGATTAATGCAGATGTTAGTCTAAAGTCACTTCCAGAGCTAAGAGAATGGATGGCGTGATAGGCAAATGAGGGTAGAGAGGTAGGAAGGTGCTGCACTGTGAAGAGCTTTGTGGGTGAATCCTATAATATATGGGCAGCCAGTGCAATGACTGGCACATAGCGGAAGCATCTGAGTAATGTTTAGACAGTTAGGTGACCTTGGCTGCTGAATTAAGGTTGGGCTGGAGAGGGGAAAGTCTAGTGAGGGGGAGATCAATTAATAGAGAGTTGCAATAATCAAGGCAGGAGTTGATCATGGCCACTGTGAGGGTTTTAGTTGTTTCCATGATGAGGATAGGATGAATTATAGACATGTTCTTCAGTTGCAGGGGACAAGAGCGGGTGAGAGATTGTATACAGGAAGTGAATGAAAAATCTGCATCAAACATAAGACCCAAACAGCGAGCCTGCTGCCTAGGCATTATCATGGTGACGCACACTGAAAGGGAGATGTCAGATTTAGGCAGGTAGGTTAGTGGAGGGCTGGATTATAAGAAGTTCAGTTTTGTAAAGTATGAGTTTCAAGTACAGAATGGACATGATATTGGAAACTGCGGTTAGACAGTCATTGGCGTTCTGTAATACAGCAGGTGTAAGGTTGGGGGATGATATATACAGTCATATGAAAAAGTTTGGGCACCCCTCTTAATCTTACTCTTTTTTTTTTTTTTTTTTAAATAGTTTTTTTGCAACAGCTATTTCAGTGTGATATATGTAATAACTGATGGACACAGTAATATTTCAGGATTGAAATGAAGTTTATTGTACTAACCGAAAATGTGAAATATGCATTATTTCAAAAATTGACAGGTGCCAAAGTATGGGCTCCTCAACAGTAAAGTGACATTAATATTTAGTAGATCCACCTTTTGAAAAAATAACAGCCTCTAGTCGCTTCCTGTAGCTGTTAATGCGTTTCTGGACCCTGGATGAAGGTATATTTGACCATTCCTCTTTACAAAACAATTCCAGTTCAGTTAAGTTTGATGGTCGCCGAGCATGGACAGCCCGTTTCAAAACATCCCACAGATGTTCAATGATATTCAGGTCTGGGGACTGGGATGGCCATTCCAGAACATTGTAATTGTTCCTCTGCATGAATACCTGAGTAGATTTGGAGCAGTGTTTTGGATCATTGTATTGCTGAACTATCCATCCCCGGGGTAACTTCAACTTTGACACTGATTCTTGAACATTATTCTCAAGAATCTTCTGATACTGAGTGGAATCCATGCAACCCTCAACTTTAACAAGATTCCCGGTGCCATCATTGGCCACTCAGCCCGAAGCATGATGGACCCTCCCTCAAATTTGACAGTGGGAAGCAAGTGTTTTTCTTGGAATGCTGTGTTTTTGTGGTGCCATGTATAACGCCTTGCTGTATGACCAAACAACTCAATCTTTATTTCATCAGTCCACAGGACCTTCTTCCAAAATGAAACTGGCTTGTCCAAATGTGCTTTTGCATACCTCAGGTGACTCTGTTTGTGGCGTGCATGCAAAAATGGCATCTTTCGCATTACTCTCCCATACAGCTTCTCCTTGTGCAGTGTGCGCTGTATCGTTGACCGATGCACAGTGACACCATCTGCAGCAAGATGATGCTGCAGGTCTTTGGAGGTGGTCTGTGGATTGTTCTTGACTGCTCTCACCATTCTTCTTCTCTGCCTTTCTGATATTTTTGTTGGCCTGCCACTTCTGGCCTTTACAAGAACTGTCCCTGTGGTTTTCCATTTCCTTACCATGTTCCTCACAGTGGAAACTGACAGGTTAAATCGCTGAGACAACTTTTTGTATCCTTCCCTGAACAACTATGTTGAACAATCTTTTTTTTCAGATCATTTGAGAGCTGTTTTGAGGAACCCATGATGCCACTCCTCAGAGAAGATGCAACTAGGAGAACAACTTGCAAGTGGACAGCTGATTGGATTGGATACTTGATTGGATACACCGGGCTATGAAGTACAAAGCTCAATGAGGTTACCAAACCAATTTAGTGCTTCAGTAAGTCAGTAAAAAGTAGTTAGGAGTATTCAAATCATGAAAATCAGAAGGGTGCCCATACTTTGGCACCTGTCAAATTTTGAAATAATGCATATTTCACATTTTTGGTTAGTACATAAACCTCATTACAAACCAGAAATATTACTGTGTCCATCAGTTATTACATATATCACACTGAAATAGCTGTTGCAAAAAAAACTATTTTAAACAAAAAAAAAAAAAGAGTAAGGTTAAGAGGGGTGCCCAAACTTTTTCATATGACTGTATAGTTGTGTATCATCAGCATAAAGATGGTACTGGAAGCAAAATCTGCTGATGGTCTGTCCAATAGGGGCTGTGTGGAGAGAGAGAAGAGAATTGATCCAAGGACTAAACCCTGAGGGACCCCAATAGTGAGAGGAAGGGGAGATGAAGTGGAGCAAGCAAATGATACACTGAAAAAGCAGTTGGAAAGATAAGAAGAGAACCAGGTAAGTGTGGTGTCCTTTATTCTAATGGAGTGCAGCATAGTGAGTAGGAGATGGTGGTCAACAGTGTCAAAGGCTGCAGACATGTCTAGAAGGATAAGCAGAAAGTGGTCACCATTCCATTTTGCCATCAGTGGGTCATTGGTCACTTTGATTAAGATAGGTTCTGTAGAATGTAGGGGGTGGAAAGGAGACTGTAATGGATCTAGAAGAGAATGAGTAGAGAGGTAATGGGTGAAGCGGGAGTAGACCAAGCACCCCAAGAATGTAGAGATGAAGCAGAGATTGGAGACTGGTCTGTAGTTATTTGTGCAGGATGGGTCAAGAGAATTTGTAAAGATAGAATGCTTGAAGGAGGAGGGGATGATGCCAGAAGAGAGGTTGAAGATATTGGTTAGGTGAGTAGAGATGACTGGAGAGATCGATTTGAATAGGTATGAGGGAATGGAGTCAGTTGTGCATGTAGTAGGACAAGAAGAAGAAAGGAGCTGGAGACTACTTCTTCTGTATTGGGTCAAAAGTAGAAAGTGAGCCAGAGGACATGTGGAAAGAGATAGGAGAAACAGCGCATTGAGGTTGAAAGTTGATTTCTTGATGGATGTTTTCTATTTTCTTAGTGAAGTAAGAAGCCAGATCATCAGCAAAGAGGTCAGTGATAGGGGCCTGCACTTTAAGATTTAGGAGAGAGAGAGAATGGTGTCAAAGAGTTTCTATGGGCTGTTGGATAGTGCGTAGATCAGGGCGGTGAAGTAGTCTGTTTGGCGAGGTAAAGGGCAGAGTTATAGGTTCTTAGCATAAATTCATACTGGATAAAGTTTTCTGGTGTGCGGATTTTCCTCCATTGGTGTTTAGCACTCCTAGAACATCGCTGGTGGAATGGAGTTTGCGATGTGAGCCAGGGCTGTTTTACACTGTGTTTGGAAATTTTGATGGTGAGGGGCACTAATTGGTCCAGGTTGCTTCTGAGTGCAAGCACTTATTCAGGCGGCCACCATTTTTGGACGCCTGGGTACAATAATTGTGACAACTTGAACCTTTACCAGTGCATGTTTATTCATTCCGCCATCTTTGGACACCACATGGGGAGAGAGCGGAAGATGACAAAGACAAAGCATAAGGGGTCAAGTGCACAGGGGAAAGAGATAACGCATAGAGTCATAGAATGTTAGAGTTGGAAGGGAACTCCTGGGTCATAGTGTACAACCCCGTGCTCAAAGCAGGATTCGCTAAATCATCCCAGACAGATGTCTGTCCAGCTTTTGTATGAAGATTTCCATTGAAGAAGAACCTCTCGTAGCTGCCTGTTCCACTCGATGATCACCTCCACTGTGAAAAAGTTTTTTGTAATATCTAAACTGTGTCTTCTTCCATTCAGTTTCATCCCATTTAGTCTTTCCTTGTGCAAATGAAAATAAAGCTGATCCCTCTACAGTGTGACAGCCCTGAAGACATTTGTTGACAGCTATTAAGTCTCCACTCAGACTTCTTTTTGGCAAGCTAAACATTTCCAAATCCTGTAACTGTTCCTCATAGGACATGGTATGCAGACCGGTCACCATTCTGGTCGCTCTTCTCTGAAAGAACTCCAGTTTGTTAATGTCTTTTTTAAAATGTGATTCCCGAACTGGACACAGAATCCAAATGAGGTCTGAACAAAGAGGAGAAGAGGGGGATATTAACTTAAAGGCAACCTGTCACCTGATTTTAAGCCCCTACACTATCTCTAGCTGTCCCTACACCTTCCTAGCAGCTCCCTATCTATCCTTTTCTTATCTAAAGTGTCCCTATTAAACATGTGTAAAAGAAGTATAAACTTACTGCAGTCCACGTGGTTGGGGGACTGGGTAGGCGTGGCCACTCTTCCTTCAACACTCCTGTGTGGTGTAATACACGCCCCGCTGGGCGGTATTATTCTGTGTCCTCTCTGCCCCACCATTTGGAATCTCCCGCCCTCTGTGTAGTTCTATGCACCGGCCGGGCGTCACATCCGGCGCGGTGCATTATGGGGCCGGTCACGTGATCGGCCCTAGTGCATTATGGGTCCGATCATGTGATCGGCCCCAGTACATTATGGGCTTGATCACGTGATCGGCCCGGCTCCGCGCATGCGCAATGCGCTTATTGAAGCCGGGCCGATCACGTGATCAAGCCCATAATGCACTAGGGCCGATCACGTGACCGGCCCCATAATGCACCGTCCTGGATGTGACGCCCGGCCGGTGCATAGAAGTACACAGAGGGCGGGAGAATCCAAATATAGGGGGCAGAGAGGACAAAGAATAATGCCGCCCAACGGGGCGTGCATTTGAACACGGAGGTGTGAGGAAGGAAGCGTGGCCACGCCTACCCAGTCCCCCAACCAAGGGGACTGCAGTAAGTTTATACTTCATTTACACATGTTTAATAGGGCCACTTTAGATAAGAAAAGGATAGATAGGGAGCTGCTAGGAAGGTGTAGGGACAGCTAGAGATAGTGTAGGGGCTTAAAATCAGGTGACAGGTTCCCTTTAATGTGTATATCGAGATGTCCTTGAAAACAGGATATTCTAATTTGGGAGCTGTTTTTAATGAAAGCATTTACTACCCTTTTGAATCAATCATGGTCTTCAGACCATATAATGGCCAATAACGGTTGTGGAAATATTTATTTATTCCCATTTCATTGAAAAAAAATTATATATATGTCAACTTTTATGTACTAAAGAGAAAACTGAAAAATACAATATAAATACAAAAAAAGTTAAGATTCAAATAGAAAAAAGGATGAATCAAAATTTCATTAGTTGTGTCCTTGAAAAGTTCATGATTTATAGTAAATAATTTTATTAAAGACAATAATAATTTGTTTTTAAGGCATAGTAATTTTGAGTTTTGATAGTATTTTTTTTTTCTTCTAAGAAATTAATCCCTTCAAGATTGTAAAGTATTTTAGAAATTCTTTGGGTTTAAGAATTTCAAGGCCAGAAGGATGGAGATCTTCTTCTTTATCTGTGCTATTATTTTGAATTAAATTAAGGAAAAAATCATTTTAGTCTAGACAGAGTTTAATTTTTTGTTACTTTGTTAGGTCTGTAATTCTTTATTTACAGAGGTTTCCCAGTGATTGCCCTTTGACGACTTTGGTTTCAACCATCCATTGTGCCGTTAAAAGGTTCAATAGATAAAAATAAATGATTTTGTGGAAGTTGAAATAGTTTAATTTTGTTCTGATGTGTGAAAAACATTTTTTAGTAATTCGAGGTCAGAGAGTAGATTCTATTCTTGATCACAATGGTAATAAAAAACGAAAGACAGTAATGATTTTGACTTCTTGTTAAAAATCATTTTCTCAATTTAAAAGTTATTAAACCTATTTTCTTACATTCTTAGGAATATTTAAATAGTATAAATTTCTCAAAATCATCTCCCTGCAATTACCATGTGTATTTAGGCCTTGTAGAAGATTTTACTTTATAGACTGATCTGTATCTCTTTCACTTACATGGTGTGTGTGCCCGTATTCCTTTAATAGACCTTGCTACCTTAATTCTTGACTACATTAAAATGCTTATTCAGTAGACATCTATCTTTCCAAACAATTCACATGAATGTTTAACTCAACAGTGCATGCATTTATTTTGAATGGATAGTATGTACTCTGGTAGAGGCTTAGGATCAGTTGTTGAAATTCAACCAACATATTCAATCCTTATCTCCCACAAATTGTTAGTGTAATTTAAAAATAGTGGATTTGGCCAATTTTCCTAAGTGTATGATGACTTTCACACCCAGGATAAGAGGGCAGAAAAGGCATTTCCTTGGTGTAGTCCTCAAAATAGGTAACAGTAAATATTGTATTGTAACAGAGACAAAGAGAGAAGGGAGCGCACATAGGGTCTTATCTATAATGATAATTCAATGCCCCCTGATTAGTGTGACTCACCTTTTTGGGTTGTGTGAGTCACAACAAACTGCAAGAGCCTTGTTATCCTGGTCGCTGCAGACACCTGGTGAGGGAGAAATCTGTTTATGCAGAAAAAAGCCCAGGTTTAGATTCCGCGCAGACCACCAAGCAGGAAGGGTATGTTTGATGTCCAGTTTATTGATCCAACGCGTTTCACAGCAGGGTGGTTTGCCCTGAGGAAGCAGCAGGTCCTGCTGTGAAACGCGTTGGCTCAATAAACGGACATCAAACATACCCTTCCTGCTTGGTGGTCTGCGCGAATCTAAACCTGGGCTTTTTTCTACATAAGCAGATTGTAACAGAGAAAAAGCTTTGCAAATTTAAGAAGCCATTTTTGTACATTTTGCACTGTTAGCCAAGAAAAGTTAGTGCAACGGCTTTCCAGGGTAAGGACCTTGCAGCACAGGTTCTATGTATGTAAGTGGGACATATAATTGAGAGTATGTTTGAATAAATCTCGAACATTAAATTGCAGAATTATCAGAAGTTTATACTGGTGGTGTCTGGACTCGTTTGTGGTGCTATTCCTGTGACCGCCTCCAAGCCAAGGCCTGATGATGACTTTGCATAATGCTGGCCAACCTTGCCCGTTATTAATTTAGGTTCCAAGAAATTAAATTCCAACAAATAAAAATCAATTTGCAGTGAATTACAGGCCTCTCATTTTCCTATAAGGAATTAACACTCTGAGATCTCCTAGGACTTTACATAACCATTGTGAAGCTCTTTAAAGCAAACACAAACACAGCCTTAGTAATGTCAAAATGACCTCACCATAAAAACAGATGGCACCTTGTTAGTAAATAAAGGCACATTTAGTGACACAGCACACTAAAAATTGATCCAAAAATTATCCCTTTTAGTCATTTTTGATCAGGTAGATCATTCTGTGCAGAATATTAAGTGAAGTGGTTCACTGTTGAAGATGTCATCTTATTCTAACTGAGATGAGTGATGTGCCATTAATTTCAAAATGCCCTCCAATTCCTACTAAAGGAGGCCAATTGTTACTTACCTATGGTAGCAGTACTCTCTGGAAGACTAGTGCCAGTGGTGGGGATGCTTCTGCTGCTTCTAATGGCTCTCGCATTTTACCAGTGGTATGCATTTTGTTCTTTTACACGACCCTGTGTATTGTCATTGTCACATTTACTTTTATCATACATTTTGTACAACACAATAATTAACTTTTGATAATCTTTTCAAACCTTGCCAAAAGAAGTTGGAAAGAAAGGCTAGTTAGTTACATATACATAAAGCTAAATGACACAGCAAGCAATAGTACTGGTATTGCTAAATTAGGCACCTATCACATCAGTGTTATTTGAAATTTAGAGCTGATTCGGCAGGTTAGTCGCATCTGCTGCATAATGGAACACTTGCGGCAAGTCTGCAGCAAGCCCGATTCATTACTTACGATACTTGCAGTCAGGTGCGGCAAGTGCAGTTTTGCCCAATCTGACACTTGCGGCAAGTCACAAAACTGCTGTTAGCAGCGTTTTTTTGTGCTGCTGCAAGTGCCGGATCTGCCTTATTTGGCAAAACTGGACTTGCCGCACCTGACCGAAAATCCCATAAGGAATGAATGGGGCTTGCCTCAAGTGTTCCATTACGTGCAGATGCGGCAAACCTGCCGGATCTGCCGCAAATTTCAAATATCGCTGATGGGAAAGCAGCCTAAGACCGGTTTCACATTTGTGTATGAAACCACAGCGTACTGAACACAGCCAAATGCATGCGCACTGCGTTCCTATGTTTAACATGGGAACGCATGGTACATGTGTTTGGCTGCGTTCGGATGCGGTTGTGTTTGGATGCGCATATTTTGTGCACCCTCCTCTGTCCTCTGAACACAACCTGTTGCATTTTTTCTGCGGTGGCGGGAGCTTGTTTTATCAGCAAGCACCAGCAAGCGCACAAACAATGCATGTGTTCTCAATGGATCCGCAGTGTCCTCCGCTTGACAGAACTCTGCGGATCACATTGAAATCTCTTCTGGTGGACACCTGTTGAATTTTTTTCGGGCAGCCACCGGGAGATTAGCTGGAGCAGCCGGAGATCTCCTCCTCCTGGCCGCCGCTGATCTCCTGACGGTGTCGGCGCGGAGATTTGAAGAAATAGCTGATCTGACAGCTGTTTAAATTTAAGACAATGATGGGATGGTGTGTGTCACGTCCGCGCTGCTGTGGTATGAATAAACTCACCAAAGAGTCAGAAGTTATTCCATCCTTATTCCTCCTCTCTCCTACGCGTTTCAGCACCACACCGGCCTTCTCAGGGACATTCAAGGCGCGGTGTGGCGCTGAAACGCGTAGGAGAGAGAGGAAATAAGGATGGAATAACTTCTGACTCTTTGGTGAGTTTATTCATACACAGCAGCGCGGACCGTGACACACCAGCACTCCCATCATTGTCTTGGATTTAAACACTATCAGTGGTCGGTGAGGTCCTGCAGCAGCTGGAACACTGATTCCAAAACGCCTTCATACCAGTTTGGGATCACAACTGGACCAGGTGAGCAGCTTCATAGCACCACCAGCTTACACAAGTGTCACTAGTGATAGGGCACATTGCGCCTCTTGTCCCCCTCCCATTCTTTTCACAGCTGTTTAAATTTGACAGCTGACACCGAAAAGGTTATGTCGGCGCCGGAGATTTAAACAGCTGTCAGATCAGCTGTTTCTTCAAATCTCACCGCTGACACCGTCGGGAGATCAGCGGAGGCTGGGAGAAGGAGGATCTCCGACGCTGATCTCCGCCTCCCGGCCGCCGCTGAGACCGCCAATTGGCTGGCCGGGCACCATACTGATGTGAACGCATGCGGAGATTCTCCGCTGTGTTCACATCAGTATGGCAGCATTTGCACTGCGTTTGCATCTGCATGCCCTCCGCATGCAGACACAAACGGTAGTTTGAAACAAGCCTTAGACAGGTAAATAACAAAAAAATGGTAAATATTTTACACTTAATATTTTTTTAAAACAAAATTCAACCAGTTTCCCAGCCAGGTAGATTCATGGCCAAAAGGTTAGCACTTGCAGCAGAGCACTTTATTAGTTTAGAATATACAGATGTAATATTTAATTAGTAAACTAGACATTTAAAAAAATATTTTTGCAACATGTACGTTTTGTGAGGTAGTCAGTCGCAGTTAAGTAAAAACAACAGGAAGGCATAATGAGCAAATACCATAAAAATGTCCTGTGATGTGTACATGGCAAGGAATGAGTAGGCAATTGAGTTTATGTTTTTGCGGGATTTTCTTTAAAAAAAATATTAAAAAACATTTATTATACACTTCACAAAAAGCATTGTACAAGAGATTAAGAATTTCAATAGTCAATTGTGATTTTTCATGAAAATTGGCTCAGGCTTATCATCATTTCAGATTTTTGTTTTTTCTGTAAAAAACAATTGCACTGACTTGTTGATGCTTTCTAGTGATTAAGAACAGAGAAAAAATGTTGAATTGTTATTTAAATTCAGCAGTACAAATGCCAGCTGCACCATGTCATTGAGTAATCAAACTGGCTCTAGTACAGTTGCTAGCATCTCTTCTATCTTTCTCTTCCCTATCAATTAAATTTTTATTTTATTCTCATACTAAAACACTCCTCCTCTCCACTGCTGCAGTTGTACAACACATTACTTCTTGGAGTATTTGTCCAGTGTTTTAGGGTTTTCTCATCCTAGCTAAATGGCTAATCTGTGATCTATAAGTCCACTCACTATCTTAAATCAAACTAAAATAGCTGCTGCATTCCCGTCACAGGCTTTTATACAGGCTTTGATAGTCATTCCTGATAGGCTGTACTATTGCCTGTGCTATGATAGCTTCAAGGCATTATGGGAAGTCTGTATATTTATATCTAATGTCCTAACTGGAGTTAATGTGCTGCTCAACCCAACTCTTTTGACAAATTTCCAATCCATTTATGACTCAGCTTTCTGCTCTACCCTATAGTCCCTTAAACAACAGAACCTCAGGGCCTAAGGAAAAACTTCATCCAGATAATTTTTTGAAAGAAATTTCAAACACTGAGACAACTGTCAACCAAATCAGGGATGATGACAATGATGATAATTCTGTGGTGGACAAACCTGGAAATCAGACAGTGGTACCAAGGCAATAATGTCTTTAGTGCTGAAGATTTTTGACCTCATCGATTTACAGTGTAGACCATGTATTTCTAAAACATTGGACAAAATCTAGTTGTTCTGTAGTCAGCTCTGAAGTTGTCTTAACTGTTGTTACAGTGGCTGCTGCTGCCACTGTACAACTATTCTAACCATGCATTTCCTGGTCTCTGCCCACAGTGTTTTTTCAGTGATAGTGCTTATAAGGTGAAATGTAATCACTTGAGGGTATGAACACATGGAACAGCTCTAAAAATACCACAAATGTTTGGAAAAGATTGAAGACAAGCCATTGCTTCTTTTTTAAAGGGAACCTGTCACCTGATTATAAGCCCCTACACTATCACTAGCTGTCCCTACAGCTACCTAGCTGCTCCCTATCTATCCCTTTCTTATCTAAAGTGTCCCCATGAAACGTCTCAAAAATTAGTTTAAACTTACTGCAGTCCCAACGGTTGGGGGACTGGGACGGCGTGGCCACACTCCATTCACCATTCCTCGTGGTGCAGTGCACGTCCCGCTGGGCGGCATTATTCTGTGTCCTCTCTGCCCCCACCATTTGGAATCTCCCACCCTCTGTGTCATTCTATGCACCGGCCGGACGTCACATCCGCGGTGCATTATGGGGCCGGTCACGTGATCGGCCCCCAGTGCATTATGGCCTTGATCACATGATCGGCCCGGCTTCAATAAGTGCATTGCGCATGCACGGAGCCAGGCCGATCACGTGATCAAGCCCATAATGTACTGGGGCCAATCACGTGATCGGACCCATAATCACTAGGGACGATCACGTGACCGGCCCCATAATGCACCGCGCCGGATGTGACGTCCGGCCGGTGCATTGAATGAAACAGAGGGCGGGAGATTACCAAATGGTGGGGGCAGAGAGGACACAGAATAATGCCGCCCAGCGGGGCGTGCACTACACCACGGAGGAGTAGTGAAATGGAGCATGGCCACGCCGTCCCAGTCTCCCAACCTCGGGGACTGCAGTAAGTTTAAACTAATTTTTGAGACGTTTCATAGGGACACTTTAGATAGAAAGGGATAGATAGGGAGCAGCTAGGTAGCTGTAGGGACAGCTAGTGATAGTGTAGGGGCTCAGAATCAGGTGACAGGTTCCCTTTAAAACAGGTAGTCTCTTTCTGTTTTCTAAAAAAAAAGTGATAATTTTTAGACTGCTTGACAAAAATCTTTCTGTAACTTCTTAATCATTTTGTAAATTGGCAAACCTTTTGTGAATGCTGAAAATATAGATATTTTCTTTATTTACAGCTGAGAAGCAATAACTTCACTTTCAAAACATCATACCTGTTTTGTCTACTTAAATATAAAGGGCTAATTTTTAGGCGGATTGTGAAAATTTGATTGCAACATCATGTTCAAAAACAAAGCTCTTAATGCTCTACATAAGATCATTTTTACACTCTTCGATAAGAAAAATGTTCAGCTTCTTCATTTGCACTGCCTATATATCATCAGAGCACAGATCTTATTTGTAATATTAAAAGCTCTCTTTGCCTCCATATGAAATCAGAGTCATGTGAAAAAGAACAAGACTAAGATTTTGTAAAATGTAATCAAATGTTTACACAGTGTACATGCTATGTCTGTAAGAAAAATTGAAAATTTGAAGAAAAGACTTGTAATAGAGTAATTGGTGTAATTTTCTACTGTGATTTGATCAAATTTAGTTTTAAAGTCTATGAGAACACTTTGGAAAAATGAAAGTGCAATTGAAACACCAGGATGCTTTGATTTTACTGCATTTATAGTCTGCGAACATTGTCTGCAGCTTTCAGATATGTTACCTTATTTTTTTTATAAAACTCCTAAACTACTATAAAGTTTACTGTATGATAGGAAATTTTATATCATGCATCCTAGTCCACATAATAATATTTTATGAACCTTTGGTGATTGTTCTATGTTATGTCAATGTACCGGAGCAAATTATAAAGTAGATGAGCATTTGTATTAAACAAAATATGGAAAACATATTTGCATCAGTACTTACCCTATGGGCGTTACGACATTGGAGACAGTAAGGCGTCCTGCAATAACAATGTAAAACATATTAAAACCATACTTGAACCAGCATGTATAGCTATTCAAATGTTATCAGCATCTTCAATCACAGATGCTGTTCTGCAGATTTCTTTGCTTTTTTCTGCAGTATGTAAATATCATGTATTTCACGTTATTGCACTTAGCATTACATCAGTGACTAGATGTAAATGTTATTCAATCATCTTGATAAGACCTTGTCAGTAAATACAATGTGACAAATGCATTTTTCTCCTGGGTTCTAGATGTCATAGACTTTTAATTAGTAGTATTATTATTCCCACATGCCTGTCAGAACCTACAGCACAGCTGAATGATGTGTAGACAAGTAGACATTTTGCCAGGCAGGCCAATGAATAGAGATGTTTTTCATCTGCCAGTAAATATAGAGTTCTTAAAAAATCACAGTTAAGCAAGCCGAGTGAATCGATACTTAAAATGTGTCCTTGATTCAACTTTGGAAAGACAAACAAAGGCTTTGTCTGCACAGTATCACATCTTATAGCCTCGCATTTTGTATTTTATAATTAGAGCCATTATTATTATAGCATTGTCTAAGCTATCTGGAAATATATAGATCTGCCATATTGTTTAGCACCTAATGTAAAAATGGCTACAACGTTGAGCAAAAGCATGAGCCAAAAAGTCTTCAATTTAAAAAATATAACTCATTAAAACAAAGATTACCAATAACGTTATCCACTTGTGCACATTAGGAAGCCTATGAACCCCTAGTAATAAATCCCATAAACCTCCTGGAGCCAACCAGAAAGCATCCCAACCACCTGGTTACCATCAGTAAGTATCCCATAAGTATTAGTATGCCATGATCCAATATAGTTGTTATGCAAGTAAAGAGAAAAAAGCGTACAACACAACAGGCTCACCCACAACTTACTGGTTCCCGTATAGACAAGAACTCAGACCTGCCTACCTGAACGACCATCGAGCAGTTTCTCATACCTCATAGGTAACCAGAGGGTAGGCACTATGTACAACTACCAAGAGAGGGAGAGAGGGCCGAGATAGATCGGCACCAAAGTGAGTAAAATACTTATTTATTTAATCAAAATGCAAATTCATTTATGTAATTTAGACAATGTGATTTTCTGGATTTTATTTTTGATATTCAATATCTCACTGTTAAAATTACCCTACCTTAAATTTAGACTGTTCATGTCTTTGTCAGTGGGCAAACTTACAAATCATAAGGGATCAAATTGTGTTTCTTCACTGTAAATGAGCAAACACAGACCAGGAACACAACTGGTCTCTGTCTAACAAGAAAATACTTCAGTTACAAACTTGAACTCTTTAGTTCAATCCATCTAGAATATAGCCACCAAAGAAGGTTGGTGCAGGTGTAAATAAACCCACCCAGGCATGTGATAGGACACAAAAAAATAGGAAAGCGAGAAACACATGACTAGCAGCAAATTAAGGGAAGAAAATCAAGTTAAGAGTACCATCAGTAGATGGACAGACACAACCAGGCTGAGCTCAGCACGGAAGGAAACTGAGCATGCAGCAAGATGTCACCAGATTGAGTATGAAACTGAGGCATACAGTTGTCTATAAACCTTTTCAATATTAAGTTGTCAAGAGAAAAGCTGTGGAATTCTGATTATCACAGGATGACATTAGTGATGAGCAAGTGTGCTTGCTATTTTATTGAGCATACGAGTTTAAAAATGCTTGAGTTTCCATTGACTTCATTGTACTGGGTACGCAAGTCACGTCCAAAATCCTTGTGCTTTATCAGGTAATAAGTCCTGGTGAGCACGCTCGCTCATCACTAATAGACGTGTCAATATATGCAAATCATTCAGCTGTACAGTATCCCCTGACTTCATGCTACGCAAAGATAAAAAAATGTAGGATGAGATGCATAGCAAAATACAAAGGGGGTGCTAAATACCAGTCAAAATGACTTGAAAAGTAAAGGAAAAGAAATGACATAACTCATGCAAACCACCAAATAGTAGAAAACTTATAAATTTTATTAAAAAATTCAAAAAAGGCATACACAGAATAAAAATAATTAAAGGAGATATCCGGGATTAATATAAAAAAAAATGTGCCCAAGCATAACAGACAGGTGGCCGCCGCCTACCTGCCTGTTATGCCTGACACCATTCACTGCCATTCACCCCTGGCACAGAGTCATGCTGTGGACAGCATGGAGGCGTAAATGTGGCGCCCCGCATGTGCAGGCGTCACAGAAGGGTAAAAGGGTAAAAGCGTTGTAATTGCCCGTGGCAGGTGAATGGAAAAGTCGACATGTGGCTTAAACACTCGCATCCACAAACACCCTTAGCTCAGGAGACTAAAGGGTTAATTCCTTTACTAGGAGACCCAGCCCCGGTGGGAGGAGTTGAGGACAAGCAGTGTGGGGGTGGGAGAAAGTGAGAAGAAAGTGGAGTCTGAGCAGCAGCAGGAGGAGGAGGAGGCTACTGGGGATAGCAGCAGCTGAAGAGAACGTGGGAGGAAAGCAGGAAGGCGCCTTCCAGGGAAACAGCAGTTCTGGGAGCCAAGAAGCTGGTGATAGGCTTATCCCAGAGCAGCTATCCGGGTTCCGGAGCCCGAAGTCTGCTGGAAGCTTCAAGACCAGTAAGATGAACCGGGAAGACTTCAAGTTTTCCTGGACACCCCAAAGGCAATTCAGGGGCCAGGCACCATGCGCAGAGAGTTAGCGACCGGCCATTAGAGGGTTACCCGATGACAAAGCAAAGGGTGAGAGAGTACAGGAGGCCAGGCTGGATTTCAGATCAGCCAGGCTTCCCACCAACCTGGAAGAGTGACAGAAAGGACACCTACTTAAGCCACACAGAGTCTTTCCCTTCGCCTACCACCTACTAGTACTGCACCTACCTGTTATTATAACATCTGATACTGAACTGTGAACTTTGTGTGATGCTGCTACAAGTTTACAGTAAAGTACCCGGGACAAAGTGACTTTGCTTATGTGTGTTTTCCTACATCAACCTGTTCCATTGCAGGAATGCTGCCCTGGAGGTCCAGCCCTACCTGTAGGGGACTTTACCAACTAGGCTGTATTATCATCTATCTCCGGCGGACTTTGGCAGCGCTGGTGACCCATCACCAGTTACTACAGGTGGCGTCACGACAACTGTATATAAAATACCCTGTAAATAATTCCCTTTTCAAAGAAGTCCCCTAGGACACGGGATCAGGCGCGGCCACCACTCCCTGTGACACAGGAGCATTAACCCCTTTTGAGCCTGATACCCGAGTACCCTAAAGCCTGGGGCTCGACATAAACACAACTTTTAGGCTTGCTCTGTGGAAGTGGGTATGACAGCCGACGTCAAACTGATTGACAGCCTACTCCCGCTACCTCATTGGGGGAGCAGGCTGTCAATAAGCATTATATCGTTTCAGATGCTCGTCGACACAGGCGGAGAATCCTTCCTTATGTTGACATGACGTTGGCGGAAGCTGAAAAGTCGCTGAGTGGAGCCGTCATAGACTGTTCCTGTTGGTGGGGAACGGCGCTAAGCACAACAGGCAGGTAGGGCAGGCTATCTGCCTGTTAGTGTTTGGGAACAATTTTATGTTTTAGAAATCACTGATAAACCCTTTAAAAACATACACTCTCACCAGAGATGCCTGAGCATCATGTGTAAATGTATTCCTGCTCACAAAATATAAATAGCATATATAGTAATAATAAATGTATACAGAGACCCAAATAAGCACATAAAAAGCCTCTATCTGCCTTTATTAAAAGAATAACCCTTTATTAAAAGAAAACAATCATGCTTAGGATGCACATTTTGATGCAAGACAGTAGCTCGAGTGCTTTCTGTATGGTCGTGTGAGTGTGGTGCGAGTGTGATACGATTGTACATGTTTTTCTGAGCTGACATCCGTGTGATGTCTGTGTGTAATGCATTTTTAACATGGTCTTTCCCATGCTGTATAAAGTTAGAAAAGAGTAGACAGACAGATAGGATAGATTGAATTGAATAGGCAGATTGATAGATGGTAGGCAAGGTTTATCGGGGCTTTCAAGACTCCTGCTACTACTTCCGGACCACCCATTAAGCTACTTGAATACTCACTGTACTCAAAAGGATGTATATAAAGGAAAAAGGGACTTCAGACTGCGCTCCTGCTCCAATAAATCAATGTAGTCAGGTTCCTTAGAATTCATATGGTGGTTTAATTCAATGCGTTTCAAGGTTTACAACCCCTTCATCAGGAAAAAACACAAAAAGAATGTACCAAGTACATCTATTTTTGTGCTTTTTTCCTGATGAAGGGGTTGTAAACCTTGAAAGGCGTTGAAATACACCACCATATGAATTCTAAAGAACCTAAATACATTGATTTATTGTAGCGGGTGCGCAGTCTTAAGTTCCTTTTTCCTTTCTACCAGGACTGGTTTTAGGCAAAGTAGGGCCCTGGGCAAAAGGTTAAAGTGGGCCCTAAATGCTCACATATTGCACCGTTACACTCAGACATTTAGATTACATTTACAAGCGCTGAATTCAGACTAGTGAATGAGCACGATCTATAATATTCAAGTCATTCAGCACTTGTTTCTGGACTTTTTACACAGCATGATGAAGAATGATGGGTGCAGAACAATCACCAGTAGAGCAATCTTTCCTCTACAGTATCTTGTTATCGGCAGCACTTCTGCAGTTTGTAGCCGGCGATGTGCGGTCGAGAGCAAGGATTTTTGTTTCTACATAAACATCCAATCACCCGATGATGAGCCGCATTTTGCTAATTTTTTGGGCAATTGCCGACATGTTTACTCCTAGGAGTTCTTGTCTGTACTGGTGAAATTTATAAATGTAGATGTAACATGCACGTGTGGCGCCCCACCATGTAGGTGCCACAAAAGGGGTACTGCACCCAGAAAAGCGGTGTAGTCACCACACTGCAATTGGAACTATGGTCAGTAGGTGGACCCTAGAGTTAACACCCACACACTAGAATAGTAGGTGGGAGGGACCCCGGGAGGAGATATAGTGGCCTCTAGGGGGAACTAGTGAGCAGCAGTAGTGAGGAGGAGATGAAATGAAGAGCTGTAGGGAGCAAGGAGGGTCTCCTCGGCTGAGGGACCCAGAAAAGCTACATTACAGATCCCAGAGAAAACAAGAAAGAGAGAAGATAGCTCAGTCGCGAGCTCACTCTAAGAGGGGGACAGAGTAACAGAAGAGTTTGCCCCAAAGAAAGCAACCGGGTACCGGAGCCCGATACTGTGAGTTCCTATAAGGCTCATAGAATATCCGATGACCGGGGATATTACAGATACGCCCCCAACTCCCAAAGAGCCCAAAAGAGAGGAATTAGTTCTGCAGTCGGATCCTGCGAAGGACAGTAAAAGGTTCACCCGATGGGTACAAGGGTGAGGAGACTAGGAAAAGCAGCAAGAGGTCAGATTATCTTTAAGAATCAGACTTCACCACCACTGGGAGGCAAGGAAAGAAAGGATTAAGAAAGGTACACAAGGAGGGATCCACCTAACAGCCAGAAGTTCCACTTGCAGCATCCGTCGCATTTGCCATTGCAACATCTTGCTGAACTGTAATGACTTTGGAGAGATTTTCAGTAAAGTTACCTGGTGAAGTGAAGCCCCGACTCTGCTGCATCCTTTCCTTTATAAACTTTTTTCTTTCAGAATCGCTTCCCCGGCAGTCCAGTCCTGCCTACGGGGGAATAATCCATCTAAGCTGCAATACCAACGACCACTGGAGGACTGTGGCGGCGCTGGTGAGCATCACCAGACACTGCAGGTGGCATCATGAAGACAAAAACTTGTATATATTTCATTTTCTTTATTTTATCATTGACTACCAGGACCACAGCCTCGGGCAGCCACCCGTGACATCCCAGACCGAGCCCGAGAGCTGAGTACCCTGCCCTGGGCAAGTCACACGCAACTCACGGTATGTGACACAAATACTATATATTACACGTATACACCGAGCACACGTAGACACACACATTCATTCCCATCATTGTCTGTGTCACACAGGATGGCTCCTCCAGGGAGAGTCCCTCTTTCTAGACTAATCCTCTGACAAAGAGATGGGGATTTTGAACACAGGACACCTTATATTGATTAAAAATTACCTACAAGTGTTTAATGAAATAGGATTTACAAACTGGAGAGACAGTAAAGGCCCCGTCACACACTACAATATTGTTAACGATATCGTTGAAACGTCACAGTTCAGTTTGACATTTACAAGCGATCAATGATAATCGGGCAGATCGTTCATCGGAGGTTTGTGAATCGGACCTTACACCAAACGATCAGCGTTCATCCAACCAGCAGCATGGGTGTGTGTGACACCTCGATAGCGATGTCATTCACGACCTCGCCTATTGAGAAGTGAAGGACGTAGGCGATCTAATGACCGCAAGTATCGTTTGCTTGTCGCGGAATTGTTGTTGCATCGTTAACAATATCTATATGAGTGACACTTCACTAGCGATCATTGAACGTCGTTCAAGCGATCTAGGTCAAGTCGGATCGTTGATCGGATCGTTCGACCATTGAAGTGTGAGACGGGGCCTTAAGAGGAATGTTTTCATAGGATCATCTACTTAAATGTCATCTTTAACAAAATTCTGCTATATTCTTCATATTATAAAATAAATACATTTGAATTAAGCCCCATCCTGTTGTTCTGGGGTCATTAGTGGAAATATTGATCTTAAATCTTTCAAACACAGCGCCACCCCTGTCTTCAAATTGTGTGTGATATTGCACCTCAGCTTAATTGAAGGGAATGGGCCTATGCTGTAATACCAAATACCACCTGTACACAGGGGTGGCGCTGTTTTTGAAAGAATGTAATAAAGTTTAATTAATCCTGGACATCCCCTTTAATGCCTTGTAAGTTCTGCTTGATAACTGGCTACAAATGTAGGAATTAAGGAGGGCCCCTAACTCTAATTACAGCCATCATGAACATGTAAAGACTGAAGCCTGCGGGGGGCACTCCTGCTGCTATTATATGGCAATTACAAGGATTTTATAACTTTTACAACTGAGCGATTTTTCGTTTTTGTTTTTCCCTCCGCTTCTTCCAATAGCCATAACTTTTTAATTTTTCCTTCCACATAGCTGTACGAGCTAGACTTATAAATACTGTGAATCCCCACTCATTTTTTTTTTTAATTATTTATTTAACACCCTATGACAGCACTAATGTGTATTGCAACCAAGCAGAATCACCATCCAGATTGAGGAAATCAGAACTGTGTGTGAGACTGTTTATTTCCCTCCTGCGGAGAAAATAAACAGGAAAACCGCCATAAAACCCCCCCGAACATCGTCTAAATCCACCAACCCAGTTACCCAGGCTGACGTAGATACATTTCTGAAAAACAAACTGATCTTGCTGGCTACCCTAAACCCCTGAAACATACAGTCCAGCTAATAGAAGACGACTCTGACTCTGAAGCTGAGAGCGACTCTGATATTGGAAATGGAGCACGGGATAACAAAATCACTCGCTCTTTCATAAAACGGATCCTGTCTAAAGCACTAGAACCAATGCACAAAGAATTAGCCGAGATCAAGCAGGAGATGGTACAGCAGGGTCACAGACTAGAGACAGTAGAACACACTCAAATGACCATGACCCAACAAACCAACAACCTACTTGAGTGTTTAAACACCCATGAAAACCAACTACATGCCATAGACTCCACTCTTGAGGATCACAAAAACCGTGAGCGAAGAAACAACATTTGCATAAAAGGCCTTCCAGAGTCAGTGGCTTATGAAGCACTACCATCAGCAGCACGTGAAATTTTTAACAAACTACTACAAGATGAAGACCCCAAGGACATGGAGCTTGTCAGAGTCCATAGATCCCTCCGTCCTAAACCAAACAACACTGACCCTCCACAAGATGTGCTGTGTCGCTTCTTGGACTTTAGAACAAAAGACCTCATCTTACGAAGAGCCCGAGAGACCGAAAAAATTGACTATGAAAATTCCCAAATACAATTATTTGAAGATATCTCTATCAAGCTATTACCTTGAAAAAGAGATGGCTTCTCAAACCTTTTACCGACATACTAATACAAAGAGGATTTCACTACCGCTGGCTGTTTCCCTTCGGAATTTTTATAACAGCCAAAGAAAAGAAACTAACTGCAAGAACATCAGCAGATATTAAAAGCCGCTGTAAAACACTGGACATCACTCTAGAGACATACCCAGACCTAGAAACTTTCCACTCAGCTTCTACCCACCAACCTCTCCAAATACCACCCCCGTGGCATTTAGTGGAGACGTCGAAATCCCAACGACTGAAGAAGAAACTGGCCAAAACACCACCCCTGAAAGACAGAGTGGAACCTACATGAATGCCTCTTTCATGATATGATGGCTTTCCACTCCTTTACTATCTATCCACTGTTACTGGATATTCTGTTAGTTCATATTGTCTTCAACATGAGTTAGAGGGCTCTTTTTTTATATAGAGCAAGGAAATGTTATAATATGTTGAAATGTTTTCTTAATTACTTTTAATATTTCTCTTGTGGGTAGAACTGATATCTACCCAAGTACGCCAAAGGTTAAGAAATATATACCATCTTCAAATATCCCAAAAATGCCTGCAAATCCCCAACCCCCCTTTCCAACTCCTCCCCCCTACTTCTTCCCTTTCCACCTACCCCAGTCTCCCCCCCCTTGTACCCCTGTTTTTCCCCTCCCTCCTCCACCCAACCAAAAGCTGAAAACATCTCTCCGATACAAACTCCATACCGATTGATCCACAACCTAAGGTATATACTTTCGCAACACTTAATGCCAATGGTCTAAATTCACCCATCCACAGATGACATACTCTAGACTTACTAAAGAAATATAAAGCAGACATTCTTTTAATTCAAGAAACTCACTTCATAGTCACAAAACTTCCCAACTTTGAATGAGCACACTATGAAACATTGTTTCATGCCACCTCCCCCAAGCCAGATCAAGGGGAGTCTCGATCACGATAGCGAAGGGAAATCCCTTCCAGGTTAGGGAAAAACTCATAGACACATATGGCCGCTTTATCTTCCTCAAGGGTTTACTAGCCGGCAATTTAGTTACAATTAGCTATACGCTCCTAATAAAAAACTTCTAAAGTGGCTGTTGTCAACCTTGAGAAAGATAGGAGACTTTCGAGAGGGCACCCTTATAATCGGAGGAGACCTTAATGTCCCCCTTGAGCCATTGCTAGATACTAGTGATGAGCGAGTACTAAAATGCTCGGGTGCTCGAAGCTCGGGCCAAGCATCCTGGGATACTCGTGTACTCGGCCCGAGTAACGAGCCCAATGTTATCCTATGGGAGACACGAATATTTTTATGAAATGACTGCCGGCAGCATGGAAAAAGCCTAAAAATGTCACAAATGTCTCAGAAGAGTGCTGAAATGACATGGCAACACCATGGGAAGACCCCTGGAAGCATTTATCACTCAAAAGTCACAGCTGTGAACAATGTTGTCCGAGTTTCACGCCAATTTTACGGAGTCTCCAGAAAACCTTCCAAAATGACACCAAAATGAATATTTAGGGTGGAAATGTTAAGGGCACATACCCAATAGTGAGATACAGCTGGTGTATGTCACTTTTTGTGATTACATGAAAGATTTTATGTGAAAACATTGTGCGACACTCCGATGACCCTGACAAGAGACGTACATGAAGCCCTGTTTAGAAATAAAGTGCCCATTTTGAGGAACTGGGTCTATTGTAGTATCTTCCTTTGCAAGGGCAGTCCAAAATTGGGAGGTTCACCAATGCCCCTGGATACAGACATGCAGGAGGGCCTGTTAACAAGAACTGGGTGTATTGTAGTATAGCCCTTTGGTCAGGGCAGCCAAAAATTGGGAGGCTCCTCTTTGTCCCTGGATAGAGATGTGCAGGAGGGCCTGTTAACAAGAACTGGGTGTATTGTAGTATAGCCCTTTGGTCAGGGCAGCCAAAAATTGGGAGGTTCAACAATGACCCATGCTTACAGACATGTAGTAGGGCCTGTAACCCTCAAGTGGGTGTATTGTAGTATAGCCCTTTGGTCAGGGCAGCCAAAATTGGGAGGTTCAACAATGACCCATGCTTACAGACATGTAGTAGGGCCTGTAACCCTCAAGTGGGTGTATTGTAGTATAGCCCTTTGGTCAGGGCAGCAAAAAATTGGGAGGTTCAACAATGACCCATGCTTACAGACATGTAGTAGGGCCTGTAACCCTCAAGTGGGTGTATTGTAGTATAGCCCTTTGGTCAGGGCAGCCAAAAATTGGGAGGCTCCTCTTTGTCCCTGGATAGAGACGTGCTGGAGGGCTTGTTAACAAGAACTGGGTGTATTGTAGTATAGCCCTTTGGTCAGGGCAGCCAAAAATTGGGAGGTTCAACAATGACCCATGCTTACAGACATGTAGTAGGGCCTGTAACCCTCAAGTGGGTGTATTGTAGTATAGCCCTTTGGTCAGGGCAGCCAAAAATTGGGAGGCTCCTCTTTGTCCCTGGATAGAGACGTGCAGGAGGGCCTGTTAACAAGAACTGGGTGTATTGTAGTATAGCCCTTTGGTCAGGGCAGCCAAAAATTGGGAGCTTCAACAATGACCCATGCTTACAGACATGTAGTAGGGCCTGTAACCCTCAAGTTGGTGTATTGTAGTATAGCCCTTTGGTCAGGGCAGCCAAAAATTGGGAGGTTCAACAATCACCCATGCTTACAGACATGTAGTAGGGCCTGTAACCCTCAAGTGGGTGTATTGTAGTATAGCCCTTTGGTCAGGGCAGCCAAAAATTGGGAGGCTCCTCTTTGTCCCTGAATAGAGACGTGCAGGAGGGCCTGTTAACAAGAACTGGGTGTATTGTAGTATAGCCCTTTGGTCAGGGTAGCCAAAAATTGGGAGGTTCAACAATGACCTATGCTTACAGACATGTAGTAGGGCCTGTAACCCTCAAGTGGGTGTATTGTAGTATAGCCCTTTGGTCAGGACAGCCAAAAATTGGGAGGTTCAACAATGACCCATGCTTACAGACATGTAGTAGGGCCTGTAACCCTCAAGTGGGTGTATTTTAGTATAGCCCTTTGGTCAGGGCAGCCAAAAATTGGGAGGCTCCTCTTTGTCCCTGGATAGAGACGTGCAGGAGGGCCTGTTAACAAGAACTGGGTGTATTGTAGTATAGGCCTTTGGTCAGGGCAGCCAAAAATTGGGAGGCTCCTCTTTGTCCCTGGATAGAGACGTGTAGGAGTGCCTAAAAACATTTTTCCCATTGAAAAGGAGCGGGTCTCCTGTCGTTGTAATGCCCATTGTAACAGAATGGGCTAAAAAATTTACCACTGCGGGTATACCTCAAACAAAAGCCTAAGTATTGTAACGGTCATCATGGTGTCACATGAGGAGAAGGAGGAGCAGTCCAGCGATTTGCCAAAGTCCGGAAGTGTGTACCCATGGGTGAGTGGAGGTACATGTCAAATTCAAATAACAAAATTTAATTCACTTGTCATTTGCTGGTGGTGTGGTGAAGTCTGGCCCAATCCAACCCTTGTTCATCTTGATCAGAGTCAGCCTGTCCGCATTTTCAGTTGACAGGCGGGTGCGTTTATCAGTGATGATTCCACCTGCAGCACTGAAAACACGCTCTGATAAAACGCTAGCGGCAGGGCAGGCCAGGACTTCCAAGGCGTAGAGAGCCAATTCATGCCACGTGTCGAGCTTGGAGACCCAATAATTGAAAGGCACCGAGGAATCTCGCAGTACAGTTGTTCGATCTGCAAGGTACTCCTTCAGCATCTGCCCAAACTTAGCATTTCTGGTGGCACTACCCCGCACCTCAGGGGCTGTGGTACGTGAGGGGCTGAGAAAACTGTCCCACATCGTAAAGACAGTTCCCCTGCCTCTGGCGGATTGGACTTGTGCCCCTCTCGGCCGTACGCCTTGGTTGTCCATCGAATCCTGAGCTATGCCGCTAGCGTTTTGGGAGGGGAATGATTTGACAACTTCCGTGACTATGGCCCTGTGGAACTGCTGCATTTTGGCTGACCTCTCCGCCTCAGGAATGAGAGACATAAAGTTCTCCTTGTAGCGTGGGTCTAAGAGTGTTGCCAACCAGTACTGATTGTCGGCCAAGATGTTCTGAACGCGAGGGTCACGAGACAGGCAGCTTACCATAAAGTCAGCCATGTGCGCCAGACTCTTAACAGCCATCACTTCAGTATCCAGACCAACACGATGACTGAAATGCTGTCCTCCTCCTCCTCATTTCCCCTATCCTCTGGCCAGCCACGCTGAATCGAGGGTATGACTGGTGTGCATGTCATATCCCCAATTTGGCCTGAGAGTTGCTCCATGTCTTCATCCTCCTCCTCCTCCTCGTCATAGTCCTCCACTACACGTTGTGATGACATGAGGCTGGGCTTTGTGTTTTCACCCACACCCACTACAGTTTCTTGCTCTAAGTCATCGCGCTCGGCCTGCAATGCATCCTCTTTTATTTTCAGCAGAGACCGTTTTAGAAGGCAGAGTAGTGGTATGGTGACGCTAATAATGGCGTCATCGCCGCTCACCATCTTGGTGGAGTCCTCAAAGTTTTGGAGGACGGTGCATAGGTCCGACATCCATCTCCACTCCTCAGGTGTTATGTGTGGAGTTTGACCCATTTCCCGACGGCTTAGGTGATGCAGGTAGTCCACAACTGCCCTCTTCTCGTCACATATCCTGACCAACATGTGCAGCGTTGAATTCCAACGCGTGGGGACATCACACACCAGTCTGTGGGCCGGAAGACGCAAACGGCGCTGAAAGCTGGCAAGGCCGGCTGAAGCAGCAGGTGACTTGCGAAAATGTGCAGACAGACGCCGAACTTTTACCAGCAGGTCAGACACCTCCGGGTATGACTTCACAAACCTCTGAACCACCAGGTTGAGCACATGGGCCACGCATGGAACATGCGTCAGCTGCCGTCGCCTCAAAGCTGCCACCAGGTTCCGGCCATTGTCACACACGACCTTTCCTGGCTTTAGGTTCAGAGGTGTGAGCCAGTGATCTGCCTGCTGTTTCAGAGCTGTCCACACCTCTTCTGCATTGTGGGGTTTGTCCCCTATGCAGACTAGCTTCAGCACAGCCTGTTGCCGCTTTGCAGAGGCAGTGCTGCAGTGCTTCCAGCTTGGGACTGGTGTGGAGGGTACAGTGGATGAGGAAGCGCAGGAGGAGGAGGCTGAAGAGCATGACATTCCGGAGCTGTAGAGTGTCGGTGAAACCCTGACAGAGGTAGGGCCTGCTATCCTTGGTGTGGGAAGGACGTGTTCCGTCCCTCGCTCAGACTGGGTCCCAGCCTCCACAATATTAATCCAGTGTGCCGTCAAGGAGATGTAGCGGCCTTGCCCACAAGCACTTGTCCACGTGTCTGTGGTTAGGTGGACTTTGGCTGAAACAGCATTGTTCAGGGCACGTGTGATGCTGTTGGACACGTGGTTATGCAATGCGGGGACGGCACATCTGGAGAAATAGTGTCGGCTGGGGACCGAGTAACGTGGGACAGCAGCCGCCATCAGGTCGCGGAATGCGTCCTTCTCCACCAGACGGAAAGGCAACATTTCTAGAGCTATGAGTCGCGAAATGTGATCATTCAGGACTGTGGCATGTGGGGCATTGGCAGCGTATTTGCGCCTGCGTTCAAATGTTTGCTGAATGGATAATTGAACGCTGCGCTGGGACAAGGACGTGCTTGATGGTGGTGTAATTTGTGCGTGGGCAACTTCAGGTGCAGGGCCCGAGGCTTGTTCGCGGCCAGCATGGACAGGGGATTGGCTCGCATGCACAACAGGCGAAGACGTAGCAGTGACATCAGCACGCACCGCTCCTCGACTCTGTGTTACTTCCCACAAAGTTGGGTGCTTGGCTGACATGTGCCTGATCATGCTGGTGGTGGTCAGGCTGCTAGTTTTGGTACCCCTGCTGATAGTGGCATGGCAGGTGTGGCAAATGGCCTTTTTAGAGTCTTCTGGAGCAAACTTAAAAAACTCCCAGACTCGGGAAGACCGAACATTTGCACAGGCACCTTGAGTCGTGTTGTTGTTCCGGGGAACGGTTGCCTGCCTTCTGCCTGCGGACGCAACCCTGCTTCGTACTGCCTGTTGGGATGCTATGCCTCCCTCCCCCTGTGCACTGCTGTCCTCGCTCTGCATATCCTCCTGCCATGTTGGGTCAGCTACTGGATCATCCACCACGTCGTCTTCCTCTTCCGCACCCTGATCCTCCTCCTGACTTCCTGGCAATTGTGTCTCATCATCGTCCACCCTTGTTGAGACACTTTGACAACGTTCCGTTCATCATAACGTGGCTGCTCAAATATTTGGGCATCTGTACATACCATCTCCTCATGACCCACTTCAAGAGGAGGTGGCGACAGGCCAGATTCTGCAAATGGATACGTGAACAGCTCTTCCGAGTGTCCTAGTGTGGGATCAGTAATGTCCGTGGACGTGTACTCGGCCAGGTGGTAGGAAGGAGGATCAGGTTGGGAAATGTGCGGTGCAGTATCACGGCTACTGACAGTTGACCGTGTGGAAGACAGGGTGTTTGTGGAGGTGCCCATCTCACTTGAAGCATTATCCGCTATCCAAGTAACAACCTGTTGACACTGGTCTTGGTTCAACAGTGGTGTACTGCTGCGGGCCCCAAGAATTTGGGACAGGACGTGCGAGCGAGGAGATGTGGCCCTTTGTTGTTGCAAAATTAGTGCTTCCACACGACCTCGGCCTCTGCCTGCACCACCATCATGTCCACTTCCTTGTTCCTTGCCAATGCCCTTGCCAACGCCTTTGCGCATTTTGCCTGTATACAGCGACAACTGTCTGGTGACTGTTGAGGTCACAGGAGATTAGGATTTTAGTTCCCTAACCTGTATAAAGGTATGACGTACAACAGTGTGGTGACTGCTGAGATGACAAGAGTTAGGATTTTAGTTCCCTAACCTGTAAAAAGGTATGACGTACAACAGTGTGGTGACTGTTGAGATGACAAGAGTTAGGATTTTAGTTCCCTAACCTCTTTAAAGGTATGACGTACAACAGTGTGGTGACTGTTGAGATGACAAGAGTTAGGATTTTAGTTCCCTAACCTCTTTAAAGGTATGACGTACAACAGTGTGGTGACTGTTGAGATGACAAGAGTTAGGATTTTAGTTCCCTAACCTGTAAAAAGGTATGACGTACAACAGTGTGGTGACTGTTGAGATGACAAGAGTTAGGATTTTAGTTCCCTAACCTCTTTAAAGGTATGACGTACAACAGTGTGGTGACTGTTGAGATGACAAGAGTTAGGATTTTAGTTCCCTAACCTCTTTAAAGGTATGACGTACAACAGTGTGGTGACTGTTGAGATGACAAGAGTTAGGATTTTAGTTCCCTAACCTGTAAAAAGGTATGACGTACAACAGTGTGGTGACTGTTGAGATGACAAGAGTTAGGATTTTAGTTCCCTAACCTCTTTAAAGGTATGACGTACAACAGTGTGGTGACTGTTGAGATGACAAGAGTTAGGATTTTAGTTCCCTAACCTGTAAAAAGGTATGACGTACAACAGTGTGGTGACTGTTGAGATGACAAGAGTTAGGATTTTAGTTCCCTAACCTCTTTAAAGGTATGACGTACAACAGTGTGGTGACTGTTGAGATGACAAGAGTTAGGATTTTAGTTCCCTAACCTCTTTAAAGGTATGACGTACAACAGTGTGGTGACTGTTGAGATGACAAGAGTTAGGATTTTAGTTCCCTAACCTCTTTAAAGGTATGACGTACAACAGTGTGGTGACTGTTGAGATGACAAGAGTTAGGATTTTAGTTCCCTAACCTCTTTAAAGGTATGACGTACAACAGTGTGGTGACTGTAATGGTTTCAGGAGACGATTTTAGTCCCTAACCTGTATTAAGGTAGTAAGTACAAGAGTGTGGTGACTCTAATGGTCACAGAAAAGCTTGGATTCCAATCTGTATCACCCTGCCTATATCCTCCTAGATTAGTCCTGAGAAGGACTGTTCTGGTCACTGGAAAGCTTGGACTCCGATCTGGATCACCCTGCCTATATCCTCCTAGATTAGTCCTGAGAAGGACTGTTGTGGTCAGCAGCAGCAGTTTGCAGCCCTGCTCCGGATCTACCTGTAAGGGCCGCAAATCTGTCCCTAAGCAGCAGCAGACACTCTCCCTACACTCACTGTCTGGAAGGCTGTGTGCCGAGCACAGCGTGCCGGGAGTTATAAAGGCTCGGTGACGCTGTGTAGGCCGGTCAATCACTGCTATGCCACAACTAACAGGGCTGTGGCATTGCAGTGGTCTGCCAGCCAATCCCTGCACGTGGGCTGGCTCTCAAAAGAGCGCCAACATGCAGAGATGACGACCACGAGCACAGCACGAGTATCGCGAGATTACTCGGTGCTCGGCGAGTCGCCCGAGTACAGTGATACTCGTGCGAGTACCGAGTAGTGGCGAGCATGCTCGCTCATCACTACTAGATACCATAAAGAAAAAAAGCATGTTTTCCCAGACAGATCTCAATAAGATTAAAGCTCAACTCCGAAACCTACAACTGATAGATGTTTGGAGATATTTACATCCCAAGGAACATGACTATACCTTTTACTCCCATCCACATGCATCCTACCACAGACTTGACTATCTATTCATCCCAAAAAGTGCCCTCCCCAAAGTTAAAACTACAAGAATAATGCCCAACATCTTTTCAGATCACTCTCTCGTGTTACTAGAGATGACGCTTCAAAAAACCTTCCCTCTCTACAGATCATGGCAGCTCGATGAGTCGGTGCTAAACAGCCCCACCACAACCGCAAGCATAACCAAGGTGCTGAATCAGTACTTTGACTATAATAATAATGGAGCGGTTTCGGCACCGACGCTTTGGGAAGCCCATAAGACGCTGGTCAGGGGAGAGTTTATTTCGATTACTGCATTTATTCATAAACAAAAACAACTGCAACTTAACGCACTCTATGATGAAATATTTGACCTAGGAGTGAAACATAAACACCTGATCACTCCCCAAATTCTATTACAACTCACCCATAAAAGACAACAACTTAAATAAATTTTAAACCTAAGAGCGGATTCCAGCCCCCAGCTGCTTAGCTGTACCTGGCTAGACATAGAAATTCGCCATATTTCTGGAACCAGCCGGATCCAGCAGGCAGCGACGGGCTGCCCCCAACCCCCAGGTGCCTATTTGTACCTGGCCGGACACAAGAATATAGGGGAGCCCTTTTTTTTAATTATTTCATGAATTTCATGAAATAATTAAAAAAAAATGCGTGGGGCTCCGCACAATTTCTATGTCTAGCCAGGTACAGCTAAGTAGCTGGGGGCTGGAATCCGCAGCGCAGGGATGCCCAAGCTTTCTGGGCACACCCCGCTGCAAATTGCAGCCCGCAGCTGCCCCAGAAGATGGCGCGTTCATTGAAGCGCCATCCTCTGGCGCTGAACCCCGCTCTTCCAGCGGCCCTGGTGGCGGTGGCACGCTGGGTAATAAAGGGGTTAATACCAGCTTTGTTATGCAAGCTGGTATTAAGCCCGAGATTCTTAATGTCAGGCCACATTTGACCCGGCCACTAAGAATCTCCAATAAAGGGTTAAAAAAACCCAACATAGAGATAATTTTTTATTAGAAATAAAAAAAAAGCCATTAGGGACTCCATCTTTAATTAAAAAAATCCTCTTCCGTCCGACGTAGTCCAAAACGCGATGTCCTCTCTGCTACATCCCTGTGCATAGATATAGATGTCTATGCACAGGGAATGAGCAGACTGAGAACAATCTCAGCTCTGCTACATCATCTCTGTGAGCAGGCGGGCTCTAGGACCCTGGAGCTGCGGCAGCCTGCACAGAGCAGACAGCTGGACTCGGATCGCAAAGTAACAGCAGTTACTTTGCGAGTTTCCCTGCGATTACTTGCACAGTAATCAGACCAATGCAAGTCAAAGGCAATCCTAGTTTTGTCAGAGTCTCTGACAAAACTAGGATTGATATTGATTTGCATTGGACTCGTTGCTGTGCGAGTAATCGCTGGGAAACTCGCAGAGTACCGAGTCCTGCGAGTCCCTTACTACTCGCCGAGTAACGAGTCCTAGCGAGTAGACTCGCCCATCCCTAGCAGCGACTTGTACGTTTCTCCTGTGGCCAGGAATCTATTGGTTTTTGAAAAGGGGTAATTACCATTATGTACACATTCAATGAAGTCTAAGAACACAAAAAAAATGGCCTAGACACAGCATAAGCAGATTCAGTATGAGCACATTCACAAGGCAAATTTGAACTTGCCTAGCCACAATAATATTACATTATAAATAACTACGTACCTCAGGGTCACAAGTAACCTTTCGTTGGGAGATATGCTGTTACGGAATGGGGTGTTTTCCCATCTGATGTCATCTTGAATCATCCCCAGCAGGACATCAAATGTGGGCACAGACATCCGGCATATCGCTGGAATTTGCAGGGGAAATGTTGCAATTGCATGTAGAGGCGATGGATTGCCCTATATTGTGGCTTCAACAAATTCACCTCATGCACCCACAATCGTGACTGGTGACTTTCTGCCTGGCGATGAAGATTGTAATGCAGTCGGATCACCGCAGCACACATGGTGTAACCAGAACAGGTAAGGTGCACAAAATGGCAACAGCTCAGCCCATCACAATCACCTGGATTTATTGGGATGCACCCACCTTGATTGCCAATTTAAAAACGCAACCAAAACGCAGACAAAAATGTAACACATTTTAACAAAAACGCAATCATCACGTTAACGCATACATTAATATTGACTAAATATCGGAAAAAAACACATTCTTAAAACACATGCGTTTTACACATCCATTAAATGCATGAGTTCTAAACACAAATGCCCTTAGATGGGAACTAGGCCTTTGTGTTTGGGATTGTATTGTATTTAGCTGGAAGACTTTTGCAGGAAGGAACCTATACAATGTTTTCTTAGAAAATTAGGTTTGAATGGAGTACCTTTATTAGTACTAAAGATCACATAAGATGGAACAGAATAGCCTTTGGCTAGGGTCACATTTGGGATGTTGCATCCGTTTGAGGGATGCATTAAAGGGTGTTTTTTTCCCCCTGCCATTCCCATGACTTGTGGGTTCATTTTTAACGCATGCATTAACGCATGGTACATACATGTACCATGCGTTAACGCATGCATTTCCCATAGACTCCCATGTTAAAAAAACGCATGTGCTTTCAATAACAGGGCCAAAAACGCTGCAGCCCATGTTTTTATGTGCGCTACCAAAAACGCATAGCGCCAAATGCATTGTACTTTAGCAATGCACTTTATGCATTGGAGTCTATGGGTGCATTTACGCATGCATTTTTACACATTTTTACACATGTGCACATGACAATAACGCATGCTTTTAGCAGATGCATAGCGCGAATCTGACCCTAGCCTTTTTCCCTCTTTCTTCCATTTTTGCCTTTCTGTCTTCATAGAAAATAAGAGCTATCTACTGTCTGAAGTCTGAAGTTTGGCTTTACGTCACTTGTTTTTTAGTTATGATGGTAATATTCCAAGTGCGTAAGTGTAACTATATCACATTAGGATTTCACTTGAGATTTATATAATAACGTACTTGTTTCAAATATGGCTAAATGTCTGCTTTTTAGTTCTGATTTACTGTTAATGCCCTTTAAGGGGTTGTCCACTGCTAGGACTACCCCTTTTGGATCAACTTGTTTCTGCCTCTTAAAATTATAAACCCTTTACTCACCTCTCATACTGCTGCCGTTCCAAGGCTGTTGGTGACATCCCATGAGCCCTGGTAAATGGAGGATGGGCTTAGCTAGGCTTACATTCCTATGCCACCAGGCCACAGCGATGTGAAGTGTGCGTCCGAGATGGTATGGTATGTCGACTCACTGGACCACAGTAGGGACCCAAGCCTGCCCAGACTAAGGGCAAGGCGGTAACAAGCAGGACACCGCACTACTTCAGGTATGGAAAAAAAATAAAGTTTACTGACATTACAGAGAATGACAGGCTCCAAATTCCACAAATGAGGCATGGGGAGCATCTCAGGTAGGCAGACGTCAGGCGATGGTATGGCAGGAGGTCATCGTGGGTTGCTGCGTCTAGGGTTGTCTGGCACAGGCATATCAGGAGAACCTCTCCTCAGGCCTCTAGCGTAGCACTGGCACAGCAAGGAGAACCTCACACACTGACCTCGACAGACATCATCATAAGATGGACCCCAGAGAATAGGCATGATATCATAAACACTGGCAGGACATCAGAAACACCGGCAGGACATCAGGGACACCGGCAGGATATCAGGATTAAGGCAGTGGTCGCCAGGCTCTCAACATCGGACACGAGTTTCAGGCAGAAGTAATCCGGCTTTGGACATCAGACACAGGATCCAGGCACCAAGCAGCGGTTATCAGGCTCTGGACATCGGACATGGACTCTAAGCACCAGACAGCGGTGATCAGGTTCCAGACATCGGACATGACCTGGAAAGGAACCCAACCAAGATGGCATGAGCACCGCAGGAGCGGACTGGAGCTGCATCACATGGGCACCACAGGAGTGGACTGGAGCAACCGCTTCCGGTAACCATCAACGAGTTTCTTACAATGCTCTGTTGGAATTTTAGACCATTCTTCTTTGGCAAACTGCTCCAGGTCCAAGATATTTGAAGGGTGCCTTCTCGAAACTGCCCTTTTAGATCTCTCCACAGGTGTTCTATGGGATTAAGGTCTGGACTCATTGCTGGCCACCTTACAAGTCTCCAGTGCTTTTTCTCAAACTATTTTCTAGTACTTTTTGAAGTGTGGTTTGGGTCATTATGCTGCAAAATTTGTTGGTAGTCTTCAGACTTCATTATGCCATGCACACGGTCAAGCAATCCAGTGCCAGAGGCAGCAAAGCAACCCCAAAACATCAGGGAACCTCCCCATGTTTGACTGTAGGGACCGTGTTTTTTTCTTTGAATGCCTCTTTTTTTCTCCTGTAAACTCTATGTTGATGCCTTTGCCCAAAAAGCTCTACTTTTGTCTCATCTGACCAGAGAACATTCTTCCAAAACGTTATAGGCTTTCTCAGGTAAGTCTCGGGGTAAGAAGTGGGGTCTTCCTGGGTATCCTACCATACAGTCCCTTTTCATTCAGACGCTGACGGAGAGAATGAGTTGACACTGTTGTACCCTCAGACTGCAGGGCAGCTTGAACTTGTTTGGATGTTAGTCGAGGTTCTTTATCCACCATCCGCACAATCTTGCGTTGAAATCTCTTGTCAATTTTTCTTATCCGGCCACATCTAGGGAGGTTAGCCACAGTGCCATGGGCTTTAAACTTCTTGATGACCCTGCGCACGGTAGACACAGGAACATTCAGGTCTTTGGAGATGGACTTGTAGCCTTGAGACTGCTCATGCTTCCTCACAATTTGGTTTCTCAAGTCCTCAGACAGTTCTTTGGTCTTCTTTCTTTTCTCCATGCTCAATGTGGTACACATAAGGACACAGAACAGAGGTTGAGTCAACTTTAATCCATGTCAACTGGCTGCAAGTGTGATTTAATTATTGCCAACACCTGTTAGGTGCCACAGGTAAGTTAAAGGTGCTGTTAATTACACAAATTAGAGAAGCATCACATGATTTTTCTAACAGTGCCAAAACTCTTGTCCACCCCCTTTTTTATGTTTGGTGTGGAATTATATCCAATTTGGCTTTAGGACAATTCTTTTTGTGTTTTTTCATTGAAGACAAATTAAATGAAGATAATAATACCAAAGAATTTGTGATTGCAATCATTTTCAGGAAGAAACTGAGTATTATCTGACAGAATTGCAGGGGTGTCAATACTTTTGGCCACAACTGTATGTTCTCCCTGTGTTTGTGTGGGTTTCCTCTAGGCACTCTGGTTTCCTCCCACATTTCAAAGACATATTGATAGAATGTTTAAATTATAAGCCTCAAGAGGGCCAATGTTGCAAAATGTATGTAAAGCACTATGGAATTAACCCTATTTGATTAATATTATAAAACCTGTAACAGGCAGAACAGGAGCTGAAGACAATGGAAGACCAGGAGCAGTATGGTGGACCAACACAAGTTAGGTTCTGCAACCTAATGAGAAAGCTCTGGCGTTGCCCAACAGGGAAGAGGAATTTTAAATAGGAGGTGCCCCTCAGAAATAGGCTGGGGATAGCAATTCAAGGTGCACATCTCTCCTAATAAAAGCGGGGAAGATGTGGTCCGCGCACCATAGGCACAGACTGGAACCAGTCCTGCATAGCCAGCTCAGGATCTGAGGACCAGGGCACCTGGCAGCGGCTGCAAGCCTGGACACATTTGGAAAGTCATGCACCAGCTGCAGAGGACTTCAGAACCCGCGGATAGCGCGGCAGCCAGGGACCGCACATGCGGATGGTCATTCAGTGGAGCAAAGATTCTTTAACACATGCAGAGAAGGGAAATGAGCATCATCCATGCAGGTAACAGGCAACAGTATCCCAGTTGGTTAGGAAGGAAGGAGCATTGGGTAATAGCAGAGACATGCATAGTAACACCAGGAAAACAAGGGAAAAAACTCACCGACGTTGCACCAATATCCAATCCACCGTCTTCTCTCTCTTCCCGCCTTTGTACATAGGTGCTATCAACATGAAGTCAGCTGTAGCCACAGCATTCACTTCCTTTTAATACCTTCTATATTCAAAGGTGGGGAAAAGGAAACAGGAAGTGAGTGGATATGGGGCTTGTTTGACGTCACAATGTCATGTGAGCTCCAAGCCGTGATTACAAACAATCCTGGAATGGGATAGTAGGGGAGGTGAGTGCATCTTACATAGGTAATCGGCCATTGGTAAACTCCAAGTTGGTTGATAACTTAGACAATGAGCTGTACACTATATATTTAAAAATCACTTAATTTTTGAGAACTGAAAATAATTTTAACAATTTTACAAGTACTTTGCAATTTTAACCATTTAAGAATTTGAGACAGCCCCTTTAACCACTGGACCAGTTTGTTAGAAATGGGATAACAAATACTAAGTGGGATATTATAGTGTTTATAATTATCTCACATTTTTACTATAAGATACATCGATATAAGATATACATATCTTAAAGCAATAAAAGCATAAAAACAGAAGAAAGAATATAAAGGCAATAAGTGACAAAAGAAAAACCTTTTAAATTAATACAACTAAAGGGCAATGAAGACATTCAAAAACATCTATAAGTAATAATCTATCTAAAAAAGCAGATGGAGGCAGCAATTCTGGACTGTGAAAGGCTCAGTGGCAGAGAGTTAAACTAAATATATTATTTTCTTCACTTATTTAAACAGTAAGAAGTATAGAAATGTAAGTGTTGGTTCTTTAAAAAGTAACAATGACGATTGTTTCAATTGTTGAGAGAAAGAAAATTTATTATACATTTATTTTTCACTATGTTCACAGAAGAAAAATTAAATGTTGTCTGTCTAACCCAGGAAGAAGCACAGAGCAATCTTAAATAGATTACAGGTCCAGATGGTATTATCCCTTAGGTTCTAAAGGAATTAAGAACTTTGATAGACATACCATTATTTCTAATATGTAGGCATTCTATTAATATAGAAACAGTCAAGAGTTTTAGCTTCACAAAGTGAAGTTGGAAAGTTTATGTAATAGTGAAAATGACAGCAGAGGTTGTGGCACCCCTGCTGGGGATTGCCACAGGATCCATCCGATGCAAAGACGGATTTACACTTTGGTACCCATCATCACACAAATCTACCACCCCAGACCTGGAGGGGGAGCTCTACTGGCTGCCTTAAGCCAGATCCCCTATAAAAGATCCAGGCCTGAGGGGAGGAGTCAATTATGCATAGGATTAGTGCCTGAGCATTGAAGAGAGCAGTGGAGTCCTGTGAGACAGCCTAAAAGAAGGTGCTGGAAAGACCCAGTTGCTGGGCAAAGCAAAGCCCTGAACAAGGACACTGACCCGCTGTGGAGCACCCCAGAGAAAGGGACGGAGGCCAGTGGAGGGTAAGGAAAAAGGACCAGGGACCGTATTTAGGATCTCTTTAGCTCACCCGGACACCGGAGTCTGACCTGCAGGAGAAAACTGAAGCAGGAAAAGCCCGAAAAACCAGTAGGATCTATTTCCTGAGGTACTACTTAATAGAGACAATCAAACCTGACCAAGCAAGGACCAGGGGCCCAAGAGGAGTATAGGGACCACACAGAGGCCCTCATTGTCAGTTAAAGAGTAAAGCCCTGAGAGGGAAGGAAGCAGTGAGTTCAGTTATAGGCAGGACTTACCCCAATCACCATACACAGTAGCAGAGGAGGCCTCACAACTGTCAAGGTGAAAATCCAAATTGCACTGAGAACCTGGCTCCCCTCTTGGACTGTCCTGTTAACGGACATCAGTAAAAAGGTACCGAAACAAAGACTATTGTGTGTGTGGTCTGCTTCCCGCCACTGCCCACAGATCCCCCACAAGCCACTACTACGACTCCCCTCATCCACCCTCGCTGCCCTGAGGTAAAGCTCCAGCTTGGGGACTGTACTATGCTGAGCTACATCACCATCACCTCAGCGGCCGGCTGCAGCGTTGGTATCCACCGTTACCAGGTACCACAGGTGGCGTCACGACACTACTACCCCATCCTCATCACCATTCCCCTAATCCCTGCCACTGAGGGTCCAGGGCAGGGAACCGGGAACTGACCAGCTGTGATCCCCCATCGAAGCAGTCATCCTGTCCCGGGATCCGAGTACCCCCTACCCTGTCGACTGCCTCAGTCTGGCATCACGAACAGGATCCCGTACCCGGTAAACCGGGTACTATGTGCCTAGAATTGGACTTTATTGACTGTTTATGTGCTGTAAAATCGGGCCGCCATTACTCCACCATAGAAATTGTACTGCGTCACAGCGTGGGCGGAAAAGAGCGGGAAGATAAGCCCCGTCCCTTCACTCTGCCGGAGATCAGCGAAGCGCAGTTGCCAGTTCCGGAAATACCCAAGGTGCTCGACTCCCCTGCAGGGCCGCCGACTACCGGAAAGTTTGTTTTTACCTCATTGGCTGGCAGCAATTAACTAGGGGGGCCCCATCATGAGTGACTCGGACAACCCACAGGTCCCTGACAGAGGGTAAGCTTGGAATGCAGCATCCGGAGCAGTGGCCCCGATAATGCCGATAGCCTTGCCGTACATACTGGGCGCAAAATGGTTGCCAACCTATGAAGGTAAGCCAGTTACCTTAGCAGCCTTTAAGCAAAAGATGTGTGCATTGTTGCACATGTATGCTATGACAGAGAAGCAGTGCGCTGCCGTTGTGCTGAGACAATTAACAGGCACAGCGGAGCTAGAGGTTGAGTCTTGGAGTGATGCTGATAGAGACCCTGCAGCTAAAGTGTTTGACAAGCTCAAAGCTGTTTCAAGAAATGCACACAGTCTGAGTAGAGGATGCAAACAGAGACTGCAGGATACCATCAGAGACTTTGCCCTGCGTTTACAAGGAGCACTCCGGTCCTTAAAACAGGTAGACCCGACAAGTGTACTGGAAGAAGATAAAATTTTAGTGGAACAGTTTATGGATGGATTGAGGTCAGACTACCATCGCCAGCAGGTACAAATGTGGGTTTTGGACCATCTTGATGTGAACTTTAATGATTTAAAAGACTGTGCAATCACAGTGCTACGACCCTCAATGCCTGCAGAGCTACAGCCCAACCCTGGCAGGTTAACACCTCTCCCATAGACTTTGAACTCAACCCAAAGTCCCTGCAAAATCAGCAGAGCAAGCTGTAGCATCCAACCCTGTTGATGACTTACGCAATCAGGTGCAACAGCTGACTACAAACATGGACTACATCCTAAAACTCTTGCAATCCTGGCCTGGGGCACCACCACCAAGCCAAATCCAGCTAGCTGATTGCCCTAAGGATGTCCCATGGAGGAGGAAGCCTAAGTCGCCTGTGGAGGGGACCTACCCACCATTCCAACATAGAACCATGTCGCCTCTGGAGGGGACCAGCAAGTCGCCCGTTCAGGGAATCGACGCACCATTCCAATGCAGAGCCAGGGACTAAACGAATTCTTCAGGACAACCCATCTGTCTATGCTGCCACAAACCAAGCCACTTTGCAAGAGGATGTCATTTAAACCCGAGATTCCTGGGTCGGAGGGCCAGCCCCAGAAGTAGAATGTCTGGGCCCATATGACTGGCGTAATCAGTACTTGGGAGGCTGTCCGTACCTCAACATTATGCTGGAAGGAATCCCCATGTTGGCCCTACTGGACACCTGGTCACAGGTTACCACCATCTCACGTATCCTTTATGAACGATTCTGGTCTGATACTGATCTTAGACCCCAGACCCCAATTTTGTTATTATTGCTGCTAATGGACAACCACAGACTCAGGTGGGGTTCAGAGAAGTAACAATAAAGTTGGGGAGGGTGGAGTTAAATGGCCAAGGGCTACGTGTGGTAGAAGATAATCCTGATGAAAAATACCCCTACATGGTAATTGCTACTAATGTCATTGAAAACTACCTTGGAGAATTTTGTTTTTTCTCCAACAGATTGATGTGACTGTTGGTTATGGGTGGAGAAGAGTCCTTCAAAGAGAAATCCGGGCCCTCATCCACAAACAGCAGGTAAATCTGTCTGGGGGAGAGATTGACAGTGTGCAGGTAACAGACCCATTTCCCATTGTGTTACCACCCAAAAGTGAAATGATGATATGGTGTCGAGAAGCTATAGGTCTCAGAGGAAAGGAATACCAGGCAGTTGTAGAGCCAGTATACTCAGAGCATAGACCTACACTTTCTGACAGCCAGAGGGGTGGTGGACGTATGCAAGGGACGAGTACCAATCGGTGTATTAAATTGTGGGGAAGAGGAAGCAAAACTACCCTGGTATGCTACTGTAGCAAAGCTGTACACTGTCTGTAACAACAACATACAGGCAGTAGAGCCCTTTTCCCCGTCAAACCAGGCGGAGAATAACAACTCCAAGGGACAGCTGGAGGAGTGGTGGCAGCAATTGCACGTAGGAACTGATGCCACCCCTTCCCACCAGAAGCACTGAGTCTACCGGGTAGCAGAAGAGTTCGAACAAATATTCAGTAAGCATCCATTAGATTTTGGGAGGATTAAAGGGGTACACCATCGCATACCCACAGGAGATCACTCCCCAATAAGAGTGAGACACAGACCCATTCCACCAAATCACTACCAGCATGCCAAAGAGATGCTGCGGGACATGAAGGAAGCCGGGGTTATAAGAGATAGCTGTAGTCCCTGGGCAGCCCCTTAGACCTAGTCAGAAAGAAGGATCGCACGATGAGGATGTGTGTGGATTACAGGGAAATCAATAAGATCACTCAGAAAGATGCTTACACGTTACCCCGCATAGAGGTGTCTCTTGCTGCATTAAAGACTGCTAATTATTTCTCCACATTAGATTTCACTAGTGGATATTGGCAGGACTCCGTTGCAGAAGAAGACCGAGAGAAGACTGCATTAACAACACCAATGGGACTATGCGAATTCAACAGCATGCCATTCGGGTTCTGCAATGCACCAGGAACGTTTTAAAAACTCATGGAATGTTGCCTAGGACACCGGAACTTTGAGACAGTGCTGTTATACCTGGACGACATCATCGTGTATTCCAAGACCTACAAAGAACATCTGGAACACCTGGCGGAGGTATATACAGCTTTAGCAAAGTATCAACTCAATAGTCCACCAAACTATTACCACATCTCACCTTCACATTACATTCCACTTCAAAAACACCCAGAATTCCCTATAACGGGCTCTTAGATGAATGATGAGTACAATTGTCTTTAAATAAGTGATCACTTTATTAATTAAGTCATATAACAATTCATAAAATAATTAAAAATATTTTTTACAAGGTACCTTAATGATTACAGATAGTTTATAACCAGGTCTGGACTGAAACCTGTTTAAAAAAAACTAATTATACAGTATACTTTATACAACACCGATCATACCAGGTTTACAAGGATATGTTACATAGATTTTCTAAGCATTGTTGGTGGCTGCACTATCAATATTTAATCATGAGGCTCTAATATGTACCAAACGCCTATAAGCAGAAGGTGAACCTTTCACTATACTAGGTCACCCATATATAGTGCTGCCCCAATGCTCCAAATGTACTTATCCTTCCTTAGTTCACATACCTGGTAGAAAGTAACACTGTGTCAATCGTGGTCTCAGTCCTAGTACCCCACCGCCAACGTACGTTTCGTAATCTTCCTCAGGGCGCCCTGAGGAAGATTACGAAACGTATGTTGGCGGTGGGGTACTAGGACTGAGACCACGATTGACACAGTTTTACTTTCTACCAGGTATAGAAAGACACTAATGGGCCATGCACACAGTGAACAGATCTGTAGGACACTGTTCACACCACCAAAAGACTGAATCACAAAAAACAATCAGAAAAACGTGCAAAAAATACTCTGTTAAAAAAGATAAAAACAGTAAAAAGCAAGTGCTGCATAAAAAAGTGATAAAAAACAGGGTATTTAGTTGATACTTTTTTTGCAAAAAATGTATACGAAGCTGCTCTACCGAACGTCAAGGTAACCCGTATCAGAGCAGTCCCTATCTGTGTGTTCAAAAAACCTGACCATGTGAATAGTTACCTACATGAGCCGGGTCCAGACAGGTCCTTACATGAGCCGGGTCCAGACAGGTCCTTACATGAGCCGGGTCCAGACAGGTAGGTAACTATTCACATGGTCAGGTTTTTTGAACACACAGATAGGGACTGATCTGATACGGGTTACCTTGACGTTCGGTAGAGCAGCTTCGTATACATTTTTTGCAAAAACGTATCAACTAAATACCCTGTTTTTTATCACTTTTTTATGCAGCACTTGCTTTTTACTGTTTTTATCTTTTTTAACAGAGTATTTTTTGCACGTTTTTCTGATTGTTTTTTGTGATTCATTCTTTCTACCAGGTATGTGAACTAAGGAAGGATAAGTACATTTGGAGCATTGGGGCAGCACTATATATGGGTGACCTAGTATAGTGAAAGGTTCACCTTCTGCTTATAGGCGTTTGGTACATATTAGAGCCTCATGATTAATATATTGATAGTGCAGCCACCAACAATGCTTAGAAAATCTATGTAACATATCCTTGTAAACCTGGTATGATCGGTGTTGTATAAAGTATACTGTATATAATTAGTTTTTTGTAAACAGGTTTCAGTCCAGACCTGGTTATAAACTATCTGTAATCATTAAGGTACCTTGTAAAAAATATTTTTAATTATTTTATGAATTGTTATATGACTTAATTAATAAAGTGATCACTTATTTAAAGACAATTGTACTCATCATTCATCTAAGAGCCCGTTATAGGGAATTCTGGGAGCTTTAGCAAAGTACAGGATTTGAAGCTCAAACCATCTAAATATCACCTGCTGAAGCCTAAAGTCCAATACCTCGGGCATGTGGTCAGCGCAAATGGAGTAGCACCAGATCCGGAAAAAGTGACAGCCATCCAGGACTCTACAATAAAGGGGAAACAAAGAGGCGCAGATGGTGCCTTATCACAAGAGACACACGAATTAGAAAGGTTCTCATTGAGTCACACTCACCTTTTTAGGTTGTGTAACCCACAACCAGCTTGAGCGCTTTAGCAGCTGCTACAGAACCTCCACAACCTCGCAAATGCGGGAATAATTAGAAGTTCAAACAGGAATGGTGTCAACGGTCCGCTCTGCTGCTTTAATAAATGTACTCAAAAAACATTCCTTTCTCCATCTCCCTTTTTATTCCTCCACACAGACCAAAGCGTTTTGGTGCAACCCTCGCACCTTCCTCAGGGTACATTACATGCTACATACAAAATCTCTTTTATATGCTTTACAAAGCAGATGTTGTTCACAAAAAAGAAAATATATATACCGTAGTTGTATTATTTTATTGTTTTTATTGTAGTATATTTTTTTACTACCCATCCCCTTTCACACTAAAAGAAATGAGACTAGTTTTTATGTTAATTTATTATGGTTTTTAACATCTATGATTTTTTAACATCTATGATTATTATCACTATATCATTTATTAAGGGTTTTATTGATGTTGTACATGATCTGGAGTCTAAAGACCACAGATGCACCTATAAGAGATTGGAATTATACATTTTTGAGTTATTATATACCTTTATATTTGTCTGGGTGAACATATACCAGTCATATGAGATCTATATTTTGGTCCATATAAAAATAGTCTTGAATGGCGCAATAGGTTAAAAGTTCAAGTTTCTATACAAATAATGATTTTGTGTCATTTTCTGGTTCGAGCCCAGTGCAGATGAACTCTTTATATATTCTTTATATTTTTATATATCTTATATAGGAATAGAATCATCTCTCTTTTTTTACATTATAGATGACATCATGGTTTATATATACTAAGATTAATACAGAATAAGAGTGTGATAAGTGATCCATAGTGTATATCAGAGGTGTCCTCCCTCTGTGATGTCATTGACGAATGTAAAAAATTTTTTTTCTGTTCTGTGAACAACATCCGCTTTGTAAAGCATATTAAAGAGTATGTAGCATGTAATGTACCCTGAGGAAGGTGCGAGGGTTGCACCGAAACGCGTTGGTCTGTGTGGAGGAATAAAGAAGGAGATGGAGAAAGCAATGTTTTTCGAGTACATTTATTAAAGCAGCAATGCGGACCGTTGACACCATTCCTGTTTGAGCTATCCAGGACTGGCAGAGACCAACCACCGTCACCGAGGTACGCCAATTCTTACTACAGAAGATTCATTAAGGGCCACACAAAAATGGCAGCACCCCTACAACATCTTCTGGTAGGCCAATCTAAGAAGAGATTGTCTTCAGAGCCAACATTGGAATGGGGAGAAGAACAAGAAGACGTCTTCCAACAGATGAAGCAGGCTCTAACCGGTGAGGAAATCCTGGCTTATCCCAATTATATTCTACCATTCGTCTTCTACACCGACCCAAGCACTGTAGGCCTGAGAGCAGTCCTTTCCCAGATACAAGATGGCAAAGAACGAGTAATTGCCTACGCCAGCAGACAATTTCGACCCACCGAGAGGAACCCAGAAAACTACAGTTCCTTTAAGTTGGAGTTCCTGACCTTGGTCTGGGCTATAACAGAAAGTTTCAAGCATTACCTAGCAGCTTCAAAATTTACAGTCTTCACAGATAATAACCCGTTAACACACCTAGATACAGCGAAGCTTGGTGCATTGGAGCAACGCTGGATGACCCGGATATTGAACTATGACTCTGCCATTAAATACCGGGCGAGCCGTAACAACGCAAATGCTGATGCCCTCTCTAGAAACCCTCAAGTACATCTACAAGGGCTTTAAGAAGAAGAGGATGACTTAGAGGAAGTAGAACCCCCAGCTTTCCATAAAAATCAAAAATGGAAGATGACCGAAAAACATATATACCAAAACCGTCAAAATGTCGCACTGAACCCATTGCCTAACTATGGATGGAAAGAGACTCAAGACAGTGATCCGGCCGTAAGACTAGTAAAGAGACTGGTTACCCAACCGGATTCCCAAATTGAGAAAATGCTCCACCAGATGCCCGAAATCTGTGGAAAGAAAGAAGCAGGTTATTCATCTATCAAGGTCAAATGTGCAGATGGTATATCAATCCTAGAACACATGAAATGGTATGGCAAGTTGTGCTTCCAAAGCGAGACGTCCAAATGGTGTTGGAAGCAATTCATAATGGAGCAGGACACTTTGGATGGAGAAAACTGTAAGTATTGTTACAGGAGAGATTCTACTGGATCGGCATGAGGGCCTCCATCGACAAATGGTGTAAAAATTGTGGATAACACAAAAGAGAATGAAGCAAAAAGCAAAACATTGATCATTTCACACAAAACTCCAAAAATGGGCTAGACAAAAGTATTGGCACCCTCAGCCTAATACTTGGTTGCACAACCTTTAGCCAAAATAACTGCGATCAACCGCTTCCGGTAACCATCAATGAGTTTTTTACAATGCTCTGCTGGAATTTTAGACCATTCTTCTTTGGCAAGCTGCTCCAGGTCCCTGATATTTGAAGGGTGCCTTCTCCAAACTGCCATTTTTAGAACACTCCACAGGTGTTCTATGGGATTCAGGTTTGGACTCATTGCTGGCCACCTTAGAAGTCTCCAGTGCTTTCTCTCAAACAATTTTCTAGTGCCTTTTGAAGTGTGTTTTGGGTCATTGTCCTGCTGGAAGACCCATGACCTCTGAGGGAGACCCAGCTTTCTCACACTGGGCCCTACATTATGCTGCAAAATTTGTTGGTAGTCTTCAGACTTCATAATACCATGCACACGGTCAAGCAATCCAGTGCCAGAGGCAGCAAAGCAACCCCAAAACATCAGGGAACCTCCACCATGTTTGACTGTAGGGACCGTGTTCTTTTCGTTGAATGCCTCTTTTTTTCTCCTGTAAACTCTATGTTGATGCCTTTGCCCAAAAAAGCTCTACTTTTGTCTCATCTGACCAGAGAACATTCTTCCAAAATGTTTTAGGCTTTCTCAGGTAAGTTTTGGCAAACTCTAGCCTGGCTTTTTTATGTCTCGGGGTAAGAAGTGGGGTCTTCCTTGGTATCCTACCATACAGTCCCTTTTCATTCAGACGCCGACGGATAGTAGGGGTTCAACCTGTAAACGTGAGATAAATGCGCATGGGGTCTTATCCTTTTTACAAAGGTTTATAACGGTGTATATCAGGAACTGCTCACCTGGCTCGGTTGTGTTGTGTCACCCACAACCGGTATAATCGCCTGTAAGATGGCTTGTAGAGAATGGCTGCTGCAGGGCCGCACCTTCACAATAACCGTGGAAACAGGAATGCTGTAATGGGACAAAATGCCGGAATGCCCGCGCTGCCACCAAGAATCACCAGGAAACAAAGAGTTAATTGGTCAGATTTTTCTTTTATTCTATCCTACGCGTTTCAGAGCCTCTATCCGAGCTCCTTCCTCAGGGAACAGATGTTCCTGAAACGCGTAGGATAAAATAAAAGAAAAATCTACCCAGTTAACTCTTTGTTTCCTGGTGATTCTTGGTGGCAGCGCGGGCATTCCGGCATTTTGTCCCATTACAGGATAGTACGGGTTGACACTGTTGTACCCTCGGACAGCAGGGTAGCTTGAACTTGTTTGGATGTTAGTCGAGGTTCTTTATCCACCATCCGCACAATCTTGCGTTGAAATCTCTCGTCAATTTTTCTTTTCCGTCCACATCTAGGGAGGTTAGCCACTGTGCCATGGGCTTTAAACTTCTTGATGACACTGCGCACGGTAGACACAGGAACATTCAGGTCTTTGGAGATGGACTTGTAGCCTTGAGATTGCTCAAGCTTCCTCACAATTTGGTTTCTCAAGTCCACAGATAGTTCTTTGGTCTTCTTTCTTTTCTCCATGCTCAATGTGGTACACACAAGGACACAGGACAGAAGTTGAGTCAACTTTAACTGTGTATTCTCTATTGTGTATGGCCAGCAGCAGTCTCTATCGTGTATTCTCTATTATGTGTATAGCCAGCAGCAGTCTCCATTGTGTATACGCACCTAAAAAGACCATCAAACCAATCCATGCACCCCTAAAATCAGGAGGCACAAAATGGCAGGTAAAAAAGATCCACAAATATATAATACTAGCTGTGAGCCCGATGCAAATGCATCGGGATTCTAGAACGTGCATTAATTTGTTATTATAGTGTTATAGCTGTTAGCCTGATGCAAATGCATCGGGTATCTAAAATATGTTTATTGTTTTTTTAAAGATTTTTAAATAATAATCGCATCATCAATAGCAATAATATAAGCCATAGCATTATTATTAGCAGTAATAGCAGTATTAATAGCATTATTAGCAGTATTATGAGCATTACTAACAGTATTAATAGCATTAATAGCATTATTATTAGCATTAATAGCATTATTAGCATTAATAATAGCATTAATAACATTATTAATAGCATTAATAGCATTATTATTAGCATCAATAGCATTAATAATAGCATTATTAGCATTAATAATAGCATTAATAACATTATGAATAGCATTAATAGCATTATTATTAGCATTAATAGCATTAATAATAGCATTATTAGCATTAATAATAGCATTAATAACATTATTAATAGCATTAATATCATTATTATTAGCATTAATAGCATTATTAATAGCATTAATAGGATACATATTAGCATTAATAGCATTAATAGCATAATTAATAGCATTAATAGCATTATTAATAGCATTAATAGCATTATTATTAGCATTATTAGCATTAATAATGGCATTATTAGCATTAATAATAGCATTAATAACATTATTAATAGCATTAATAGCATTATTATTAGCATTAATAGCATTATTATTAGCATTAATAGCATTAATAATGCCATTAATAGGATAAATATTAGGATTAATAGCATTAATAGCATAATTAATAGAATTAATAGCATTATTAATAGCATTAATAGCATTATTATTAGCATTAATAGCATTAATAGGATAAATATTAGCATTAATAGCATAATTAATAGCATTAATAGCATTATTAATAGCATTAATAACATTATTATTAGCATTAATAGCATTAATAATAGCATTATTAGCATTAATAATAGCATTAATAACATTATTAATAGCATTAATAGCATTATTATTAGCATTAATAGCATTAATAGCATTATTATTAGCATTAATAGCATTAATAATGCCATGAATAGAATAAATATTAGCATTAATAGCATTAATAGCATAATTAATAGCATTAATAGTATTATTAATAGCATTAATATCATTATTATTAGCATTAATAGCAGTAATAGGATAAATATTAGCATTAATAGCGAAATTAATAGCATTAATAGCATTATTAATAGCATTAATAACATTATTATTAGCATTAATAGCATTAATAATAGCATTATTAGCATTAATAATAACATTAATAACATTATTAATAGCATTAATAGCATTATTATTAGCATTAATAGCATTAATAGCATTATTATTAGCATTAATAGCATTAATAATACCATGAATAGGATAAATATTAGCATTAATAGCAATAATAGCATAATTAATATCATTAATAGCATTATTAATAGCATTAATAGGATAAATATTAGCATTAATAGCATTAATAGGATAAATATTAGCATTAATAGCAGAATTAATACCATTAATAGCATTATTAATAGCATTAATAGCATTATTATTAGCATTAATAGCATTAATAATAGCATTATTAGCATTAATAATAGCATTAATAACATTATTATTAGCATTAATAGAATTAATAGCATTATTATTAGCATTAATAGCATTAATAATGCCATGAATAGAATAAATATTAGCATTAATAGCATTAATAGCATAATTAATAGCATTAATAGTATTATTAATAGCATTAATATCATTATTATTAGCATTAATAGCAGTAATAGGATAAATATTAGCATTAATAGCGAAATTAATAGCATTAATAGCATTATTAATAGCATTAATAACATTATTATTAGCATTAATAGCATTAATAATAGCATTATTAGCATTAATAATAACATTAATAACATTATTAATAGCATTAATAGCATTATTATTAGCATTAATAGCATTAATAGCATTATTATTAGCATTAATAGCATTAATAATACCATGAATAGGATAAATATTAGCATTAATAGCAATAATAGCATAATTAATATCATTAATAGCATTATTAATAGCATTAATAGGATAAATATTAGCATTAATAGCATTAATAGGATAAATATTAGCATTAATAGCAGAATTAATACCATTAATAGCATTATTAATAGCATTAATAGCATTATTATTAGCATTAATAGCATTAATAATAGCATTATTAGCATTAATAATAGCATTAATAACATTATTATTAGCATTAATAGAATTAATAGCATTATTATTACCATTAATAGCATTAATAATACCATGAATAGGATAAATATTAGCATTAATAGCATTAATAGCATAATTAATAGCATTAATAGCATTATTAATAGTATTAATAACATTATTATTAGCATTAATAGCATTAATAGGATAACTATTAGCATTAATAGCATTATTAATAGTATTAATAGCATTAATAGGAGAAATATTAGCATTAATAGCATTAATAGCATAAATAATAGCATTAATAGCATTATTAATAGCATTAATAGCATTATTATTAGCATTAATAGCATTAATAATAGCCTTATTAGCATTAATAATAGCATTATTAGCATTAATAATAGCATTATTAACATTATTAATAGCATTAATAGCATTATTATTAGCATTAATAGCATTAATAATAGCATTATTAGCATTAATAATAGCATTAATAACATTATTATTAGCATTAATAGCATAATTATTAGCATTAATAGAATTATTATTAGCAGTAATATCATTATTATTAGCATTTTATTTTTTAATTATTATTTTTTATTAAATTATTTATTATTTTTTATTTATTTTTTTATTATATTTAAATTATTTTTTTTATTATTAAATTTATTATTTAGGCTGAGACCCAGTTCTCTTTCAGGTCCGCTGAAAGGGCTGATATAATTAGCATATATTTAATTTTTTTATTATTATTTTTTTTTAATTATTGAATATTTTTATATTTATTTTTTTATTATTTTTTAATTATTTTTAAATTATTTTTAATATTATTTAATTTATTTATTTTTTTAAGTGAGAGTGAGAGACAGTTCTCATTCAGGTCCGAATTTTTTTTTTTTTTTTAATTATTATTTTTATTTAATTATTTATTATTTTTTTATTTTTTTTTTATTATTTTTTAATTATTTTTAAATCATTATTTCTATTATTTAATTTATTTATTTTTTTTAAGTCAGACTGAGACACAGTTCTCATTCCGGTCCGCTTTTTTTTTTTTTTTTAATTATTATTTTTATTTAATTATTTATTATTTTTTATTATTTTTTTTTATTATTTTTTAATTATTTTTCAATCATTTTTTTTATTATTTAATTTATTTATTTTTTTAAGTGAGAGTGAGAGACAGTTCTCATTCAGGTCCGCATTTTTTTTTTTTTTTTAATTATTATTTTTATTTAATTATTTATGATTTTTTATTTATTTTTTTTATTATTTTTTAATTATTTTTAAATCATTATTTTTATTATTTAATTTATTTATTTTTTTTAAGTCAGACTGAGACACAGTTCTCATTCCGGTCCGCTTTTTTTTTTTTTTTTAATTATTATTTTTATTTAATTATTTATTATTTTTTATTATTTTTTTTTATTATTTTTTAATTATTTTTAAATCATTTTTTTTATTATTTAATTTATTTATTTTTTTACTTGCGACAGTGAGACACAGTTCTCATTGCGGTCCGCCTTTTTTTTTCCCATTGACATACATTAGCGGTGTGTCGGCGATTTTATGGCCGTCCACCTGGTTCTATTTGTCGGCCCTAAAATCGCGGACACACCGCTAATGCATCTCTATGGGCAGTCACAGCTCGAATTCTGATTGGTCGGCGTTCAATCCGAAATCGGGCTGACTGCCCATAGAGATGCATTAGCGGTGTGTCCGCGATTTTAGGGCCGACAAATAGAACCAGGTGGGCGGCCATAAAATCGGCGACACACCGGTAATGTATGTCAATGGGGAAAAAAAGGCGGACCTGAATGAGAACTGCGTCTCAGTTTTGAGGGGCTCTTCTGATTGGCTGAGAGCAGTATACAGCGACCAATCAGAAGAGGGCCTCAGATCTCATTAAGGTAGAATGGCGGATTTTTCGTCCATTCTATGTTAATGAGAAGGAAGAGGACGTCGGAGGTGGAAGTTATCGAAAAGAAGACAGAAGATCCCCGGGGCCGGACGAAGAGGCGGAGATGGCGGAAGGAAGAGAGAAGACCCCCGGGGCCGGAGGAAGAGGACGCCTGGCCGGACGGACGATCAGATGACTTGAAGGCATGTAAGTGAAAGACGGGGACGTTAGGTTAGGGGACGGCGGGGGCTTCGGGTGTAGGGCTTTAGCGATAGGGGCAGGGGGTAGACGGCGGGGCTTAGGGGGTATCGGCGGGGGCTTAGGGGGTGGGTGTGCGGACATGGGGGGGCTGTGCGGACATGGGGGGGCTGTGCGGACATTGGGGGGCTGTGCGGACATGGGGGGGGCTGTGCGGACATAGGGGGCGGGCTGTGCGGACATAGGGGGCGGGCTGTGCGGACATAGGGGGCGGGCTGTGCGGACATAGGGGGCGGGCTGTGCGGACATAGGGGGCGGGCTGTGCGGACATAGGAGGCGGGCTGTGCGGACATAGGGGGCGGGCTGTGCGGACATAGGGGGCGGGCTGTGCGGACATAGGGGGCGGGCTGTGCGGACATAGGGGGCGGGCTGTGCGGACATTGCTGGGGGCGGGCTGTGCGGACATTGCTGGGGGCGGGCTGTGCGGACATTGCTGGGGGCGGGCTGTGCGGACATTGCTGGGGGCGGGCTGTGCGGACATTGCTGGGGGCGGGCTGTGCGGACATTGCTGGGGGTGGGCTGTGCGGACATGGGGGGGGGTGGCGAATTGTGGGTAGCGGGGAGCGGAGGCGGCAGTGCCGCCTCCGCTCCATGGTCCCCGAGTAGCGATTTGCGGCTCAGGCAGCGACTCGCAATGGCCTCGCGGCCATTGCTCGCGCTACCTGAGCGGTAAATCGCTAAGGTTGTAGCCGGGCCTGTGGATCGATTTTGGGCCAGCGGCTCGCAATGGCCGCTTCGCGCCCAATGTTAAATTCGTATACACATGACGACATCGGAAAGTGCGCGCGAAGGGGCGCTTTTCCGATTCGCGATTATATAATAGATGCAAAAGTGCTTTTATTCAAATTCCATAAAAATATAATTTACACCACAGTGACAAGCATGATACTGGAGATAAAAACCCAGATTGAGGATACAAATGAGACAAAATGAGGGAGTTCACTAAATATACACAATCAGTAACAAATTGCTTTCAACGATATATCTAGGGGACCATAACACAGGATTATTTAAATACTCATAAAGGGGTGCACATGTTGTAACACAATCAAAAATTAGTTTGCTTTAGAACATGATCAGTTTATGAAATTAAATTAGTGCTACTCCCTGCTAACCCTCTGAATATGGATCCCCATCGGTATTAGTGTTCATACACAAACCCCCTATACTAGGCAATAAAAGAGGGATACCCATCCCCTTAGTCACAAAGTTAACCAGCAATCATGGGCTACAATCTCATAAATCCCTATATCCTACCTTGTGGCATGGCAGCTGTTTTAGGGGAAGATTGTGACAATCCCGGAACGACCCTCAGATCTCGACACACGTTTCACCGTCAGCGACAGCTTCGTCAGCCGCAGCCATCTCTATTGTTTATAAAACTAGCAACCGTCTCTATTGTGTATTCTCTATTATATTACAGTTATTGTATATTCAGCACACAGCAGTCTCAAGTATGTGTGTGTAATATATAATAGAGAGAGTGTAACAAAAGGAAAAACAGCACAAAAATGTAGAAAAAAGTGGACTTTATTGCCCAATAGTGTGGCCACTCATTGGGCAATAAAGTCCACTTTTTTCTATTTTTTGTACTGTTTTTCCTTTTTTTACTCTATTGTAAGGAACCATCTAGATTGCTGTTGAAAAAGCTTTGCACATAAATTGAGGTAATTTTTGGTGTTTTTCCAATTTTTCACTAGTAATATAATGTATGTTTTGATGGAGGTGGAGCATGGGTGGAAGCGGAGCATGGGTGAGGCGGAGTATCAGGGGGGCCCCAAAATTTTGGCAGTCAAGGGCCTCAAAATTCCTAGTGGCAGCCCTGTATCTACAAACATAGAACATAGTCAAGGGATGTTATGGATACAACAAGGTTTACAAGGAGACTTATACAGAAGTCGATACGATTGCATGGATGGAGAGATCTCCCTGAGTCACATGGCCGGTTACACCAATTAAAGATATGCAAGATGCAAAACAGGCAGTTCAGTATACAGTACATCAAGGACAGTTGATTTTCACTAGGTCTTAAACAGTAATTTCACTGTCATCATAAGATACAGGTTGTAACAACATATTATATACCTGGCAGAGAATGTTATAGGGTATAGGTCATAACCAGCATACTGTATATACTCGTGTATAAGCCGACCCGTGTATAAGCCGACCCCCCTACTTTTGCCCCCAAAATCTGGGAAAACCTATTGACTTGTGTATAAGCTGAGGGTGGACCCCAGCACAGGTATACAGCCCCCAGCAGTGTGGTATACAGGCCCCCAGTGGTATACAGGCCTCCCCAGTGGTAGTATACAGCCCCAGCAGTGTTACAGCAGCCTCCCCAGTGGTATATACAGCAGCAGCACCAGTGGTAGTATACAGCAGCCCCAGAGGTATATACAGCCGCCCCAGTGGTAGTATACAGCAGCCCCAGAAGTATATACAGCAGCACCAGTGGTAGTATACAGCAGCCCCAGTGGTAGTATACAGCAGCCCCAGTGGTAGTATACAGCAGCCCCAGAGGTATATACAGCAGCCCCAGTGGTAGTATGTAGCCCCAGTGGTAGTATACAGCAGCCCCAGAGGTATATATAGCAGCCCCAGTGATAGTATACAGCAGCCCCAGAGGTATATACAGCAGCCCCAGTGGTAGTATACAGCAGCCCCAGTGGTAGTATACAGCAGCCCCAGTGGTAGTATACAGCAGCCCCAGAGGTATATACAGCAGCCCCAGTGGTAGTATACAGCAGCCCCAGAGGTATATACAGCAGCCCCAGTGGTAGTAAACATCAGCCCCAGAGGTATATACAGCAGCCCCAGTAGTAGTATACAGCAGTCCCAGAGGTATATACAGCAGCAGCCCGCCCGTCACCCCATCAGTATACAGGCACCCCCCATCAGTATCCAGGGCCCCCCCCCCTTGCTCCGCAAACCTGTAAAGTAAGATCATTATACTTATCACTGTCCTGTCGCCGCCGTCCCCGCCGCCACCATCGCGCTCCTCCGTCTTCATCCAGCGTCTTCCGGCTTCCTCCTCTGGCGCAGACAATGACGTCATTGCCTGCGCCGACCAGAGGAGGAAGCCGGAAGAAGCCGGATGAAGACGGAGGAGCGCGATGGCGGCGGCGGGGACGGCGATGACAGGACACTGATAAGTATAATGATCTTACTTTACAGGTTTGCAGAGCAAGGGGGAGTCCTGGATACTGATGGGGAGGCGCCTGTATACTGATGGGGGTGGCGGGCGGGCGGCCTGCCGTTGGTATGACTCGCGTATAAGCCGAGGGGGGACTTTTCAGCCTAATTTTAGGGCTGAAAAACTCGGCTTATACGCGAGTATACACGGTACTTCTCTACTCTACCTTGCTGGCAGTGAATACAGCTAACAGCAACCTGACATCATACAAAGTGCAAATGCTTTGTGCTTAAAGGCTATATAGACACAGCTATTATCGGTTTATTGATTCTCTATTACCTTCACGTGCAAGGTACCTGCGGAAGGTTTGAAAATCCTATGGGATAATTACCGGTGGTTAGTTGCAGTTGGAAGAGCCTCTGGCCATGCCAGAGACCATCCTGACTATGCTTTTGGGTCCTGTTTTTATCCTTGTTCTGAGCTCTCGGCTTTGACCCTGCTTGGCAACCATTCCTGTTTCTGGACGGCTGTTTTCCAGACAGTTACCTCCTGGACTCTGTGGTAAATCCAGATCCCTGTATAAGGGTTAAAAGGTTTCTGGTTCACTCATGGTTCGGCCTAACTGAGCGACTTGTGCTGGTAGCTTGGACAGACATCACAGCTCTTTGTTAGGTCCCTGATTTTCATGACTATATTTTGAATGATCTCATTCATTTTATCATGTGCTGCACAGAAAGTGGGAAGAAAATTCCATGTGCATTGAGAGTTCAAATGCTTTTTTTTATTTACCATGTGCACTATATGGCAATAGAATTTTTTATTTAAGTGGTGAATTTGTTTTTGTAAATTTGTAAAGAAAAAAAAATACTTTTGTTGACATCCAATGACCCATAAAATGTAAAGTTTTGGGGATATGGTACTGTGTCAAGCCATGTTTCTTGTGGCTTAAGCAGGATTTTTTACTGACACAATTTTGGGGTAGACATTATGTTTTGATTGCCTCCTATTGCATTTTATTGCAACGTTATGGCAGCCAAAAACTCGATTGGTTTAATTTATTTTATATTCATACTTTTTATGAACATAGCAATACCCAGTAGA